>OY720429.1:170012157-170612157 GCA_963082735.1 Pocota personata | reverse complement strand
AGCTTCTAGAAGCAGTGTTTCTCCATGCCGCTCTTTGGATTGCTTCCACGAAACGATCAACTTTGTCCTCTAGTTCACAAATTGTTTTAAGTGATACATTTAAGGCGATATTTGTTTCGCAATCATTTCTAAAGCCCTCAGTGGCGTGGGGTGAAATTTCAAGAGAGGGAAGCCCAAAAAATTTTAAGTAAAATGTTTTATTCAAGACTTACTATTTTGGTGCTTATTCGAAACACAGACTTAAGATATGCAATCTAAGCCACCTTTGTTATACTTTAAGCCATTGGAATTTACGTAGACACTGAGCTCATCGCATAAAAAAAGTGGCTTCGAAAGAATAATCTATATAAGTTATTGATAATTGGGAGCGTTGTTAAATATAAAAAAATTAGCAATTACAATTATGTACTACCTATTTGTACTCTAAAGCTATCCTACGATTCTTTTTTACGAATTCTGCTAAAACTCTTTCATAAAAATTTGAGTTATTTTCAATTTCTAAAAGAAGGTGCTTTTCGATAGATAAAAGTGCCAGGTCTGAGAGTCTTTCTTCTTTGTGGGAATTTCTTAAGTGTGGACTATTTTTAAAGTCAAAAAAGATCTTTCGAAAGAGGCCACAGTTAAAGGTCGGGTTAAAACGATTTCACACAATGTTAGAGCTTGAGAAAAATTATCTCTAAGTAATGCTTATAAAGTTGAGAAACCTCAAGCTTTTTACGTGAAGGGGTAGTGTATAAAACTTTGAGTTCCTTTTTTTGAATTAGTAAAATTAAAAATTTCATGAAATAGGGTAATTAAAGAAGATATTTTGTAAACCGGCATTGAATTAGAAAAATATTCATATTTTGATTTGTTTAATAAATCAAAGAAAATATATATATATATATTTGATTTGTTTAATAAATCAAAGAAAATATATGAACTAAATGAACTATACCTATTCTTAATCTGACTTGCAACATTATCTATAATTGCTACAAAAATTCGGCTATAATTTGTATTTGAAACAATATTAAGTAGTCGGCGTTTGCGTGGAGGTTCTGAGCAGTTACTTACGCTCTTATAGATTGAATCAAATGAGTTTAAAAATTCAGAATGAATCCATGACTCAAAACCCCCATCTCTTGCTTCGCAAGCTCTATGTCTTCTCTGCAATTGAATAAGACGTTCACTATACGCGAATGATATTGCCATCGAGTCTCTGATACCCCGGAATGCCAGCTCTCGTTTTCCTAGAAGTACTACAGTGTCTATGAAATGCTTCATTAAATCGCCATTGCGATCAACTTTTCTATTATGAGCTCCGTAAGAATTCCGCCAAATTCATGCAAATGCAAGCAGCTGCGTATATGCTTTTCCGTTTGAATATGTTTTTTGGAAGAATTAATAAAATTGTTTATATCAAAGAAACCTGTGTGACTCCAAACACTAGTAGAATTAGAAAAAAGAAGACAACTAAAACAAAACATTCTATATAATTTGCAACTGCCAGTCAGCCAAGGATTTTTTTTGTAAAAAGACTCATGAAAATCCTTTCGCGTATAATCAATTTTCATTGATGGTGTCGAGCGACCTAGTTCTATAACTTTTTTTTTGTTTTTACAAAAAAGAAAGCTTACTGAACTCGTGGGTTTCTTTTAGAAGAAAATCAGTTTAACAACACTCAAAATTAACTAGAGACATCTTGTCTAAGAATAATAAGAATGTTCAATGGGGCACCTCTTGAGTAGATTTATAATTACTTGCTTGGTATATAGCTAATAACTATTCACTTAGCTCACTCACTATTTAATAATAATTTAATAAATAATTTAATAATTAAACTTAATTACCAATATGTAATTGCTAAATTTTTTTAATTTTCTAATTAGCAGTCACAAAAATCACAAAAATTTGCATCCAAATTTTCAATAAATCACGCACAATTACACAACCTATTTGCAACTCATTTAAAATTTGCAAAAAAGAAATACCCAACAAGTAAGAAAAACCTCAAACGCCGTTCGAACCACTACATCACCCAATAAACCGATTTTCGTTGGCTTATTTTGTTGCCTACAACAAAAAAAAACTCCTTCGATCTAAAACCTTTCTCCTCCACCAATGTTCATCCACAAAAGCCGAGAAATCTCGGGTTATTTTCTTCATAAGCGAATGTATGTTAGACAAAGAAATCGCAAATAAACTTCTACTATATGTCAGAAACGAATAGAGTTGAAAGTTCGTACTGTGAAGAAATGAATGCATAAGCCGGAAAATGAACGGCTTTTCAAAAAAATTCATTGCACGCTCTCTCGCTAGAGGAGTTCATACTTGTCTCGCCTATTTTTTTTTTTTTTTAGCTTTTTATTAATTTTAATTCATTTCATACTTACTTGCTAGACAGAAATGCTTAAATCTAGCTTAACTAACTTAACTATCTTACTCTAACTTACTGGCCCTATGCGGGTGCTCTAAGCTAATCTTCATTCTTATCTATTTTTTTCGACTTAATCAACTACTTATTAATATTTTATTTTCAGAACAAATTAAGACTAAGAAAAATTTGTATTTATTTTTTAAAAAACTTAGTAACAGTACTTTTTTTCCATCTTATATATAAAACTTAAGTGCTACAATAAAATAAATCTTAACCTAACTTAACTACTTGCATAATCAAATATGCACTTTTTTTTGTTTTTTATGATTTTTTATTTTTTATTTAATTATTATTTTTTTTTGTTCGTATAAATAAATAAACTTAACTACCTAAACCTAGACACCTAAAAACTATGTAAGCCGGCCAAGGCAAAAATATGGTGGCCAACTTTGCCGTACTGGACCTACCCCGGATCAAAAATTGATCGACGAGGGGCTCCCTCCATTAACCACCAGAATTGCTGGTGCTGCTTCAAAACATCTTTTATATCGCGCCCCGATACCGATAGAGGAATGCTTCTGGGGGAACATAGCCGTTAAGGCGCACCCTCTCATAGTACCTATAGTTGGGGTAAAAGCCCCGAAGATCAGGTTATTCATCGAGGTCATTGCTCTTGCAATGTGCCTTCGAGTCATCTTGACGAGGAAATTGTCCACTCTTATTAGATTCGCCCTGTTGTATAGGACCTCATTAGAATAGAATTTTATGTACTGAGACTCTGGTGTTCTATACAAGTGGAGGCAAGCCCGAAGGCAGGCCCTCTCAAACACCCGAATCTTTTCCATCCTACTTGCCCCTATGTTGAACTACACGGGACATCCATATGTGAGCATGGGCCAAATGAGGTCCGTGTAGCAGATTACCTTTACTCTTGCATTGAGTTGCTTGCTATAAAAAAGTCTCTTTGTAAGGGCGAAGGCAGTTCGGGCTCTGGCCAGAGCAGCATCTACGTGTTTGTTAAAATATAGATATTGGTCTAGCCAAAGTCCAAGGTATCTGACCACGTTTTGGTACGCAAGTGGACGCCCATGCTGTCCAATTATAGAAAACTTTCGCCAATTCTTTCTGGTATCCCTAGAGGCCAGAGACAACGGCGTTCTGAATAGAATGGTTTCCGACTTTTGAAGGTTGATCTTCAATTTCCAGTCGTCGCAATATCGCTGAATCTTATCGAATCAAATTGTCTGCGTACGCTATTACGTGCTGAAGAGATCCTATCAGATCAGCCGTGTAAATATTGAAAGTATCGGTGAATTAATTAAATAATATCGTGCTGTCCATCGTTCGTTTGATTATCTCGTCCATTTGTTTAAGGTACCTGTCAATCTCCTCGTTTGACAGATTCCTATTAATCGGTGGGTAGAGCGAGTTCGAGGAGAGCGCTCTTGTCAAATCTCGGGAGAAGCGAGTCCAACGTGTCCTACTGTAGTTGTAGGAGTACTTTTGAACAAACTCTTCCAATTCCGCAATTTCGTTGTGAATCGTTATTTCGGCACTAAGTCCGCAATGGTCACTGTCATACACAAACATGCGCAAACAGTTTATCGTTTGTCGGTCAACGTCGGTCAGATGTAACCGTTCATCGAACAGCAGTAGATCCAGATATGAGCCGCTTCTGGGAAACGACGGACTATCTGTAGCCTTCAAATCGAGCCTAAGCTCGACATTGTGTTGATCCCACAAATTGAATAGTGAGTTCCCTCTAGGATTTAGTATGTGATTTCCCCAATTTCTATGTTTGGCGTTTAGATCTCCGGCCATGAGGAAATAATTCTCCCCCGACTCCAGTCGTAGACATCGAAACAATTTCTCGAGCTCTGAAATAAATAAAGAAGATTGAGCTGCTTCCGCAGCATAAAGCGCGACCACGTACATCTTCTTTCCACTACGGAGAGGGACGCACACAATACACGCTTCAAGCCCCTGGAACCTTCGCACTTCACCACTGTACACGGTCTTATACCTAAGTTCTTTACGGATGAAGATCGCAACACCTCCTCCTTGTGTGGAGTTGGGTCGGTCTCTTCTTTCTATATTATAATTTTTATGCCGTATCTTGCGTTTCTGAGATAGTTTTGTTACGCTAACCATAAGCACATCAGGGCTTTGGTCTTCGAGCAACTTGTAGAGCAATTCTTTTCGTTCGGTCCTAATCACCGCTAGGATCTTCAAGGAATTTTCAGCCGCGGTCGTACCCATCATGATTGAAAGTGCGTTAGGCTCGGCAGAAGCGCGTAGATCCTGTCCACGCGTGTCGCCTGTTCTTGTAACTGACGCTGTAGCTGTACCATCTGCCCCTGGATAGGGAGCAAGATGGTCAGCAAGTCACCTTGCGCCTCAGGTGCCTCAGGCCTGTGCAGCTTCCTTCGGTTGTTGCTGTACTGTGGTTCCCCTACCTGACTCCATTTGGGCGTAGGTAATTTGAGGAGTCACGGTTGGTTTTTGAGCTGGACCTGCTTGGACTTTCACTGCACTTTTCTGCTTACGAACCAGATTTGCTGTTTTAATGCTTTGAAACTCAGGACAGCACCTATAGTTTGCGGTGTGTCCTGAGTTCTTGCATAGCACACTTGTGAGCTGGCTCATATCTGCCACTCCCTCCTTACCTAGAGGACATTCCTCCGTCTTGTGGTTCTTTCCACATTTCACGCATCGAGGCTGCATATCGCAGTTCGACGCGGCATGCCCGAACCTTTGGCAGCGGACCCATTGAATAATGCTTTCGCTGCGCTTTACTTTATCCCATGTGACAACCTGGTAGTCTAGGACTTTAATACTCCTTAGACCATCCAGTTTGCTATCGGGCGACAGCTGAACCAGGAAGAACGGTAGCTTCCGCTTCTCCCTTTTAGCCCTTGCTGTGGTGAAAGGCTTAACCCCTACAAATGTAAGACCGTCGCACTTAATTTGCTGGAGCGTCTTAAGGAGCTCCTCCGGCTCGGTGGATGGTTCCATCCCTTTCAAGAGCATAGTTTGCAACTTTTCCCCTTTCGGATTGAAAGAGAAGAACTCCGTCGTCGAGTCCCTTAATATATTTTTTATTTTAATATACTGCTCCACCGTATTACACTGGATGGAGTGTCTATTATCATTAAAACGCTTAATTGTAAAGTTATCGCCTATGGCCGACTTACACAGTTCTATGATGTCCTTGAACTCCATCTTATAGGTATTTATATACGGAACTCGCACCTTTCCTGGCTTGTTCTGCTGTTGTTGTTGCTGCTGCTGTTGTTTCTGTTGCAGCTGCTTTTTCTGCTGCTGCGGTTGTTGCTGCACCTTCTTTTGTTGTTGCGGTTGTTGTTGCTGTTGCTGCTGCTGCTTTTGCTGCGGCTGCTTTATATTTTGCTGTGGCTGTTGTTGTTGCTGTTGCTCATGGGAACTCTGGAGCTCAGCTTGTCTCTCCCTCTCCCGCCTTGCCATTTGCTTGGCTTTTATGGCCAATACTTTTTGCTGGAGCTGTCTTATACTGGAGGTAAGGCACTCCAGCTCATCGTCTTCGTCGTCCGATTCCGATTGTACGAGGGAAGCGAAACTGTTGCTTGCCCCCGTATATCTTCCTTCCCCACCGTCGGAGACGTATGGGAATTCTTCTCCATGTGTTGCTAACGTAGTGTCCATCACTCGCTCCCCCTCCCCCACCTCAACTGGTAGCTTTCCGGCTGGGGCTGATAGAGTGGGACGCTTTCCCAAGTTAGGAGTAGGTTTTGGCTTCCTCCTCCTTTTCGCCGTACCTTCAATTGTAGCTGGCATTGCTACTGGGTGGCCTGAATATACCGCCACCTCGCCAGATGTTACATCTTCCGCGGCCGCAACTCCCGCTACTGGGAGCGCCGACCGTTCGGTCCCACTCATCACGTGTTGTGATTCTCCAACAAAAAAAAAAAAAAAAAGTCTTACTCCCCCGGCCAGGAGTCGAACCGGGTCTTGCCACGCGGTTTTCTACCACTACTTTCACTGCACCACGCTGGTGATTTGGTATTGCCACTCTGCACACAGCCGAAACACGTCTGTTCTCTTCTGAGGTCTGTGAACGACTTGTCTCGCCTATATGTGCGAGTTTGTGTATGAGTGTATAAAGTTATGATTTATGAATGAAAAATGCTTTGATAAACAAATAATTGAATGTGATGGTTGACAAGTGGCAAAATAAAAATTTTTGATATTTGAAAAGGGAAGCCGGAAGGAATCGGCTTGTATGGACGCCACGCCACTGAAGCCCTCCTAATTTGTTCTATTGCTAGTAAGTCTTGGAGGTCCTTTTTTCTTGATCAACGCTTCACCAAGCAATAAAATTACCGGAGAGTGATCAGAAGAGAGATCAAAACTTTCTTCGACTGTAATAAATTTATCGTAAATACCTTTTGAAACGAAAAAATCCATAAGATCGGGAGTTTTTTCTGAGTCGGTTGCCCAATAGGTGGGTTTTCCTGTCGAATAAAAACAACAACCGAATTCATTTGCCATTTCGTAGAGAATTTTTCCTTTAGATGATGTACATCTTGAACCCCAGAAGGTGTGCTTCGCGTTGAAATCTCCACTAATAAGGAAATTTGAACCAAGGGCATTGAAGACACGAAAGTCGTCGTCTTTTTCAAGCGAGCATCGCGGCGGACAGCAAACAGACGCTATGTTGTAGCTCAAGTGTTTATTTTTAACCCTCACCGCGCACAACTGAAGTTTTTCGAGCTCTATGTTTATATCGACCGAGTTTTCGATGTTAGTTTTAATGAATAAGGACGAACCGCCCCGCGCTCTATCAGAAGGATGATAGGCGTGATAACCAGCGTAGCCTCTTATCTTTATTTGCGATTCCCTTTTTAAATGTGTGTCAGAGATCAAACGTATGTCGATATTTTCTCTCATTAGAAAAATTTCTAATTCGTTAAATTTTTGTAGGAGTCCGTTTGCATTCCATGTTATAATTTTAAGCAAAGAGTTAATATCTACTTAGATTTAGATATAAGATTAGCCCTACAGAAGCTTTCGACGTTATTGAGTCGTTCGAAAATTCTTTTGTTCGTTTTACATTGTTCCTCGAACTTAGCGTAAATGCAGTTCAGAATTTCTTTCAACGGATCAGAGGGTGGCCCGTCGTTTTGCCTGGGTGCTTTGACTGCAGCTTGAGAATATGTCAGAAAACTGGGATTCGTTGACTTATCCGAGGTTATTTTTCGTTCAGCCTTTTTAGTGGACGACTTCGACGTACTTTTAATCAGCTTAGATGGCTGATTGACTGGTTTAAGTGTCTGCACTGCTGATTCGAGCGTCCTTTCAGTCGGCTAAGGAGTCTGTACAACTGGCTTACGAGCCAGCTCAGTTTGCTTAGCAACGCGCTCTACCGAATTAGGAGCCCGATCGACTGATTTCGTTCCCCGCACAGTCGACGTTGTAGATTTTCTCCGTCTCATCTGTAGTTCCTTTGCAACCTCACAACCGCGATAATTTGTTGAATGCCTTCCTTTGCAGTTAACGAAAGTTGCTTTTTAATTTTTGCTTAGACTGCAATTTTTAGAAGAGCGTTTTCCAGCTCACTTAACGCAGCGCAGCTCTTTCCGACAGTACGCCTGCGTATGATTAAACTCATGGCAACGCTTGCATTGAGGGATTGTCTTCGTGTTGACACGTTGCGGCTCGATTTTAACGACCATACTCATGTTTGTACGAATATTGTATATCTTTTCCTGATTTCCGTTTTATCAAACTATAGCACAAAAAGCGGGAGTTTACGTTTCACTATACCTTCTTCTCCACGATCGGGTCGTTTTCTCTCTTTTTTTAAAAGGTTCACAGCGTCAAGAATGTAATAACCTCTACCGCGTAAATCACCTATAACGTCTTCTTTAGCACATGATGGATGAAGTCCTCTAGCTACGAACCTCAAAGGTCTCTCAGACTTGTCTTCGTAAGTATGCCATTGAATTTTTTCGTTGTTAAGCTTTTGAGATACAGCCTGGTATCCCTCAGCTTCATTAACCTTGATTTTTCATGCATCGTTCCGCAAGGAAGTTACTTTAAATTCAGTAGCGATTGTTGTTTTTAAAATTGTTCGCAGAGAATTATAGTCTGCAACGCCTGTAATATTTATTGGAGGAGGGGCGCGTTTGCTTTCAATTTGCTTTTCTGCTTTTCGCTGGACTTTGCGATTAAGTTCGTGTTGCGGAACAACCTCGGGCGATGAACCGGCCTTACGTTTTTTAGATGGTCTTCGTTTAAGTATCCAATCCGTTTCGCGCGTGAGTTCTTCTTCGTCCGTACTGTAGTGATGGCTACTCGGAGAGGGCTCACTATGAATAACCGTCTGCGTTTGTGAAGACTCGTTTTGAAGCAAAGGTACTTTATTCTCTGATTCAAGTTTTTCTATTTTACTTTTGAGCTCCCGACACAAGAGCTCGTCGACACAAGAGACGTCGAGTATCTTTCGGAGCTCGGTGTTATCCTTTTCCACAGTACTCTATTTCGAGGTTTGCGTTTCCCGAATTAACACATCCGGGTTCGCGAAACTCTTATTTTGGGCTTTAGGAGAAGTCTTTTGAGGCGGAGATCTTTGTAGCCTTGCGCTTTTCCTAAATGGGTTAATTAAATGTTGATGCAATAAATAGCTCTCCCCAGAATCCGTAGAGCATGCCTCTTGCGAGGGCGGATTTTCCAGTTGAACTGGGCTGCCACCTGGGGTGTTAATACCGTTTGTTTTGTTCATTGCATTAATTTTGTTTGTCGTAATCTTAAGAAAGACGGCGGGTTGGCATTTTAGTCGCCTTTTACGACAGGCATGCCTACCGTGGGTATATTCTGTCCCCTAACCCACAGGGCTGTGTATATGAGATATAATAAGGGTCCTAGCACGCTTCCTTGTGGAACTCCGGCTTCAACTTTGTATAGAGATGAGCTTTAATCTTTATAGTGTACATAAAAGTGACTTTCACTAATATAGCTCATTGTGCCACACTTTATCGAATGCCTTGGATATATCTAGGAAGAGCGCAGCGCAGAAAAGTTTGTCATCTATGTCTTTTGAGATTTGATTAGTAATACGGTTTATTTGTTTTATAGTTGAATATTTTCTTCTGAATACGAACTGATGTCTGGGTATTGTGTTATTTTCGTTCAATATGTGTTGTAGTCGAGTAGCAAATAGTTTCTCAAACAATTTTGATAGGATTGGTAGTAGACTGATCAGTCTGTAGTTCGCAGATTGTGTAGCATCTATACCAAGTTTGGGAATTGCAATTACCCTAGCTACTTCTCAGACTTTTGGAAAATGTTTAATAGTAATAAATGAATTGAAGAGATTCCTTAAGTATACTATTGCGTCTTTCGGGAGTTCTTTAAGAATTTTACCTGTTATGAGGTCATATCATGGGCTTTTGTTTGCGTTGATTTTGTCTTCGATGCATTTTCTGATTTCTATTACGGATGTTTTCATTATATTTATGTGTTGGTTTGTTACGTTTATGGGTTGTTCAATTCCATTACAGTTAATGTTATTGGTAAATTTGTCCTTGAAATATTCTGCTAGAATGTTTGCCTTTTCATAGTCCATTCTCACCCATTTTCCGTTTGTAGTCCTAATTAGGTGGTGGTCTGTATTTTTTTTTTTTATATTTTTTGTAGCTTTCCATAGGGAATAGTTTATAGTTGTTGTTGCTGTTAAGCTTTCTAGATAGTTATTGATTTTTTTGATTCTTTTGTAGTAAAATAACTCGAGGAAAAGGGAAAAGGCAGTAAGCAAATGTAAACGCCGGGTAAGCTTTGATTTTAAACAAACCCGTCTGAATTGAGGCCAAATCCAGTCTGATGTCTGCCATAGTTTTTTTAAAAATAAAATGGGGACTGAATTTCCGCCTTTTTTTTCGGTTCCGCTCTCTCTCCCCGACTATCAGCTCGTGAGCGGTTGTGCCTTTTTCACTAGTCCTCGTGGTTATAACTGAAAATAGATACACTAAGTTTGTAAAATAAAATATAAGGTGTTAAATTCAAATAAATATACTAAATCTCAGATGAGGGGATATAAATTAAAAAAAACTTTGTTTAATTTATAAAAAAAATATTTTTTCTTTTAGAGGAGAAGCCTCTTCTTTATTGAAATTCAAAAATACAACTGACTTACAAAACTAACATAAAGAAACTTATCACCTATGTTCACTTAAATAATACGTGCTGGAATGTGGGAATTTTGCAATGGGATTGGGATAGGGTATCGTCGTGCGTTAGCTCCAGACGCTGGCTCAGCAGCATGAATGTGGAGCGTGGTTGTTATCGACTGTTGCTATTGCTGCAGGTGTTTTTGTGTCAAGCACGAGGCGAATATTGGGTTACACATGGCGAATGTGTTTTGTAACATTTGTTGTGTTAACTTATATGCCCATTTAAATAAAATAAGATAAAATAAAACTTCCGAAACAGCGGATCTGAAAGGCTGAGCAACAGGCTAACCAAAGCGCAATTGGCGGAGGAACTTCAGCGAGTGCAAGTACAAATCCCGCCATCAGCTACATTACTCCAACTACGTGCGCTGTATTAACAGGAGATTACTGCTACTTCTGAAACTTAGGCGACCGACAGATACAGCTGCCTCTTCTGGGGAAGCAACTGGCTCAACGGCAGCTGTTCCACTCGCAACTTCAGCAAATATGTCGACTTCTGTGGCGACTGAGGCAACTGCGAGTGTTGCAAAACTAACAACTCCACCAGCCGATGTTTCCGTACAACCTTCAACTTCTGAAACTTCCACTTACGACGACGAGGAGGAGGAACGAGAGCTTGCGCAGCTTGAAAGGCGCAAACGGATTATGGAACTGCAACGAGAGATTGTGGGAATCGTGCTTAACACGCCATCACCATCAACCGGACGTAAAGTTGATTTTTCCGACATAGAGAATGCGGTCTCACATTTCACCGGCGATGACAATTATGGTGTAATAAAATGGTTAAGTGACTTCGAAGATGTGGCCGACTCACTCGGATGCGACACGAGATGCAAGTAGATCTGCGCACGACGTTTGTTAAGAGGCCCAGCACAGATATTACTGCGCACCGTTAGAGTAGATTCGTGGGATACTCTCAAAGAACTGTTATTGTGTGAATTCGACAAGCACCTTACTCGCCACGGAATTTATAGGCAGCTAAGTTACCGCAAACGTGACGAGGGAGAAACACTATTGACACATTATGTACTTTGTATGCAGGAGATCGCAAATCATGTCGACGTGGAGGAAACGGACCTAATCGAGTTCATAATCGATGGTCTCACCGATTCATCATCAAGTGTCTCAATTCTGTATGGAGCCAAAACAATAGGCGAACTAAAAATGCTCATTCTGCGATATGAAAAGGGATGTGCAGCGAAGCCTTCAGTAACTTCAGCAAAAACTTCACGGCCTACGATGTCTACGACTTCAACAAAGAAAACTTCAGTGCCAGCGGACCAAGTAAGATGTTTTAACTGTTCGTCATACGGACATATTGCAAGCAACTGTCCCAAGGACAAGAGACCACCAGGATCGTGCTTTCGCTGTACTGACCCAGGGCATACGTATAAAAACTGCCCGAAGAGGAGAGTTGGTGCTGTAAACAGTGACCAAACGAAACCAAGCGCTGTAGGAGAAGATCGGTGCAATAGTGACGGTGAAGATTCTTTCAACGCTATAGAGTTTTGATATTGTAATTTGTAACTGGTTTATTTTTCATGTATCTTAGACCTAGTACAATAGTTTTTCTTACCTGCGAAGCCGCATGGCTTATCTGCAGGAGGTTATTTCTCAAATTCAATTTATTTTATTGCTATCATGGCAGGTAATTTAAATTAAGTGCATATATGGTAATTTTGTAAACTTGATTATAATTAGTTATTAATAGTTATTTTCCTTTAAATAAAACACAAAAAACAAAGAATTTGAAATATTTAAAATTTCAAATGAGATGGTTTTCAGGGATTACGTTATTGTTTAAATATTCTTTTAGTCTTTTTTTCTCAAATCAATGTTATTTAAATTTCGCAAATTGCTTGAAAGATTATTTAGGGTGTTTGGTATGGTGTACATCAGTTGACACTTGCCGTACACGTTTTTGAAGGATGGAAGATGGTACAGCCCCTCTACTCGTCTTCTGGTATTGAAGTTGTGACTGGTTAGAGTTCGGAAACGTTCATCGTCATAGTACTCCAAGGCTTATGTTATATCAAATATCTGCTTCACTTTGAGAACTCTCACTCCGCCATCTACGCTGTTTCTTCTCGACAGTAATTTTATTGCATTTCTTGAATATTTTGAAGCTTCGCAATGTGTGTATCTGCTGCACCACCCCACGCTATTATGCCGTATCTCAACCTTGACTCGACAAGAGAGTGGTACGACAGACACAAACATCAAAGTATACTACTTAACGCCAAAGTCATCGAATACTACGAAATGCAGTCTGTCAGGGTGTACAATTGCGTACATATGCACCTTACGGGAAACAGACACCGCTGGAAACTCTTTATCATTGATATCAGTTTTGTTCAGCGCCGCCCAGTCAGCAGCAGTTCCCACGTATTTTAAGTTTTATGTAATAAGAGATCAGGTAATATTAGTATGCGTGTCAGCATAATTTATACTATAAAAATGTGTGAAATAAAATTTTACGTCGGATTTGAATACGACAACTCCAACAGAAAGGTGTATTAATTTTAAACTATAACTACCCCCCACCAGTGGTAAGGTGGTCTTAGTTAGACATAATAATATATCAACATAATTGGTCCTTCGAGTTACTGAACTACGACTAGGAGAATAGAACAAAAGTGTGAAGTTTAAAGTTTAAAAGTAGTGAAAAGTGTAAAAAAAAGAAACGAGATACGAGATAAAAATGACGATTTTAGACGATTTGGTTCAACTACAACGTGAGAGAGCGGAATGGATAAAGAAAATATCCGAAAAGTACACGAAAGAACCCAAAATAAGACGAACATTAGATGACCTCGACCATCACTGGAAGGAGTTTGAGAACGGAGATAAAGAAATACGAAAGCACGAGCATTTCAGCGAAAAGCATCCGTACATTGAAGCCAACTTCTACAAGCAAGTAGAAGCAACGATGACGACAATACGGCACAAGTTAGAAGACAAGCTGAGGGAGGTATTGGAAGAAGAATCTAAGGCCCAGACCGTGAATCCATTACCAAGAGCAGCAGGACTAGTTGACAACTCGGATACAGCTATACCAATAACTACGCCCTCAACATCAGGATACAGAAAGTCACCGAACGACGATAAGGATCAGCAAGATAAAGAGCAAAAAAGAAGAATGAAACGCCAAGAAGCGCAAAAACAAGCATTCTTCAGATCAGTGGATAGGATGGAGAAATCATTGCAGACATCAAAAGCATACTATGTCCATAAACAGCAGGCAATGCAAAGCCAATGGGAGAATATAGTTGGAACGCATAACGACATAATAGAACAGGCAATAGAAATACTTGATGAAGACTACATGAACGAGCATGAAGAATTAGAGGAGATTTACGAAAACATTATGGTGAATGTACAAAAGAAGATTGATGCATTTGAGATCAAGCATGCAGTTGGTACGAGGCAAGACGGCACTACAGAAAATACGCACCACGAGCTGAAATTACCCGCGTTAAAGTTACCAACATTCAATGGTGATTATAAACAATGGAAGTCATTCTTTGATTTATTTGAGCAAGCTATACATAAAAACGAATGCTCAAAAAATGCATTATATAAAAACAAACGTGACGGGGGAAGCAGCCAAGATCATTCAGCACTTGCAGATAATGGACAGCAACTACGAGACGGCAAGGGAAGCTTTGGTAAACAGATACGAGAACACCCGAATGTTAGTGAATGCGCAAATTCAAGCATTGATTAACCAAAAGGAGTGCCAATTTGAATCTGCAGAAAATCTGAAAAGACTACAGGATACTTCGATGGAGTGTGTCAATGCCTTAAAGGGACTGAACATCGATACGGAGAGCTGGGACCCTATAATACTGTACATCATCTCACAAAAACTAGACAACGAAACGAGAAAGGCGTTCGAACAGTCTTTGAAAAAACCGAAATATTTGCAACCTCTGAACAATTTTTTTACGTTCCTGGAGAACAAATTCCATGCTTTGGACAATTTAGAAGAAAAGAAGAAGAAAGTGGATATTCAAAGGGACAAAAAACCATTTAACATTAAGCAGGGGTTCGTCAAGAATTTTTATGCAACTGTAACTCCGTTTTGCAAAGCATGCAATGGCGCGCATTGGCTTCACACTTGCAGTACATTTATTCAGATGCCAGTCAAACAAAGGAAAGAGGTTGTGCAAAAGGAAAAACTGTGTAAAAATTGTTTCAAACCAAATCATGAAACATCAAGATGTCCGTCAGGAAAGACTTGTCAAATATGTCATCAGCGTCACCACACACTACTCCACATTTCGCACTTAGATAGGCAACCTCAACAGCCGCAAACGAATTTTTCTGCGAACAAACAACATAACAAAACATTGTTAGCAACAGCGGTGGCAAAAACCAATTGGAAAAGTTGTGATTACTTCCTTAGAGCTCTTATCGACCAGGGCTCTCAGTCTTCCTTCATCACCGAAGAAGCAGTACAGCGACTGCAACTACAACGGAAACGAGCAAATGCTTCCATTACTGGCTTAGGAGCAACGCATGCAGGAACGGCAAACAGTAAGGTTGATCTACAAATTCAGTCCATATATCCGTCAGAATTTCAAACATGGAGAGAATTCTTAGTACTAAACAAGCTTACAAGGGTACTACCGGAAGAATCCTTTACAACTAACGATTGGGATCATATTAAACATTTACCCTTGGCGGATCCATCATACAACAAGAAAGCGGCCGTAGATATGCTGATTGGAGCTGATGTGTTCCAGGACATAATTCTTGAAGGGGTGATTAAAGGCAACCACGGCACCCCAGTCGCTCAAAACACGCAATTAGGTCGGATATTGTCTGGAAGTATTCAACATCACTCAAAGGCAAATGAAGCAGCGGTTTGCTTAATATCGAACACAGAGTTAAACGATCAACTTAAATCATTTTGGGAAATAGAAGAAGTACATGAAGAAAGAGGTCTCACTGAAGAAGAAGCTCGGTGCGAAGAGATATTCAGGGCAACACACAAGAGGGACGAAGCTGGAAGGTACATTGTTTGACTACCGTTCAAAGAAGACTGATGCAAGTTGGGCGAATCAAAAGACAGAGCGCTAGCTCGATTTCTTCAGATGGAGAAAAAATTTACGCGAAATAAGCAACTTTATGATGACTATGTACAATTCATGAGGGATTACATTGAGCTCGGACAAATGGAAGAAGTCAAACTAACATCGGTTATGAAATCAACGAAAGAAGTGTATTACCTACCGCACCATGCAGTCATCAAGCCAGATAGCTCACCAACCAAGGTTCGAGTTGTCTTTGACGCGTCGTCACGAACGAGTTCAGGAGTAAGCCTAAATGACACAATGCTTACAGGTCCAGTTATACAACAGGATTTATACTCTATACTAGTGCGATGGAGAAAAGATAAAATTGCATAAAGAGCGGACATTGAAAAAATGTACCGCCAAATATTAGTGGCTCACGAAGACAGAGACTTTCAGCGTATATTGTGGAGAGAAAGCCCAACACAAAATATCAAGGAATATCGGTTAAACACCGTGACTTACGGAACCTCATCAGCTCCATATCTGGCGATAAAAACACTTCAACAACTCGCGTGCGATGAAAAGGAGAAATTTGAAATAGCTTCAATGATAACTGGCCAAGATTTCTACGTTGATGACTTACTTTCGGGAGCGGATACATTAGACGCAGCACAGAGAGTAGAGGCACAACAGCAATTGGTACAACTCATGGCGAGCGGAGGATTCAGACTACGCAAATGGTCTTCAAATACAAAAGCCATTTTGAGAAATATAACATCAGAAGGTCAAGAGCAAGGAAGATTCAAAATAAATGGCTACGACCCCATTAAGACCCTGGGAATATACTGGCGACCGGAGTCCGATACTTTTGAATTCAAAGTTAATATTGCAACAGGGAATACAAATCTGACAAAAAGAGTAATTGTGTCAGAAACAGCTAGGCTATTTGACCCATTGGGCTGGCTAGCTCCAATTATAGTAAGAGCAAAGCTAATCCAACAACAACTCTGGAAGTCGGAAAAAACTTGGGATGAAATACTTTCGGATGAAAACGCTCACGAATGGAAGGTATTCAGAAGCCAACTGTCTTGCATAGAAGAAATTAAAATACCACGATGGATCCAATACGAATCAAAACACCGCATAGAATTACATGGATTTTGTGACGCATTGGAGAGGGCATTCGCAGCCGTGATTTATACAAGAATTACAACTGTTTCTGGAGAAATTATCACAAGATTACTATGTGCTAAGACAAAGGTAGCACCAATTAAGAAGATATCGATACCGAAACTCGAACTTTGCGGAGCAGTCCTGCTAGCAAAATTAGAAATAAAGGATCTGGAAATACATGCATGGACAGACTCATCAATAACATTAGCATGGATCACCGGAAACCCTAACAAATGAAAGAGCTACGTAGCGGCCAGAGTTACGATAATAACCAAATTAGTAAGCTCAGACAAATGACATCATGTAAAGGGTAAGGACAATCCAGCGGATTGTGCATCTAGAGGACTATGGCCTTCAGAACTCAACGCACACTCAATTTGGTGGACAGGTCCACCATGGCTAGCGCAGGCACAGGTGAACTACACTGACTCCACAACTCACAGCACCAACGAGGAAGTTAAGAAACAGCACACAAACGCCTTCACTTTAACGATGGAACCAGATGTCGTAGAAAGATTGCTGTCGTAGTATAGCACAATTAGGCGAATAATAAGAATACTCGCGTTTTGTAAACGATTTGTGCACAACTCACGATCATCAAAAAATAAATTGCGGGGACAAATCACATGTCAAGAAATTGAAAGCGCTGCGAGAGTAGTTATACGACACGTACAGCAGACAACGTTCAAGGATGAGGTCGTCAACTTAAAGAGAGGAAGGGAAATTGACAGGAAGAGTTAACTTCGGTGCCTCAACCCATTCCTGGATGAGAACGAGGTGATGCGAGTAGGAGGACGATTGGCGAAAGCAGAACTATCATGCTCGCAGAAACATCCCATAATCATCCCACATTCCGGGTATTTGACCACCATGTTGATAGACGAAGCCCACAAAACCACCTTACATGGAGGCTACGCTCTTACCCATGCACATCTACGGCAACAATACTGGATTCTGAGTGGTCTAAGTGCAGTCAAACAACGAGTCCGTAGATGTACTACATGTTTTCGACACAGATCGTCAACGAGAACTCAAATGATGGGAAATCTGCCACAACCGAGAGTGTCCAAAGCCAGACCACTTTTAAATACCGGAATCGACTATGCAGGACCTATAGATATCAGGACAGCGAAAGGAAGGGGAAACAAATCATATAAAGCCGGCTATAAATTATATGCCGTATTTATATGCTTGGCAACAAAGGCAGTTCGTCTCGAAGTTGTTAGCGACTTAACAGCAAATACCTTCATAGCAGCTTTTAAGAGATTGTGCGCCAGGACATGTGGGACACCTATACAGTGACAACGGTACGAATTTCGTGGCTGCAAACAAAATTCTTCAGCTAAATGCAAGGGAGGCGAAAGAGTACAACGATGAAAGATGCGAGGCATTAACAACTTACCATACGGAATGGCATTTCATACCCCCAGCGGCACCCCACTTTGGTGGCCTATGGGAGGCAGGAGTGAAGTCTGTTAAACACCATTTCAAGCGAACTATTGGTGGGTACAAGTTGACATACGAAGAGATGTCTACACTATTAAGTCAGATCGAAGCATGCTTAAACTCAAGACCTCTTTGTCCAATTTCAACCGATCCTGATGAAGTAGATTTCTTGACGCCAGGTCATTTTCAGATAGGAACAACCTTACTGGCACTCCCGGAAAAGCATAGACTCAATGAAAGGGAAGGTTTAGTGACACGATGGCAACTGATAGAACGATTACAACAACACTTCTGGAAAAGATGGAGTTCAGAATATATAACGACACTGCAACAACGTCCGAAATGGACAACAAAGAACGAGAATCTAAGGCTGGCAACATTGTTTTGGTGAAGGACGAACAACTTCCTCCAACAAGATGGATGTTTGGAAGGATACTAGAGACACATGCTGGAGAAGATGGTCTGGTGCGTGTAGTAACCATCAAAGCAACGAACAAGATCTACAAAAGACCAGTCACTAAGATCTGTCTGCTCCCAATAAGCGATAACGAAGAACAAAGCGAAAAACAAGATGACGGTAAGCAGACTGATCAGCTTACCACAACAACCTGCTTGTCAACATGTCCATGGTCGGAACCTGTAAACCAAAGTCAACCGATAAAACTGCCAGACGAAATTCAGAGTAACAATCCAGAAAGGAAGAAAAGGTTGAAGGACGGCCCCTGGTTACAAATTCTGTACACACTGTTGGTGATAATAGCATTAGGCAGAAGATGTGCAACGGCATTAGATACAGAACCTGAAGGTTTCAAGGTTACACCGTTTAGAAATCGCCCGGGAATCTACTTTGAAAAAATTGGAAATATTAACCTCATAGTCCGTGACTGCACAACTCCAAGTATTTCACAACAACCTAGAAAACTTGAAAAGCTATGTAACGCAAACTAGCAACCAGACGGCGGCAGAACAGAAGTTCTTAGCCATATCAACTTATACCACGTTAGCAATGGTAAATTATCACCAGGTTCAAAATTCGTTATTGGACGTTCTAACGGATCTTCATCACGCTAAAGTAAATCCGCTTATAATTACGCCAGACCAGCTTCGCGCACAGCTAGTATTGATAAGAAAGCACCTACCTCCACAGCTGTCAGTCGCAGAAAACCGAACAGATTCGAATCTGCTAGCACTTTACAGGCTGCTAACAGCAAGGGCCCGAATAACTCAGCAAACCATCATATTCGACATAAGACTTCCGCTAATCAAGTCAGAAGACTATGAAATGTTCAAGGTTATATCAGTACCGACACCCCACAAAAATGAGTTTGTCTTCATTGAACCATCATTAGACTACTTATTAGTCAACTTACTGAGAGAGTCATACAACAGAATGGCAAGGGAGGAGCTCAACAAATATATGAAAATCAGCGACAGATACTTATGCCAACAACAACATCCCATGTTTAATCGCCAATCCAACGTCAGCAGATGTGAAATGGACCTGGTCACCCACACCACGAACTTATCACAGTTCTGCAAGCTACGAAGCATAAGCCCATCTCCTGTGTGGATCCAGCTAAATAACGGAAATAGTTGGATATACGTTTTGGACAGGAAGTACACCTTTAACATAATCTGCGGAAGACGGATTCTAGAAGTCTCACTACAAGACGATGGCATTTTAACATTAGAGTCAAACTGTATTCTAAAACAGGACACGATGAGCATAACAGCTTACGAAAGGATGTCCAGCAAACTTAACAACAGCTTTCATTCCGGCCACAAATATCACGGAAATATTATCAGACGACCCAAGAAATGTTTCAAGACCATTGGTCATCTCACATCCCAGTCTCAAGAGTAACAATGAGGAGTACGACACACTAAACAAACGTATAGCAGATCTCCAAAACAGCGAGGAACTACCAGTTGATTCAACGGCTTACCACGTGCACTACAGCATTTCCTACAGCCTGATTGGCGGATTATTCATCACCATCGTGGCATATATAGTGTGGCAGCGTAAAAGGAAAAGAACTATACTGGCACCACAGGCCCCAGTACCTGCTTCAAGGCGGTTCACAACATCGGACTTTAACATATAAGTCAGTTCGGCCCGGCAGAATGTACAATTGCGTACATATGCACCTTACGGGAAACAGACACCGCGGGAAACTCTTTATCATTGATATCAGTTTTGTTCAGCGCCGCCGAGTCAGCAGCAGTTCCCACGTATTTTAAGTTTTATGTAATAAGAGATCAGGTAATATTAGTATGCGTGTCAGCATAATTTATACTATAAAAATGTGTGAAATAAAATTTTACGTCGGATTTGAATACGACAACTCCAACAGAAAGGTGTATTAATTTTAAACTATAACCACCCCCCACCAGTGGTAAGGTGGTCTTAGTTAGACATAATAATATATCAACACAGGGGTTGTAGTATTCACTATACCATGGTATTCGTACCATGGTATCAATACCAGCAGTCTGTCTATTAGTGACAGATACTGCATTCATCTGTGGGCCTTGACGGTTGTCCGTTATAGAAAAGCAGGAAGTAAGTAAAATTGTAAACGATCTTCTGGCGCGTAAGAGAGAAGCAAGTAGTTAAGCCTAGTGACTCTCCCTATGCTTCGCCTATAGTTCTGGTTAAGAAAAGATCGGGTGAAATACGAATGTGCGTGGACTACCGTGGCCTCAATAAATACACTGTTCGTGATAATCATCCCCTGCCATTGATTGAGGATTGCATTGAACACTTAGCAGGAAAGAAGGTATTCACGTTGCTCGACCCCAAGAGTGGTTTTCACCAGGTAAGGGTATCTCCTGAGGCAACCCATTACACTTCTTTTGTTACTCGAAACGGCCAATACGAGTTTTTGAGAATGCCGTTAGGTCTGAAAAATGCGCCTAGTGTATTCCAACGCTTCATAACACGAGTTTTGCGAAAATTTATTGATACCAAACTGATTGTCGTATACATAGACGATATATTAATTGCCAATGATAATTTAACCGATCACCTTCAAGTGTTAGCTGAGGTCTTGCAATGTTTGGCGGAGAATGGACTAGAAGTGAAATTGTCCAAGTGTCGTTTTGCGTATTCCACAATTGAGTACTTAGGGTATACTATCACAGAGTATGGAATTCAGCCCAGTGAATCACACTTACGAGCTATTCGGCGATACCCCATCCCTCAGAACACTGAGCAGTTACCTTCGTTTTTAGGCCTCAGCTCTTACTTCAGGCGATTTGTCAGCTCTTTCTCTCGAATAGCGAGGCCATTATATGATCTTTTAAAGAAATATAGTTTGTTTTTTCCCCAGAGTGCGAAAGTGCTTTCCGACAATTGCAAAATTATCTGACGTCTTTGCCTGTCCTGGCCATCTATGATCCCAAACGGGAAACGGAGTTGCATTGCTACACAAGCTCATTGGGCTATGGTTCAGTATTGCCACAACGACAGGATGACGTTAAATTTCACCCGGTCGCATACTTTTCCAAGAGCACAACGGCTCAAGAGTCTAAATACCACAGCTTCGAGCTTGAAACATTAGCAATCATATCCGCGCACTCCGCCGGTTCCGTGGCTACTTGGAAGGGATCCCTTTTACAGTGGTCATTGACTGCAGTTCTCTTACTCTTACTTTAAAGAAAAAAAAAAGTGGATCCTCGGGCTATCCGTGGTGGGCACTCGAGCTACAAAATTATAATTATAAGGTGAAACATCGAAGTGGTACCTCCATGCCACATACTGATGCGTTAAGCAGATGCTATATGGTCTCGGTAGTAAACTCGGAAGATATTGATTTTCAACTAAGGGCTTCCCAAAATCGTGACCCAGTTATTTCATCATTAGGAGATAAATTAGAATCTGAAACATCTAACTCATACGTTCTCGAGGACGGTATAGTATTTAGAAAAGACACATGCAACAAATTTCAGTTTTATGTACCACCGGAAATGGAAGTTAACCTCATAAGACATATTCATGAAAAGATTGGGCACTTGGGTTCAACGAAGTGCTATGAACAGTTCCGAATGCATTACTGGTTTCCGGATATGCTCAATAAAATAAATAAGTTTATAAAAAACTGCATTCGTTGTATAATGTATTCTTCACCTATTCATTCGCGTGAACATAACTTATTTAACATTCCTAAAGAACCACTTCCATTTCATATGGCCCGTTTCCGTCTATTAATTCTAAGCGAAAACATGTACACTCTGCCTCACTTGATTACGAACAGGCAGTTTTTTGTTTTAATTTTACGATATTTTTCAAACCCTTCGTTAATCTGGGAAAAACCAACTGCACAAGGAATGACAGGTTAGGTTAGGTAGATGGGTGCCTTGTGACAAATAGAGTTACTGCTCACTTAGACCAATAAATTCGGGTCCATTGTGCCCAATCGTTTAACCCTGGAAACGTTAAAAAGTCCGCTGTTAGAATCACCCAGATAATGATATAAATCTCAGGAGGTCCGTAAGCTCTATATTACCTAAGTCCTCCAATTCCGAGAAGAAGTAACTTCCGAGAGTCCTCATTCTTGTAACGGATAGGGCAGGACAATCACACAGAAGGTGACGAACTGATTCCATTTCTTCTTCGTCCCTGCAGCTTCTACAGTAGTCGTTATGTAGCACATCAAGTCGCTCCGCGTGAACTCCAATGGCACAATGACCTGTAATTATTCCAGAAGCGACCCGTGTATTATAACGACTAAGTTTCACCAGAGAAGTTGGTCTCTTCTTGCTAAAGGCCGGCCATAGCGCCCTGGCCGTTGCGCATGTTTCCAGATGAATCCATCGGCTGTTTGCTCTATCGATGGTTTCGTCTTCTATTTTCTTTCGTAGGGAACTGATTGGGGTTACTACAAAAGGGAGGGCCCGCGATAAGTGCAGCGCTGACGCTTTCACCGCATTGGCTCTGGATATTCTATTTAGGACCGATTTGCAGGTTCTCATAAGCCTTGATCTAATTACAGCAGAGTCCAGAGCCTTAATGGCTGCCTGGCTGTCTATATAGACAGTTATCGTTTTACCAACGATATTACTCTAGCGTATAATTTCCGCAGCCTAGCGTATGTGATTTCGGCTTGAAAGGCGCTGCAGTCGTCGCTTATTCTAAAGGAGTTGTTTATTCCTAGGGCCTCACAATAAACTCCGGCTCCCGTGCCAACGTCCATCTTAGAACCGTCGGTATAGAACGCCAGTTCCTTTTTCTTCATGGTTCTCAGGTTCCTCCAGTGCGTTCTCTTAGAAAATCTTATTTTAAATCTCCTTTCAAATGCTAGCGTAGGGGTCATGAAATCAGTTTCCGCCGATCTGCTGGTAGTTCCCCATCGGGATAAAATGGGGGCATGGCCGTAAAGGCTCGATGACCACAATCAGCCTTCTCTCAGTCTTACAGCGGTTTTAGCTGCCAGACTGCTACAGTATATGTATATCAAGCGGAATGAAACTGAGCATGGTTTCCATTGCCGCTGTAGGTGTTGTTCTTATTGACCCATGACTCCGATACACGCTGCCCTCTGGATTTTGGTGAGGTTTGAAATCTGATATTGCTTCTCAAGAGCCATCCACCAGACTAGTGAACCATATGTGAGAATGGGTCTTACGACCGCTGTGTACATCCAGTACACCACAGCTGGTTTGAATCCCCACATGTTGCTGAATGCCTTTTTTGCAAGAATAGAAAGCTACGCTAGCTTTTTGATGCGTTCGGCAGTGTTATCCTTCGAGTTCAGTTTGGATCTAAAATTACGCCCAGGTATCGAGCTAAACTTGAGGTACTTAGTTCAGTACCACCGATGTTTGGGGGTCTGAAGGCAGGAATTGATCTTTCTTAGTGAAAAGAACTACTTCCGTCTTTGAGGGGTTCAATCCCAGTCCTTTGCTGCTGACCCAATCATTCACTAGTTGTAGTGCAAGATTTAGTCTTCGCTTAGGACTGGAGGGAATTTTCCCGAAACCAGGATGACCACATCGTCGGCATAGACCGTCGCGTTAAAGCCGTTTTTCTTCAGTATCACCAAGATCTCATCCACCATAATAAGCCATAATAAAGGAGATAGAACTCCGCCTTGGGGGGTTCCTCTGCAGACACTTCTCCGGATGGTTACATTTCCTAGCATTGAAAATATAACCCTCTATTGAAGCATCTGTGCAATCCAATTGCAGAGACCCATATTTAAATGAGCTCTGTGTAGGCTGTCCAGAATCGCGTCAGTGTTTACGTTGTTGAAAGCCCCTTCAATGTCTTTAGAGTGGAGGGATCTTTCTATACTTGATACGACCCTGTGTAGCGCAGTATCTACCGATCTGCCGCAGATGTATGTGTGTTGTGATTTAGATAGGTAATTATCGCCAATCACGTTTTTTATGTATACATCTATTAAACGTTCCAGTGTTCTTAGCATAAAAGACGACAGACTGATAGGTCTCAGGTCTTTTGCACTTGTGTGGCTCACTTTCCCCACTTTGGGAATAAATACGACGCGCCTCCCGACATGCTTTAGGAACATATTCTAGCTTAAGGCATCCTGTGAAAATGTGCTTGAGCCATGGAGTAGCAATATCCACTGACTCTTGCAGCATCACAGGTCGAATGTTATCCATTCCTGGAGCCTTATATGGAGCAAATGGTTTAATTCCCCATGCTATCTTGTCATCATCTATTATATTCCTCACGTCTTCCGCGCTTATTCCCGGTGTCATCTCTGGAGTGGGTAGATCATCTTTGGAGATTGATGTACATCCGGGAAAGTGAGTACTCAATAGTATATCCAGCGTTACCTCTTGTGACTCTGCCCAGGTACTATCACCCTTCCTAATATTGGATGCCAGCGTTGGTGTCTTGGCCAGAATCTTCCGCAAGCGGGACGATTCGTTTATTGATTCTATAGATGCGCAAAAGGACCTCCAGGAGTTCTTCTTTGCGAACCTAATCTCTTTTTTGAGTAACTTTACGCTTTCTTTATAGGTGGACCACTCAACGACCCCCCTTTTGCGAGGTTCCAACCTACTCTTGAAATGCGAATGAGGCGTTCGAACTGCTGTTTGTTTTGTTTTGTTTTTTTCTGTTTCTTTTTCTTTTTCTTTTTTGTTCATTTTGTTCCCCCGAGTAAAGTCGGAATATATGTATGTACGCCCCGTCAGAGCCGCCATGCCGGGGTAAGGCATTTTCAGATCACAGACCTCGCCAGGGCATCTGTGAGAGCTCGTTAGCGGTTGGTATTTTATCCCCCCAACCTTAAATCTTCGGCACGGTTTTATACTTGCTCACACCACCATTTGAATAGGGAGGCTATCTCTTAGTTTTCGGACTTCCAGGAGTCGATGAATGATCAGCATTCGCCAACCCATCCTTCAGCCCTACTGAAGCCCCAGCACCACGACAAGGTGGATAGCCATCGCTGGGGACAAGGAATGAAAGATATATTATGTTTATATTGTAAAAAAAAAAATGGGATTAAGTTGATAAATGCAACCTTTATGACGCTTTTCCCAAAAAGGTCATAAAAATTTGCATGTTTTTTTGTCTCACTTGATTACGTAATCACGTAAGACGGAGTGTACTTCTGGTGGTTGATGCATTCACAAAGTTTGTTAAACTCTATCCAGAGTTTTTTTTTTTTTTATTCTGCGCGCGGCAAGGCAATACCTTAAACTGTTTCAGGGCACGGGCGTCAGGGAAAAGGGAGAAGAGGAACAGAGGAGGAGCCTATGCACGTTGGCTTTGAATGTTTGAAGGTTGTAGTGATGGGGAAATACAGAGCCTGGTAGATTACTCCACATTCGTGTTGTTCGGCTTATAAATGAATCCCTATATTTGACAGTACGACCGAAGTTTGGCTCTAGGGCAAACTGATGTGCATTCGAAGCATGTCGCGTATTGCGGGTGAAATTTTGAAGGGGAAGAATGCAACTGGCTATTTCGCTGGAGCATTTTCTGTGGACAAAACGATAAAACAGGGAGAGACAGAAGACATTTCTCCGATGTTCTAATGAATGAATGGAATTCACAATGTCTCTATCGCCTATAAGTTTTAACGTGCGATTCTGTACCCTATCAAGAATATGCAGAACGGTATTGGGTGCACAGGACCAGATATGGGCGTTATATTCCAGCTTAGGGCGGATGAATACCTTATAAATTGAGGCCAGATCATACAGGGTAAAATATTTCTTGCACCGTTTAAGGAATCCTAGACATTTTGCAGCATCGAAGATGGTTATTAATACACATACTGAGAATGACAAGTTTTTCGGTTTCAATGATGCAAGTATCATCCATGGACAATGGTTGAGGGTTTTGGTTTCGCTTGAGAGACAGAAGACAGCATTGTGTTTTGGAAGCATTAAATTCCACTCTGTTGGTTGAACCCCATTTAATTATGCTGTCCAGGTCGGGATTTAATGTGTTTAACATACGTTGCCGTTCCCCTTCTACGGCCGAAGAGCAAGGACGTGAGTTAGGGAACGAATATGAAAAACAGAGGGTACTGTCATCAGCAAAGGAATGGATTGGATTAGAAGTTGCAGTCAAGAGATCATTTATAAAAATAAGAAAGAGAGTCGGAGACAAAGCAGGGCCTTGGGGAACACCAGCATTTATTTGGTGAATTGCAGACTTGAAGCCGTCCAAAACAACTTGTATTGAACGCCCCGAAAGGTAGTTTCTAATCTATTGAAGAAGAGACTCATCGACGCCATATGCACGCTTTTCGACAAAAGAGCCTGATGCCAAACTCTGTCAAATGCCTTTGAGATATTAAGCGCAACCATCTTGGTTTCGCCGAAGTGATGGAGAAATTGGTTCCACTTCTCGCTGAGATATGCCATCAAATCACCAGTGGACTTGTTGCTACGAAAACCATACTGCCGGTCATTAAGGAGTTTTCGTGAATCTAGATATTTCATAAGCTGACGATTTATCAGCGTTTCCATGACCTTGGGAAGGAGGGACGTAAGTGCAATGGGTCGATAATTGGACGTGGAGGAAGATTGGTCTTTTTTTAGGGATGGGCTGGAAATGCTGAAATGCTGTTTTCCATCTACTCGGAAAGAGCCCTGAAAAGTAGGTTAGACAGAAAAGCTTACGCAGAGGTTTTGCCAGCGTAGAAGAACACTCTTCAAAACTGTGGGGAGGATACCATGTGGACTAGCGGATTTGTGTATGTTAAGACCTTTGAGTACTCCTGCAACTGTACGAGTGCGAAAGTGGACTTGTCCCATGGAAAATTTGACACTCTCAAATAAAGGTGGAGACAAAACATTATCTGGCAGCGTGGAGTTCGCTGCAAAGTGAGCAGCAAGCAGATTGGCTTTGTCTAAGGAGCTGACAGCTGGAATGTCATTGTAAATGAGCGTGGGGATGGCAGACGAGGCAGAATTTTTAATATTTTTGACGAATGACCAAAAATGTTTACTACTTTTGGGACATTGTAGGATTTTTTGCCTCAATTTTTGGTCATGTGGACATTTTTACACGTCGAATATGGGCATTGCAGTCTTTTTTGGCTTGTTTAAACTTCTTTCGGTTTTCCTCAGATTTGTTGGCTTTATAAGACCGAAAGCTTACTTCTTTCAACCTGATAGCCTCTTTACAGCTCTGGTCAAACCACGAGTTTGACTTAGGTTTAATGCTCTTTATTCTGTTAGGAATAAAGTCATTCATACCTAAGGGGATAGTGTTAGTGATCATATCAACAGCGGCATCCACGTCGCAATCGAGGAAGCATAGCGACTAGTTAAAACTCCTAAAGAAGCTATTAAGACCGCTCCATTTGGCTTTCTCGTATTGTCATACTCCGTTGGTCCGTTGCACCATATTACCTGTAATAAACCTAATGGCAGTACCCAGTCCATTGATCAAACCTCTCCTTGTACGTGGTTTTGGTCTTAATGTACTTAATTTAAATTCGACATCTCTTAATTTAGCTATTGTTTTTTCGATAGTCTTTGTTATTTTGAAATTTTTCTAAAGTCGTTAGAGAAGCAAGAATTTTGTTGATATGTCTCCAGGTCAATTATGTGTACTAAGTTATTGTAGGTTTTTATAGTTTTCGAGTTTTGAGTAGGGCATGTTTTTCTTCTGAATTGAGATGAGAGAATCGAATAAGATTGATAATGCTTGTGTCTTTCAAATATTCGTTGTTGTCTATGTTGAAATTATTAACTTCGATAAATTCGGGAGGGTTGTACTGTTTGACTTAAATCGGTTATTCTATTAAAATGATTTTGTTTTCGTCGCTGTTATTTGTGACTTCCACTAGGCTGAACCAGTCGCTTGCTTTATATAATCCTTCGGATATGTGCAACTGTGGTTCGATGGCAATGGTTTTAGTAAAAATGTCACCGTTACGTACATCTACTGGTACTTTAACGATTTTCTTTGAGTTGGAAGGTATTCAGATTTTTCCTGAATTGAAATTGGGTTTAAACCTGAGAGGGATCCTTGAGTTTTTAGTGATTAAGATGTTATTGCTGAGATCTACTTTAGCACCTAATTTTGCTAATGCATCTAAGCCTAGAAGTCCATCGAAGTACTAGTGAAATTTAAACAACAAAAACTTTATATTGCCAGGGGTTTTGAATTCTGAGAAAACAGGGAGTGTGAGTTGTTCACTAAGATCATGTTTGTTTAAGATTGTTGTAATGGTTATTGGGTTGCAGGTGATACGCTCATCGGGGTGTGTGAACTCGGGGTTTAGGAAAGAAGAAGAAGCTCCGGTGTCTATTAGAAATTTTAAATGTCGACCAAAGGGAGAAGATATATGTATATCTGGAAGGCTATTACCATGCTTGTTAATATCTATATATCCTGTTGGTTTTGAGAGGCAGACTAGTTCTGCAAAGGCGTCGAGAAATTTGTAGTCTTATTTGTCGAGATCCTGATAGTCTTGATCTAATTGTTGAGGAATATTATGCTCAGGGTAAGCTCCCGGCGAAGGTTTCTCTGCTGTACTTGTGTTCATATTATGCACCTCTTCGATTGTGTATCTAGGGTAACGTGTACTATTTGCGTTGGATCTATTTGTTCTATATGTAAGGCGAGTGTTTGTGGTTGATGTCTCCATAGGTTCCGGGGGAACGAATTTTCCTGGAGCCTGTAAGAATGGGGCTTTATGTTGTTGAGATTCCCTAAAATTATTCTGTTGGGTGGTATAGGGTGAATATTGTATGACTGGTTGCATAAAGTTTCCCTGGTTACTTGAGTGATTCATATACGAATTTTGGTTAGAGGGATTCAGTGATCTAACAAATGGTGTTCGTAAGGTAGGGGTTGATGGAAAGGTATTCCTTGCTTGTAGATTTCTAAGTGGCTATTGGTTTCTAAATGAACTATTTTAAAAAAATGTAGCTTTGGTATAGAAGATATTTTGTTCCTTTACACAAAAAGTTAGTTCTGTAGGCAAAGCTACTGGTCGCATTGCCCTTACGACTGAACTAATAGGTTGTTTCAGTCCTATAAGAAAGACATTTAAGCACATTTCTGCATACAGAACTTGTTTTGCTTTGATTACATTTTGATCCGTTTCGTGGATCAGTACGTTATTAAGTAGGGTTGCCTGAATTTCTATTATTGAGCTATAAAATTCTTCCACGGTTTTATTACCCTGTCTTAGGTCATGTAAGTCGCGTATTAGTGACGTTTCCGTTCTCTTGTCAGAGTAATGTAAAATAAGATTATTTTTAATTGAGTCCCAATTTAGGGGTGTGCCGTACATATTCAGCACCTCATTTGTCTGCCCTTCTATCTTGTTCCGAATGGCTCGCAAAAGGATGGTAAAATATGTCGTACTGTCAACGCTTCTTAAAAACGTCAAAATTTCTTCGACATTATTTATGAATTCGTTGTCTTGGATTGCCATCGAATCTGGGCAAATATTTGATCACATCAGGAATTCTAAGAGAGTTGAAGATATAGGATGGAGGTATTTGCGATGCACTTGGGTTGGGTGTTCGCCATGCACTTGAGTTGGGTGTTTGCGATGCACTTGGGTTGAGTGTTGCCATGTTAGTACTTATTCCAGACGTAGATGCTAACGAATTATGACTATCGCTTAAATTAAGGTTTGGAGAGCTTTGACTATAATGCCTATCTAACGCAATTTCTTCCTCAAGAATAGAAGTTAAACTTATTGTTCTTTTAGACTTAGGGTAGGGAAGGAAAGGCTTAATTTTCTTATGCATGGATGTATGTATATTCAATACTTTTACTCACATTAATCCCAGTAATATTAGCATCATACTTTCGGTTTTCCTTGTTGATTTCTTATACAGCTATTTTTCCACTTCTTTTATAGAGTTCACTTTTGTCGATCACCGTTATGTTTTTATATATATTTTTTTTTTGCTTCGTAACTTAGTTATATTATTCTGTTATTATTGTTCCCCTTTTATTCTGTATATATTACGTATATTTTTTCACTTGGTTGTATCTAACAGTCTGCACTTGTTGTTAATAATAATAGTTTTTTTTTTTTTTATATATATATATATATTTTTCGTATTTAATTTTGGTTCATCCGGTGTTTAGGATAAGTTCCGCGGTGATGGTACCACTACTACCGATGTACTTTCGATATTAGTGCTTTCTCCTAATATGCTTTTCTTGAAAACACTACGATACCAAATTGTTTTTAAGCAACTGCGCCTCGGTGAACCGCCGACTTGCTAGTTTTTCTTAAAAAAAATTACCGACACTGGACTACATGACAGCGCCAGTTACAAGTTCCAACCTTGGGAATTTTATTCTGGCTTTCTTGAAATTACAAAACTCTTTATTGATTCAAATAACATATAATGTAAGTGTGCAATTCTTGGAACAGGTGAGCTGACAATGCAAATATATTTCTTAGAAAAGTAAAAGTGCAATTTTAGCAGAGAGCTATTTCTTAAAATAACAAAAGTAAAATTGGCTATGTCAATGACCGCAGGTCAATTACTTATGTATACATATGAACATCCGGTCACACGTGGGGCTTCGGATGTAGCTGATCAGCTTGCGCAACTCGCGCGAACACTTGTTATTGTTTGTCGATGGAATTATTTTTTTTTTTTTTTGTAGCGATCTTATACTACGTGCGCGCATGACGACAGGCAGCAGGTAACTCCATGTCACCACATCCTATGATTTCAAAGAGTACAAAAGAGGTTTGTGCGTCTTTATCCAGGTACTTAGAGTATTGTAATATGCAAGCTACGGCTCGAGTAGATAAAACGATATTCTGTGAAATTTATTTCTTTATTTTCTATAAAACAATTCCAGTTCACACTATACTATTCTTCGCAAATTCTTTTCTTACAAGGACTCTTTCCTCTCAAATAACTTTATCTCCTTTCAATTACTTAATTCACAAATCCAAACTAATTACTTTTTCTTGTTCACTCTCAACTTTCAATTTATCACCAAATTACAACTTCGCCCATTATCACTTTTCCAATCTCTTCGCCGCGGTTCAAAACCCAACTGCCCTGCCTCGATCGCCATCTGTCCTTATATAGTCGCATTTCTGATAGCCAGAAACTTCTAGCAAATTCTTCGACCACTGGAACAAGAAAATTCTGATGCAATAATTCCAAGATGACCGCTGCAGCCAATAATCTCTTGCGGTTATAATTCTCTCTTAATTCCGCGACGACGTCTTAGACATAATCCGTCTCTTACTGTGGACACGAACCTCGAATGAAAAGACACTTTGGAATGTGTTGCATACTTTTGGAGCGTAGTTATTATGCTACATTATGTTACACTGCAGCCCTAGTAGACTTGTTCGTAACGAACAAGTGAGTCCTCACTTCGGCCATTGTATCGACTCAGTCGGTCCACATGAACCACTTTCATTTTGGCACTTGATCCTCGCTGGATGCGGTAGACAACATCATTGATGCGGGTTACTATTCTGTAGGGACCCTCCCAGTTCTGCTACAATTTAGGTGATTTCCCCTTTTGGCGATGGGGATTATACAGCCACACTAGATCTCCTTCCTGGAATCCTGACGTTGTTGCCTTGGCATCATACCTGGTCTTCATGCGGTCGCTCGTTATCTTAATCTGGCTTCTGGTCCTTTGGTGTATGTCCCTAAGCCTTTCCCTAAGGTCCGCCACGTACTCTTCTTCATTTCTGGGCTCATTGGTAGGAGATCCAAATTTCACCTCACTGGGTAAACGGGCTATTCCACCAAATAAGATTTCGAACGGCGTATGTCGAGTAGTGCTATGCACGGCACTTCTATAGGCCATCAAAAACAAGGGTAGTAGTCACCTACGACCTTCGAGAGATGTTCGTCCAAAGTCCTATAGAAACGCTCCACCATACCGTCCGACTGTGGATGAAGCGGGGTTGTCCTTGTCTTTTTGATTCCGAGTAGTTGACACATCTCTTGGAAGATTCTTGACTCGAAGTTCCGCCCTTGGTCAGAATGCAATTCCAAGGGCACACCGAATCTGCTAACCCAATTGTAGACGATCTGCTCCGCCACGGTTCTGGCTTCCTGGTTAGGGATCGGAAACGCTTCCGGCCAGTTACTGAAGTAGTCCATCACTACGAGTATATACCGATTACCATTGTCGGTTTCCGGAAAGGGCCCTGCGATGTCAATGGCGATTCGTTCGAAAGGTGCTCCCACGTTGTATTGGTGCATCTTACCTCGAGTTTTGATTCTCGGACCCTTGCTAGCTGCACACACGTCGCATTTTCTGCACCAGTCTTCGACATCTTCCTTCGCTTTTAACCAATAAAAACGTTCTCGTATCTTTTCTAGCGTCTTATTCACTCCCAAGTGGCCTCCGGACGCCCCGCCATGCATTTCCTGTAACACCTCCTTGACCCTTGTCCGCGGTACGACAAGCTGCATTACAAACGACTTTCCGTCGGAGGATTCCCATTTTCTTCTCAGAGCACCTTCTTGGACATGGAGGGAGTCCCACTGCGCAAAATATGCCTTTAAGGTCGGGCTTCTGTGAGAGATGTCCTGATGATCCGGTTTCTCCATGTTCTCCTTTCAGGCCAGAATCGGCTCGATATCCGGGTCTTCCTTCTGAGCGTTCCGGATCTCATCTACGTACCAGCCGGCGATAGGTTCGGCTCTCATTCTTTGGATGGAAACCAGCTCCCGTTCTTCCTGACGCGCACAATGTTTGCAATCCGTTCTGCATGGTCTCCGGGACAGTGCATCCGCATTAGAGTGGAGTTTTCCTTTACGATGCTGTATTTCGTAGTCGTAGATTTGCAGCCTTTCGATCCATCTTGCGACCTGTCCCTCAGGACTCTTGAACTGTAATAGCCATTTTAAGGCTGCATGGTCTGTGCGAAGAACGAATTTCCTAACATAGAGGTATTTGTGAAAATCCTTCGTAGCCAAGATCAAAGCTAGAAGTTCCCGCCTTGTCACGCAGTAGCTCCTTTCTGGCTTAGAGAGCACCTTGCTGAAGTACGCAACCACCTTCTCCTGGCAATCATGCACCTGGGAGAGTACGGCTCCTACCCCGACATTACTAGCATCTGCATCCACAATGAACGTTTCCCCGGGAGTGGGGTAAGCCAGTATCGGGGCATCGCATAGCCGTTGTTTAAGTGCCTTGAAGCTCTTCTCGCACTCAATTGACCATTTGAATTGTTTTCCCTTTTCCGTCAACTGGTGCAGGCTCTTTGCGATCCCGGCAAAATCCTTCACGAACCGTCTGTAGTAGGTGGCTAGGCCCAGGAAGCTCCTTAGTTGGTGTTTATCCTTGGGGACTGGCCAGTTTTTCACCGCTTCGACCTTCTCTGGATCGGTTCTCACTCCTTTCGCTGAAATTATGTGTCCCAGGTACTTGACTGCCGCTCTAAACAGGGAGCACTTCTTAGGGTTGAGCTTCAGGTGGGCACTTCGAAGACTTTGAAACACATCCCTTAGATTGTCTCGGTGTTGCGCAAACGTTTTTCCAACGACGATGACATCATCCAAGTAGACAAAACAGGTTTTCCATGTTAACCCTTGCAGGACACATTCCATCAATCGCTCGAAAGTCGCCGGAGCATTGCACAGCCCGAATGGCATTACCGTGAATTGCCATAGCCCATTTCCTGCGGTGAAGGCGGTTTTCTCCCGGTCTTCTGGATGGATCTGTACCTGCCAGTAGCCACTCTTCAAGTTGAGCGTGGAAAACCATCGGGCTCCTGATAGTGTGTCTAGCGTGTCGTCAATCCGTGGCAGATGGAAGCTATCTTTCTTGGTGACGTAATTGAGCTGCCGATAGTCCACGCAGAACCGCGTGCTGCCATCTTTCTTCTTAACCAGTACATGCGGTGATGCCCACGGACTTTTGGAACTTTCAATCAGACCTTCTTTCTCCATTGCCGACACCATCTCTGCAACTTCTGTCTGCTTTGCCAATTGGAAGCGCCTAGCAGGCTGACGAATTGGTCTAGTATCACCAGTGTCTATTCGATGTTGTACCAGGTGCGTTCGGCCGTATTCTCCGTCCTGTGAGGCAAATATATCAGCGTACTTATTGATAAGATTCTCTGCCATAGTTCGCTGAGCGCACTATGGTGAATGGTGGTCCTGGGGGCCTCGATTCCAGTAACCAACTTCTGCCCCGCGAAGATGGTCCTTACGCATTTCCCGACTGCTGGTTTTGGGAAGTCTGACTGACAGGATGTAATATCCATCTACTACGCAGCTGAACCCTGTACACCTGCTGCATGTGTTCATCCCCAAACCGCATCTCGATAGCCTGAACCAGAGAGTCGTAGTTCTGCTGTTTATCTTCCGGGATTTTCTGCAAGAGCTCCGCAGCTGGATCCCTCAGTGCAAGCGTGAGTGCAATAGACTTCTCTTCATCGTCCCAGCTATTGGTCATTGTGGCCGCTTCGAATTGCCTCTTATAAATTGGCCATGATGTTTGACCATCGAAGATAGGAGGCTGCATCTCCTTTCTTCTCAGACCGTCAGTGGAATATTCCCGTGCTTTCTGTCTCTTCATGTTGCTGAGTTCCTTAGTAAGATTTTCGACTTGCTTTTCTACTTTTTCGAACTGAGTCTCTATCTTCCCGAACTGAGTTTCATGCTTCTCAAAGTTTTCATCGAGTCTAGTTTCGACTTTTTCGAGTTGCGTCTAGACCTTCTCGATTTTCTCTTCGATCGCTTCGAATTTGGATTCCAAGTTCTTGTTTTGCTCATCAAGTTTGCTTTCCAGAGCATCTAGAGAATTCTTTTGTTCGTCCATTGCTTTCTTTTGTTCGTCCATCTTAAGTTCTAGAGAATTCATTTGTTCGTCCATTGCTTTCTTTTGTTTGTCCAGCTTAAATTCTAGAGAATTCCTCTGGTCGTCCATTGCTTTGTTTTGTTCGTCCAGCTTAAGTTCTAGAGAGCTATTTTCTTTTCTTTTGGTCTATTGCTTTCTTTTGGTCATCGAGCTTAAGTTCCAGAGATTTCTTTTGGTCTTCCATTGTTTTCCTTTGTTCGTCCATGACTGACTTAAGTTGCAGGAGCAGACTTGTTATATCCGGGTCGGCTACTGTACTTGCTGGTTCCTCTCCCACGCCAAACTCTACGTCATGCGGATTTTCACCTTCCTGCGTTACTGCTTCTTCCAAACGAATCAATCAGTAGGGCATCTTTTCCCCCAGTTGTGTCAAGGTTCCGCTTACTGAGTTCTGCCTTTAGTTGAGTTATAGTTAGTTTTCCCAATTTGCGACCCATTTGGCGCAACTAATTAACTCAACACAGAAATCGTTTTTTTTTTTTTTTTTATTGTGCAATTTCTCACCACGGAAATAGTTATTCACAGAATAAGTTTTATCCCGCTTCTGACACCAATGTAATATGCAAGCTACGGCTCGAGTAGATAAAACGATATTCTGTGAAATTTATTTCTTTATTTTCTATAAAACAATTCCAGTTCACACTATACTATTCTTCGCAAATTCTTTTCTTACAGGGTCTCTTTCCTCTCAAATCACTGTATCTCCTTTCAATTACTTAATTCACAAATCCAAACAAATTACTTTTTCTTGTTCACTCTCAACTTTCAATTTATCACAAAATTACAACTTCGCCCATTATCACTTTTCCAATCTCTTCGCCACGGTTCTAAACCAACTGCCCCCTTTCGATCGCCATCTGTCCTTATATAACCAGATAGCCAGAAACTTCTAGCAAATTCTTCGACCACTGGAACAAGAAAAATTCTGATGTAATAATTCCATTTCTTGCAGTTATAATTCTTTCTTATCCGTGATATTATCCGTCTCTTTCATGAACTGTGGAGACTTAACCGCAGACACGAACCTCGAATGAAAAGACACTTTGGAATGGGCTGGAGGAGCGTAGTTATTATTCTACATTATTGTAGCATCGTTTTAGATGATGTTACAGTATTATAGTAGGCCCTCGAGGATAATTACGGATAGAGGAACTTGTTTTACTTCATTGGAGTTCGGCTCTTACCTTTTGGATTTGAATATTACTCATGTAAAAGTGGCAGTCCATTTCACCACAGGCTAACGGACAAGTAGAGAGAGTTAATCGTGTCCTGACAGGTATGCTAGCAAAACTTAGTGAGCCAATAGAACACGCTGATTGGGTACGAATGCTTTTGCAGGTCGAATATGCGCTGAACAATACGGTTCACCGTTGTATACGCACGACGCCTAGCAAGCTCTTATTCGGCGTCGATCAGCGAGGCGCAGTAGTGGATAGGATGACTGAGTTTCTAGAGGAAAAGGGTTTAGGCCACCAAGAGAGAGACCTGAGTCAGATTAGGCAGTGCGCCTCTGAATTCGTACATAAAGCTCAAGAGTACAATCTCAAACAGTTCAAACAACGTAATCAACCTGCACGCATTTACAAAGAAGATGATTATGTAGTTATTAGGAACGTAAATACAACGGTTGGTACTAATAAGAAGCTGCTCAGGAAGTTAAAGGGACCATATGTCACCTACAAGATTTTGTCCTACGATCGGTATATCGTCCATGACATATAAAATTATCAGATTACTCAATTACCTTATGATGGGGGTATTGAAGCAAGGGACCTCCGTTTATGGAGAGAAGCAGAGTAACGGTTATTTTACCCAGTTGCGCAAAGCTTTTGTTTTAAGTTGTATTAATAGTTAATTTTCACAATTTTGTTGCACTTCTCATTTTACTTATTAATTAAGATTTATTAATCCATAATTTCCTAAATACTAATGGATATATTTTTAAGGAATTCTATACCAATGGCGGTTGATCGAGGGCGATCAAGTTAACAGGTTGCTTGAGATGTAGTAAAATAACTCGAGAAAAAGGGAAAAAGGCAGTAAGCAAATGTAAACGCCGGGTAAGCTTAGCTTGGAAACAAACCCGTCTGAAGTGAGGCTAAATTCAGTCTGATGTCAGCTACAGTTTTTTTAAAAATAAAATGGGCGCTGAATTTCCTCCTTTTTTTCGGTTCCACTATCTCTCCCCGACTGACAGCTCGTAAGCGGTTGTTCCTTTTTTACTAGTCCTCGTGGTTATAACTGAAAATAGATACACTAAGTTTGTAAAATAAAATATAAGGCGTTAAATTCAAATAAATATACTAAACTTTGTCTTTTCATAATTCCTTAAGTTCTCTAATGGATATATTAAATTTTGTTTTCGCTTCATTCGTTCTTTTAATTTGCCATGTTTTCCTTAGTTTCCTTTTTCTGTTACTTTTCTTTTTATTTACGCAGGTAGGTTATAATTATTCTCCTTTTCAATTGTCATTGGTGTAGATCGACAAGTTAATATTCTGGTTAATAATAATTGCTGAACCAGCATGTGAGTTACCGCTTGGACGGTTGGTATACTAGACACTATAACCTGGAATTTTAATGCAGCTTTTCTTTGTGAAATGAGTTTCAGAAATCATTAGTATATCTATTCTATTGGTTTGTATAAATTGTTTCAGTTGGAGAAGATGTTGGATTAATCCATTCGAGTCCCAGACGATTATTTTTAGTGGGGTATTGTTATTGTTCATGGTGTTTATTAAGCAGTAGAGTTAGGATTTTCATCATGACATGCTCTACTTAGACTTCGGACGGACTTCGAAAGATAGAAAAAGAAAGTAACAAGGAAAATTCAAAGACTTGTGCCCATGGTCAGGAGAAAGATTGGGAAGGACTCCGCGAAACTTAGCCTACCTATCCTAAAGTAAACCTAAACTAACCTAATGTCTTAAGCTAAATCCTAATCTAAACCTAGCTATCGTAAACTAACCTACAGCTACTCCCTATCGCGCAATTTGTCTTTCCCCTTTTCTCTCCTCCGCAAACGGGTTCATCAAATACCCGAGGTATGCCTGGTGGAAGTGGCAAAAGCTGGCCTGCCCACCCTTTGTGTCTAATGACACAACCGATTGCTATCGCTCTGGCCAATGATTGTGAGAGATAGCCCCTAAACGCGCTCCCCAGTCACGACCTAAGTCTGTCATAGAAGAAGTCTGTCAGTCGTCACGTTACGTCGTTATTGCTATTAATAGTCCTGTCTTGTCGCCGTTCATCTACAGAAGGACGGCCCGACCGGCCATCCACACACTAAATAAAAATGTCCTATTCACACACATTCATGTAGAGACATACCACTGAAACTTTGCTGATGGGCTCATACCCTAATCAATTTATTATAAAGATTAAACTTAAAACTACTACTAAAACTAGGTCCTAAAGTTCTGCTAGCAATATCACAATTTTTTTCAAAAGGAGAAAAAAAAGGTACTCATGGTAGTTATCCAGGTATCCGGCAGCACGATGAAGGATGGTGATTGGTTTTTTTCTCCCATTGCGGAGTTCAACGCGACGTTAAGCACTTAATATTCTTAGCAGAATTTCACAAAAGAAACTAATTCTAATCTTAATTTAATTTAACTACTAATTCCACTAATCTTCAAAAATTAAAAAATCAAAAAAAAATTTAATTCAAAAAAAAATTCAAAGGTCTTGAAGAGTTCGCTATGGACTTAAAAAAAAAAAAAAACTCAGAATAAGTAGCAGCACTTCGAAATTCTATACTTCGTTCCACATACCTTTATACCTGCTATCGCTTGCGTTCACCTCCTTTAACTATAAGCTCCCCCGGTTTTCTGCGCGTCTTCAGGATTATCTAATTAAATTTCATTTTATCCCACTGAATTTTATTGTTCTATTTGGCAAAACTCACCTCAGAAAAAAAAATCGACAAAAAAACAAAATTTTCTTTACAGAGGGACTCCGCTTCACTGTGTTTGGTTACTTCCTCAACCGAAAAAAAAAATTCCACTATCAGCGGCAGCGGCCAGCTGTTCGTCTCTTGGTTTTTTTTTCAAATGATTCTCGGGGTCGATGCTCTAACCCCTTGATATCAATCTGGGTTATCTGTTTCCCATTGTCCTACTTTTCCCCTTCTTTTCTTGTTTCGATCGTGTCCTCTTTTCGTTAGTCTTTTTCCCCATTTCTTTGTCATGTTTTGTTTTTGTCAGCTATGAGTAGTGTTTCCTTTTTTCGGGACATTGAAATGAGAAATTTCCCTTTCCAATGTCCTACTTCTCGTCATTGTCGGTTACAAAAATGTTCGTTTTAAAAAAAAAAATCCTGAACGATAATATACACAAATACACTAAGCCTGACATACAATATTGTTAACTAACTTACCTAATATAACTAATATGACCTACGAACCCTACTCACGTAACCTTAAACAAAAGTTTTGACCTACAAAAAAAATATATAAAAACATATAATATTAGAATTAATGGACAAACGAATTCTACGTTCTTTACTTAAGCCCGGGTGTATGTCCCTCCCTCATGTCAGCTGATTGTTGACATTTCTTTTTTTTCTGATTTTTGCGTAGCGAATCGCTGTGTTTTCTTTTATAGGAGATTTCTTTTTTTAGTTATTTTTTTATTTAAAAATACAAATTCCAAAGAAAACCCACCCCTGGACTTGGTGGGTGCGTGGGTATGCGCAAACGAAAAAAAAAAAACACAGGGAAACCAACAAAAGAAGGAACAACAAACTGCAGTAGGGATACTGCCTGTGGACACCACACAGAACCAGGTATGTTGGCATTTTTATTTGTTTTTTTTTTGTGTAATTCATTTTTGAATTCTTAATCTCAACGTAAAACACCAAAACCCACCCCTGGAATGGGGTGTGTGTGTGTGTGCGAGGACACACAGGAGCACAATCAGCCAGGACGAGAAGCCGACGATATTAAATACCATCGAGGGATCGCCGACTAAATCATCTGTATTCAGGTACCTATTTACCTTTTCTTTTCCTTTTTTTTTCTACGAGGTACAGGCCCTCGTAACAGGTTCGACGCCTCGTAAAAAAAAGGGGGCCTGTTTCGTTATTTTTATGTCGGCTTGCAGTGCTTTCGTCTATCTTTTATCTGTTTGTTGTCATTGCCCAATGTGTGGCAAGAGCCTACGCCCTGAGAGTACTCTGCATCAACCGTTGAGGCTAGCTGGACACTTCTTGTATTCTCACTAATGGCCTATTACAGCTTGTATATCACAGGTTTTTGTATCACATCTTCTATTGTATATCACAGGGGCGTATGTGGATGTACCCGTATGCTACCTACAAATCATCATAGGGGTACATTTGGATACATCCAGGTCGCCCCGCCTAACACTAATAAATAAACTATAAAATAGATATACTATAAAAAATATACTCTATATGAATAAACTCTATAAGCAAATAAACTATTGTATATAATAAATAAATAGACTCTATATATAAATAAATAGTCTCTCTAAATAAATAAACTCTATAAATAAATATACTCTCCAACAAACAAACTATCTCTATAAATAAATAAATAAATAAATAAATACTCTATCCGTAGGACATAACTAAATACATACATACATATATATTACAGATAATCCGGTAACGGAATGCATGAGTGCGTCAAGAGTGTTTTCCTAACACTTGGCTTACGTACGCCTACCTTTTCGCCTCTTAAGTTGCCTATCTCGTATATAGAGTTACCTTTAGCTTTCAAAATAATTAATTTCAAAAATGTGGGTCCTAGCCTAGCATTATAATTGTCAGGTAGGCTACTTTGCTTAAAATTTCGTCTGTAGACTATCTGGCCTACCCTATATTTGACATCTCTGCTTCGTGTGTTGTATCTCTTGGTCGCCTTCTGATATGCTAGCCTTAGATTGTCAAATATTTTACACCTTATTAGCTCTAATTTGTCCTTATTGTTGGTAACCTCCGTGTCCATATCTTTGACTGTGCCTAGTTTGCGGAGGACATCATACGCTCCCACGTGTTGTACCATGTGGATACCAAACACAGCGTAATAGGGTTCAAACGTAGTCGCATCGTGGACTACGCTCCTCAGCGAGAAAGCCGCGTTGCTGACGTGGTTGTCCCAGCGGTGATCAGCGCTTAGGTACGATCTTATCTTCGTCAGCACGGAGCGGTTAAACCGTTCTGACGCATTGGATTGAGGAGAGTAGATCGCGGTGCGAATATGTTTGACCCCGTATTTTCCCAGGAAGCTAGCAAATAGTTCTGAGACGAACTGTTTACCATTGTCCGAATGGATAAAGTCCGGTACGCCAAAGATATGGAACACGCTTTCCTCTAGATATTTCACTGCCTCAGCAGACGTTGCCTTCTGAATTGGTTTTAAAAATACAAATTTAGGGAAATGATCTAGGATTATAAAAATGTGTATGTGTGTTCGTTCTTAATGGGTAGGTATGGTCCTAGAAAGTCAATGTACAGTCTTTGGAAAGGCCGCTCCGTGATAGTCTGTTGTCCCATCGGCGGTCGAGAAACGATGTTGAGGGGTTTGCTACACTTGCAGATTTCGCAGGCTTTGACCAAGGTCTGGACATCGGTAGCCATGCCTGGCCAGAAGAACATCTGCCTCAATATTGACAGAGTCTTCTGGATACCCCCGAGACCTGCAGATGGTGAATTGTGTGCAGCTCCCACAAGACTACCACGCAACTCCTTCGGAATCCAGAGTTTCAACGCACTGTCTTCTTGTATAGCGTCGCCAGTTCGTATGTCTGTCCTTTTGTACACGAATCCGTCGGATAAGCGTACACCTGGTAGTCGGTCTTTGTTTTCGTCTATTGTCTTCCTTAATGCGTCATACGCCTCCGAGGAAAAGTATAGCGAATGAAGGTCAACCTCCAGCATTACATTCTCAGGATTGACCTCATCTATGTGAACACATGAGAGAGTATCAGGGACTACATTTTGGCTACCTCTCCTATGTTCGATCTGGAAGTCAAACCCTTGAAGTTTTAGGCTCCATCTAGCCAGACAGCCAGATAGATTCTTTTGGGTCATTAGCCACTTCAGACTCGCATGATCGGTTATAATAGTGAAAGGTAATCCTTCCACATAGGCCCTGAACTTCTTCACTGACAGAACGGCCGCATAGCATTCAAGTTCCGTTACGCTATAATTCCGCTGGGCAGAATTGAGCTTCTGGGACATGAATGCTATCGGTCGTTCGTTGTTCTCCGTGTCCATCTGGAAAAGCACTCTCCCTACACCAGATGTTGATGCGTCGCATTGTATATAAAATCGTCTTGTGAAGTCCGGGTTCGTTAGTATCGGTGCTGTCACTAGAGTCGTCTTAAGTTTTTGAAAGGCTGTCAGTGCTTCGTCTGTCATGTCGAATGTCTTGCCTTTCTTCAGACAGTCGGTCATTGGGGCTGCTATAGACGCAAAATTTGGAATAAAAGCGCCTATACCAGCCCGTCATCCCTAGAAATCGACGGAGTTGCTTGGGAGTCTTTGGTACTGGGAAATTATCGACCGCCGAAATCTTGCCAGGGTCAGTTCGTAGGCAACCATCGCCAACGATGTATCCCAAGTATTTGATCTCCTTGTAACAAAACTTGCTCTTCTTCACGTTTATAGTCAAACCCACTTCCCTCAGACACTTGGCCACTTCCTGCAGCAATCTGGCATGAGACTCGAAATTTGGAGAGCAAACCAAGAGGTCACCGAGATAGACAAAGATATACTCTTTCAAGCGAGAGGGTATGACCTTGTGCGTAAGCCTACACATTCTCTGGGCGGCATTACACAGCCTGAACGGCATAACCGTATACTGGTATAACGGCCTCCCAGGGACCGTGAACGCTGTCTTCTCCCTTAACTTGCGCTCCAAAGGAATCTGCCAGAAATGAAATGAATCTAGTGTCCTGCAATCTACTCAGCAGTCCTTCGATATAAGGAAGCGGGTAAGCATCTTTCTCTGTTGCTCAGTCCAGGCACTGTCTGTTTTTGCCGGATTTTCTCACCAGCACCACTGGAGAGCTCCAAGCACTATGCTCTCTTCTATTACTAATAGGAGATCATCGCATCCAAGAACTTCTGGATCGCAGGTGAAACTGGGTAGTGCTTCTGCTTGACGGTAGTGCCACCTCGATTATATGTTCTTCGAGGCTGGTTCTATCCAGTCCCAAGATCGCGCAAGAGGGAAACAGCAGCTTGATTCTCTCCAGTTCTTGGACTTGTGCTGGTGAGAATGCCTGGACCGGAGATCGTTCTTCCGTAGGCGATGGAATGTCGAGTTTGTTGATTATGTTCGGAGCGACCTTAAATAAAGGAGCTGTTGTAAGTTTGGCACAACGAAAACTTCTAACTCATGAGACTTACCACCCCAGGAGACTACTGTCTTAAATCGTCCTAGTATTCGTTGGTGGTTTCCGTTTGCTGTTCGTATGTCCGTACTCATCCTAGTCATTACTATATTATGTTTGTCTAAAAAGTCCACTATCCAATAGGCCCATGAGCTCCTCACCGTCTATCCTAACCTTAGCGTATGGCCTATTGTCGTCCGAAATATTTACCACAGTCGCTACTATATCTCTCTTTCGTTTTCTATTTATTGCACATATTTCCCTTAGCCTCCTAATTTTAAAATAATTCCTGCTCTTCTCCACCGGCGCTGTCACTTCCTCTCCAAAGATACGCTTTCTGGCGGCTTTATACTCCTGCAGGCGTTGGTGAAGACTCTTCCTTTGACGGATTTCCTTCTTCGTGGAGGTATTATCACCATCTGGAACCCTCTTCAAAATTTGGAAGTCTTCTCCTCGCTTTCCGGGAGTGTGGTCTTGGTCGGCTGGTTCGTCTCGGTCACACTGCCGACTCTCAGGTTTCCCTGACGCTGTGTGCAACTAAAGTTGATGTTCCTTTGACCACAACTAAAGCACGTCAGACTATGGAAAGTAGACTGACACGCCGACGGAGTTGAAGCAGGACTCCTAGTCAGGTCTGTTCTGTTAGTCGAGTTCGTATTGTTTGTTCTGTCAGTCTTCATGTAAGTTGGTTGTCTGTCAGTCCTGTTTCGTTGAAGCGCAGCAATTGCAACTTCTTAGTCCTCTAAATCCCTAAAATCTTCCCTATCTCTAAGAGTTCCCTGGTCTCCTAGTTCGTTCACATGTCGTCTGAATTTCGTCTCCCTAGTCGTCAAGTACCTTTCCGCGAATACATTCTTCTCTTAATTCTTGGATACTTATGACAGAGCATCCGAAGATCAGCGTCGCTACCCTGTCCTTGAAGTTACTTCGGAGGATGTCCACTAGGTCAAGTTCGTTTGGTCGACTCCTGGTGTTGCTACCTCCTATCCATTATGGCCCTCAAGATCTCATGATCCCTAATATTATTTCTAAATTGTTTCAGCAATCCTCTTTTGAGTCGCTGGTAGCTCAGGAACCTATCGCCTTTATTCTCGTGCAGAAATTGCCAAAACCACCTCTCTGCAGGACCGCTTACAAGGTGATGGAAGTGGGTGAATAGCTGGTGGTTGCTGATACTGTTTTGGCGTTGCAAGGTTTCAACGGGAAACAGGGAACTTTCAACGGACATAGTTTCCGATGTCCCGTCAAGCTTAATGCCCCACTTATGAATCTCCACCTTCCTTTTCGAAAACCTCGGGAATGGTTCGGTGAAGCGTGGAGCTTGTTCATGTAGTGGGTCATTTATTGGTCGTATGTGTGGTGGCGGGTTAAAAGCTGGTCTGTTTAGTGTCGGCGCTGGTGGGTGTAACAGTTCCGTCCAGTTGAGTGGGTGCGAGGGAGTGGACTGTCCTTGTCGGGTGTTGTTTTGTCCTCGGTCGTTTGTTGTCGGTGGTTCCCTCTGGGAAGCTGCGGAGAGCTTCTGATCATATCGTTGATCGCCTTGATGTTCTCCTGAAAGGTAGTCATCATATCTTTCATGCTTTCGGCGAACACTGATATGATCTCAACCTGGTTCTTCTTTACCGCTTGAGAGACCAACTTTTGTATATCCTGTGTTATTCGTTTTGTGTCCTCCTCAGTCTTACTCCGCAGGTCGGTTAGGTCGTCTTCGTCGACCGCAGTTTGTTGTCTGACCCTGGTCTCTGCTACAGTTGCTGTCGCTTGGTTGCCTAGCGACAGACTTAGCCGTTGGTTGCGTTGTCCTACAAGTTACTGGCTTGTAGTTTTGTGTCTATTTCGTCCGTTTAGTACGTCGTACAAGTCAAGTGGGTCATGTTCATTTGGAAGGGATCTTTTCTCTAGGTCCTAGGTCTACCGTGGACCGAGTTACCTTCTGTCTTGTCGTCGCAGTATGGTCTGTCATGTTAATTGCCGTCAGTCCCTGTAGCAGGTGGCAAGTCTTATCCATCAGTTCCCTGCTCGCGTTCCAACCTTGCCTTTAAACGCGTTACCCGCATTCCTAGCGGAACTGCTCCTTGGGACACAGTATTCTTAGGTACTGCCCCTAAATTTCTATTCTCTCCCTCCAGGATAAAAAAAAAATCAATAAATTCCATACTTCATTATGCGAAATAAAAAAAATGCAGTATATAAAAAAAATAGTAGAAAAAAAAGGTAAAAAAAAGAAAAACGCGAAACTCTAATAAAAGAATAAAAAAAAATAAAAAATTCGAAGAAAAGGTAAAAAAAATATAGAATAAAAAAAAAATAATAAAAAAAAAATTCAACGAAAGAAAAAAAAAAAAAGTAATTGAAGGAATAAATCAATAGTAAAAAAAAAGATAATTAAAAAAAAACAAAATAGAATAGGGTGAAAAAAAACACCCCAGTATGATAAAACAAGAATTCCAGAAACTAAAAAAAACTTGAATATATATATGGTGGTGTCTATAACTATGTATGTGCTTTGGTGTGTGGATTTTTGGTCAGGTTTACCAGCAACCATTCTGTAGATGTAGGTCTGTCAGACACGTTAGGATAATGTCAGTATCGCCGGGTAGAGACTGGTGCCTCGGATACTTGGCGAGGTGCTGAAATCGATCCTTTCCTTCCTTACCACTACTTGTTATCAGGTAATACCCAATAGAAGGCTGGCCAGGATTTCCCAGATCAACTCCAACACGGACAAAGCTTCGCGGCTTATGCTCGCGCCCCACGAAGAATATGACTAGAGGTTACCATTCTAGGACAGCAGCTAGTATTCGGCTTTTCCACCTTATCCCGCTCTTTGCTTATTCACAGACCTCCAACTACTTCACAGGATCCACTAGCTTAAAGCCTGAGGATTGGATAGCTGTCTTCAGTCTGTGACTAAGCAAGGTGCATTTACAGCCTCTGAATGTTAAAGACAGGAAAGTAAAAAAAAGTATTTAACAATTAAAAAAAACTAATCGCGGATGAGGCTGATTGATATGAGCCTAAGGCGACGATTTTCGAATATAGAAAATCGTTCCCTTGGAGTCGCAATCGTGCCTCTAATAGCCAGTTTTGATAAAAATACCGTTGGGCGCCATTGTTGTGAGCTAGGGTTGACCACGGAGGCGTCTTCTGTGCGAGTAAGGAGGACGGCGGCACGCTCGCGGTTGCTTGGCTCAGCTCGTCGGACGGTGTGGTTCTTGTCCACCTTACTTCACACCACCTGCTCAGCACACAAAATCTCGTCCCATTTTGATCGAAGAAAAAAACAAAAGAGAGAAGAAAGCGACTCTACTTAGACTTCGGACGGACTTCGAAAGATAGAAAAAGAAAGTAACAAGGAAAATTCAAGGACTTGTGCCCATGGTCAGGAGAAAGATTGGGAAGAACTCCGCGAAACTTACCCTACCTATCCTAAAGTAAACCTAAACTAACCTAATGTCTTAAGCTAAATCCTAATCTAAACCTAGCTATCTTAAACTAACCTACAGCTACTCCCTATCGCGCAATTAGTCCTTCCCCTTTTCTCTCCTCCGCAAACGGGATCATCAAATACCCAAGGTATGCCTGGTGGAAGTGGCAAAAGCTGGCCTGCCCCCCACCCTTTGTGTCTGATGACACAACCGATTGCTATCTCCCTGGCCAATGATTGTGAGAGATAACCCCTAAACGCGCTCCCCAGTCACGACCTAAGTCTGTCGTAGAGGAAGTCTGTCAGTCGTCACGTTACGTCGTCATTGTTATTAATAGTCCTGTCTTGTCGCCGTTCATCTACAGAAGGACGACCCGACCGGCCATCCACACACCAAATAAAAATGTCCTATTCACACATATTCATGTAGAGACATACCACTGAAACTTTGCTGATGGGCTCATTACCCTATTCAATTTATTATAAAGATTAAACTTAAAACTACTACTAAAACTAGGTCCTAAAGTTCTGCTAGCAATATTACTATTTTTTTTCAAAAGGAAAATAAAAAAAGGTACTCATGGTAGTTATCCAGGTATCCGGCAGCACGATGAAGGATGGTGATTGGTTTTTTTCTCCCATTGCGGAGTTCAACGCGACGTTAAGCACTTAATATTCTTAGCAGAATTTTACAAAAGAAACTAATTCTAATCTTAATTTAATTTAACTACTAATTCCGCTAATCTTCAAAAATTAAAAAATCCAAACAAAATTTAATTCAAAAAAAAAATTCAAAGGTCTTGAAGAGTTCGCTATGGACTCAAAAAAGCACTTCGAAAATAAATTTTTAAATTTAACTTTTAAATTTTCCACTTAATCTTGTTCACTATCACTGTGTCCCACGGAGCATCTCATGGAAGCGTTGACTTTTCTTTCGGTGGCGGAGCACTCTTCGTTGCCGCTGTTGCGGGCCTCCGCCACCGCTATCCACCGTGTGCACCGGACCCTGTCCTGTTGCAACGGTGTGGTTCTCAACCGGCCTTGACAGGAAACACGACAAACGACAGGATTTTTCTGGGACCAGCGCTGCCTAATGTTTTAAATTATTTTAATAATTGCCCACAAGCGCTCCTATACTTCGTTCCACATACCTTTATACCTGCTATCACTTGCGTTCACCTCCTTTAACTATAAGCTCCCCCAGTTTTCGGCGCGTCTTCAGGATTATCTAATTAAATTTCATTTTATCCCACTGAATTTTATTGTTCTATTTGGCAAAACTCACCTCAGAAAAAAAAATAGACAAAAAAAACAAAATTTTCTTTACAGAGGGACCCCGCCTCACTGTATTTGGTTACTTCTTCAACCGAAAAAAAAATTCCACTATCAGCGGCAGCGGCCAATTGTTCGTCTCTTGGTTTTTATTTCAAATGATTCTCGGGGTCGATGCTCTAACCCGTTGATATCAATCTGGGTTGTCTGTTTTCCATTGCCCTACTTTTCCCCTTCTTTTCTTGTTTCGATCGTGTCCTCTTTTCGTTAGTCTTTTTCCCCATTTCTTTGTCATGTTTTGTTTTTGTCAGCTATGAGTAGTGTTTTCCTTTTGTCGGGACATTGAAATGAGAAATTTCCCTTTCCAATGTCCTATTTCTCGTCATTGTCGGTTACAAAAATGTTCAAAATGTGTAACATAATGTAGCATAATGCAACAAATTCGGAAGTGTCTTTTCATTCTGGCATAATTTTGTTCCGAAGTGTCTTTTCATTCGAGGTTCGTGTCTGCAATTAGTCTCCACAGTTCGGATAATATCACGGATAAGAGAGAACAAGAGATTATTGGCTGCAGCTGTCATCCTGGAATTATTACATCAGAATTTTCTTGTTCCAGTGGTCGAAGAATTTGCTAGAAGTTTCTGGCTATTAGAAATGCGGCTATTTAAGGACAGATGGCGATCGAGACAGAGCAGTCGGTTTTGACCGCTTACAAGGTGATGGAAGTGGGTGAATAGCTGGTGGTTGCTGATACTGTTTTGGCGTTGCAATTTTTCAACGGGAAACAGGGAACTTTCAACGGAAATAGTTTCCGATGTCCCGTCAAGCTTAATGCCCCACTTATGAATCTCCACCTTCCTTTCCGAAAACCTCGGGAATGGTTCGGTGAAGCGTGGAGCTTGTTCATGTAGTGGGTCATTTATTGGTCGTATGTGTGGTGGCGGGTTAAAAGCTGGTCTGTTTAGTGTCGGCGCTGGTGGGTGTAACAGTTCCGTCCAGTTGAGTGGGTGCGAGGGAGTGGACTGTCCTTGTCGGGTGTTGTTTTGTCCTCGGTCGTTTGTTGTCGGTGGTTCCCTCTGGGAAGCTGCGGAGAGCTTCTGATCATATCGTTGATCGCCTTGATGTTCTCCTGAAAGGTAGTCATCATATCTTTCATGCTTTCGGCGAACACTGATATGATCTCAACCTGGTTCTTCTTTACCGCTTGAGAGACCAACTTTTGTATTTCCTGTGTTATTCGTTTTGTGTCCTCCTCAGTCTTACTCCGCAGGTCGGTTAGGTCGTCTTCGTCGACCGCAGTTTGTTGTCTGACCCTGGTCTCTGCTACAGTTGCTGTCGCTTGGTTGCCTAGCGACAGACTTAGCCGTTGGTTGCGTTGTCCTACAAGTTACTGGCTTGTAGTTTTGTGTCTATTTCGTCCGTTTAGTACGTCGTACAAGTCAAGTGGGTCATGTTCATTTGGAAGGGATCTTTTCTCTAGGTCCTAGGTCTACCGTGGACCGAGTTACCTTCTGTCTTGTCGTCGCAGTATGGTCTGTCATGTTAATTGCCGTCAGTCCCTGTAGCAGGTGGCAAGTCTTATCCATCAGTTCCCTGCTCGCGTTCCAACCTTGCCCTTAAACGCGTTACCCGCATTCCTAGCGGAACTGCTCCTTGGGACACAGTATTCTTAGGTACTGCCCCTAAATTTCTATTCTCTCCCTCCAGGATAAAAAAAAAATCAATAAATTCCATACTTCATTATGCGAAATAAAAAAATGCAGTATATAAAAAAAATAATAGAAAAAAAAGGTAAAAAAAAGAAAAACGCGAAACTCTAATAAAAGAATAAAAAAAAATAAAAAATTCGAAGAAAAGGTAAAAAAGATATAGAATAAAAAAAAAAATAATAAAAAAAAAATTCAACGAAAGAAAAAAAAAAAAAGTAATTGAAGGAATAAATCAATAGTAAAAAAAAAGATAATTAAAAAAAACCAAAATAGAATAGGGTGAAAAAAAACACCCCAGTATGATAAAACAAGAATTCCAGAAACTAAAAAAAACTTGAATATATATATGGTGGTGTCTATATCTATGTATGTGCTTTGGTGTGTGGATTTTTGGTCAGGTTTACCAGCAACCATTCTGTAGATGTAGGTCTGTCAGACACGTTAGGATAATGTCAGTATCGCCGGGTAGAGACTGGTGCCTCGGATACTTGGCGAGGTGCTGAAATCGATCCTTTCCTTCCTTACCACTACTTGTTATCAGGTAATACCCAATAGAAGGCTGGCCAGGATTTCCCAGATCAACTCCAACACGGACAAAGCTTCGCGGCTTATGCTCGCGCCCCACGAAGAATATGACTAGAGGTTACCATTCTAGGACAGCAGCTAGTATTCGGCTTTTCCACCTTATCCCGCTCTTTGCTTATTCACAGACCTCCAACTACTTCACAGGATCCACTAGCTTAAAGCCTGAGGATTGGATAGCTGTCTTCAGTCTGTGACTAAGCAAGGTGCATTTACAGCCTCTGAATGTAAAAGACAGGAAAGTAAAAAAAAGTATTTAACAATTAAAAAAAACTAATCGCGGATGAGGCTGATTGATATGAGCCTAAGGCGACGATTTCCGAATATAGAAAATCGTTCCTTTGGAGTCGCAATCGTGCCTCTAATAGCCAGTTTTGATAAAAATACCGTTGGGCGCCATTGTTGTGAGCTAGGGTTGACCACGGAGGCGTCTTCTGTGCGAGTAAGGAGGACGGCGGCACGCTCGCGGTTGCTTGGCTCAGCTCGTCGGACGGAGTGGTTCTTGTCCACCTTACTTCACACCACCTGCTCAGCACACAAAATCTCGTCCCATTTTGATCGAAGAAAAAAACAAAAGAGAGAAGAAAGCGACTCTACTTAGACTTCGGACGGACTTCGAAAGATAGAAAAAGAAAGTAACAAGGAAAATTCAAGGACTTGTGCCCATGGTCAGGAGAAAGATTGGGAAGAACTCCGCGAAACTTACCCTACCTATCCTAAAGTAAACCTAAACTAACCTAATGTCTTAAGCTAAATCCTAATCTAAACCTAGCTATCTTAAACTAACCTACAGCTACTCCCTATCGCGCAATTAGTCCTTCCCCTTTTCTCTCCTCCGCAAACGGGATCATCAAATACCCAAGGTATGCCTGGTGGAAGTGGCAAAAGCTGGCCTGCCCCCCACCCTTTGTGTCTGATGACACAACCGATTGCTATCTCCCTGGCCAATGATTGTGAGAGATAACCCCTAAACGCGCTCCCCAGTCACGACCTAAGTCTGTCGTAGAGGAAGTCTGTCAGTCGTCACGTTACGTCGTCATTGTTATTAATAGTCCTGTCTTGTCGCCGTTCATCTACAGAAGGACGACCCGACCGGCCATCCACACACCAAATAAAAATGTCCTATTCACACATATTCATGTAGAGACATACCACTGAAACTTTGCTGATGGGCTCATTACCCTATTCAATTTATTATAAAGATTAAACTTAAAACTACTACTAAAACTAGGTCCTAAAGTTCTGCTAGCAATATTACTATTTTTTTTCAAAAGGAAAATAAAAAAAGGTACTCATGGTAGTTATCGAGGTATCCGGCAGCACGATGAAGGATGGTGATTGGTTTTTTCTCCCATTGCGGAGTTCAACGCGACGTTAAGCACTTAATATTCTTAGCAGAATTTCACAAAAGAAACTAATTCTAATCTTAATTTAATTTAACTACTAATTCCACTAATCTTCAAAAATTAAAAAATCCAAAAAAAATTTAATTCAAAAAAAAATTCAAAGGTCTTGAAGAGTTCGCTATGGACTCATAAAAGCACTTCGAAAATAAATTTTTAAATTTAACTTTTAAATTTTCCACTTAATCTTGTTCACTATCACTGTGTCCCACGGAGCATCTCATGGAAGCGTTGACTTTTCTTTCGGTGGCGGAGCACTCTTCGTTGCCGCTGTTGCGGGCCTCCGCCACCGCTATTCACCGTGTGCACCGGACCCTGTCCTGTTGCAACGGTGTGGTTCTCAACCGGCCTTGACAGGAAACACGACAAACGACAGGATTTTTCTGGGACCTGCGCTGCCTAGCGACGCTCACTGCCTAATGTTTTAAATTATTTTAATAATTGCCCACAAGCGCTCCTATACTTCGTTCCATATACCTTTATACCTGCTATCACTTGCGTTCACCTCCTTTAACTATAAGCTCCCCCCATTTTCGGCGCGTCTTCAGGATTATCTAATTAAATTTCATTTTATCCCACTGAATTTTATTGTTCTATTTGGCAAAACTCACCTCAGAAAAAAAAATCGACAAAAAAACAAAATTTTCTTTACAGAGGGACTCCGTCTCACTGTATTTGGTTACTTCTTCAACCGAAAAAAAAAAATTCCACTATCAGCGGCAGCGGCCAATTGTTCGCCTCTTGGTTTTTTTTTCAAATGATTCTCGGGGTCGATGCTCTAACCCGTTGATATCAATCTGGGTTGTCTGTTTCCCATTGCCCTACTTTTCCCCTTCTTTTCTTGTTTCGACCTTGTCCTCTTTTCGTTAGTCTTTTTCCCCATTTCTTTGTCATGTTTTGTCTTTGTCAGCTATGAGTAGTGTTTTCCTTTTGTCGGGACATTGAAATGAGAAATTTCCCTTTCCAATGTCCTACTTCTCATCATTGTCAGCTACAAAAATGTTCGTTTTAAAAAAAAAATCCTGAACGATAATATTGTAACATTATGTAGCATAATGCAACAAATTCGGAAGTGTCTTTTCATTCTGGCATAATTTTGTTCCGAAGTGTCTTTTCATTCGAGGTTCGTGTCTGCAATTAGTCTCCACAGTTCGGATAATATCACGGATAAGAGAGAACAAGAGATTATTGGCTGCAGCTGTCATCCTGGAATTATTACATCAGAATTTTCTTGTTCCAGTGGTCGAAGAATTTGCTAGAAGTTTTTGGCTATTAGAAATGCGGCTATTTAAGGACAGATGGCGATCGAGACATAGCAGTCGGTTTTGAACCGCACGAAGAGATTGGAAAAGTGATAACAGCCGAAGTTGTAATTTTGTGATAAATTGAAAGTTGAGAGTTAACAAGAAGAAGTAATTAGTTTGGATTTTTGAATTAAGTAATTGAAAGGAGATAAAGTGATTTGAGAAGAAAGAGACCTTGTAAGAAAAGAATTTGCGAAAAATAGTATAGTGTGAACTTGAATTGTTCTATAGACTAGAAAATAGAGAAATAATTTCACAGAATATCGTCTTATCTATTCGAGCCGTAGCTCGCATATTACAATATACATAAACACACTAAGCCTGACATACAATATTTTTAACTAACTTACCTAATATAACTAATATGACCTACGAACCCTACTCACGTAAACTTAAACAAAAATTTTGACCTACAAAAAAAATATATAAAAACATTTGTAGTATGCGAGCTACGGCTCGAGTAGATAAAACGATATTCTGTGAAATTTATTTCTTTATTTTCTAGTCTTTAGAACAATTCAGGTTCACACTATAAAATTCTTCGCAATTCTTTTCTTACAATGTCTCTTTTCTCTCAAATCACTTTATCTCCTTTCAATTACTTAATTCACAAATCCAAACTAATTACTTCTTCTTGTTAAATCTCAACTTTCAATTTATCACAAAATTACAACTTCGCCCATTATCATTTTTCTAATCTCTTCGCCACAGTTTAGAAACTACTGCGCCTTTTTGATCGCCATCTGTCCTTATATAGCAGAAGTTTCTGATAGCCAGAAACTTCTAGCAAATTCTTCGACCACTGGAACAAGCAAAATTCTGATGTTATAATTCCAAGATGACAATCATTTCGTGCAGTTATAATTCTCTCTTGTTCTCTTTTATCCGTGATATTATCCTAGCTGTGGTGACTAATTTCAGACACGAACCTCAAATGAAAAGACACTTCGGAATTTGTTGCCTGTTCGATTGCGTAGTTATTATGCTACATTATGTTACAATATAATATAAGAATTAATGGACAAACGAATTCTACGTTCCTTACTTAAGCCCGGGTGCAGTCCCTCCCTCATGTCAGCTGATTGTTGACATTTCTTTTTTTTCTGATTTTTGCGTAGCGAATCGCTGTGTTTTCTTTTATGGGAGATTTCTTTTTTTAGTTATTTTTTTATTTAAAAATACAAATTCCAAAGAAAACCCACCCCTGGACTTGGTGGGTGCGTGGGTATGCGCAAACGAAAAAAAAAAAAAACACAGGGAAACCAACAAAAGAAGGAACGACAAGCTGCAGTAGGGATACTGCCTGTGGACACCACATAGAACCAGGCATGTTGGCATTTTTATTTGTTTTTTTTTTGTGTAATTCATTTTTGAATTGTTAATCTCAACGTAAAACACCAAAACGCACCCCTGGAATGGGGTGTGTATGTGTGCGAGGACACACAGGAGCACAATTAGCCAGGACGAGAAGCCGACGATATTTACCTTTTCTTTTCTTTTTTTTTTCTTTTTTTTTCGACGAGGTACAGGCCGTCGTAACAGACATTTCCTTAAGTTCTGTTACATCATTAGTGGTTTTGTGTGTTTTGTTTATGGTGTGGTTCTTGTCTTTGCTGGCATTCTGATGGATTTACTTATCTTTCTTTGAGTTCTGGTTGTTCTGTTAGCAATTGTTTATGTTCTTGTTGTACTAGTTGGCTTTGGTCTGTATGATTGCTACTTAGGATTTGAGCATATTGTAACATAATGTAGCATAATAACTACGCCCCAAAAAGATGCAACACATTCCGAAGTGTCTTTTCATTCGAGGTTAGTGTCCACAGTAAGAGACGAATTATGTCTAAGACGACGTCGCAGAATTAAGAGAGAATTATAACCGCAAGAGAATTTAACCGCAAGAAATTATTGGCTGCAGCTGTCATCTTGGAATTATTACACCAGAATTTTCTTGATTAAGTATTCGAAGAATTTGCTAGAAGAAGGCTATCAGAAATGCGACTATATAAGGACAGATGGCGATCGAGGCAGGGCAGTTGGGTTTTGAACCGCACGAAGAGATTGGAAAAGTGATAATAGGCGAAGTTGTAATTTTGTGATAAATTTAAAGTTGAGAGTTAACAAGAAAAAGTAATTAGTTTGGATTTGTGAATTAAGTAATTGAAAGGAGATAAAGTGATTTGAGAAGAAAGCGACCTTGTAAGGAAGGAATTTGCGAAGAATAGTATAGTGTGAACTTGAATTGTTCTGTAGACTAGAAAATAAAGAAATAATCTCACAGAATAACGTTTTATCTACTCGAGCCGTAGCTCGCATATTACATTGGTGTCAGAAGTGGGATAAAACTTATTCTGTGAATAACTATTTCCGTGGTGTGAAATCACAGAAAAAAAAAGCCATTTCTGTGTTGAGTTAATTAGTTGCGCAAAATTGGGTAAACTAACTATAATTCAACTAAAGGCAGAACTCAGTAAGCGGAATCTCGAAACAACTGGGGGAAAAGATGCCCTACTGATTCGTATGGAAGAAGCAGTAAAGCAGGAAGGTGAAAATCCGAATGACGTAGAGTTTGACGTGGAAGAGGAACCAGCAAGTACAGTAGCCGACCCGGGTATAACAAGTCTGCTCCTGCAACTTAAGTTAGTCATGGACGAACAAAAGAAAGCAATAGAAGACAGAAGAAGTCTCTGGAACTTAAGCTCGATGACCAAAAGAAAGCAATAGACGACCAAAAGAATTCTCTAGAACTTAAGCTGGACTAACAAAAGAAAGCAATGGACGAACAAAATAATTCTCTAGATGCTCTGGAAAGCAAACTTGATGAGCAAAACAAGAACTTGGAATCCAAATTCGAAGCGATCGAAGAGAAAATCGAGAAGGTCGAGACGCAACTCGAAAAAGTCGAAATTAGATTCGATGAAAACTTTGAGCAACATGAAACTTAGTTCGGGAAGATAGAGACTCAGTTTGAAAAAGTAGGAAAGCAAGCCGAAAATCTTGCTAAGGAACTCAGCAACGTGAAGAGACAGAAAGCACGGGAATATTCCACTGACGGTCTGAGAAGAAAGAAGATGCAGCCTCCTATCTTCGATGGTCAAACATCATGGCCAATTTATAAGAGGCAATTCGAAGCGGCCGCAATGACCAATAGCTGGGACGATGAAGAGAAGTCTATTGCACTCACGCTTGCACTGAGTGGTCCAGCTGCGAAGCTCTTGCAGACCATCCCGGAAGATAAACAGCAGAACTACGACTCTCTGGTTCAGGCTATCGAGATGCGGTTTGGGGATGAACACATGCAGCAGGTGTACAGGGTTCAGCTGCGTAGTCGAGTCCAGAAAAGGGGGGAAACGCTCCAACAATTGCAAGCGGATATGGAGCGGCTAGCCCATCTTTCATACCCTAAAGCCGGTGAGGAGCTTATCAACGAAATGGCGGTGGAAGCTTTTATTCAGGCCATAGAGGACAGACAACTGCAAATGGCTGTAAGGATGGCTGAAAAGCGAACACTCCCCGAGGCATTGGCATTCACTTTGTCAATGAAGGCTGCGGACCAAGCATACCAGGGAATACACCATCGCGGAAGTCAAATCCGTTGCTGGAATTGCAACCAAATCGGACACCTACAACGGCAGTGCAGAAGTGCACCTAGACGAGGAAATTGTCCACATTGTGGAAGTAGGAGAAGCAGAGAGGAAGCATCCGGCAATGATAACATCCATCCTGTCGGTCAGACTTCCCAAAACCAGCAGTCGGGAAATGCGTAAGGATAAACTTCGCGGGGCACTGGAATCGAGGCCCCTAGGACCACCATTCAAGTTTCGCAACCCAAACGGGGTAACAAGAGCCTGACAGTGGAGGCACTAATCAACAAGAAGAAGTGCGTAGCCACCATCGACACAGGTGCCACCGCCTCCATTGTAAGAAGAGATATCGTCAGAAGCTCATGGCTGCACAACACCAACAACTACTGAGTGAAGACTTCAACAGGGGAAATGGCGAAGGCGTTTGGAGACGATCGTCTTACGATTACTCTGGCGGGACTGACGTTCTCCCATGCATTTCTGGTGGCAGATATATGCGACGAGTGCATCATCGGAATAGACTTCATGAAAGCAAGTGAAGTATTCTTGGACATCGGGATGCAAGTACTGAGGTATCGAAATGTGGAGATTATGATGGTGTACGGAAACGAGAATACCGTAACTCTCAGGACAGTCATCAGCAAAGACGAAGTTTTGCCGCCGTCTTCAGAGACAATCATTTGGACGAAGCTGGACCCAGAGAAGCATTCTCAAGACTACATCGTGGGAAAGACGTTAGTCGAACCAAAGAACACCATGGTTCCAGTGAGAGTTTTGAACGCAAGACCGCACACTGTCAAACTAAGGCGAGGGGAGGTGACAGGAAAATGCACGCCGATTACCGCCGTCGCAACAATATCTGAACGTGATGCTCCGAAACCTCTCCCATCACCTTGGACAGCGGAAACGAGAGAGACGACTCTACAGTCCAGTGAGCTGCATCAGGACCAGCGAACTATGGCAGAGAATCTTATCAATGAGTACGCTGATATATTTGCCTCACAGGACTGAGAATACGGCCGAAAGCACCTGGTACAACATCGAGTAGACACTGGTGATACTAGACCAATTCGTCAGCCTGCTAGGCGCTTCCCATTGGCAAAGCAGACAGAAGTTGCAGAGATTGTGTCGGGAATGGAGAAAGAAGGTCTGATTGAAAGTTCCAAAAGCCCGTGGGCATCACCGCTTGTACTGGTTAAGGAGAAAATGGACTATCGGCAGCTCAATTACGTCACAAAGAAAGATAGCTACCATCTGCCACGGATTGACGACACGCTAGACACACTATCAGGAGCCCGATGGTTTTCCACTCTCAACTTGAAGAGTGGCTACTGGCAGATACAGATCCATCCAGAAGACCGGGAGAAAACCGTCTTCACCGCAGGAAATGGGCTATGGCAATTCACGGTAATGCCATTCGGGCAGTGCAATGCTCCGGCGACTTTCGAGCGATTGATGGAATGTGTCCTGCAAGGGTTAACATGGAAAACCTGTTTGGTATACTTGGATGATGTCATCGTCGTTGGAAAAATCTAAGGGATGTGTATCAAAGGCTTCGAAGTGCCCACCTGAAGCTCAACCCCAAGAAGTGCGCCCTGTTTAGAGCGGAAGTCAAGTACCTGGGACACATAATTTCAGCGAAAGGAGTGAGAACGGATCCAGAGAAGGTCGAAGCGGTGAAAAACTGGCCAGTCCCCAAAGACAACCACCAACTAAGGAGCTTCCTGGGCCTAGCCACCTACTACAGATGGTTCGTGAAGGATTTTGCCGGAAAAGGGGAAACAATTCAAATGGTCAATTGAGTGCGAGAAGAGCTTCAAGGCACTTAAAAAACAGTTATGCGATGCCCCGATACTAGCTTACCCCACTCCCGGGGAAACATTCATTGTGGATACAGATGCTAGTAATGTCGGGGTAGGAGCCGTACTCTCCCAGGTGCATGAAGGCCAAGAGAAGGTGGTTGCGTACGTCAGCAAGCCAGAAGGGAACTACTGCGTGACAAGGCGGGAACTTCTAGCTTTGATCTTGGCTACGAAGCATTTTCACAAATACCTCTATGGGAGGAAGTTCGTTCTTCGCACAGACCATGCAGCCTTAAAATGGCTATTACAGTTCAAGAGTCCTGAGGGTTAGGTCGCAAGATGGATCGAAAGGCTGCAAATCTGCGACTACGAAATAGAGCATCGTAAAGCAAAACTCCACTCTAATGCGGATGCACTGTCCCGGCGACCATGCAGAACGGATTGTAAACATTGTGCGCGTCAGGAAGAACGGGAGCTGGTTTCCATCCAAAGACTGAGAGCCGAATGTATCGCCGGCTGGAGCGTAGATGAGATCCGGAACGCTCAGAAGGAAGACCCGGATATCGAGCCGATTCTGGCCTGGAAGGAGAACATGGAGAAACCGGATCATCAGAACATCTCTCACAGAAGCCCGACCTTAAAGGCATATTTTGCGCAGTGGGACTCCATCCATGTCCAAGAAGGTCTTCTGAGAAGAAAATGGGAATACTCCGACGGAAAGTCATTTGTAATGCAGTTTGTCGATTCGGTGTGCCCTTGGAATTGCATTCTGACCAAGGGCGGAACTTCGAGTCAAGAATCTTCCAAGAGCTGTGTCAACTACTCGGAATCAAAAGACAAGGACAACCCCGTTTCAACCACAGTCGAACGGTGGAGCGTTTCAATAGGACTTTGGACGAACATCTCTCGAAGGTCGTAGGTGACTACCAACGGGATTTTGACCGGCAGATTCCCTTGTTTTTGATGGCCTTTAGAAGTGCCGTGCATAGCACTACTCGACATACGCCGTTCGAAATCTTGTTTGGTGGAATAGCTCGGTTACCCAGTGAGGTGAAATTTGGATCTCCTGCCAATGAGCCCAGAAATGAAGAAGAATACGTGGCGGACCTTAGGGAAAGGCTTAGGGACATACACCAAAGGACCAGAAGCCAGATTAAGATAACGAGCGACCGCATGCAGACCAGGTATGATGCCAAGGCAACAACGTCAGGATTCCAGGAAGGAGATCTAGTGTGGCTGTATAATCTCCATCGCCAAAAGGGGAAATCACCTAAATTGCAGCAGAACTGGGAGGGTCCCTACAGAATAGTAACCTGCATCAACGATGTTGTCTACCGCATTCAGCGAGGACCAAGGGTGGTTCCGAAGTGTCTTTTCATTCGAGGTTCGTGTCCACAGTAAGAGACGAATTATAACCGCTAGAGAATTATAACCGCAAGAGATTATTGGCTGCAGCTGTCATCTTGGAATTATTACATCAGAATTTTCTTGTTCCAGTGGCTGGTTTTCGAACCGCACGAAGAGATTGGAAAAGTGATAAACGGCGAAGTTGTAATTTTGTGATAAATTGAAAGTTGAGAGTTAACAAGAAGAAGTAATTAGTTTCAATTTGTGAATTAAGTAATTGAAAGGAGATAAAGTGATTTGAGAAGAAAGAGACCTTGCAAGGAAGGAATTTGCAAAGAATAGTATAGTGTGAACTTGAATTGTTCTATAGACAAGAAAATAAAGAAATAATCTCACAGAATAACGATTTATCTACTCGAGCCGTAGCTCGCATATTAAAGGGTGGTTAAGTTTTAAGGGCCGATGTTGATTTTGAATAAAACACAAATTATTTAGGAAATTACTGTCATTTCTTTTTATTATGATAATATTGGTATGGTTCAATTATGTATGGAACAAAATATCGGCCAAATGGCCTCCGCGACCTCGGCGGCACACCTCCATCCGATGGTCCAAATTTTCGATGACGCTGAGGCATAATTGAGGTTCTATGCCGTTAATGTGCCGAATTATCTCATCCTTTAGCTCTTGAATTGTTGCTGGCTTATCGACGTATACCTTTTCTTTCAAATAACCCCAAAGAAAGAAGTCCAACGGTGTCAAATCACATGATCTTGGCAGCCAATTGACATCGCCACCACGTGAGATAACACGGCCATTGAATTTGTCGCACAAAAGAGCCATTGTTTCGTTAGCTGTGTGGCAAGTGGCACCATCCTGTTGAAACCACATATCGTCCACATCCATACCTTCCAATTCGGGCCATAAAAAGTTCGTTATCATCTCACGATAGCGAACACCATTCACAGTAACTGCCTGACTGGCCTCATTTTGGAAAAAATACGGCCCGATGATGCCGCCAGCCCATAAACCGCACCAAACAGTCACTCTTTGTGGGTGCATTGGTTTTTCGACAATCACTCTTGGATTATTATTCGCCCAAATGCGGCAATTCTGCTTATTGACGAATCCACTGAGGTGAAAATGTGCCTCATCACTGAAGATGATTTTCTTCGAAAATTGATCATCCACTGTTGCCATTTCTTGCCACCATTGTGACCATTGACGACGCTTGAAATGGTCAAGAGGCTTTAGTTCTTGAGTCAATTGCACCTTGTAAGCGCGTAAATGCAAGTCTTTATGCATAATGTTCATCAACGACGAGCGTGAGAGGTGCAATTGTTGGGCACGACGACGAGTTGAGGTGGACGGCTCTTCAGCCACACTATCGCGAACAGCAACAATATTTTCTGCAGTACGAGCTGTACGAGCATGCACTGGTGTTTTCACATCTCCTACAGACCCGGTTTGCACAAATTTTTCAACGATTTTTCCGATTGTACGCACATTTGGACGATTATATTGACCGAAAGAATCACGAAATGCACGATATGCATTTTGATTTGAACGCCCATTTTCATAATAAGCCTGAATAACTTTAACGCGTTGCTCGATTGTGTATCTTTCCACGGTTCAAATTGAGTTAGTCTGAAATTGAGAAATGTCAAATGAAATGCAGAAAAAAACTTGACGTTTAGGTGTGATTCACATTCAACATCGGCCCTTAAAATTTAACCACCCTTTACAATATGTTGTGTCAGGATTAGTTTTATTGGTTTGTTCTTGACGTTGTCGTGCTGTATGCTTTCTTTCTTGCTCAAGTTTGGGAATACACTGTGGTATGTCACTTTTTAGGCGCGGGGACTCGAAACTTATCTTACATTGCAATAATTCTGTGAGATTATTATTTTTTTTTTGTTTTCTATTTCAATTGAGAGTAGGGGTAAGGGTTTTTTTGTTTCGCGTTGTAGGATGTTGTGAATATTTGTGACTTGATGGTCCCTTTCGACAAGCTCTTTCTTAATTTCTTCTTTGTAGTTGAGTGATGCATGTTTCTAAGTATAACTCTGAAGCCTCGTTGGTCCTTTAGTTTGTAAGTATGATACTATCAGCCCTATCGTGAAATCCGAGGGAATATTTCTTTCCCTCGAATTCGTCTGTTCTCAGGAATAAAATCCCCTTATCGACAATTTCCCTCGAATTGGATTTCCCTCGGAAACCGAAGTGCCACATTGAAAAGGTAAAAACCTGAATTCGCAATTAATGTCGAAGATTTTGACAGCTACGAGTATATTTTGGATGAAATCAGTCAGACATATAGAAAAAAATCAGTTTATTTGTGAAAGAAATATTTTTATTATAGATAATGTGTAGCATATTATTAAGAATTGTGGTTGAGGAATTAGATGAGATTTAAGTAAAGCGACAACGGTCAATCAGAAGAAGCTTAAGAGATTGTTCAAATCCGATGGAACTACCACAATCACTGTATGTTAAAATGGAATTTTCCAATTTTTTAAGGAATTAGTTATGGCTGTGTTTAGGTTTCAAAAATATTTTAGGGTAAATAAACCCGCATTCAAATATCTATTTGATGTGTTATCAGCTTCTTCGTCACAGCCTAAGAAAGCGTTTGGAACTTCTCCCATAGTGAAATTAAGCGCATACTTACGCTTTTTTGCTGAAGGTGGCTATCAAAAAGGAGTTGGGAAAGGCAACGATGTTGGCTTGACACAATCAAGTTTTATTGTAGTCCTTTCAGAAGTCTTAACCATTTTTGAGACACAATTGTGCCCAATATGGATAACTATGCACACTACATTGGAAGAGAATAGAAAAGCTGCATTATCCTTCTATGAAATAGACAGGATACCCGGCGTTGTAGGATGCATAGATGGAACACATGTGAGAATCGTTGCTCCCTCCGCAAACAAACATTTATTTTACAAAAGAAAGGGATTTTACAGCCCTCATGTTCTGCTTGTGAGTGTTTGTTTTTAGTCTTAAATTTGTTATCATCGTAAATTGAATTTTATTTTAGGTATGCGATAACGATATGAAAATTCGTTACGTTGATGCAACACATCTCGGACCCTGCCACGATTCTTTTATTTGGAATGTGAGCCTTCAAAGCTTTATTCAAAATTATGTTATGCTGTGAGACATCGTGGTCTTCATAGTATAACATGGATAGATCTGCTTGAAGGTTCGGCTCTTGGTTTTCTTTTTTGTGCGCGTCTCCAACTGTACTTACTTTTGAGGAAGATAATCCGAATGGAATTGCTGTGGGTATTCCTTCTACCGCTTCTTTCGTTCCGATTAGTTTGAAAATTGCTTCTTCTATTGGAAAAAACGTTTGCTCTTTGTTTGGACCTCCTGCAGGTCATCATCTGCAAGTTTTAGCGGCCTTTTTCCGCACGTATTTTTTTTTTGGTCATTCCAAACCTAAATTTAAACTCTAACAATAGTATAATACAATGAGAAATCATACATACAATAAATTACCTTTTTCCATTCAAAAATGGATTTTGATGGCGGCCATACACTGTTAAGTTCACTCTCAACCATTTTCGGGAATCGGGCAATATCATCTTTATTTTTTTATGAAATTCTCTTGCAATGTCTGGACTAGCTTCCATCAAATTAATTAAACCATCTAATTGCTGCTTATTTGTTGTATTAGACATTGTATTTAATTCAAATTTTTCAATTTTCAAGCAAAGAGTAACCCAATTGCATGTTGCTTCTCAGAAATTCTCCAACTAAATAATGGCGTAAATATCCTAGGGAAAATCCATTGAAAATTTCCCTGCATTCTCATTCATAGATCGCTATTTTTTTCCGCCATTCGAACATCATTCACGATATTTCGAACGTAGGAAAAATTCCGAGGGAGTTTTTATTCACGATAAGGCTGTATGTGTTTTTCTGTTGTAACATTTTTATTATCGCTGTACTCGCACAGACCATGCAGCCTTAAAATGGCTATTACAGTTCAAGAGTCCTGAGGGTCAGGTCGCAAGATGGATCGAAAGGCTGCAAATCTTCGACTACGATATACAGCATCGTAAAGCAAAACTCCACTCTAATGCGGATGCATTGTCCCGGAGACCATGCAGAACGGATTGTAAACATTGTGCGCGTCAGGAAGAACGGGAGCTGGTTTCCATCCAAAGAATGAGAGCCGAAAATATCGCCGGCTGGAGCGTAGATGAGATCAGGAACGCTCAGAAGGAAGACCCGGATATCGAGCCGATTCTGGCCTGGAAGGAGAACATGGAGAAACCGGATCATCAGAACATCTCTCACAGAAGCCCGACCTTGAAGGAATATTTTGCGCAGTGGGACTCCCTCCATGTCCAAGAAGGTGTTCTGAGAAGAAAATGGGAATCCTCCGACGGAAAGTCATTTGTAATGCAGCTAAATGCTCTATCAGGAGCCCGATGGTTTTCCACTCTCAACTTGAAGAGTGGCTACTGGCAGGTACAGATCCATCCAGAAGACCGGGAGAAAACCGTCTTCACCGCAGGAAATGGGCTATGGCAATTCACGGTAATGCCATTCGGGCAGTGCAATGCTCCGGCGACTTTCGAGCGATTGATGGAATGTGTCCTGCAAGGGTTAACATGGAAGACCTGTTTGGTGTACTTGTATGATGTCATCGTCGTAGGAAAAACGTTTGCGCAACACCGAGACAATCTAAGGGATGTGTTTCAAAGGCTTCGAAGTGCCCACCTGAAGCTCAACCCCAAGAAGTGCGCCCTGTTTAGAGTAGAAGTCAAGTACTTGGGGCACATAATTTCAGCAAAAGGAGTGAGAACCGATCCAGAGAAGGTCGAAGCAGTGAAAAACTGGCCAGTCCCCAAAGATAAACACCAACTAAGGAGCTTAATGGTCTTAGCCACCTACTACAGATGGTCCGTGAAGGATTTTGCCGGGATCGCAAAGAGCCGCCACCAGTTGACGGAAAAGGGAAAACAATTCAAATGGTCAATTGAGTGCGAGAAGAGCTTCAAGGCACTTAAACAACGGCTATGCGATGCCCCGATACTAGCTTACCCCACTCCCGGTGAAACGTTCATTGTGGATGCAGATGCTAGTAATGTCGGGGTAGGAGCCGTACTCTCCCAGGTGCATGATGGCCAAGAGAAGGTGGTTGCGTACTTCAGCAAGGTGCTCTCTAAGCCAGAAAGGAACTACTGCCAAGGCGGGAACATCTAGCTTTGATCTTGGCTACGAAGCATTTTCACAAATACCTCTATGGGAGGAAGTGCGTTCTTCGCACAGACCATGCAGCCTTAAAATGGCTATTACAGTTCAAGAATCCTGAGGGTTAGGTCGCAAGATGGATCGAAAGGCTGCAAATCTGCGACTACGAAATAGAGCATCGTAAAGCAAAACTCCACTCTAATGCGGATGCACTGTCCCGGCGACCATGCAGAACGGATTGTAAACATTGTGCGCGTCAGGAAGAACGGGAGCTGGTTTCCATCCAAAGAATGAGAGCCGAAAATATCGCCGGCTGGAGCGTAGATGAGATCCGGAACGCTCAGAAGGAAGACCCGGATATCGAGCCGATTCTGGCCTGGAAGGAGAACATGGAGAAACCGGATCATCAGAACATCTCTCACAGAAGCCCGACCTTGAAGGAATATTTTGCGCAGTGGGACTCCCTCCATGTCCAAGAAGGTGTTCTGAGAAGAAAATGGGAATCCTCCGACGGAAAGTCATTTGTAATGCAGCTAAATGCTCTATCAGGAGCCCGATGGTTTTCCACTCTCAACTTGAAGAGTGGCTACTGGCAGATACAGATCCATCCAGAAGACCGGGAGAAAACCGTCTTCACCGCAGGAAATGGGCTATGGCAATTCACGGTAATGCCATTCGGGCAGTGCAATGCTCCGGCGACTTTCGAGCGATTGATGGAATGTGTCCTGCAAGGGTTAACATGGAAGACCTGTTTGGTGTACTTGTATGATGTCATCGTCGTAGGAAAAACGTTTGCGCAACACCGAGACAATCTGAGGGATGTGTTTCACCTGAAGCTCAACCCCAAGAAGTGCGCCCTGTTTAGAGTAGAAGTCAAGTACTTGGGGCACATAATTTCAGCAAAAGGAGTGAGAACCGATCCAGAGAAGGTCGAAGCAGTGAAAAACTGGCCAGTCCCCAAAGATAAACACCAACTAAGGAGCTTAATGGGCTTAGCCACCTACTACAGATGGTCCGTGAAGGATTTTGCCGGGATCGCAAAGAGCCGCCACCAGTTGACGGAAAAGGGAAAACAATTCAAATGGTCAATTGAGTGCGAGAAGAGCTTCAAGGCACTTAAACAACGGCTATGCGATGCCCCGATACTAGCTTACCCCACTCCCGGTGAAACGTTCATTGTGGATGCAGATGCTAGTAATGTCGGGGTAGGAGCCGTACTCTCCCAGGTGCATGATGGCCAAGAGAAGGTGGTTGCGTACTTCAGCAAGGTGCTCTCTAAGCCAGAAAGGAACTACTGCCAAGGCGGGAACATCTAGCTTTGATCTTGGCTACGAAGCATTTTCACAAATACCTCTATGGGAGGAAGTGCGTTCTTCGCACAGACCATGCAGCCTTAAAATGGCTATTACAGTTCAAGAGTCCTGAGGGTTAGGTCGCAAGATGGATCGAAAGGCTGCAAATCTGCGACTACGAAATAGAGCATCGTAAAGCAAAACTCCACTCTAATGCGGATGCACTGTCCCGGCGACCATGCAGAACGGATTGTAAACATTGTGCGCGTCAGGAAGAACGGGAGCTGGTTTCCATCCAAAGACTGAGAGCCGAATGTATCGCCGGCTGGAGCGTAGATGAGATCCGGAACGCTCAGAAGGAAGACCCGGATATCGAGCCGATTCTGGCCTGGAAGGAGAACATGGAGAAACCGGATCATCAGAACATCTCTCACAGAAGCCCGACCTTAAAGGCATATTTTGCGCAGTGGGACTCCATCCATGTCCAAGAAGGTCTTCTGAGAAGAAAATGGGAATACTCCGACGGAAAGTCATTTGTAATGCAGTTTGTCGATTCGGTGTGCCCTGGAATTGCATTCTGACCAAGGGCGGAACTTCGAGTCAAGAATCTTCCAAGAGCTGTGTCAACTACTCGGAATCAAAAGACAAGGACAACCCCGTTTCAACCACAGTCGAACGGTGGAGCGTTTCAATAGGACTTTGGACGAACATCTCTCGAAGGTCGTAGGTGACTACCAACGGGATTTTGACCGGCAGATTCCCTTGTTTTTGATGGCCTATAGAAGTGCCGTGCATAGCACTACTCGACATACGCCGTTCGAAATTGTTTGGTGGAATAGCTCGGTTACCCAGTGAGGTGAAATTTGGATCTCCTACCAATGAGCCCAGAAATGAAGAAGAATACGTGGCGGACCTTAGGGAAAGGCTTAGGGACATACACCAAAGGACCAGAAGCCAGATTAAGATAACGAGCGACCGCATGCAGACCAGGTATGATGCCAAGGCAACAACGTCAGGATTCCAGGAAGGAGATCTAGTGTGGCTGTATAATCCCCATCGCCAAAAGGGGAAATCACCTAAATTGCAGCAGAACTGGGAGGGTCCCTACAGAATAGTAACCTGCATCAACGATGTTGTCTACCGCATTCAGCGAGGACCAAGGGTGGTTCCGAAGTGTCTTTTCATTCGAGGTTCGTGTCCACAGTAAGAGACGAATTATAACCGCTAGAGAATTATAACCGCAAGAGATTATTGGCTGCAGCTGTCATCTTGGAATTATTACATCAGAATTTTCTTGTTCCAGTGGCACGAAGAGATTGGAAAAGTGATAAACGGCGAAGTTGTAATTTTGTGATAAATTGAAAGTTGAGAGTTAACAAGAAGAAGTAATTAGTTTCAATTTGTGAATTAAGTAATTGAAAGGAGATAAAGTGATTTGAGAAGAAAGAGACCTTGCAAGAAAGGAATTTGCAAAGAATAGTATAGTGTGAACTTGAATTGTTCTGTAGACAAGAAAATAAAGAAATAATCTCACAGAATAACGATTTATCTACTCGAGCCGTAGCTCGCATATTACAATATGTTGTGTCAGGATTAGTTTTATTGGTTTGTTCTTGACGTTGTCGTGCTGTATGCTTTCTTTCTTGCTTAAGTTTGGGAATACACTGTGGTATGTCACTTTTTAGGCGCGGGGACTCGAAACTTATCTTACATTGCAATAATTCTGTGAGATTATTATTTTTTTTTTGTTTTCTATTTAAATTGAGAGTAGGGGTAAGGGTTTTTTTGTTTCGCGTTGTAGGATGTTGTGAATATTTGTGACTTGATGGTCCCTTTCGACAAGCTCTTTCTTAATTTCTTCTTTGTAGTTGAGTGATGCATGTTTCTAAGTATAACTCTGAAGCCTCGTTGGTCCTTTAGTTTGTAAGTATGATACTATCAGCCCTATCGTGAAATCCGAGGGAATATTTCTTTCCCTCGAATTCGTCTGTTCTCAGGAATAAAATCCCCTTATCGACAATTTCCCTCGAATTGGATTTCCCTCGGAAACAGAAGTGCCACATTGAAAAGGTAAAAACCTGAATTCGCAATTAATGTCGAAGATTTTGACAGCTACGAGTATATTTTGGATGAAATCAGTCAGACATATAGAAAGAAATCAGTTTATTTGTGAAAGAAATATTTTTATTATAGATAATGTGTAGCATAGTATTAAGAATTGTGGTTGAGGAATTAGATGAGATTTAAGTAAAGCGACAACGGTCAATCAGAAGAAGCTTAAGAGATTGTTCAAATCCGATGGAACTACCACAATCACTGTATGTTAAAATGGAATTTTCCAATTTTTTAAGGAATTAGTTATGGCTGTGTTTAGGTTTGAAAAATATTTTAGGGTAAATAAACCCGCATTCAAATATCTATTTGATGTGTTATCAGCTTCTTCGCCACAGCCTAAGAAAGCGTTTGGAACTTCTCCCATAGTGAAATTAAGCGCATACTTACGCTTTTTTGCTGAAGGTGGCTATCAAAAAGGAGTTGGGAAAGGCAACGATGTTGGCTTGACACAATCAAGTTTTAGTGTAGTCCTTTCAGAAGTCTTAACCATTTTTGAGACACAATTGTGCCCAATATGGATAACTATGCACACTACATTGGAAGAGAATAGAAAAGCTGCATTATCCTTCTATGAAATAGACTGGATACCCGGCGTTGTAGGATGCATAGATGGAACACATGTGAGAATCGTTGCTCCCTCCGCAAACAAACATTTATTTTACAAAAGAAAGGGATTTTACAGCCTTAATGTTCTGCTTGTGAGTGTTTGTTTTTAGTCTTAAATTTGTTATCATCGTAAATTGAATTTTATTTTAGGTATGCGATAACGATATGAAAATTCGTTACGTTGATGCAACACATCTCGGACCCTGCCACGATTCTTTTATTTGGAATGTGAGCCTTCAAAGCTTTATTCAAAATTATGTTATGCTGTGAGACATCGTGGTCTTCATAGCATAACATGGATAGATCTGCTTGAAGGTTCGGCTCTTGGTTTTCTTTTTTGTGCGCGTCTCCAACTGTACTTACTTTTGAGGAAGATAATCCGAATGGAATTGCTGTGGGTATTCCTTCTACCGCTTCTTTCGTTCCGATTAGTTTGAAAATTGCTTCTTCTATTGGAAAAAACTTTTGCTCTTTGTTTGGACCTCCTGCAGGTCATCATCTGCAAGTTTGTAGCGGCCTTTTTCCGCACGTATTTTTTTTTGGTCATTCCAAACCTAAATTTAAACTCTAACAATAGTATAATACAATGAGAAATCATACATACAATAAATTACCTTTTTCCATTCAAAAATGGATTTTGATGGCGGCCATACACTGTTAAGTTCACTCTCAACCATTTTCGGGAATCGGGCAATATCATCTTTATTTTTTTATGAAATTCTCTTGCAATGTCTGGACTAGCTTCCATCAAATTAATTAAACCATCTAATTGCTGTTTATTTGTTGTATTAGACATTGTATTTAATTAAAATTTTTCAATTTTCAAGCAAAGAGTAACCCAATTGCATGTTGCTTCTCAGAAATTCTCCAACTAAATAATGGCGTAAATATCCTAGGGAAAATCCATTGAAAATTTCCCTGCATTCTCATTCATAGATCGCTATTTTTTTCCGCCATTCGAACATCATTCACGATATTTCGAACGTAGGAAAAATTCCGAGGGAGTTTTTATTCACGATAAGGCTGTATGTGTTTTTCTGTTGTAACATTTTTATTATCGCTGTACTCGTATCATTTGGTTGAACTTTTATTTCATTATTGGTAATATTTTCAGTATAAAATTGTTCTTAGCTAATTAATTTAGTGCTTTAGTTAGTGTCCCTATGAAGCTTACGCCGTGAACGTATATTGGAGGTGGTTTCTGCTTCATTTCATTGTTCGTTTTTGAAATTGAATTTGCTGTTTCCTTATTACTCGGGTCTATTTCTTCTGAGTCATCCTCATTGTCAGTTGCAAGTATAGCAAATCGATTTTTATTCTCTTTGTTCGAGGATTCACTTAGCCAGTATGTGGTGATTGTTGTTTGGACTTTAGATGTAATTTTTTTGTTACATATGTTAGTTGATGAGGTATTTTCTTCTGATGTAGATCTATTGCTTTTCTGGTTTGGAAATATTAATTCGTTACATGTTTGTGTTCCATTAGTATTGTGTACTATTGGTGTTGTATACACTGGTATGCAATTGGTAATTATCTATCGTTGTTAGAGTGTAGTTAGTTGTTGTTGTTACGGGTGTAGTTGTAATGGCAGTGTGGAATGCCATCTTATTGTATTGATTTAAGTCGCCCCGCTGTGGCGATATTAATACACTAATTTTTATTGAGTATTGTTTTAGCATAGATAATAAATAGTAGTTTATTATCTGTGGTTTTAGTTTGAGTTGATTGTGTGTTTCCACCTTAGTCAAAGCTTTTTTATCAGAAACTATCTAAGTGGTTTGTGTATTAGATTCAAATACAGTGGGTTATGTATTAGATGAAAGTATACACACGCTACTTAAAGCTCTTTAGAGCTCCTATCAATTCCTCTCTTGCGAGTGGAATTTAATGCTTCCAAAACACAATGTTGTCTTCTGTCTCTCAAGCGAAACCAAAACCCTCAACCATTATCCATGGATAGTAGTTGCATCACTGAAACTGAAAAACTGACCATTCTCGGTATCTGTATTAATAAACATCTTCGATGGAACGATCACGTATTCGAGGTCGTCAAAAATGCTGCAAAATGTCTAGGATTCCATAAATGGTGCAAGAAATATTTTAAACCGTCTGATCTGGCCTCAATTTATAAGGCATTCATCCGCCCTAAGCTGGAATATAACGCCCATATCTGGTCTAGTGTACCCAAGACCGTCCTGCATATTCTTGATAGGGTACATAATCGCGCGTTAAAACTTATAGCACAGATAATAAACTACCCAGATGTCGTACGCTCATATAAAAATTATTTATATATTATCTGCATTATAGGTGATAGAGATATTGTGAATTCCATACATTCACTTGAACATCGGAGAAATTTCTCGTGTCTCTCCCTATTTTATCTCTTTTTTTTTATAAAAAAATGCTCCAGCGAAATAGCCAGTGACATTCCCCCCCTTCAAAATTTCACCCGCAATACGCGACATGCTTCGAATGCACATCAGTTTACCCTAAAGCCAAACTTCGGTCATACTGTCAAATATAGGGATTCATTTATAAGCCGAACAACACGAATGTGGAAGGCTCTGTATTTCCCCATTACTACAACCTTCAAACATTCAAAGCCAACGTGCATAGGCTCCTCCTCTGTTCCTCTTCCCCCTTTTCCCTGACGCCCGTGCCCTGAAACAGTTTAAGGGTATTCATATTGCCTTCGGCGCGCAGAATAAAAAAAAAAAAAAAAACACTGGATAGAGTTTAACAAACTTTGTGAATGCATCAACCACCAGAAGTACACTTCGTCTTACGTGATTACGTAATCTAGTGAGACAAAAAAAACATGCAAATTGTATGACCTTTTTGGGAAAAGCGTCATAAAGGTTGCATTTATCAACTTAATCCCATTTTTTTTTACAATATAAACATAATATATCTTTCATTCCTTGTCCCCAGCGATGGCTATCCACCTTGTCGTGGTGCTGGGGCTTAAGTAGGGCTGAAGGATGGGTTGGCGAATGCTGATCATTCATCGACTCCTGGAAGTCCGAAAACTAAGAGATAGCCTCCCTATTCAAATGGTGGTGTGAGCAAGTATAAAACCGTGCCGAAGATTTAAGGTTGGGGGGATAAAATACCAACCGCTAACGAGCTCTCACAGATGCCCTGGCGAGGTCTGTGATCTGAAAATGTCTTACCCCGGCATGACGGGCGTACATATATTCCGACCTTACTCGTGGGAACAAAATGAACAAAAAAGAAAAAGAAAAAACAAAACAAAACAAACAGCAGTTCGGACGCTGACACGCTATCCGTGGGCGTACCTAAATTGACTGAGTGGATGAGGAAATCTCTATGGAAATGGAGAAGCAGCTATTAGCAGATCCATCCGAGAGTACCCGGAAGTCGGAGATGAAGAAGAAAGTCTCTCCAGGTCAGATGAGAAGGCGGTTGTTCCGTAGAGCGACGCATATCAAATCGATCCTGGAGGTAAAGGACTCATCTTCCCTCTCCGAGAAAAAACAAAACTACTGGCCTGGGCTATTGACATAATAGAAAAGGACGCTCTGACGAGGCCTGCGCCTAAACAGACCGCTGAAAAAACCAAGGCCAACCGTAAGGCAGATGCCCCTAAGGCAGACACCAGAAGGAAGGGAGCAGCTCACACAAAAACTGCCGGCAAGACCGCTGCCTCTAAGGCAGGTCCTACTGGTCAGCCAGAAAACTCGAGGGCCGCTGAACATTTTCAAAGGATGGCCAAGACCAAGAGGGAGGATTTTGGGTCAAAAAGGTTGAGATCATCGGAGGACTCTAAAAATACTCCCAAAAGGTCGAAGGCTGATACGGAGATGCTTTTCAGCGGGGCGATTCGTAGTTCACTACAACTACCTGTAGTGGACTTCGGAAAACCCAGTGGCCAGTACTCCCAAGAACGCGGTCGAATGATTGAGAAGGGCTTAGCTGGAGCAGTCTTTGACCGTATTCGAAAGAATACTGGTGGAACTGCACCCACATTCGGGAGAGCGAAGTGGTATCGGGGAGTCATTCTGACAGACTGTAAAGACCAGTTATCGCTTGATTTCACGAAAGCCACGGTTCGCGGTCTTAAATTATGTGAAGCGGCTGCACTGCGAGCGGTACCTCCCGATGAAATCCTAACCATACCCAAGGGAAGTCTCTGTGTTCCTGACTGGGGTGTGGACAAAAGAGAGATCCTCAGCTTCCTAAAAGCCCAGAACCCTTCTACTGATATGAAGAGCTGGGAGGTCGTTATGGAGGAAGAATGGGACCAAGGGATTCATCACCCTCACCCGGCCTCACTTCTGGAAGATAAACAGTTGAAGCTGTTCTATGGAGTGGTAGAAGTAACTCTCAAACTCCTAAAGCGGCCTTAATAGCTTCTTTAATAGTTTTAACTGGTCGCTATGCAGCCTCGATAGCAGCGTGGATGCCGCAGCTGATATGATCACTGACACTATCCTCTTAGGTATGAATGACTTTATACTTAACAGAATAAAGAGCATTAAACCTAAGGCAAGTCATTCGTCAAGAATATTAAAAATTATGCCTCGTCCGCCATCCCCACGCTCATTTACAATAACATTCCAGCTGTCAGCTCCTTAGACAAAGCCAATCTGCTTGCTGCTCACTTTGCAGCGAACTCCACGCTGCCAGATAATGTTTTGTCTTCACCTGTATTTGAGAGCGTCAAATTTTCCATGGGAGAGGTCCACTTTCGCACTCGCACAGTTGCAGGAGTACTCAAAGGTCTTAACATACACAAATTCGCTGATCCAGATGGTATACCCCCCCATAGTTTTGAAGAGATATTTTTCAACATTGGCAAAACCTCTGCGTAAGCTTTTTTGTCTACGCTACTTTTCAGGCATTTGACAGAGTTTGGCATCAGGCTCTTTTGTCGAAAATGCGTGCATATGGCATCGATGAATATCTTCTTCAATGGATTAGAAATTAACTTACCTTTCAAGTCCGCAATTCACCAAATAAATGCTGGTGTTCCGCAAGGTTCTGTTTTGTCTCCGACTCTCTTGTTTTTATAAATGATCTCTTGACTGCAACTTCTAATCCAATCCATTTTTTCGCTGATGACAGTACCCTCAGTTCTTCATATTCGTTCCCTAACTCACGTCCTTGCTCTTCGGCCCTAGAAGAGGAACGGCAACGTATGTTAAACACATTAAGTTCCGACCTGGACAGCATAATTAAATGGGGTTTAACCAATAGGGTGGAATTTAATGCTTCCAAAACACAATGCTGTCTCCTGTCTCTCAAGCGAAACCAAAACCTTCAATCATTATCCATGGATGGTACTTGCATCATTGAAACCGAAAAACTTGCCATTCTCAGTATGTGTATTAATAACCATCTTCGATGCTGCAAAATGTCTAGGATTCCTTAAACGGTGCAAGAAATATTTTACCCTGTATGATCTGGCCTCAATTTATAATGAATTCATCCGCCCTAAGCCGGAATATAACGCCCATATCTGGTCTGGTGCACCCAAGACCGTTCTGGACATTCTTGATAGGGTATAAAATTGCTCGGTAAAACTTATAGGTGATAAAAACATTGTGAATTGTACATTCGCTTGAACATCGAAGAAATGTCTCATGTCTCTTCCTGTTTTATCGTTTTTTCTATAAAAAAAAAAAGCTCCAGCGAAATAGCCAGTGGCATTCTTCGCCTTCAAAATTTCACCCGCAATACGCGACATGCTTCGAATGCACATCAGTTTACCCTAAAGCCAAACTTCGGTCGTACTGTCAAATATAGGGATTCATTTATAAGCCGAATACCACGAATGTGGAATGATCTTCTAGGCTCTGAATTTCCCCATCACTACAACCTTCAAACATTTGAAGCCAACGTGCATAAGCTCCTCCTCTGTTCCTCTTCCCCCTTTTCCTAAACGCCCGTGCCTTGTAACAGTTTAAGAGTATTCATATCCCCTTCGGCGCGTGAGTTAAGGTAGCGGAACGTCTATTATTTTAGTAGAGCTTTGCCCTACACTTTATTTGAAGAGCAATTGACAATTTTAACAATTTCCCATAGGATTTGATATTGGATATTTGCTTACATTACAATTTCCTTTCGGATGTGAACAATAGAGAGTCTCAAATTACTATGGGACATGCATTATTCGCTTAATAAAAGTACAAGATTATGTCTGTGGGAATGCAAAAACCGAATGAGAAAGATATTCTTCTTATTCGAGTTTGCGTAGGTTTAGCGTCTTGATTTTTGCTGTTTTTTTTTTATCGGGATGAAGGAAGATGGGATGATCTACTTGTTCTTTTACGGAGGAGTAAAAGTTATTCAGAAATTCATTTAGTTTGTCTAGATAATCATGTAAATTACTGTATTTTAAATTTTTGAGTTTATATGTGCGGCCATAAAATAATTCGAACGGGGTTAATTCTGTGACTGAATGAATTGCATTATTGTAGGTAATAAAAGTCTGATGCAAAATGTCCTCATGGCTTCTGTTTTTATTTTTATCGTATATAATCCGATATATTTCTGTTAAAGTAGAATGCGTCCGTTCAACTGGTGCATTGCTACTAGATTGTTGATATGAAGTGATGTGATGCTTAACATCATATTGTATGCAGTAGTCCTTGAATATGATTGATGTGAATTCAGCGCCCTGGTCGGTTACCAGGGTTTTGGGAATGGCGTCTTTTAAGGATGTTATGACCATTATGCTATTTCTATCACTTAAGGAGTATGCTGCGCCGAACTTTGAGAAAATTTGCTTACTATTGATGCTGTAGATGTCGGCATGAACTATGTCTAAGGGTTGTTCTGGGTTTGGTGGAATTTGATATTAAATTTTTTACGGTTTCCTGTCGTATTTTGAAGTCTGGCATACTTCACACTTATTAATTATTTTGGTAACTTTACATTTCATTAGCGGGAAGTAGTACTCTCGTTTAAGATGTGAAAGAGCTTCATTAATTCCTCTGCGATTTGAATTTAGGTGGTAGTCATTAATAAGTTTGGCTTGGTCATCGTCATTTATTATGTCATTAAGGAATTCTGTGCAACGTATGAGTTTAAAAAAATTTTATTGAGCGAAAAACTTTAAGTACACCATTTAAATAATATGGAATATCTCATCATCTGTTGTGTATATGGCTGTTAATTTATTTGGAGGTAAGTATTGTTTACAAATGGCGGTAACATTTTCTTCTGAGAAGATAGAGAGTACCTGATGGTACGTCTTTGTTTATTTCGGAATGGATTAGATAGTGTGATAGGTGGGGTTCTGTTAGATATCTCGAGTATTAATTGAGAACTGAACGAATTTAAGGGTAGTTCCGATATTGGTATTCCATCATCTGGGCAGAATGGATTGTTGTGCCTCTTGTACCTTGCAGAGAGTCAGATGCTAACCTCTATTTTCATTATGTCTTTGTGGTTTATCCTGCTCAGTGCATCAGCGTTTGTGTTTTCCTTTCCTTTTTTATAAATGACCTCATAATCGTATTCTTCTAATTTTAGACGCCACCTAATTAGGGTCAATTTCAATCTGGTGAAACCCAGACGCTAGATCTAAAACCGTGAAATTATTGCATCGTCCTAACTTGTATAATATGTCTGATATATTTGGGAGAGGGTAGTGGTCTCTGATAGTGTTTTCATTTAATTTTCTATAATACTCTAATAGCCTCCATTTTCGCTTGCCTGAAGCATCAATTTTTTTTTTTGGAAACAATCCAAATAGGACTGCTCCATGGCGAGTAGCTTGGTCGGATTATACGTTAAATTTGAGATTGAATATTGGGTTTTATGATTTTGTAAATACCGGTATATCGTTTATAGTTCGTATTCTAGGTTTCACTTCGTTACTGAATGTCAGTGGTTGCCCTTCTTTATAGAATAAGTCGTCAAATTTCCTTTCCTTTCTTCAGTATTTAAATGATTGCTCCTCAGGAGTTCACTTATGTCTTGTGGATTAACGGGCCCTATTCGGTCGATTATACATATATTAAATGTTTAAATTATTGATTTCCTGGTATTCTGTGGATCTCTCAACCTGTAATGGTTGTTCAAGGGAGAATTTTTGTTCTCGATTCGTGAGATTCATGATCTTGGCTTGACAGTACCATTCTGTTGCCTTAGAGATTCCTTCCGGAATGACGAATGATTTACCTATTTTCGTGATTGGTATATGAATGTCGCCGCTTTCTACATCCACCGGCACTTTTACGATGATTTTTGAATGTGTAGGAGCATTATATATTTGAGACGTAAGGTTTGGATTAAAGTGATGGGGAATAGTCGAATGCTTTGTGCAAAGTACATTTTCTTTAAGGATAATATTTGCTTCTAGTAGATTCATTGTCTCTAGACCGATGAGGCCATCGAAATAAGTATGGAATTTGAACACTAAGAAATCAAGCTTCTGATTTACATTGAATTCTGGAAATATTGGGAGTGTTACTTTTTTATATATAAATAAATATAGTGTAATGGCAATGGGTGGTATAATTTGGTGAAATGCTGTTCACGTCTATGAACTCGATCTGTTCTCCGAGACAGGTTCCTGAAAATTTTGAATTAATTTTGTGCTAGTTGTTGTATGTTCCTAGAATTTCCACTTGATATATCCATAGGTGCAACAATGTTACAATTAAAGTTATTGGAGTTGGTATTCGGTGGTTATAATTTTGATGATATGAACCTTGATTTTGATAGGTTTGATAGGATTTTGACTTGTAAAATTATTTTATTTTATTTAATTGGGTTTCTCTGATTAGAGTTGTTATATATTCGCTTTGATGAATTTGGGGTGTTAGTGGATTCGTAAGAAAATGTATTTAGTTTTGTATTAGTGTGCTTCATGTAAAAGGAATTTCGTTCTTTTAAGGCTTCATATCCTCCTAGGTCGATCCTAGTGGGTCTCTTAGCCCTGTTAAAATTGAGTTTAAACACAATTCAGCAAAAAGATTGGTTTTAGCCAGTATCACATTTCGATCTCTTTCGTGAATGTAAATATGATTATTTAAGGTGGAAAGAATTTCTATTATTTTTGAATAGTATTTTTCTAGATTCGTTACCTTGTTTGAGAGCATGTAGATCTCGGATAAGAGGTCTCTCATTTCTTTTATCCGAATAACGTAGAATACGATTTTTCCTTATTTCTTCCCAATAGAGGGGTGTGCCAAACATGCTGAGCACTTCGTTGGCCTCGCCCTTTATTTTATTTCTTATAGCGTACGGGGTGTATCACCTACGCTTAAGTCACTATTTCGGATATTGCCAATGGCTCCGCTTACTGCGGCCGGCGTTGCCGTGGGAACCGTTTGCTTCTATTACGACTTCGTTTTGATTTTGAGACATTATGTTAATGAAATTTTGTGTATTACTTTCTAAACTCATATGCTCCTCTTCGCTACTTTCTTCAATAATATTTTTGAAATACTCGTAAAGTTTAGGAGTTACAGTTATACGTTTGTTTCTCCAAGCTTTGCAGTTATTATTCATAAGGTTTATTATAAAAAAGTGTGTAAGGGTTGGTGTTTTGATACTAAACGATCATAAATATGCAAAATCGACTCACATGTAAACAGTAATGAAAATCGGTAGGGTTATTGCTTTTTTGATTGTGGTTCTTCCACGCCGATGAATTAGAATTCTCCACGGTTTGTGTGCCTGGTCCTGCGTTGTTTCTGAATCATTTTCATTAAATAATAATTCTGAAGCCAGGAAAACCACCGAATGATAAAAAATCGTATAGACCTATTTCGCTGCTGCCGATTATGTCTAAAGTTTTCGAAAGAATAGTACTTAAGCGATTACAGCCGGTTATAGAAGAAGGATCTCTTATTCCCAATCACCAGTTTGGGTTTAGAACCAAGCACTCAACAATAGACCAAGTGCATAGAATAACTGATTTAATTGAAATCTTTGTACCTATTATATACTCGCGACATACCGCAAGAAGAAGGCATCGTATTAGCTACATTTGCCAACGACACTGCCATCCTGGCAATGGGTAAAACGATCGAAGAATCGACTGAAAAATTGCAAGAAGCATTGAATAAAGTAAATGAATGGACAAAGATTTGGCGACTAGCTTTAAACGAAAACAAATCTGTTCATGTCAATTTTACTTATAAGAAAATAAATAATTTGCCCATCTTTTCAAACTCGGTTCAAATTCCGTTTGCAAACGAGGCTAAGTACCTTGGAATGACACTTGATGCTAAGCTGGAGTGGAAATCGCACGTGAAGAAAAAACGTAAAGAACTCGAAACCAAATACAGAGAAATGTACTGGTTACTTGGAAAACATTCCAAGCTTAATATAGAGAACAAACTGCTTTTATACAAGCAAGTGCTAAAGCCGATATGGACACATGGAATACAACTTTGGGGTTGTACCAAAATAAGTAATGTCAATATTTTACAAACGTTTGAAAATAAAGTGCTAAAATCAATAGTTAATGCACCGTGGTTTATTAGAAATAGCGAATTAGAAATCAAAAACTTCGCGCGTAAGCATAAAGACAGATTACAAAGACACGTTAACAATGAAGTCCTTCGAATTCTAGATGAGAGGAATCTACTGCGTCGTCTACAAAGGACTAAACCTTTCGACTTAACGCGATAGCAAGAAACCGCGGCTTATTTGCGGAACAAGCAGGAACTTTCAATGGAAAGGGACCTGCCAAACGATCTCAATACGTGAAAGAAAAACTGCTGGATAAGTCAAAACTTAGTTGTAGTATGTAATCAAAGAAATTTATCACGAAGGGAGGTTTTTTTAGCACGCGCAATCGATCCTCATAGTGTCTTCATGAAGATTTTTTACCTACCCTCAAAAAAAAAAAAAAAAAAAAATTCCTTTGTTGTGGAACGCACTGTTTATGTTTATTTCTTTTTTATTCACTAGTTTCTTTATTCTAAACCACTATCTGATAGCCAGAAACTTCTAGTAAATTCTTCGACCACTGGATCAAGAAAAATTCTGATGTAATAATTCCAAGATACCAATCATTTCTTGCAGTTATCCGTGATATTATCCGTCTCTTTCGTAGACATGAACTGTGGAGACTTAGCCGCAGACACGAACCTCGAATGAAAAGACACTTTGGAATGGGCTGGAGGAGCGTAGTTATTATTCTACATTATTGTAGCATAATTTTAGGGGATGTTACAATGCCCCCATCTTAGACTTGTTCATCCCGAACAAGTGCGTCCTCACCTCGGCCTTTGTATCGACTTAGTCGGTCCACATGAACCACTTTCATTTTGGCCCTTGGTCCTCGCTGGATGCGGTAGACAACATCGTTGATGCGGGTTATTATTCTGTAGGGACCCTCCCAGTTCTGCTGCAACTTAGGTGATTTCCCCTTTTGGCGATGGGGATTATACAGCCACACTAGATCTCCTTCCTGGAATCCTGACGTTGTTGCCTTGGCATCATACCTGGTCTTCATGCGGTCGCTCGTTATCTTAATCTGGCTTCTGGTCCTTTGGTGTATGTCCCTAAGCCTTTCCCTAAGGTCCGCCACGTGCTCTTCAGATCCAAATTTCACCTCACTGGGTAAACGAGCTATTCCACCAAATAAGATTTCGAACGGCGTATGTCGGGTAGTGCTATGCACGACACTTCTATAGGCCATCAAAAGCAAGGGAATCTGCCGGTCCCAATCCCGTTGGTAGTCACGTACGACCTTCGAGAGATGTTCGTCCAAAGTCCTATTGAAACGCTCCACCATACCGTGCGACTGTGGGAGAAGCGGGGTTGTCCTTGTCTTTTTGATTCCGAGTAGTTGACACATCTCTTGGAAGATTCTTGACTCGAAGTTGCGAGTTACCCTTGTCGGTTTCCGGAAAGGGTCCTGCGATGTCAATGGCGATTCGTTCGAAAGGTGCTCCCACGTTGTATTGGTGCATCTTACCTCGAGTTTTGATTCTCGGACCCTTGCTAGCTGCACACACGTCGCATTTTCTGTACCAGTCTTTGATATCTTCCTTCGCATTTAACCAATAAAAACGTTCTCGTACCTTTTCTAGCGTCTTATTCACTCCCAAGTGGCCTCCGGACGAACCGCCATGCACTTCCTGTAACACCTCCTTGACCCTCGTCCGCGGCACGACAAGCTGCATTACAAATGACTTTCCGTCTGAGGATTCCCATTTTCTTCTCAGAACAATTTTTTGGACATGGAGGGAGTCCCACTGCGTAAAATATGCCTTCAAGGTCGGGATTCTGTGAGAGATGTTCTGATGATCCGGTTTCTCCATGTTCTCCTTCCAGGCCAGAATCGGCTCGATATCCGGGTCTTCCTTCTGAGCGTTCCGGATCTCATCTACGCTCCAGCCGGCGATAGGTTCGGCTCTCATTCTTTGGATGGAAACCAGCTCCCGTTCTTCCTGACGCGCACTATGTTTACAATCCGTTCTGCATGGTCTCCGGGACAGTGCATCCGCATTAGAGTGGAGTTTTCCTTTACGATGCTGTATTTCGTAGTCGTAGAATCCATTTTCGATCCATCTTGCGACCTGACCCTCAGGACTCTTGAACTGTAATAGCCATTTTAAGGCCGCATGGTCTGTGCGAAGACCGAACTTCCTCCCATAGAGGTATTTGTGAAAATGCTTCGTAGCCAAGATCAAAGCTAGAAGTTCCCGCCTTGTCACGCAGTAGATCCTTCTGGCTTGCTGAAGTACGCAACCACCTTCTCTTGGCCGTCATGCACCTGGGAGAGTACGGCTCCTACCCCGACATTACTAGCATCTGCATCCACAATGAACGTTTCCCCGGGAGTGGGGTAAGCTAGTATAGGGGCATCGCATAGCCGTTGTTTAAGTGCCTTGAAGCTCTTCTCGCACTCAATTGACCATTTGAATTGTTTCCCCTTTCCGGCAAAATCCTTCACGAACCATCTGTAGTAGGTGGCTAGGCCCAGGAAGCTCCTTAGTTGGTGTTTGTCTTTGGGGACTGGCCAGTTTTTCACCGCTTCGACCTTCTCTGTATCGGTTCTCACACCTTTCGCTGAAATTATGTGTCCCAGGTACTTGACTTCCGCTCTAAACAGGGCACACTTCTTGGGGTTGAGCTTCAGGTGGGCACTTCGAAGCCTTTGAAACACATCCCTTAGATTGTCTCCAAGTATACCAAACAGGTTTTCCATGTTAACCCTTGCAGGACACATTCCATCAATCGCTCGAAAGTCGCCGGAGCATTGCACAGCCCGAATGACATTACCGTGAATTGCCATAGCCCATTTCCTGCGGTGAAGGCGGTTTTCTCCCGGTCTTCTGGATGGATCTGTACCTGCCAGTAGCCACTATGCAAGTTGAGAGTGTAAAACCATCGGGCTCCTGATAGTGTGTCTAGCGTGTCGTCAATCCATGGCAGATGGTAGCTATCTTTCTTGGTGACGTAATTGAGCTGCCGATAGTCCACCCAGAACCGCGTGCTGCCATCTTTTTTCTTAACCAGTACAAGCGGTGATGCAAACGGACTTTTGGAACTTTCAATCAGACCTTCTGTCTCCATTGCCGACACCATCTCTGCAACTTCTGTCTGCTTTGCCAATGGGAAGCGCCTAGCAGGCTGACGAATTGGTCTAGTATCACCAGTGTCTATTCGATGTTGTCTTTCCCACGATGTAGTCTTGAGAATTCTTCTCTGGGTCTGGTTCTACTATGTAGAATCGGTGGCTCCCAAGATCACCTTCCAGCTTCGTCCAAATGATAGTCTCCGAAGACGGCGGCAAAACTTCGTCTTTGCTGATGGCTGTCCTGAGAGTTACGGCATTCTCGTTTCCGTACACCATCGGAATCTCCACATTTCGATACCTCAGTACTTTCATGAAGTCTATTCCGATGATGCACTCGTCGCATATATCTGCCACCAGAAACGCATGGGAGAACGTCAGTCCCGCCAGAGTAATCGTAAGACGAACTTCTCCAAACACTTTCGCCATTTCCCCTGTTGCAGTCTTCATTCAGTAGCTGTTGGTGTTGTGCAGCCAGGCGCTTCTGACGATATCTCTTCTTACAATGGAGGCAGTGGCGCCTATGTCGATGGTGGCTACACACTTCTTCTTGTTGATTAGTGCCTCCACTGTCATTCTCTTGTTACCCCGTTTGGTTTGCGAAACTTGAATGGTGGTCCTGGGGGCCTCGATTCCAGTAACCAACTTCTGCCCCGCGAAGTTGGTCCTTACGCATTTCCCGACTGCTGGTTTTGGTAAGTCTGACTGACAGCCAGATGCTTCCTCTCTGCTTTCCTACTTTCGCAATGTGGACAATTTCCTCGTCTAGGTGCACTTCTGCACTGCCGTTGTAGGTGTCCGCTTTGGTTGCAACTCCAGCAACGGATTTGACTTCCGCGAGCTTTGTCTTCATCCATGACGGCTGTTCGCTGGCATGAGCATTCCACGACGGACATTTCCCTGACACGGTGTATTCCCTGTTATGCTTGGTCTGCAGCCTTCATTGAAAAGCGAATGCCAATGCCTCGGAGAGTGTTCGCTTTTCAGCCATCCTTACAGCCATTTGCAGTTGTCTGTCCTCTATGGCCTGAATAAAAGCTTCCACCGCCATTTCGTTGATAAGCTCCTCACCGGCTTTAGGGTATGAAAGATGGACTAGTTGCTCTATATCCGCTTGCAACTGTTGGAGCGTTTTTCCCCTTTTCTGGACTCGACTACGCAGCTGAACCCTGTACACCTGCTGCATGTGTTCATCCCCAAACCGCATCTCGATAGCCTGAACCAGAGAGTCGTAGTTCTGCTGTTTGTCTTCCGGGATGGTCTGCAAGAGCTCCGCAGCTGGACCACTCAGTGCAAGCGTGAGTGCAATAGACTTCTCTTCATCATCCCAGCTATTGGTCATTGCGGCCGCTTCGAATTGGCTCTTATAAATTGGCCATGATGTTTGACCATCGAAGATAGGAGGCTGCATCTCCTTTCTTCTCAGACCGTCAGTGGAATATTCCCGTGCTTTCTGTCTCTTCACGTTGCTGAGTTCCTTAGCAAGATTTTCGACTTGCTTCCCTACTTTATCAAACTGAGTCTCTATCTTCCCGAACTGACTTTCATGTTTCTCAAAGTTTTCATCGAATCTAGTTTCGACTTTTTCGAGTTGCGTCTCGACCTTCTCGATTTTCTCTTCGAACGCTTCGAATTTGGATTCCAAGTTCTTGCTTTGCTCATCAAGTTTGCTTTCCAGAGCATCTAGAGAATTCTTTTGTTCGTCTATTGCTTTCTTTTGTTCGTCCAGCTTAAGTTCTAGAGAATTCTTTTGGTCTTCTATTGCTTTCTTTTGTTCGTCCATGACTAACTTAAGTTGCAGGAGCAGACTTGTTATACCCGGGTCGGCTACTGTACTTGCTGGTTCCTCTTCCACGTCAAACTCTACGCCATGCGGATTTTCACCTTCCTGCGTTACTGCTTCTTCCAGACGAATCAGTAGGGCATCTTTTCCCCCAGTTGTGTCGAGATTCCGCTTACTGAGTTCTGCCTTTAGTTGAATTATAGTTAGTTTTCTCAATTTGCCACCCATTTTGCGTAACTAATTAACTCAACACAGAAATGGCTTTTTTTTTTTTTTTTTCTTGTGCAATTTCACACCACGGAAATAGTTATTCACAGAATAAGTTTTATCCCACTTCTGATACCAATGTAATATGCGAGCTACGGCTCGAGTAGATAAAACGATATTCTGTGAAATTATTTCTTTATTTTCTAGTCTATAGAACAATTCAAGTTCACACTATACTATTCTTCGAAAACTCCTTCCTTACAAGGTCTCTTTCTTCTCAAATCACTTTATCGCCTTTCAATTACTTAATTCACAAATCCAAACCAATTGCTTCTTCTTGTTAACTTTCAACTTTCAATTTATCACAAAATTACAACTTCGGCTGTTATCGCTTTTCCAATCTCCTCGTGCGGTTCAAAACCAACTGCCCTGTCTCGATCGCCATCTGTCCTTAAATAGCCGCATTTCTAATAGCCAGAAACTTCTAGCAAATTCTTCGACCACTGGAACAAGAAAATTCTGATGTAATAATCTCTTGTGGTTATAATTCTCTTGCGGTTATAATTCTCTCTTAATTCTGCGACGTCGTCTTAGCCATAATCCGTACACGAGCCTCGAATGAAAAGACACTTCGGAATGTGTGTATACTTCTGGGAGCGTAGTTATTATGCTACATTATTGTTGCATACTTTTACATTATGTTACAATATTCTTAAAACTAAGTACAATTTATTGATAATCAGCAAAATTAGGGTTTACAATATTCCAAAAATTGAATATATTGTAACATCCCCTAAAATTATGGTACAATAATGTAGAATAATAACTACGCTCCTCCAGCCCATTCCAAAGTGTCTTTTCATTCGAGGTTCGTGTCTGCGGCTAAGTCTCCACAGTTCATGTCTACGAAAGAGACGGATAATATCACGGATAACTGCAAGAAATGATTGGCATCTTGGAATTATTACATCAGAATTTTTTTTGTTCCAGTGGTCGAAGAATTTGCTAGAAGTTTCTGGCTATCAGAAACAGATGGCGATCGAAAGGGGGCAGTTGGTTTAGAACCGTGGCGAAGAGATTGGAAAAGTGATAATGGGCGAAGTTGTAATTCTGTGATAAAATGAAAATTGAGAGTTAACAAGAAGAAGAAATTAGTTTGGATTTGTGAATTAAGTAATTGAAAGGAGATAACGTGATTTGAGAAGAAAGAGACCTTGTAAGGAGAGATTTTTTTTTGCGAAGAATAGTATAGTGTGAACCTGAATTGTTCTATAAACTAGAAAATAAAGAAATAAATTTCACAGAATGTCGTTTTATCTACTCGAGCCGTAGCTCGCATATTACAATATTTTATTAATAATCAGCAATTATTACAATTTGGTTATTTTCAAAATTAGAACATTAACAATCAGGAGAATGAAATTGAAATTAATAATTTTTGAAGTTACGTTTAATTTCCTGGAACTGCAAATGCAGAACATTCTTTTTTTTCTACTTTTTCGAACTGAGTCTCTATCTTCCCGAACTGAGTTTCGTGCTTCTCAAAGTTTTCATCGAATCTAGTTTCGACTTTTTCGAGTTGCGTTTCGACCTTCTCGATTTTCTCTTCGATCGCTTCGAATTTGGATTCCAAGTTCTTGTTTTGCTCATCAAGTTTGCTTTCCAGAGCATCTAGAGAATTCTTTTGTTCGTCCAGCTTAAGTTCTAGAGAATTCCTTTGTTCGTCCATTGCTTTCTTTTGGTCGTCCAGCTTAAGTTCTATAGAATTCTTTTGGTCATCGAGCTTAAGTTCCAGAGACTTCTTTTGGTCTTTTATTGCTTTCTTTTGTTCGTCCATGACTAACTTAAGTTGCAGGAGCAGACTTGTTATACCTGGGTCGGCTGCTGTTTTTGCTGGTTCCTCTTCCACGTCAAACTCTACGTCGTGCGGATTTTCACCTTCCTGCGTTACTGCTTCTTCCAGACGAATCAGTAGGGCATCTTTTCCCCCAGTTGTGTCGAGGTTCCGCTTACTGAGTTCTGCCTTTAGTTGAATTATAGTTAGTTTTCCCAATTTGCGACCCGTTTTGCGCAACTAATTAACTCAACACAGAAATGGTTTTTTTTTGTTTTTCTTTTTTTTTCTTGTGCAATTTCACACCACGGATATAGCTATTCACAGAATAAGTTTTATCCCGCTTCTGACACCAATGTAATATGCGAGCTACGGCTCGAGTAGATAAAACAATATTCTGTGAAATTATTTCCTTATTTTCTAGTGTATAGAACAATTCAGGTTCACACTAGACTATTCTTCGCAATTCTTTTCTTACAAGGTCTCTGTCCTCTCAAATCACTTTATCTCCTTTCTATTACTTAATTCACAAATCCAAACTAATTACTTCTTCTCGTTAACTCTCAACTTTCAATTTATCACAAAATTACAACTTCGCCCATTATCACTTTTCTAATCTCTTCGCCACAGTTTAGAAACTACTGCGCCTTTTTGATCGCCATCTGTCCTTATATAGCAGAAGTTTCTGATAGCCAGAAACTTCTAGCAAATTCTTCGACCACTGGAACAAGAAAAATTCTGATGTATTAATTCCAAGATGCCAATCATTTCTTGCAGTTATAATTCTTTCCTAACCGTGATATTATCCGTCTCTTTCGTAAACATGAACTGTGGAGACCGCAGACACGAACCTCGAATGAAAAGACACTTTGGAATGGGCTGGAGGACGTAGTTATTATTCTACATTATTGTAGCATAATTTTAGGGGATGTTACAATATGTTGCTTGAAAGTTTTTTGCGAAAGTTGGTAACAATACTCTGATGAAATTCTATGTATATTCTACCGGGACTCAGGTCCTTTAATGCTATCATTGGCGATAATACTTTAAAGGAGCTTGAGGCCATTATTGATAGGGAGGCCAACGTTTTAACATTAAAACCGAACATCAGACTACCATTAAAGGAAAGATTACCAAGACAAGTTAATGTAATATTGAATGGAAACTTTCCTCACCAGGTTAATCAGGAATTACAGATGTTGACTGAGAAATACAGCGCACTATTTGGTCTACTCAATACCGATGATGAGATTGACACTTGAGTTCATCCGGAGATTAGTACAAAAGCAAGGATGAGTCAATCTTCACGAAAAGCTATCCGTACCCAGCTTGCCTCAGGGAGGAGGTGGACAATAAAATAACTTAGCTTTTTTAAAAAGGTATAATTCGACTTTCCAAAAGTCCCTACAACTCACCAATATAGGTAGTTTCAAAAAAGCCAAACCTATCGTATATATAGATATCGTATGCAGAGTAAAAAAATATGTCACTTTTTCAGGGGAATGGGATTTACTACTACGTCCCAATTTGATCGAACTCGTTCGAATCGTGCATAAGACGGGTGGCCGTGGTGTAGTGGTAACATCATCGCTTGTCACGCTACAGGTTCACGGTTCGAATCCGCATGAAATAAATAAAAAGTCGATCAATTGCGAAAGCTTATGTCAACTCTACTGCGAATTCATAACACTGGTAGTAGGGCGGTCATATGGCTAGAATGCAACTTGATCGTGATGATGTCATCAGGAGGACGGACAAAAAATACTGCGAATCATGAGCAACGACAAAAGCAAAAACAAACAAGCTTCCCAGTTATCTGGACAGCCACCCTTTGAGTTCACTGAAACTTAATACCAGCTGAGTTTCAAACCAACTACACCAATCTGTCTTTCTCTCTGTCCCTTCCCTTTTCCACGCCCGAGTCCTAAAATTAGTATAACGGTATTCATAACCCCTTTCACATGTGCAAATTATAAAAAAAAAAAAAAATGTTCTTTCAAATTTGGTTGGAACAAGAAATTGCTTGTTGCTTTGCTGGCCTACAGAGGTGGATTATTAAATTATTTCATTTGAATACATAGTCGGAAGTTATAGATTGGATTCACCAGTGTACTCTTGGGGTGTTGATTTATAGTGAGGTCTCCGTGCTTGTTTTGCAATCGTTTTCCTGACAAAATTAAAATAAGAATAAAAAGTGCAAAGTAAAGAATTTTTTTGCGATGCTCAAAGCATTGCTTTTGCTCATCAAATCAGTTCCAGCCTCTAAGGTTTGTTATTCTCATGCATTCTAAGGCCATTCTCTCCTTTATATTTCTAATATGCGGACGATCTCTAAAAATTGTGTGGAATACTTTGAAATGGAGCTTACAAATACTGAAAAATTCATCAGTTGGTGCTAAGAGACTTCCAAAATCACTATTTTGGGAAAAAATTCTTAGCAAAAATGGAATATTCTGACGGAGATGTTATTTGTTCATCACTTTTTAAAAATAATTTCGAACTATTTGCACACTTGTTTTTTAAAAGTATTTTAAATGCCAGATATCCTGTAAAATAACGCATTGCAGTCGTTTCCAATGAAATTCCATTTGAACTCGTAATTTTGATTTCATTTATCACTTTTTCGAACAAAGTATTATCAAATACAGTTTTCTCGCGTGCTTCAGGTAATAAAAAAGTTCTTGATGTGTGCGGTTGAGTCTAGGGCGTATGGAAATTTAAAAATTCTACATCATCCTCAGTACAATTACTATGAGGAGAGAAAGCAATTAGATTTGAGGACAGAATTTTTGACATCACAACATTAAATTCGTACACAGAGGGATTTTTGTTATTACCGCCTTTACTGCGAATAATAAAAAAAAAATTTTCCAAAATATATTGATGAGTTCTCTTTTTAAGTAAATACTCAACTTTCCCGAATAAACCATCACTTATATCTTCACTAAGTAATAAAACTCCGTTTATTGTCTTTACCATTCCTTTTACACAAAAGTTCCTTGGAAGATTAGTAGACTCTTGCATTGATCTTAAGTAAGACAAGAATTGTTTAAACTCATTATAAGCTGGATTTCCGACCTGAACCCCAAGCTTTAAAATATTTTTATCGTAATGAGACCCACTATCCATACAGTCGAAAGCATTATTCATTTTTAATGTAAACGCTTGTGTTGCTAATATCATCTCTTATTTAAAATAGTGATAAAGTGTGAAGTAGTTGAAAATAACATAAGTCGTCCATATAAGAACACGACCATCATTGAGCAAAATATCCTACTAAATCTAAATAAAGAACACTTGAAGTTAAAGATAAAACGTTCTTACACGTCCCTTGAAAAGTGCCTTCACCCAGTGCTTGACTAGACTTATCGTTCACATAAGAACACGATAAAAGTGCAACTTAAAACCGATTCAACTGTAACCAGGAGCATCCAACAGTGGCGCAGTCCGTTCCCAAGTAAGCAGACGCAAAAAAGGACAACACGGACCACCCGACAGGACTCGTTAAAATGCTGGCAGCTGTACTTATACTATTAACGATTAACTCATGGACAGAAGTAACATTTACACAGTCAACATTTACGAATACAAAAGCACACTAATCTCAATAAAATAAGGAATGGGCACGATAATCAATGGGAACTACAAAATCATACACTCAATAAATCTAACCAATTATGAACAAATAATAGACAACATTAGAATGGAAGTACGCTATAATATCATAAAGACAAGTGCGTATTTACCGCAGCTGGAGCTTCAACTCTCGAAGATAGACAACCTAATGGGACAACTTCAGGAAAAAATCAAAGGAAAGTAAAACGATCAATAAACTGAATAGGATCCTCCTGGAAATGGCTGGCGGGTAACCGCGACGCAACAGATTGGGATAGTATACTTGCAAAAAACAATGAACTAATTAATAATAATAATAAGCAATACCATATTAACCAATACTTAAGCAAAGTAAGTAACACATTGATAGATAAATACAATAGAATAGTTGAGGAGATTAACATGAACCATACTGGGAAATATGCTTTTTAACAAACTTGGCCTATTAAAAGAAGAGATCGGAGAAATTAGGCTAGCAGGGCAGCTTGTAAAAAAAGGTATTGTGAACTCAAATTTATTAAATAAAGCTGATATTGCCGAAATATTATCAAAAACAGAAACACTCCCATTCAAGAACGAACTTCAAGCTATTAAATACTCTGAACCCATGATGTTAATAAAAGATTCGCTTCTCCTATACGTAATTTGCTTGCCGCAGACGGACGACACAATATTCAATAATAATATAATTCGATCTACCGTAAATAATAACAAAAGAATACACCTTAACTTTTCTAATCTATTCATTTCACAATCAATGAAATTTGTTATTAAAGAAAAATGCATGAAAATTCAAGAGACAACGATTTGTCAAAGAAATCAGCTTCAAAAACTCACTCCCCAAGATTGTACGATCAAACTTCTAAATGGTGAAGAAGCAACATGCGACTACCAATTTCAAAGCAAACCAATAGTTGTACTTATTAATGAAAGTACCCTATTCTTAACCAATTACGTCGGCAATCTTACCTACGGCAGGACCAATAAAAGCCTCAACGGCACCTTTCTTATAAACTTCCACAATGAATCCATAGAAATAGATAATGCTAAATACACGAATTGCGAAAGTAGAACCTATCATATCTTACCCCCTTTGTTACAGAACAATTTGACAGAAGGTGATATAACATTAGATCTTCAATACCTGCATAAACTTCACATGGCCAATGTGAAAAAACTGTCCAGAGTTTTATCTAGTACTGGACTACTGATAAGTTCAGATATATGTAACCTTGCTAATCAGTATAACGTTTAATTTGATATTATTCTTTTGTTTAAAACGCAAAACACAAGCAAAGGTTATTAACACTACGCCTCAAATCCCTTCCTTTGAACCCATAAAAATTAATTTTTAAACTGCGGGATGCAGATAAAAGTGGGGAGTTCCATATTCCCTCATACACACCTTTCCCGTATCTATTTCATTTCCCAAAAAATTGCTTAGGTAAGAATGTTCTGCATTTGCAGTTCCAGGAAATTAAACGTAACTTCAAAAATTATTAATTTCAATTTCATTCTCCTTATTGTTAATGTTCTAATTTTGAAAATAACCAAATTGTAATAATTGCTGATTATTAATAAAATATTGTAATATGCGAGCTACGGCTCGAGTAGATAAAACGACATTCTGTGAAATTTATTTCTTTATTTTCTAGTCTATAGAACAATTCAGGTTCACACTATACTATTCTTCGCAAAAAAAATCTCTCCTTACAAGGTCTCTTTCTTCTCAAATCACGTTATCTCCTTTCAATTACTTAATTCACAAATCCAAACTAATTTCTTCTTCTTGTTAACTCTCAATTTTCATTTTATCACAGAATTACAACTTCGCCCATTATCACTTTTCCAATCTCTTCGCCACGGTTCTAAACCAACTGCCCCCTTTCGATCGCCATCTGTTTCTGATAGCCAGAAACTTCTAGCAAATTCTTCGACCACTGGAACAAAAAAAATTCTGATGTAATAATTCCAAGATGCCAATCATTTCTTGCAGTTATCCGTGATATTATCCGTCTCTTTCGTAGACATGAACTGTGGAGACTTAGCCGCAGACACGAACCTCGAATGAAAATACACTTTGGAATGGGCTGGAGGAGCGTAGTTATTATTCTACATTATTGTACCATAATTTTAGGGGATGTTACAATATATTCAATTTTTGGAATATTGTAAACCCTAATTTTGCTGATTATCAATAAATTGTACTTAGTTTTAAGAATATTGTAACATAATGTAAAAGTATGCAACAATAATGTAGCATAATAACTACGCTCCCAGAAGTATACACACATTCCGAAGTGTCTTTTCATTCGAGGCTCGTGTACGGATTATGGCTAAGACGACGTCGCAGAATTAAGAGAGAATTATAACCGCAAGAGAATTATAACCACAAGAGATTATTACATCAGAATTTTCTTGTTCCAGTGGTCGAAGAATTTGCTAGAAGTTTCTGGCTATTAGAAATGCGGCTATTTAAGGACAGATGGCGATCGAGACAGGGCAGTTGGTTTTGAACCGCACGAGGAGATTGGAAAAGCGATAACAGCCGAAGTTGTAATTTTGTGATAAATTGAAAGTTGAAAGTTAACAAGAAGAAGCAATTGGTTTGGATTTGTGAATTAAGTAATTGAAAGGTGATAAAGTGATTTGAGAAGAAAGAGACCTTGTAAGGAAGGAGTTTTCGAAGAATAGTATAGTGTGAACTTGAATTGTTCTATAGACTAGAAAATAAAGAAATAATTTCACAGAATATCGTTTTATCTACTCGAGCCGTAGCTCGCATATTACATTGGTATCAGAAGTGGGATAAAACTTATTCTGTGAATAACTATTTCCGTGGTGTGAAATTGCACAAGAAAAAAAAAAAAAAAAGCCATTTCTGTGTTGAGTTAATTAGTTACGCAAAATGGGTGGCAAATTGAGAAAACTAACTATAATTCAACTAAAGGCAGAACTCAGTAAGCGGAATCTCGACACAACTGGGGGAAAAGATGCCCTACTGATTCGTCTGGAAGAAGCAGTAACGCAGGAAGGTGAAAATCCGCATGGCGTAGAGTTTGACGTGGAAGAGGAACCAGCAAGTACAGTAGCCGACCCTGGTTTAACAAGTCTGCTCCTGCAACTTAAGTTAGTCATGGACGAACAAAAGAAAGCAATAGAAGACCAAAGGAATTCTCTAGAACTTAAGCTGGACGAACAAAAGAAAGCAATAGACGAACAAAAGAATTCTCTAGATGCTCTGGAAAGCAAACTTGATGAGCAAAGCAAGAACTTGGAATCCAAATTCGAAGCGTTCGAAGAGAAAATCGAGAAGGTCGAGACGCAACTCGAAAAAGTCGAAACTAGATTCGATGAAAACTTTGAGAAACATGAAAGTCAGTTCGGGAAGATAGAGACTCAGTTTGAAAAAGTAGGGAAGCAAGTCGAAAATCTTGCTAAGGAACTCAGCAACGTGAAGAGACAGAAAGCACGGGAATATTCCACTGACGGTCTGAGAAGAAAGGAGATGCAGCCTCCTATCTTCGATGGTCAAACATCATGGCCAATTTATAAGAGCCAATTCGAAGCGGCCGCAATGACCAATAGCTGGGACGATGAAGAGAAGTCTATTGCACTCACGCTTGCACTGAGTGGTCCAGCTGCGGAGCTCTTGCAGACCATCCCGGAAGACAAACAGCAGAACTACGACTCTCTGGTTCAGGCTATCGAGATGCGGTTTGGGGATGAACACATGCAGCAGGTGTACAGGGTTCAGCTGCGTAGTCGAGTCCAGAAAAGGGGAGAAACGCTCCAACAGTTGCAAGCGGATATAGAGCGGCTAGCCCATCTTTCATACCCTAAAGCCGGTGTGGAGCTTATCAACGAAATGGCGGTGGAAGCTTTTATTCAGGCCATAGAGGACAGACAACTGCAAATGGCTGTAAGGATGGCTGAAAAGCGAACACTCCCCGAGGCATTGGCATTCGCTTTGTCAATGAAGGCTGCGGACCAAGCATACCAGGGAATACACCGTGTCAGGGAAATGTCCGTCGTGGAATGCTCATGCCAGCGAACAGCCGTCATGGATGAAGACAAAGCTCGCGGAAGTCAAATCCGTTGCTGGAGTTGCAACCAAAGCGGACACCTACAACGGCAGTGCAGAAGTGCGAGAAGAGGAAATTGTCCACATTGCGGAAGTACTAGAAGCAGAGAGGAAGCATCCTGTCAGTCAGACTTCCCAAAACCAGCAGTCGGGAAATGCGTAAGGACCAACTTCGCGGGGCAGAAGGACCACCATTCAAGTTTTCGCAAACCAAACGGGGTAACAAGAGCCTGACAGTGGAGGCACTAATCAACAAGAAGACGTGCGTAGCAACCATCGACACGGGTGCCACCGCCTCCATTGTAAGAAGAGATATCGTCAGAAGCTCATGGCTGCACAACACCAACAGCTACTGCCTGAAGACTGCAACAGGGGAAATGGCGAAGGTGTTTGGAGAAGTTCGTCTTACGATTACTCTGGCGGGACTGACGTTCTCCCATGCGTTCCTGGTGGCAGATATATGCGACGAGTGCATCATCGGAATAGACTTCATGAAAGTACTGAGGTATCGAAATGTGGAGATTCCGTTGGTGTACGGAAACGGGAATGCCGTAACTCTCAGGACAGTCATCAGCAAAGACGAAGTTTTGCCGCCGTCTTCAGAGACAATCATTTGGACGAAGCTGGAAGGTGATTTTGGGAGCCACCGATTCTACATAGTAGAACCAGACCCAGAGAAGCATTCTCAAGACTACATCGTGGGAAAGACGTTAGTCGAACCAAAGAACACCATGGTTCCAGTGAGAGTTTTGAACGCGAGACCACACACTGTCAAACTAAGGCGAGGGGAGGTCAGACTGCTAGGCGCCTTCCATTGGCAAAGCAGACAGAAGTGAAACAGCGCGGAAAGCCACCTGAAACATCTTGACACTGTCTTGAAAAGACTTAGAGAGGCCTACCTAAATGTTAACCTGGAAGAGACCCATTTCATGGATACCGAAGTGGAATTCCTTCGATATGTCATGTCATGAGTATATGATATGTCATTACACTGTGCACGCTCTGATATGATCAAGACCATTTAAAATATTCAACCTCCAAAGGAAGAGACCACGAAAAATGCTTTTTTTCAATATCCGATTCTTTGAGTGCTATTTGATGAAAACCAGTTTTGAGATAAACTATAATAAAGCATTTATTTTTGCCAAGGTTTGTAAGCACTTCGTTATTCTCGGGAATCTGGTATCTATCTGCAATGGTAACAGCGTTTCGCTTACGGTAGTCGATAATAAGATATTTTCTTTCTTCAGAGGCATCAATTTTTTGGGAACAACCCAAACTGGAGAGTTATATGGTGATTTGGATGGTCTAATGATTCCATCTTCTAGTATATCGCTTATTCGTTTTTCAATTTCTTCATTCAGTGCTCTCGAATTTTACCTTTTACGGTAGTAAGCCAGTTCCTTGTCGGGATTAGAAAAGAGATTAGGACAATCGTTAATTATGGTAATAACTTTGTCAGATTGTTCTTTGCTCATGTGAGAGATTGTTAGAGTAACGTTATTAATTGATTGTGAAATATGATGTTTGAGGGCTACTGATATGTTTGGGTAAAAAGCTTAGTTTAGGTGGCTGTCCCCGCTCAGGAAGTGACACACTTAGACCAAGGATAGGTCCATTGAGATAACAAAAGAAGAACCGGATTACCGATACTAAGAACCCTACATGACAAGTTTCTTCCTAAAGGTAGATGAAAATGGGTAACCGTTGCGGTGTTAACCCTTTCTTGCTCCGCATTTATACAAAGATATAACTCTCTATTTTGTAAACATCAAGCCAAGCTAAGTCTTTAAGATCTTCATAGAAGAATTCCCCCAGGGTTTTCCTACTCAACATTGATAAGGGAGCGGACTATTCCTCTCTATTTTCAATTAAGTTCCGAACTGCACCCTCTTTTGCCAGCTCATCTGCTTTGCAGTTGCCCGAAAAGACGCTGAGTCCCGGAATCCAACACAGAGGAATGTCGCAACTGTCAGCGATTTAGTTAAGAGACCTGTGGTATGATTATTGTGAGCGATTCAAATGCTCTTATCGCTGCCTGACTACATATAGTGCAATAACGCTACCTTCTACCCCTAATTGAAAGCCATGAAATACTGTAATTTCTGCTTCTACAGTAATCCGGTAGTCGTCTGGTAATGTTTACACCAGTTGCAGTGGAGAAGACTCCTGCACCTGTACCATACACTGTCTTAGATCCATCTGAGTATATCTCAATCGCAGAGTCGTTTAAGATTTCTCCAGACTCCCAAGCACTTCTGTTAGGAATTCTGGTCTTGTGTCAGTCATCAAAGCCAATATGAGGGACAATATAGTCTATCTTACTAGGAATAGTGTTCTTGTCGATCAGGATCCTGGAGTGGCCCGTATTGCTGGTTTGCCGCCATTTGCTTCCCAAAGATATCCACAAGAAGCAAGTGAAGCATTGTGTTTAGCGCAGTGGTAGGAGTTGTTTTAATCTGTTTAAATCGCTATACAGATGCATGATACTCGTAACCTCTTAACTCTCCTTGGAAGATCAGAATTTGTATTCCTGTCCATTGCTGCCCACCAGACTAGTATACATCAGGATGGGCCTCACTATTGCCGTATAAATCCCATGGACCACTTTAGGCTGAAGACCCCATTTCGAGCCCAAGGCCATACGACAAAAATAGAAGGCAACCGAGGCCTTCCTGATACGGTCTTGTGTTTTCGGTTTCCAACTGAGTTTGGAGTCAAGAATAACCCGTAAGTGATGTCTGCAATGATCTGCGAAACGAAGCATCCTCCCATTTACCTTTGGAGGGACGATACATGGTACCTTGTATCCTCTTGTGAATAGAACAAGTTCAGTCTTCCCTGCGTTGACTAAAAGATCAAACTTTTCCGTCCATTTTACAAGTTTTGTAACAGCTGATTCCATCATGTCTCTTATAGTTAGAAGAAATTTTCCCGATGCAATGTCCTCCGGATAGGCTGTAACACTGTACCCATCTTTTCCAAGGATTTTTAAAATTCCATTTACTACTAAGAGCCATAATAGAGATAATAATACTCCACTTTATGCTTCAGGCCTGATAGGTGCAGCAGATGTAGCCACTGTTTTAACATTATTGAATTTTGAACAGTATGTCAGGGAAAGATACCACCGTGTAATCGTTGTATCAAAAGATCTCTCGAAGGTTCCCACCAATGAATGAAGTGCAGTCTCTACCGATCTCCCTATTCAGTACGCATGCTGGGACTTCGATACGAAATTGCCATCTAGATTAGAACGAGGTTAAGCTGATTGGACGGAAGTCCTTAATGGATGCATGAGGAAAGTCGGTAATGCTTTCGATCTGAGGACCACTTTGACTTCCATCGAGGATTCAGGTGATTTGTAAGGATGAAAACTGTGCACTGTCCAATGTAGTCTCCGATGAGTGACAGTACCCTCTGGGACAGATAGTTCAACTCTTCTATGGTTTTCCACAGAATAGCCTATTACTATTTCACTATGCAGGAAATGGGTACCCGTGAGAAGCTCAAAAGTGTCTTCGCTAGACATGGTCCAATTTCTATCTGTTTACGAAACTAGGTATATGTAGAGTAGAGTCTCCGAGAAGAGTCGTTCGTTTTAATTTATTAATTCTTTCATTATTGCATTTGAATCAATCGAAAAATAAAATTTTTAGATTTTAGTGAAATAAAGACAATGTTATATTTGTAGTAGATGTTCTTTTATCAGTTTATTTCTGAGGCCATCTCATGAAATGTTATGTAGCTCCCTTGGTAGTCTATTGAAAACATAAGGTATTACAACAGATAATTGTTGTTTTCCATATGAGTTGTTGTATCTCGGTATTTGCAGGAAACCTTGTGCTCTTCGTCTTGTGTTAACATCGTGATCGATAGGCCGCTTATACTTTTGGTTGTTGTAGTATTCTTCTATAACGATGAATTCAAACAGCTGATTAATACTCAAAAATCCTAGTTCTGAATTTAGTGTTCCGGTATTTCCCCGCAAATTTAATCCAAATTTCGACGTCATTAAAATTTTTAAAATCTGGTTCTGTAGTCGTTGGACGTCCATCAAGTAGCTAAAAGTTGTATTGCCCCATGCTAGTATGCCATATCTTAATACGGATTCCACCAGCGAAAAGTACACTTGTCTTAGCACGTTGTAGTTGCTTAAGTGATGTATGGCATAGACAGCTTTCCGAAGTCGTTTGCATAGTTGTGCTATATGTAAGTCCCATTTGAAGAAACAATCCACTTCTACTCCAAGGTATTTATAGCTCGAAACATTTTCAATTAGGTCTGTGCAATTATCATTTTCATCGAGATATTCTCGTTGTGCATTGCGGTGCAGACATTGTGTTTGGTGAAATTTGATTGGGATTTTGGTTTTAGGTATATGCGAAGGTCTAATATGCATTAAATTTGTTTTCTTTGAATTGATAACAAGTCCGAAATCGTGGCACCAGCAAACTACTAAGTCGAACTCCGACTGCAAAGTTTTTATTGCTGCTCTTAAATCTCTGTGGTTTACAACGATTGCTGTGTCGTCCGCATACGCAAACCCCATACTGTTCTTCAGAACTGTCAATAAGTCATTTACATATATTATGAATAATAATGGTCCTAAAAAGGGTCCTTGGGGCACCCCATATGTTATTAATTGTTGGTAACTGTAACTATTTAAAACTTTAACCTTCAGTCGTCGATTTCTCAAATAATTTTCAAACCAGTTCAAAACCTTTCCTCGAATTCCAATCTTTTCTAACATCTCTATTATTTTTTAGTGTGTCGAATGCTTTCTTGAAATCAATGAAGATAATCAGGGTATGATAGTTTTTATTGAGGTTGGTATTAATTAGATTATTAAAATCTGCCAGAAGTTTGCTCGTGTTTTTATTTTTTGTGAATCCGAATTGGTTTTTGTTGATGACTTTGTAGCGTTTCTAACTTCTAACTTCTTCTAATATTTTTTCGACTGTTGGGAGAATAGAAATAGGCCTATAGTTAAGGACATCCGTTTTTGATCCTGTCTGGTACGCAAGATTGAGTAATGCTCATATTAATGAGGTGGGACAATATAGGAGCTAGTATTTCAGCATTATCTTTCAGATCTTTTGCTCGTATGTTATCTATTCCCGGTAAATTGTTTGTTTTGAGGTTGACCAGCAATTTAAAGATGTCTTCCTTCGTAACATGGCCAACAAACATGGATTGAATAGATCGTACAGCTTGAGTGTGATAAGTTTTCACGTTACATGGGTGAACAACATTTTTTATTTCCTTTATAAAACTTGTTGCAAATTTATTGACAATGATGGGTATGTCAGCTTGACTTCCGAAGTTTTTGCAGATTAATTCGTCCAGACTGCTTATATTTCTGCCAAGTATACTATTAATTAAATTCTACGTGTTTTTTGGGTTTCTTCGAAACTCTTGGAACTTAGTTCGATAGAAATCAGATTTCGATTTTTGTGTACGTTTGTTAACAAAATTCCTGTAATTTCTAAATTCGGTCTCATATCTAACACATCTCTTGTTGTTCTCCCAACGCTTATATAAAGAATCCCTTTGTTTACACATAGTACATATTTCATAATTTATCCAAGGGCTTATGCTACTTATGCTGATTTTTGATAAGCTTCCTCGAATATGCGTACAAGTTCATTACAAAAGTCATTAACGTCTGTTTTTTTGATAAATTTCATTCCAGTTAATACTTCTAAGGTGTGTATTGACAAGGTTATCATTTATCCTATAGCGTATATCACTACTTTGAGTATTGTTAGCAATATTACTTGTTACACCACAGTATAGGGAGTAGTGATCTGAGATACTGTTTTCAATTACTGCTGATATAACTTTTTCATCTCTCTAACGAACTAAGCAGTGATCAATTCTGGTGCTACTTCCGCCAGCTAAATCAACTGTGGTATCTGATTCAATTATATTTTTTAAAACTTTTGAAGCTACCATAGTTAAATCATTTTTTACAGCATTGCGATTGTTTTCGTTTAAATTCATATTCATATCACCTATTATGATGAGCTTACTCCTTTTATCAATTTTATCAATTTGCTTTTCGAATTCGTCTATAAAATTCGGTACATTTAGTTTAAGGGGACGGTAGACAGCGATTAAATAAAATTCATTGGAATCAATTTTTAGTTTTAGTTGTATGTTTCCATAGAATAGCGTATAACTAACCCTTTTCAAAGAAATTCCTTTTTTCACAAAAATAAGAACACCTCCTCCCTTTCTATTTTTTCTGTTCAAAAATTCGGCTTGAAATCCATTATTTCTACCAAAACAATTATTTTGAGTTCGTCAATTATGTCTTTTAAATTAGCAATAAATAAATTCCACTGTTTCTTTAATGAACTGATATTAAGATACACACATGAAAAATGTTGTTGTTTCAATTTAAAATTTCGGATGCAGCTAATATCATCTATCACCCTATGATCAATTTCTAGAAGTTGATCTAGTACATTATCTTGATCTGTATTATCGCTATTCATTTGCATGGACATTATTGATTGACAAATTTTTGTTTACGAAAGGTTGATAAACATATTATGCAATTTTGTTAATGTCATTGATCGTATCAATGCGTATAACACTAGTTGTCTCGTTTTTTCGCGCTAAGATTTAAGATTTTCGCATTACTTGACCATATGAACTTCCATCCAACCTCTTTTGCTTGATTCTTTGACAGCCACATGATATGTCGGTTTTTAGAAGTAAATTGGTTGTTTATATATATCGTTTTTTCTCCAGTATAAGATAATTTTTTACTTAATGCGGTTAATTTTAGTGGCTCATGCGCGCGTAGTTTGTTCATAAGATTAGTTTTGCAGTATTTGTTGGTGAAAGAAACTATTATCTTAGAATCGTTTTGCTTGTCTTTAGTGGTTGTGCGGTAAATGTTATTTATATCAGTATCTTTTACTGTGGCGTCAATGATTTCGCCTATATTTTTAACTAAATCTATTAAATTTTCATCGGGTTGCAACGGAATGTTTTTAATTTCGACATTATCTTCAATTACCTGTTGTTCGAGATGGTTGATTTTCATTTGCATACTGCAGATAGTCGCGTCCTTGTTCTTGCCTTGACGTTTTAACTCGGTGATTTCATCAGTTAGTTTTTTAATCATTTCGGTATTTAACTCCAGAGCTGTATTAACGTTATCGTATTTAGCACAAATGAAGTCAACGCTAGTGGAATATTCTTTCAACATGTTCTTTATCTCCTTCACATCATTTTCTAGGTCATATTTTCTGGTCTCAGCAGCAGAAGCAGATGCCGTCCTCGTTTTAACGGACCAACCTCCGCACTAACAGCATCCTCTCCGTTGGCTCGTCTTGAGAATCCGTTTGCCCTTGGGACTCCTTGGATTTCCGCCTAAATTGGCACTTCCATGACTCTTTTTGCCTCGAATTCATCCCTTTGTATGTTTTATGGGAGGCGGTAGTACACTCAAAGTGCAATTTTCTTAAGCAGATATTGCACTTCACATAATCAAATTCAAATTACTAGGAAGGTCCTCTTCACAATGACCACAGCGCACCATTATAAATTGCTTATATTATTTTAAATGAGATTACTAATAAAAAATTTAATTCTGTTTTTGTTTTATTTAAAAAGGAAACTTTTATCGGTAATTTCAGATTCCCGCAAAGGTAAAGTTGGTAGCTATTCTTTATTTATTAATTTTTTTTTTTTTATTCATATTTTGATTTGTTTAATAAATCAAAGAAAATATATGAACTAAATGAACTATATCTATTCTTAATCTGACTTGTAACATTATCTATAATTGCTACAAAAATTCGGCTATAATTTGTATTTGAAACAATATTAAGTAGTCGGCGTTTGCGTGGAGGTTCTGAGCAGTTACTTACGCTCTCATAGATTGAGTCAAATGAGTTTAAAAATTAAAAATGAATCCATGACTCAAAACCCTCCATCTCTTGCTTCGCAAGCTCTATGTCTTCTCTGCAATTGAATAAAACGTTCACTATACGCGAATGATATTGCCATCGAGTCTCTGATACCCCGGAATGCCAGATCCTGTTTTCCTAGAAGTACTACAGTGTCTATGAAACGTTTCATTAAATCGCGATTACGATCAACTTTTCTATTATGAACCTTACTTGGTATATATATAGCTAATAACTATTCACTTAGCTCACTCGCTATTTTATAGTAATTTAATAATTTAAAATAGTAACTTAACTACCAATATGTAATTGCTAAATTTTTAAAATTTTCTAATAATTAGCAATCACAATAATCACAAAAATTTGCATCCAAATTTTCTATAAATCGCGCAGAATTACACAACCGATTTGCAACCGTCATTTCAAATTTGCAAAAAAAAAAAAAAAAATACCCAACAAGTAAGAAAAACCTCAAACGCCCAATAACTCGATTTTCGTCGGCTTATTTTATTGCCTACAATAAAAAAAACTCCCTCGAACTAAAACCTTTCTCCTCCACCAATGTTCATCCACAAAAGCCGAGAAATCGCGGGTTATTTTCCTCATAAGTGAATGTATGTTAGACAAAGAAATCACAAATAAACTTCTACTATATGCCAGAAAGGAATAGAGTTGAAAGTTTGTACTGTGAAGAAATGAATGCATAAGCCGGAAAATGAACGGCTTCTCAAAAAAATTCATTGCACGCTAATGCTGCAACCGCCTTCTTCTCTTTAAAACCTTGGCAGGGCTCAAAGTACGTTCTCCGTCACGTCGCCGTTAAGTTGGTGGTGTATGTTCAGATGTAGCATTCCTGATTAGCACCGATCTGGCTCTGGCATAGGCACCCATAAGGTCCTGTGTCAACCCTCGCATGGCCTGCCTTCCTACCAGTGGCGTGGCGTGAAATTTCAAGAGAGGGAAGCCGCAAAAAATTTTAAATAAAATGTTTTATTCAAGACTTACCATTTTGGTGTTTATTCGAAACACAGACTTAAGATATGCAATCTCAGCCACCTTTGTTATACTTTAAGTCATTGGAATTTACGTAGACAATGAGCTCATCGCATAAAAGAAGTGGCTTCGAAAGAAGCCGTTCTGGGCAGAATAATCTATATAAGTTATTGATAACTCGGAGCGTTGTTAAATATAAAAAATTTAGCAATTACAATTATGTACTACCTATTTGTACTCTAAAGCCTACGATTCTTTTTTACGAATTCTGCTGAAACTCTTTCATAAAAATCTGAGTTATTTTTAATTTCTAAAAGAAGGTGCTTTTCTATAAATAAAAGTGCCAGGTCTGAGAGTCTTTCTTCTTTGTGGGAATTTCTTAAGTGTGGACTATTTTTAAAGTCGAAAAAGATCTTTCGACAGAGGCCACAGTCAAAGGCTGGATTAAAACGATTTCACACAATGTTACAGCTTGAAAAAAAGTATCTCTAAGCATTTCCGTATTAAAACACTTATAAAGTTGAAAAACCTCAAGTCTTTTAAGTGAAGGGGTAGTGTATAAAACTTTGAGTCTCTTTTTTTGAAGTAGTAAAATTAAAAATTCCATGAAGTAGGGTAATTAAAGAAGATATTTTGTAATCCGGCATTGAATTAGAAAAATATTCATAATTTGATATGTTTAATAAATCAAATAAAATATATGAACTAAATGAACTATATCTATTCTTAATCTGACTTGTAACATTATCTAAAATTGCTACAAAAATTCGGCTATAATTTGTATTTGAAACAATTTTAAGTAGTCTGCGTTTGCGTGGAGGTTCTGAGAAGTTACTTACGCTCTCATAAATTGAGTCAAATGAGTTTAAAAATTCAGAATGAATCCATGACTCAAAACCCTCGATCTCTTGCTTCGCAAGCTCTATGTCTTCTCTGCAATTGAATAAGACGTTCATTATACGCGAATGATATTGCCATCGAGTCTCTGATACTCCGGAATGCCAGCTCTTGTTTTCCTTGAAGAACTACAGTGTCTATGAAACGCTTCGTTAAATCGCGATTACGATCGCCTTTTCTATTATGAGCCTCGTAAGAATTCCCTTAAGAAGTCTCCATAGATATTCACCAAATTCATGCAAATGCAAGCAGCTGCATATATGCTTTTCGTTTGAATATGTTTTTTGGAAGAATTAATAAAATTGTTTATATCAAAGAAACCTGTGTGACTCCAAACACTAGTAGAATTAGAAAAAAGAAGACAAGGAAAACAAAACATTCTATTTAATTTGCAACTACCAGTCAGCCAAGGATTTTTTTTGTAAAAAGACTTATGAAAATGTTTCTGATACCCATCTTTTCGCGTATAATCAATTTTCATTGATGGTGTCGAGCGACCTAGTTCTATAACTTTTTTTTTTTTTTTTACAAAAAAAAAGCTTACGAATTCATTAACTAGAGACATCTTGTCTAAGAATAATAAGAATGCTCTTGAGTAGATTTATAATTACTTGCTTGGTATATAGCTAATAACTATTAACTTAGCTCACTCACTATTTTATAATAACTTAATAATTTAAAGCACTAACTTAACTACCAATATGTAATTGCTAAATTTTTAAAATTTTCTAATAATTAGCAGTCACAAAAGTCACAGAAATTTACATCCAATTTTTTAATAAATCACGCACAATTACACAACCGATTTGCAACTGTCATTTCAAATTTGCCAAAAAAAAAAAACCCAACAAGTAAGAAAAAGCTCAAATGCCGTTCGAAACATTACATCACTCAATAACCCGATTATCGTCGGCTTATTTTGTTGCCTACAATAAAAAAAAAAAAAAACTCCCTCGAACTAAAACCTTTCTCCTCCACCAATGTTCATCCACAAAAGCCGAGAAATCGCGGGTTAATTTCCTCATAAGCGAATGTATGTTATACAAAGAAATCGCAAATAAACTTCTACTATATGCCAGAAAGGAATAGAGTTGAAAGTTCGTACTGTGAAGAAATGAATGCATAAGCCGGAAAATGAACGGCTTCTCAAAAAAATTCATTGCACGCTCTCTCGCTAGAGGAGTTCATACTTGAATCGCCTGTGTGTGCGAGTTTGTGTATGAGTAAAAATGAATAAACAACCGAAGTGGTCGCAGCATTTCATCTTCGAACGTGTATAAAGTTATGAAAAATGGTTTGATGAACAAATAATTGAATGTGATGGTTGGCAATTGGCAAAATAAAAAAATTTGATATTTGAAAAGGGAAGTCGAAGGGAATCGGCTTGTATGGACGCCACGCCACTGGTCGGAGGGAGTATACAAATTAGTAATTTGTATACTCCCTCCGACTAATTTAATATAAATGCATCTTACATTGGGAAGAGGATTCCTGATATAATGGGGTTAAATGTAGCTTTTATTCGATACTGTCTCTATTAAAAGTCTTAGTGTCTCTTCGCTTCTTGCGATATGTTCGAAGTAAGAAAACGAAGGGGGCATTAGTCTAAAAAATAGATATCGTCGAGTTATTCCAGTTCGTCAAGGCAAATGGCATCTCTTGAGTCAATGTAGTCTGTTAATATCTAATTATGGTAGGTAGGAACTCAATTAGCGGTTTTGAGCCTTTTTGAAAACCAGAACTCAAGTGAAGTGGATGTTAATGTGTGTGTGTTTTTGGACTGTGGCAGAATTATATTGTCAAATCCATCACGTGGAGTTCAAGCACCGATTCCCATCTCTTATACCTCACTCAGGTCGTCAAAAAAGGGTTTACCCAGTGTGCGAAACCTGGCTCCACCTAGTGCCGGGCATCGCTAGAGGAAGTGTAAGAGAGTCTCCTTCTCAGTAGAGCGGGAGACTGATGCCGAGCCTGAACCATTTATCCCTATTAGCCAGTGACCTGTGTTGATCGCCACAACTCTGGCAATGTTCGAGCGAGTTCTGTTTAGAAGCTGTATCTTAACCCAATTATAGTTCTGCCATATCTTCCTGGATATTACGGAGTTAGACAACCTACTCCATCTATAGTCGGCCTTTGATAGGAAGTGCACGAAGATTTCTCTTTTGACGGATCCCAGCGGAATGTGCACTTCCTTTTCAATGGGTCAGTCAAGAGCCGATCCCCGCTTTGCCAGTTCGTTAGCCCGTTTATACCCCTCTATGCTCCTATGGCCTGGAAGCTGGACAAGACTGACCTTAGACCGACGGCCCAGCAGGTCAAGTTCCTCTCTACACTGTTCTACGAGTTTGTAGGATGATGTAGGCGAATCTATGGTTTTGACAGCTGCCTGGCTATCAACGAAAATGACTACGTTTCGCTTGGGTGTAGAATGGTTTCTCAGATTCCAACGAGCCTGGCGTATCGCCAACAATTCCGCCTTGAATACACCGAATGGTCCTCAGGAGATTCACTCACCAACCCCACATACTATCTTAGAACCGTCGGTGAAAATTGTTGTTTCGAACTTCCTCACCACGTCGCCTACCGCCCTGGACCAAGACGTCTTTCTTGAAGTTCAGTTTGGATGTAGCGTAATCAGTGAAATCTTTGCTAGATTCCCCGGTAACAAATCCAGAAATTTACAAAGGCCGTATGGCTTTGCCCACCAAAGTCTTACTGTACTGAATGACGAGATGTTTTTGATATGAAAGTCAAGAGGTATAAGGTGCGTTCAGAGCTTCAGTCGGACAGGACCACATGGCACCCGTTGTGTCTATTGCCACTGATCTTTGAACCCTGCTTACATTTTTAATGTTTTAGTCCTTACTCAAGGCGGGCCACCAAAGCAGTGACCCATAAATAAGGATAGGACGTATACATCCACAATAAAATCTTTGGACGAAGTCCCCTCCTTTTACCAAAGGTTTTATTGCATGCGTGGGAAATTATGCAAGCCTTACTGACTCGATGCACTATGTTTACTTTCCAGCTAACATTTGGCTTGAGTATTATTCCAAGGTACGTGGGCCTAGAGAATAAAGAGTATAAAGTATTTGGTTGCTTAGTCGTGGAGGCGTAAAGGCCGATATTTTGGTTTTAGTGGTAAATAGAGGGTGTCCCAACAAGAGCGGAAAATTTAAATTTGGCTCCATTTTTTGCTGTTGTGCGTTAACAGTCAAATCATTATAACAGTGCGATGGTATACAGATCGCCATTATTAAAAATGGATCGCTTTTTGACACAACAATACATTCTTATTGCTAAACATTATTTCAAAAATGGTGAAAGTTTGACTGCCATGATTCGCAAATTGCGTCCAATTTTTGGTAATCAAAATGTTTTAAGTACATCAACTGTGAAAAGAATAATGAAAAAATTCGAGTAGACTGGGTATATTACTGATGTCAGACCATTGACACGTGTTCGTCCAGATAATTCAGCAGAAAACATCACGGCTGTTCGCCAGAAGGTGGCCGAGAGTCCAGAATATCCATTCGGCATCGTGGTGAAGAATTGAACATTTCAAGAAGCACTGTGCAGCGTATTCTCACGAAAGATTTGCGTCTTGATACGTACAAAATCTAACTGATTTAACAACTCAAGCCTACAGACCATACACAGTGAAGGGAGTTCGTCAATTAGTTCATTGAACAACAAAAAGTGAACGGTGAGTTTTCCAACAAAATCATTTTCAGCGATGAGGTATTTGTTGTTTTTTTTTTTGTGTTTTTTGATTCATCAGAAGGAAATGCATTCCAACCAACTCACTGTTTGATGTGGATTTTAGGCTGGGGGCATTGGACCATTTTTCTTCGAAGACGCTGCCTGGAATGCATAAACAGTCAATGACGAATGGTAGAATGGTATCTGTTACGAGCGCCTGTACCTCGTACAATAAAAACAAAAAAACAATAAGAAAAAAAAAAAAAAAAAAGGAAGAGAAATATTAAAAGTGGTACCTGAACCTAGATAATTTTCCGGCGATCCCACGATGGTAGTTGTCGTCGTTGTCCTCTTGCTCTGTAATACCGGTTCCTGTGCATCCTCGCACACACACACCCCATTTCAGGGGTGGGGTTTTGATTGGTGTGTTGAGAATTCGAACCAATTAATGACAAATAAAAAAATTAAACCGATTCCAACATACTTGTTACCCGTGGTACCTGCAGATAACATCCCTCCCACAGCCAGGTTCCTCTTTGTTTTTTTTTATATTATTTTGCTTCCTTGTGCACCTTTAGTGCACAAGAGCGATCCCCACACACCGACCCTATTCCAAGGGCGGGTTTTCCTTTGTATCTGATTATTAAAATCAGAAATCTCCTACAAACAAAAAAAACAGCTATTCGCCTCGCAAAATTAGAAAATAAAAGAAATGTGAACAATCAGCTGACATGAGGGAGGGAGATATACCCGTCTCTCTCTCGCAAGAATATTAATGACGATCGGGAAATTATCTGTGGTTCAGGGCTGAGGTAAAGAAAGTGGAATTCGTTTGTTCATTATTTTCATATTATATGTTTATATATTTTTTTTGGTAGGTAAAAATTTTTGTTTTAGGTTACGTGAGTAGGGTTCGTAGGTCGTACTAGTGTTATTAGGCAAGTTAGTTAACAATGTCATATGTCAGGTTAGTATATGTTATCGCTCAGGAATTTTTCTATTCAAACAAAAATTTTTGTAACTGACAATGACGAGACGTAAGACATTGGAAAGGGAAATTTCTCATTTCAATGTCCCGAAAGAAAAAGGAAAACACTACTCATAGCTGACAAAGACAAAACATGACAAAGAAAAGGGGGAAGAGAGGACAAAGTAGAAACAAGAAAAGAAGGGGAAATGTAGGACAATGGGAAACAGATAACCCAGATTGATAGCAACGGGTAGAGCATCGACCCCAAGATCATTTTGTAAAGTCGAGTGTCGAACAGCTGGTCGCTGCCGTTAATAGTGAATTTGTTTTGCTGTACAAAAAAAAAATTAAAAGGAAGTCAAATACAGTGAGCCGGAGACCCTCTGTAAAGAACATTTTCTGTAAAGAACAATTTTTTTTCGTCAAATTATTTTCTAAGTCAGATAATCCTGAGGAGAGTAATCGGGGGAGCGTACCTTTAAAGGAGGTGTACGCAGCCAAATACTCAATATAAAGGCATTGAGAGTCGCTAGGCAGCGCGCGTCCCTGCGGAAATCTTGACGACTGCCGTTTCCCTGCTAGGACCGTTGTAAAGAAGATACCGGTGCAACCGGATAAGACCGGTGCAGGCGGTAATAGCGATGGCGGTGGTCCGCTACAACGGTAGCGAGGGGTGCTCCCCCAAGAAAAATTCAACGCTTCCAGGAGGTGCTCCGTGGGATACAGAGTCCAGTGAACAATTTAAAGTGAAAAAAAAGAAACATTTTTTTAAAGTTAAGCTAAAAAAAAAAAAAAAATCTACCTTGAAGTGACTGCTACTCCTTCTGAGTAAGAATTTTTGTTTAAAAAGTCCATAGTGCGCATAGGTGAAGCTGCATAGAATTATTTGTTTTGAATTTTCCCTGGATTTAAATTTTTTTTTGAATTAAGTTTGATTGAAATTAAGTTAAGGCTAGGATGTAGTGGAAATGTGTGAATTCTGCTAAGAATAGTGGTTCGGTGTTTCAACAGTCGCGGATTTATCTCCGAAATAGGAGAATACCTTCCTTCATCGTGCTGCCGGCAGGACAACGGGGGATTGAAGTAAAAGAAACCGTGAGTACCTTTTTTTGTATTTTCATTTTGAAAACAAATTAGTGTATTCTTGCCAGAAAAGTTAGGGTTTAGTTTAATAGTAGTTTTGAGTCAAATTTTATAATAAATTCAATAAGGCGATGAGCCAATCAAAATTTCAGTGGTGTATTTCTACTCAAACATGAGTGAATAGGATTATTTTTCATTTGGTGTGTGGATGGCCGGTCGGGCCGTCCTTCTGTAGATGAACGGTGAAAAGACAGGACGACTACGAACAATGACGACATAACGTGAAGACTGACTAACCTCCACTACAACAGGCTTAGGTCGTGACTGGGAAGCACGTTTAGGGGCCATCTCTCGCAATCATTGGCCAGAGAGATGGCAATTGGTTGTGTCACTAGACACACAGGGTGGGCAGGCCAGCTTTTGCCACTTCCACCAGGCATACCACGGGTACTTGACGAACCCGTTTGGCGAGGAGAGAAAATGGGAAGGACAAAGTGCGCGATAGAGAGTAGCTGTAGGATAGTTAAAGATAGTTAGGTTTTAGATTAGGATCTAGTTTAAGACATTAGGTTAGTTTAGGTTTAGTTTAGGATAGGTAGGGTAAGCTTCGCGGAGTCCTTCCCAATCTTTCTAATAGCCGAGAGCATAAGTCCTTGAATTTTCCTTTTTACTTTCTTTTCTATTTTTTTTTATTCCGTCCGATGTCTAAAGTAGAGTAGCTTTCTCCCTTCTTTCGTTTTTTATCAAAATGGCACGAGATTTTGTGTGCTGAGCAGGTGGTGTGAAGTAGGGTGGACAAGAACCACCCCGTCAGACGAGCTGAGCCGAGCAACCACGAGCGTGCCGCCGTCCTCCTTACTCGCACCGAAGACGCCTCCGTGGTCAACCCTAGCTCACAACAATGGCGCTCAACGGTATTTTTACCAACACCGGCTATTAGAGGCACGATTGCGACTCCAAGGGGACGATTTTTTATTTTCGAAGGTCGTCACCTTGGGCTCATATCAATCAGCCTTATTCGCTATTAGTTTTTTCATTTTTAAATATTTTTTTTTTCTTTCCTGTCTTTTACATTCAAGGGCTGTAAATGCTCCTTGCTTAGTCACAGACTGAAGACAGCTATCCAATCCTCAGGCTATAAGCTAGTGGATCCTGTGAGGTAGTTGGAGGTCTGTGAATAAGCAAAGAGCGGGACAAGGTGGAAAGGCCAAATGCTAGCTGCTGTCCTAGAATGGTGACGTGTAGTCATATTTTTCGTGAGGCGCAAGCATAAGCCACGAAGCTTTGTCCGTATTGGAGTTGATCTGGGAAATCCTGGCCAGCCTTCTATTGGGTATTACCCGGTAGCAAGTAGTGGTAAGGAAGGAAAGGATCGACTTTAGCAACTCGTCAAGTATTCGAGGCACCAGTCACTACCCGACGATACTGACACCACCCTAACGAGTATGGACAGACTCACATCTATAGAACGGTTACTGGAAGACCTGACCAAAAATCTACACTCCAAAGCATGAATATAATATCACTACTGTACACTAAACATATTTTTAGGATTTTTTATTTCGTTTTACTACTATTTCATTTTCTCTCTCTTTGATTTTTTATTATTTTATTTTATTCTATTTTTTTTTTTATTTTCCTTTTTTTTTTAAATTTACTATAATTATTTTTTTACTATTACTACCTATTTTTTTTTACTATTAACTCTATTCATCTTTTAATACCATTTTTCGTTGGAATTTTTTTTACAATGTTTTTTTATTTTTTTGCTTTTCTATTATCACCGGAGTTTTCTATTTTTTTTTATATTCTCCTTTGCATTTTCTTTATTATTTTACCTTTTCTTTGAACTTCACTACCTTTTAGTAAGGGTTCGCTTTTAATTTATTTGTTTTGGTATTTGAAGTAGAATTTATTGAATTTTTTTTTACCATAGAGGGAGAGAACAGGAATTTAGGGGCAGTACCTAAGAGCACTGGGTCCCAAGGAGCACTTCCGTCATTAATGCGGGTAACGCGTTTAAGGGCAAGGTTGGAACGCGAACAGGGAACTGACGGATATGACTTGCCACCTGCTACAGGGACTGACGGCAATTACGCAAGACAAGGAACAAACGACGACTATCTGTTCTTTGGCCAAGACGACGGAAATTACCCTACGAACTTTAACATGACAGACCATACTGCGACGACCAGACAGAAGGTAACTCGGTCCACGGTAGAGCTCCGTGAGGACTTAGAGAGAAGATCCCTTCCAAATGAACATGACCTACTTGACTTGTACGACGTACAAAACGGACGAAATACGACAGACACAAGACTACAAGCCAGAGAACTTGTAGGACAACGCAACCAACGGCTAAATCTGTCGCTAGGCAACCAAGCGACAGCAACTGTAGCAGCGACCAGGGTCGGATAACAAATTTCTGATGGCGAAGACGACCTAACTGACCTGCGGAGTAAGACTGTGGAGGACACAAAACGAATAACACAAGAAATACAAAAGGTGGTGTCTCAAGCGGTAAAGAAGAACCAGGTTGAGATCATGTCGGTGTTCGCCGAAAGTATGAAAGACATGATGACTACTTTCCAGGAAAACATCAAGGCGATCAACGACAAGATCTGCAACCTGGAGCTCTCCGCAGCTACGCAGAGGGAACCACCGACAACGAACGGCCGACGTCAAGACAGTCCGGTAACATCATTGCTTGCCACGCTGCAGATTCACGGTTGAAATACTGGTGTCAAAATTTATCTCTTTATTTCACATGAAATAAATAAAAAAAAGTCGATCACTTGCTAAAGCTTATGTCAAGTCGCGAAGGCATAACACTGATGGTAGGGTAGTCATGCGGCTGGAAATGCAACTTGATCGTGATGATATCAGGAGAATGGAACAAAATACTGGTAATAATAAGTAACGACAATAACAACAAATCAAAAATGCTCCCCAGTTATCTGGACGCCAGCCTTGGAGTTTACTGAAACTTAATACCACATGAGTTTCAATAATTCAAGTACAATTAGAATCTGGAACATGGAAATAATAAAGAAATTAGATGAATGCAGTTAACTTTAAATTTTGTATTGGCTTTTACAATAAAACCAAATATAATAAAAGTCAATTATGCGAGCACATCCAAAATAACAACGACCACAGCTGCAAAACGACTAGACATTTATAAATACTGTTCAACGAGTAGCTCACTTAGCTCATGGTAATCTAATGTTCTAGTGTTTATACTTGTATAATAATTATAATATTAATAAAAAGGGATGTTTTTGTATAATTTTTCTCTTTAGAACAATTTGATCAATCAAATGCATTACTTAACTAAACTAACATGAAATCAAAAATAAACCTATCACCTACCTTAAACTGTGGGAGAATGAAAGATAAAGAGAAACGTTGCGAAATAAGATACATGTAATGTTGGCTCCAGACGTTGAGTTAACAACATGAATCTCAGGAGTGATTAGAATGCAATGTGAGAATGTGCGATAATGTAGGATGGGGAATATGAATCAAGAGCATGATTCTGAGGTAGGTGTGGTAGGATAGAAAAATAGCATGAATGCAGCGCGTGATTGTGAAGCGGAGTAAGATGGGGTGTTAACTCCTCCCTCATTAAAAATCGAACGTCCACGTTTGATCTATTTCAAAAAAGGTATTTGGTTGATTCTTGAAACTCTGTGTTATATTGGTGCTATTCACTCTTCTGGTTTAGAATAGGGTAAATTTGTAGCATAAGCTGTAATATTGTTCGTTTGAATAATTGTGGTCAACTCTGACGTCCTAGCTTTTTTCTTTCGGCATCGTTTGATGATAACTACCAGTATTGTCATGATGGCTATTGATGGTAATGCGAAATTTCCAAATTATGAAACAAATTTCGGTGTTTGATTTCATTAATTCAATAAACTTCGTCTTGTTAATGTGGAGTTCTTTAACCAGGGAGAGTATTTCTTCAAAATTGGTTTTGTTAGCAAAAGGTTATACAGCTGCTGGTAGTGGTTTGACATCAGATTTTTCTTTAGAAGTGTAAGTGGTTTCGTCGATTGCTATTGATGTGTTGTGAAACTGGATGATAAATGTTCCGATCAGGTTGACCGTGTTATTGTCTATCCTGATCGTTCCGTTGTATTGGTTTAAAAATAGCATTCCACTTGAGATTTCTCGATGGTAGCTACTCGTATGTGCTGATTGTTGATCTGTGTGCAGAATGATGTCCGGCTTTTGAGTAGATTTGGTAAGCATGATGAATTACTTATCTCTAAGAAATTCTTACTAGTACATGTTGAGAGGTGATTATAATTATTATTGTACAATCGTTTTTAATTCCATAAATTTTGTTATTGCATTTCAATATTTAAGTTAGTTAAGCTAGTTTTAAGCGTTTTTTGTCTAGCATGTAAGTTATAATGAATTAATTAATAAAAAATGCATTAAAAATGAAAATGAAAAAAATAATACAAAATTTCATTTACATAATCTCCTCTCTTTATTATTTTAACAAGTAGTTTATTGCAAGGTAAATTTTCTGTAGTTGATACATTTATGATATAAATGATGATTGTTTCATTCGTGGCTATCTTTACTTTGCTAAATGCTCGAGCTTCTTCTATACTTAAATATGCTATTTCTTCCTTTTTTTTTAAATCTCTACTACAATATTGGTTAGGATATATGAGTTAATAACTCCGGCCTTGGAGCATTGTATGGCATAATATATATTAACTATTTCGTCTTTAATTACACTTATTTTATTTTTAATATGTATAATTTTTTAATTTTTTACATTTTCTTAGCTACTTTTGTCAGGTTATTTGTTACGTTTGCTAGTTGATTAATTTTTTCTACTGTGGCCCTGTTAATGATTATTTGTTCGTTGTTGATTTTACCACGGAATTGTACTTTGGGGTTATTAATAAAATGGACTTTACTTCCAGACTTAATATCAAAGAGATATATGTAAAAGTAAAATGAAAGAAAAACGCACCGAACTAAACGTGATAAAGTTCTTTATTCGAATGTACTTTGACTTTACATTTAATAGTATTTATGCCTTTGTTATTTACTTTGATTTTGGTGCGAAATACAATTTGCCAATGTATTTTTATATATTTAGTTTCATATATTTAGTAGATTTGTGTAAAAATGTATTGATTTACAAATGTATTGATTTTAATATTATAGTTACAAAAACATCGAATTTAGTGTTTGTTTTATTATCATGTTGTTATACAAGAACTGTCACTTGGTATCGTCTCTCTGTTCTGCAATCTTTTAATAGCCAACATTCTCCCCGGCTGTGAACGGAATTCGCAAATAAATGTCTTCGCCCATAAATGTCTTTAATTTGAAAGTTTCATGCTTCATTTCGGGATCACCCTGTGACCTTTGCTGCAGAACCAATCTACTACATGTTGATTGCAATGGTTACATGTAAAGATAAATTCGATTAATAAATTGAAACATAAAAGAGACAACACAATGCGACACATATGGAAATACGTGGAGTGATAAGACAAACACATTACTGGTCGATGCCTTTGATTTATCAAGGCGATGATCGGTTATTAATGGTTATCTCCTGCCCTTCTCTTATTACTACCATTATATGTGCCCTTCGTTGTCCGGTTTTCCCTTTCGCATTTGCGTTGGTTTTTGGTCTTCGGTTTATGAATGTAATGCTTTGGACATGAACACCGTAGTAAATGATGTTGTTATGTTTTAGTTTATTAAATTAATTTTTTTTTTTTTTTGTAAATGTCTTCTGAACAACGAGGGTTGATTTATTTCAGAGTGAGTTATATATTTTTTTTTTTTTTATTTTATTGATTTGTTTTATTGACTGTAATTTTATTATTCACATTGATTATTTTATCAATGAACCTTTAACGGTTCATAAAAAGTTTGATTTATTTTGGGTTTCTTTTTTTCCTTTTTTTCGGCGGTTCACGGTAATTGTGAGTTTGAGTGCAAAAACAAAAATAAAAAAAATTGTGCATTTTAAGTTTGTTTGGAGTGCAATAAAAGAGTTTTAAATTTGAGTGCAGATAAATTTTACTTTTGGTGTGCATACATAGATTACGTTTTCGGTCGAATGCGTTGGTACGCGTCGAGTTGATACACAACGCAGTGTTTTATTTATGTACGATGTGCATACTATTAAGCATAAGGTTAAGCATGCCGTTCGATGGTTATGATACTGATGGGTGACGATGGGCGGCAATCAGCTGGTTATCGTTTACGAAATTTACTTGCAGCTGAAGCCCCGTTTTGTGTTGTGTTGTGTACGTGTGTACAATTGTACATCCATATGTACATGGATGGATGGGTTGATATGTTGAAATGTATGGGTTGAGTGTTTACATTTTGTATTGTGTTGTTTTTTTTTTATATTTTTAATTGTTAATTGAAAAATAAATTTTAATAAAGATTGAATTGAATTAAAATTATATTGAGCATTTTCCTGGGTGTTGTGTATGGGTATTAGAGATTTAGGTTTTATTAAAATAATGCGTCGTTTTCGTTTGTTTTGGTCGACGGTAGATAGCAAATTTTTGAGAAAGGACGTTTGGACGTAATGGATACAAAGCGAATTTGACCGTCCGCTCCTGGATGTACTTCCTCTATGCGTGCTAGCATCCATTGGGATGGTGGTAATCTTTCATCTTTGACGATTACCAGATCTCCTATTTTTGGCTGCTCATCGGTTTTAAGCCACTTTGACGTCTGTTGCAAACGCGAAAGATACTCACTGTACCATTTACGCCAAAAGCCGTCAGCAAAACATTGAGTTCTTTTCCATCGGTCGATATTGCTTACATTAGCGTGCGATGTGTCTCCATGTGGTGTAGTGTGTAACGCTTCGCTACGAATGATGCTCTGTCCATCGACGAAGGGGTTGAGCGCCTTGTTTTTTATACAGTTCCGAGGAGCCCATCTCCCTTCGAATTGTTCGAACGAGTTCAGCTAATTGCAACTTCTTCGGTTCGGGCGCTCTCATTTTCGTGCTTGGAGTCTCCGTTCGATAGTTCTGCATAAATCCAAGCAAAAGGCCAAAACTAGGACCACCTTTAACAACTGAGAGAACTTACGGATCAGTTTGCTCCCACTATCATTCGTGTCTTGTGTCGTAACGCGATGAGTTTGAAGTTTTCTAATCTCTTCCACTGTCTCTGTTGATAGTGGTTGATCCAACTATGTGTCAAGACTTGTGAGATGTACGAAGGTTTGTATGGAATGTGGTATCATTTCAGGAACTTTACCTATAACGACCTATCCCAACTTGGTCTTTTGGGCAATTGGTGAGTTGGCGTCGTCGGTCCTGATAATTTCCGGAAAGATGACCTCAGAATATACATCGACTCCGAATAACAGCTCTATTTTTCCGGGTATGTTGAAGCTTGGGTCGGCTAACTGCAACCCATTTATATGGTTCCACTTGTCAGGTATCACGGATTTGGCCGGAAGAAGCCCAGTTAACGACTTGAAAATTAAAGCCCTAGCAGAGCTCTCAAACGTCGAATCCCTCGACGTAAATGTAACGTCGACATAGTGCTGAGTGGTGCCGTTACTGACCTTCCCTAGTCCCGATACCTGAACATGTGTACATTGTTTAGGGAGTTTAAGTTGCTGTGCAGCTGATTCAGAGATGAACGTTGCCTCTGATCCCGGATCGATTAAGGCACGTAAGTAAACGTATCTTCCGTCACTTGACCTTACCTTAACAACTGCTGTAGCTAGCAAAATATTTCTTGTGTTGACCTGCTGCGATGCGTGAAATGCGTTACGTCTGGTGCTACTGGGTTGGTTGTCACTCATTGCTACCTCCTACGTTTGAGTGCTACCATAGTGTTGAATCCGTTTTGTTGTTGGGTACGTGTAGGGTGATGATATTTGTGCGTGTGTACTTGGGTGTAGTAGTGAATAGTAGCGTTCGTGGCAGAAGTAGCAGTGTTTACTACTAGGACATTCTCGTATCGGATGGCTATAAGCGAGACAGTTCTCGCAGACCTTGGCTTGTCGAACAGACTGTTGTCTATGCGTCACGTCCATGCCCAAAAATCGTTTGCATTTCCTCAAGAAGTGTTGCCCTTGGTTGCACACCTTGCACGAAAACTGCTTCGATTGTGCCGAAGCGTGAAAAATCTTGGGGTTGGACTCCGATTTTGACCATGGCTTGGCGTTAGACTTAGTTTCTCTCTGTTGCGCTACAGCCTCTAGCGTGCGGAAACGTGTTTCTAGGAATACGTTGAACTGGCTTCTCGTTGGCAAATACTTGCTGTTGCCCATCTTCTATTCCCAAAGCTTTTGCGTGAGACTGGGTAATTTTTGGAACAGTATGTATATCACAATAGCATCCCATTGATCAACTGGAAGCCCTAAGTTTTCTAACGCGTGAAGACTTTCGGAAGAAACATCTAAAATTGTTCGCAAACCTTCTGCAGACTCTTTCCCTAAAATAGGTTGATTAAAAACGACTTTGAATTGAGCATTGACCAACACTCGTTTATGGTCAAACCTCGCCTTTAATAGTTCCCAAGCCTTGTTATAATTTCCAGCATCTAACGACAAATGTTGTAGAATTCTCTCTGCGTCACCCGTGAGAGACGACTTCAAATAATGAAACTTCTGGATCTCAAAAGTGACTGATTACTGTGGATCAGCGAGACGAAAATGTCGTGAAACGTCCGCCATTTGGTGTATGACCCAGAGAACTCGGGTATATTAATTTTCGGCAGACGAAGTTCACTGCTACTAGAAGCTGCGGAGGTTAGCGGCGCTGAAGTTGCCGTTGTTACCACCGCTTGAACCTTACTTGCCGGAGCACACTTATCCATGGCATCTAACAACTCACACTTATATTCAAGGTAAATCTCTTGTATTTCCTCATAATTTTTTATTACATCCTCCTTTTTAATTTCCTTCTCCAGCTTACCAGCGGTCATAATCTCCTCATGGTATCGCCGAGAAGTTACGAAAATATCTTCCAACAGAGCAAGGCGAGTGGATATAAATATAATTCGTCGTTCGGCGAGATTCACCTACATATCTTTTCAAATTCGTGCAATCTCCATTTAACTGCGACAGTGCCATGAGTTGGAGCTCTCCAAAAGACATTTTGCACTTTATTTTATCAATGAATAAAAAAGGACTAAAAAAGAAATAGAAAAAATAAGGACTTACGTGTTGTGCCTTGAGTGGATGTCTGCAGGATCGAAATTACGCGACGCGTGAATCCCGATTTGCACAATTGGTTGTAGATGGCTTCCGTGTAACAAAGGGAAGACAAAGGAATTGCACTTGCACAATGTATCTAGTATGTATATATGTATATATGTATATGTTAATTTAATTAACTTTTTGTAAATTTTTTTTCTAAATCAATTTTTTTTTTTTTATTTAGCACACACAATATCTGGTTTCAAAGGACCACTGTTTTTTTTTTTTTTTAACGTTATAAAGTTCTTTGTTATTTACTTTGATTTTGGCGCGAAATTCAATTTGCCAATGTATTTTTTTCATATATTAACTTTTAACTCATTTTGTAAAAATGTATTGATTTTAATATTATAGTTACAAAAACATCGAATTTAGTGTTGTTTGTTTTATAATTATGTTGTTATACAAGAACTATCACTTGGTGTCGTCTCTCTGTTCTGCAATCTTTTAATCGCCAACATTGTTGTTTTCTAATAGATTGTTAATTTTTTGCTAATTATTTCGATATCATCATGATCAGGGGAACCCGCAACCCATTTCCAGGCGCTCCCGATAAAGTCTAGAGAGCGTTTAACTCTATTTGTTGGGGTGAGCCGATTAACGTGATTTTGGATTTGTTCCTAATCATGGATGAGAAAGTGGTAAAATGCGTCATTATTGCTGACATTCTTGTGTACTAATGTCTTTATTTCGTCCAAGAATGTTTGATAGATCTCCAAATCAATTATGTGTATAATTTTGAAGTTACCGTTTTGTATTCTGGCTGTTCCGATATTAAATATCAGTAGTTGAGCGTTCGTATAATCAAATATTTAATGGTCTGCATTATTTAGTTAAGTCGTAACAATAACCTGAAAGGGAAATAATTTTGGTCGATCAGTTGCGGATATGACTTTTGTGCACCATCTTCCCACTTTCTGTAAGAACAGTGTTATTCCTATTCTCCTTTACTATTTCTTCTTTAAATCTAATTGAAAGTTTCGAACCTATCCGTTTGTTCTGTTTTACGTAAATCACTTATCCAGGAAGGTATTGCATAATGTCTTGCCGTTTCTTGTTGTGGTGTTTTAGGTCGCTTTTCAGTTTTTGTATTAGTTTATCAAGGTTTGTTTGGCTTGTCCTGTCGTAGTCGAGGACCAAAAGTGACGCTGCGGCCGAAAAAGTGATCAACTGGCTTTTTGCTTGTGGTTAGGTGAATGCTGTGATTATATACGTTTATTGATTGTTCGAGGAGTTCTTCGAAGTTACGATTTCTACCGTCTTCTTTATGGCATCTTATTAGTTCCGATAGGATCGATTGGAATCGCTCGACTTAACCATTGGTCTCACTTCTGTAGGGTAGTGTCGTGTATACGTTTATCCCTAGTTCGTCTTTCATCGTAAATAGAATAGACGCTGAATTCAAATATAAATCTAATTCAAATAGTGTTTCTCGGAGCTCTGGAAAGACCGACTGCAATTACGTTTGTTTTTCCCGGTTTGTAAAGGATTTCGTAATTGTGTTCTTCCAAAATAACTTTCCATCGTTTCATTTTTGAATAATTACTTTTATTGCTAAGCGCGTAAGTCAGGGGTTGGTGGTCTGTTTATATTTTCACCTCTGCAGAACCAGATGATGGCCAGCATTTCTTTCTCATTTGCGGCATAATGTTCTTCCGCTTTACTCAAAGTTCTCGAAATGTATGTGATTGGTTCATAGTCTTGCGATAACACTGCTCCAATACATAGTTGGAAGCATCGGTTGTAAGTTGGAAGTCTTTTTTAAAATCTGGGTACATCAGTACAATTTCTTGTGAAACGAGTGCGCTCTTAATTTTGTCAAATGACTCTATAGCTTCTTGGTTAAGGGTTATTTATTTTTCACTGTAAATATGTTTGAACAGCCATCCATCCTCCTCCCTTAGGAGAGTTGTGAGTGGCTTCGACAGTTTGGCGTAGTAACTTATGAACCGACGGTAGTCGGTTACTACCAAAAAGGATCGAAGGTATTTCAATGTCTTAAGGCACGGGAAATTGCATATAGCTTCTACTTTGCGTAGATTTGTTTTGATACCAACTGATGAGACTATAAATCCTAAGAATTCAACCTGTTTTTTAAAAAATTCACACTTGTCGAGTTGAACTTTCATGTTCTCTTCTTCAAGTGTTCTGAAAATCGTTTGAATATTGTCGAGGTGTGTTTGTTCGTCTTTACTAAAAAATATTATGTCATCGGCATACACGAAACATACTCGTATCTTACCGATATGTTCGCGAAGAACATCTTCAATAGCCCGCTGGAATATTGAGGGAGTATACGTTAATTTAGTATACGTTAATTTTTTATCTGGCTCGATGAATAAATTAGGGTGTTTCTGGACTATAGATTCGATTGCCTGTTTTTTAGGAGTACTCAAATGATAGGCTCTAATTTTAATGGTATTTATGTCTTGGGAAGAACGCTGATTTATACAAATTTTAACTTTATTTTGGATAACTATATATTCCTTATCAATTTGAATTACTGCTATTAGTTCTTCTAAACTGTCATGGCCAATTATACCATGGAATGATTTCAGCGTTGGTAAAAGGAAGAACTTGATGCGATGGTCTTTAGGACCAAAAAGATTTAACAATATATGGTGATTTATTCCTACAGATCCAGCTACAGAATTGGCAAAAAAACATTGTTCGTTGAGTTTCGGATTGGGTACTAGAGATGGTTGTATATAATTTTTATTGGAACCCGTATCAATAAGAATCTTAAGGGTCTGTCCGATCTTCGTTCTACACTCGAAAAAGGGTAGAGAAGAGTTCGCTAGTCAAAAAAATGTATGTCCGAAAAATCGATTGGTTCTTCATTGTCAGTTGATTCCTGTTCGAATTGTTCGTTAGCGTAGTCATTGAGTGTTTGGTCATATAGGTCGTCCGTTTGTTCGATAGCTTGATCATAGCTGTTGTATTCGTCTTGACCTACGTCAATGTGGAAGTTACGTTGAAATTTATTGGAAGTGGCAATTTGTTTTAATCGGTCTGTCTGAAATTTTTTTTGTTTGTTGTACCCCTAGTTTGAGCTAATTCCAAGTTCCCAGCAACAATAAACCCTACGTTGTGAGAAATAAAAATCAATTAAAATTTAGTTACTTTTTATTGCAGATTTTAAATCGCACATAGATTTTGTATTAATCCAACTTGCTTATGAATATTAGATGAGTACAAGGGAAAATTTAGAAAGATAGGTGGTGAAGAAGAAAGCTTCTTACAAAAAGTCCAAAATATCACAGTTTAACATTGTATTAATTATATACAAATGTATAAAAAAAAACTTGCATTATATATATATATATATACATATATATATACAACAAGTAAAAATAAAACCGTGGTAACATCATCGCTTTTCAAGCTATTGGTTCACGATTCTAATCCTGATGTCAAGAATCATATATTAACTTCGCATGAAATAAATAAAAAAGTCGATCAATTGCGAAAGCTAAGTCAACTCTACTGCGAAGGCATAACACTGGCAATAGAGTGGTCATGTGGCTGAAAATGCAACTTGAACGTGATGGTGACATTAGGAGAACAGAAAAAATACTGTGAATCATGAGCAACGACAAAAAAGCAAAACAAACAAGCTCCACAGTTATTTGGACGCTAACTTTGGAGTTTACAGAAACTTAACACCACCTGAGTTTAAAACCACTACACCAAATCTTTCTTTCTTTCCCCCTCTCTGTCTATCTATACAACGCCCGTGCCTTGTAATAGTATAAGGGTATTCATAATCCCTTTGGCGCGCAAATTATGAATTAAAAAAAAAAAAAAACAGTATGCTTATTTACTTGCTCTGGTTTTTCATTTATTTCTCTTATTTATTTATGTTTTTATTTATTTATTATTTATTTTCTGATTTACTTTTTTTACATATTTACTTATTATTTAAAATTTATTAGTCATTATGTACATATTATTACTTACTATTCTTTATTTATTATTAATAATTTATTTATAATAATAAGTTATTTATTATTTACTATTTACTATTTACTATTTTTTATTTGTTATTTATGATTTTTGATTTATGATTTATTATTTATTATTTATTATTTATTATTTATTATTTATTATTTATTATTTATTATTTATTATTTATTATTTATTATTTATTATTTATTATTTATTATTTATTATTTATTATTTATCATTTATTATTTATTATTTATTATTTATTATTTATTATTTATTATTTATTATTTATTATATATTATTTATTATTTATTATTTATTATTTATTATTTATTATTTATTATTTATTATTTATTATTTATTATTTATTATTTATTATTTATTATTTATTATTTATTATTTATTATTTATTATTTATTATTTATTATTTATTATTTATTATTTATTATTTATTATTTATTATTTATTATTTATTATTTATTATTTATTATTTATTATTTATTATTTATTATTTATTATTTATTATTTATTATTTATTATTTATTATTTATTATTTATTATTTATTATTTATTATTTATTAGTTATTATTTATTATTTATTATTTATTATTTATTATTTATTATTTATTATTTATTATTTATTATTTATTATTTATTATTTATTATTTATTATTTATTATTTATTATTTATTATTTATTATTTATTATTTATTATTTATTATTTATTATTTATTATTTATTATTTATTTTTTATTATTTATTATTTATTATTTATTATTTATTATTCATTATTTATTATTTATTATTTATTATTTATTATTTATTATTTATTATTTATTATTTATTATTTATTATTTATTATTTATTATATATTATTTATTATTTATTATCATTTATTTATTATTTATTATTTATTATTTATTATTTATTATTTATTATTTATTATTTATTATTTATTATTTATTATTTATTATTTATTATTTATTATTTATTATTTATTATTTATTATTTATTATTTATTATTTATTATTTATTATTTATTATTCATTATTTATTATTTATTATTTATTATTTATTATTTATTATTTATTATTCATTATTTATAATTTATCATTTATTATTTATTATTTATTATTTATTATTTATTATTTATTATTTATTATTTATTATTTATTATTTATTATTTATTATTTATTATTTATTATTTATTATTTATTATTTATTATTTATTATTTATTATTTATTATTTATTATTTATTATTTATTATTTATTATTTATTATTTATTATTTATTATTTATTATTTATTATTTATTATTTATTATTTATTATTTATTATTTATTATTTATTATTTATTATTTATTATTTATTATTTATTATTTATTATTTATTATTTATTATTTATTATTTATTATTTATTATTTATTATTTATTATTTATTATTTATTATTTATTATTTATTATTTATTATTTATTATTTATTATTTATTATTTATTATTTATTATTTATTATTTATTATTTATTATTTATTATTTATTATTTATTATTTATTATTTATTATTTATTATTTATTATTTATTATTTATTATTTATTATTTATTATTTATTATTTATTATTTATTATTTATTATTTATTATTTATTATTTATTATTTATTATTTATTATTTATTATTTATTATTTATTATTTATTATTTATTATTTATTATTTATTATTTATTATTTATTATTTATTATTTATTATTTATTATTTATCATTTATTATTTATTATTTATTATTTATTATTTATTATTTATTATTTATTATTTATTATTTATTATTTATTATTTATTATTTATTATTTATTATTTATTATTTATTATTTATTATTTATTATTTATTATTTATTATTTATTATTTATTATTTATTATTTATTATTTATTATTTATTATTTATTATTTATTATTTATTATTTATTATTTATTATTTATTATTTATTATTTATTATTTATTATTTATTATTTATTATTTATTATTTATTATTTATTATTTATTATTTATTATTTATTATTTATTATTTATTATTTATTATTTATTATTTATTATTTATTATTTATTATTTATTATTTATTATTTATTATTTATTATTTATTATTTATTATTTATTATTTATTATTTATTATTTATTATTTATTATTTATTATTTATTATTTATTATTTATTATTTATTATTTATTATTTATTATTTATTATTTATTATTTATTATTTATTATTTATTATTTATTATTTATTATTTATTATTTATTATTTATTATTTATTATTTATTATTTATTATTATTTATTATTTATTATTTATTATTTATTATTTATTATTTATTATTTATTATTTATTATTTATTATTTATTATTTATTATTTATTATTTATTATTTATTATTTATTATTTATTATTTATTATTTATTATTTATTATTTATTATTTATTATTTATTATTTATTATTTATTATTTATTATTTATTATTTATTATTTATTATTTATTATTTATTATTTATTATTTATTATTTATTATTTATTATTTATTATTTATTATTTATTATTTATTATTTATTATTTATTATTTATTATTTATTATTTATTATTTATTGTTTATTATTTATTATTTATTATTTATTATTTATTATTTATTATTTATTATTTATTATTTATTATTTATTATTTATTATTTATTATTTATTATTTATTATTTATTATTTATTATTTATTATTTATTATTTATTATTTATTATTTATTATTTATTATTTATTATTTATTATTTATTATTTATTATTTATTATTTATTATTTATTATTTATTATTTATTATTTATTATTTATTATTTATTATTTATTAATTATTATTTATTATTTATTATTTGTTATTTATTATTTATTATTTATTATTTATTATTTATTATTTATTATTTATTATTTATTATTTATTATTTATTATTTATTATTTATTATTTATTATTTATTATTTATTATTTATTATTTATTATTTATTATTTATTATTTATTATTTATTATTTATTATTTATTATTTATTATTTATTATTTATTATTTATTATTTATTATTTATTATTTATTATTTATTATTTATTATTTATTATTTATTATTTATTATTTATTATTTATTATTTATTATTTATTATTTATTATTTATTATTTATTATTTATTATTTATTATTTATTATTTATTATTTATTATTTATTATTTATTATTTATTATTTATTATTTATTATTTATTATTTATTATTTATTATTTATTATTTATTATTTATTATTTATTATTTATTATTTATTATTTATTATTTATTATTTATTATTTATTATTTATTATTTATTATTTATTATTTATTATTTATTATTTATTATTTTATTATTTATTATTTATTATTTATTATTTATTATTTATTATTTATTATTTATTATTTATTATTTATTATTTATTATTTATTATTTATTATTTATTATTTATTATTTATTATTTATTATTTATTATTTATTATTTATTATTTATTATTTATTATTTATTATTTATTATTTATTATTCATTATTTATTATTTGTTATTTATTATATATTATTTATTATTTATTATTATTTATTTATTATTTATTATTTATTATTTATTATTCATTATTTATTATTTATTATTCATTATTCATTATTTATAATTTATTATTTATCATTTATCATTTATTATTTATTATTTATTATTTATTATTTATTATTTATTATTTATTATTTATTATTTATTATTTATTATTTATTATTTATTATTTATTATTTATTATTTATTATTTACTATTTATTGTTTATTATTTATTATTTATTATTTATTATTTATTATTTATTATTTATTATTTATTATTTATTATTTATTATTTATTATTTATTATTTATTATTTATTATTTATTATTTATTATTTATTATTTATTATTTATTATTTATTATTTATTATTTATTATTTATTATTTATTATTTATTATTTATTATTTATTATTTATTATTTATTATTTATTATTTATTATTTATTATTTATTATTTATTATTTATTATTTATTATTTATTATTTATTATTTATTATTTATTATTTATTATTTATTATTTATTATTTATTATTTATTATTTATTATTTATTATTTATTATTTATTATTTATTATTTATTATTTATTATTTATTATTTATTATTTATTATTTATTATTTATTATTTATTATTTATTATTTATTATTTATTATTTATTATTTATTATTTATTATTTATTATTTATTATTTATTATTTATTATTTATTATTTATTATTTATTATTTATTATTTATTATTTATTATTTATTATTTATTATTTATTATTTATTATTTATTATTTATTATTTATTATTTATTATTTATTATTTATTATTTATTATTTATTATTTATTATTTATTATTTATTATTTATTATTTATTATTTATTATTTATTATTTATTATTTATTATTTATTATTTATTATTTATTATTTATTATTTATTATTTATTATTTATTATTTATTATTTATTATTTATTATTTATTATTTATTATTTATTATTTATTATTTATTATTTATTATTTATTATTTATTATTTATTATTTATTATTTATTATTTATTATTTATTATTTATTATTTATTATTTATTATTTATTATTTATTATTTATTATTTATTATTTATTATTTATTATTTATTATTTATTATTTATTATTTATTATTTATTATTATTATTTATTATTTATTATTTATTATTTATTATTTATTATTTATTATTTATTATTTATTATTTATTATTTATTATTTATTATTTATTATTTATTATTTATTATTTATTATTTATTATTTATTATTTATTATTTATTATTTATTATTTATTATTTATTATTTATTATTTATTATTTATTATTTATTATTTATTATTTATTATTTATTATTTATTATTTATTATTTATTATTTATTATTTATTATTTATTATTTATTATTTATTATTTATTATTTATTATTTATTATTTATTATTTATTATTTATTATTTATTATTTATTATTTATTATTTATTATTTATTATTTATTATTTAGTATTTATTAATTATTATTTATTATTTATTATTTATTATTTATTATTTATTATTTATTATTTATTATTTATTATTTATTATTTATTATTTATTATTTATTATTTATTATTTATTATTTATTATTTATTATTTATTATTTATTATTTATTATTTATTATTTATTATTTATTATTTATTATTTATTATTTATTATTTATTATTTATTATTTATTATTTATTATTTATTATTTATTATTTATTATTTATTATTTATTATTTATTATTTATTATTTATTATTTATTATTTATTATTTATTATTTATTATTTATTATTTATTATTTATTATTTATTATTTATTATTTATTATTTATTATTTATTATTTATTATTTATTATTTATTATTTATTATTTATTATTTATTATTTATTATTTATTATTTATTATTTATTATTTATTATTTATTATTTATTATTTATTATTTATTATTTATTATTTATTATTTATTATTTATTATTTATTATTTATTATTTATTATTTATTATTTATTATTTATTATTTATTATTTATTATTTATTATTTATTATTTATTATTTATTATTTATTATTTATTATTTATTATTTATTATTTATTATTTATTATTTATTATTTATTATTTATTATTTATTATTTATTATTTATTATTTATTATTTAGTATTTAGTATTTAGTATTTATTATTTATTATTTATTATTTATTATTTATTATTTATTATTTATTATTTATTATTTATTATTTATTATTTATTATTTATTATTTATTATTTATTATTTATTATTTATTATTTATTATTTATTATTTATTATTTATTATTTATTATTTATTATTATTATTTATTATTTATTATTTATTATTTATTATTTATTATTTATTATTTATTATTTATTATTTATTATTTATTATTTATTATTTATTATTTATTATTTATTATTTATTATTTATTATTTATTATTTATTATTTATTATTTATTATTTATTATTTATTATTTATTATTTATTATTTATTATTTATTATTTATTATTTATTATTTAGTATTTATTAATTATTAATTATTATTTATTATTTATTATTTATTATTTATTATTTATTATTTATTATTTATTATTTATTATTTATTATTTATTATTTATTATTTATTATTTATTATTTATTATTTATTATTTATTATTTATTATTTATTATTTATTATTTATTATTTATTATTTATTATTTATTATTTATTATTTATTATTTATTATTTATTATTTATTATTTATTATTTATTATTTATTATTTATTATTTATTATTTATTATTTATTATTTATTATTTATTATTTATTATTTATTATTTATTATTTATTATTTATTATTTATTATTTATTATTTATTATTTATTATTTATTATTTATTATTTATTATTTATTATTTATTATTTATTATTTATTATTTATTATTTATTATTTATTATTTATTATTTATTATTTATTATTTATTATTTATTATTTATTATTTATTATTTATTATTTATTATTTATTATTTATTATTTATTATTTATTATTTATTATTTATTATTTATTATTTATTATTTATTATTTATTATTTATTATTTATTATTTATTATTAAGTGAGAACTCAGTTAGAAGTGACAAGGGTCTTTAACTTCGAACAAATTTAAACAAAAATCCCAGCAATTCTAATCATCAGCCTACATCGCTCGAAAAAGGTTTTCCTTGCTCTCACTGCAGCAAGTGGGAGTATCAAGGACAATTGTGGAATGTGTGAAATTTATGCTTTAAAAGCTGGGAAAAGCTCTAAGAGCTTTAGAAAGCTACTTCTGCGTCTTGTACACAAACCGCATCCGAACAACTGCGGGGAGACTAAGCTTGTTCAGGTATTGCCAGCAAATAGGTTACGTGGGCCTTTCCCACCGCAGAGAACCCGCGACGACCAAAAAAAAAACAAAAAAAGGTAGCCAAAAAATACCTGGGGGTTTGATTCACAACAGCTGCTGGGTCAACATATTTACCGAGAAAAAATGCTATTCGAACTTGATTTGCAAACATTCCTATTCCTCTTCCCCCTTTTCCTAAACGCCCGTGCGCAGAAGCAGTTAAAGGGTAGTCATATCCCCTACAAACACTCGCAATAGTTATTTGTAGGTATGGGATTTTGTTTTATTTTATGTTATTCGTGTTTCAGAACATTTGTAAGGTTAGTTAGAGTATTGGTGATGTTATTTCCGACAAATAAGTAGTAGGTGTAAAGGTCCATATACATATGTATGTTTACGTATTGTTAATTACCTACATAATTAAGTTAAGAATTAAAGCTAAGGAAATATTTTACAAAAAATTTAAATGATAAAATTCATAGTGTTGCAATGATTATATATACGAGACAAAGAGAACAGACAAAACTGGAAAAAGAAAGTGGTCAAAGAGAGCAAAACAAATAGGGGAAAACGAAGCCAAAAGAAAACTAGGGCAAAGTGCACGTACCGACGGTTACTTTTCAAGTACGATTAATAGAAAGCGGTCGATGCCCTTTATTGTGATCAATTTTTTTTGCCGTAGAACAGTGGCATATAGTAACAGCTTCAGAGGGCATTTTTTTAAGGGGATAAACCCGAAGTCTGATACCCAACCAAAATAGATCTCTGCTGGACTAGTCACTGGTATTCAATTTTGTAGCCGTTTGACGGCTGGAGGTTTCACTATTGCGAAACCCATATAGAGGTACCGTAACTGGCGGTAGCTCTGGCAACGGGTCAAATTAGTCCGTCTACGAGTTGAGGTACATCCGCATATATAAGCGCACAACTTGATCAACTGAGTGACGACAAACAAAGTACTGAATATACGGACAGTACAGACACTAAGGAGTGGATTCTGCATCATCAGAGAACAGCCCAAACGTATAGGGTGACCGTGCAACATATGCCGCCCACCCTAAAAGAGGCGGACGGATACAAAGTGAATTTCCGAATTAATGGATTTTTTTTTTAATTTTGTTTGCTAAAGTTTAGCTTTGATTTTAAAGTAAATTAGTGTTTAGGTAGCTTTTCTGTTAAAGTAGATAATAAACTACCCAGATGTCGCACGCCCATATAAAAAAATGAAGCATATTTTTGTCCTGGCAGACAGAGAGCTTTCAGAATAAGTGCCACAAATAAGGCTTTTTCTTTTCCTCACTCCGTTCGCTCGTGTGGGAAAAGTTCTTTTTCTCATCGTGTGTTGTGACATGGAAACGAACGAGGTGATGAAGTGTAAAGGGGTATGCGGGAAGGGGCATGAAGATGCATGACGGTGTGATTTCCATACCACCGCAGCAAAAGAATAAATTTTCATGAATGGAAAAGAACGAAGTGCGCAATTGCACACTGCTCTATAACCAAAAATGAATTGCCTGATGGAAAATTATTTAAATTTCCTAAAAAAGGAACAGTTAAATACGATGAATGGCTAGCTTTAGCAGAGAAGTCTCGGGAACACATAAAAAGCCTTAAAATGCCCTATATATGCAGCAAACATTTTAAGAATGCCTTTATTGGAAAGAAATATTTAAAAAAAAATTGCTTACCCTTCTCTCTTGTTAAAACGAAGTGATGCTATATCTGATGACGAGTTCATTTGTTTTCATCCAACGGGATCTAAGGTTACATATGAAAACTGCAATAAATTTGTACTGGATTCGAATGATGTTACAGTAGAAGAACTAAACTTGTCTTCAAAAAGGTTATCAAGAAAAAGATTCAATGATAACGTTGAATTTACTTGCGCCAACTGTGAGACTCATATAAAAAGGCAATCTATTTATATTAAAAGAATTGAGAGGCTTAAGAAATTGAACAATAGCTTAAGGATAACAGTAAAAGGAAATCGCAAATCGAAAATAAATTTGCTGCAGAGAATTCATCGTTTAAAAGAGGACAAAAAAGGCTGCAAGTGCGTGAAAAGCAGAGTATCCAAGAGAAAATTGATTTATTGCTTGGTATTGATCAAATTACTAAGACATTTTCAAGGCTCATTCTATCTGAGAGTACAAAAAAATACACCAAAGAGGAGAAGTGGATTTCGCAGTGCATTTTTTTCAGATCAGCTTGGACTACACTTGCCGCACGACGGGTGCGGCATTATCACCAAAATAAAAAGAAGTCGTGATTATATTTGATGACATGAGCCTTCAGACGAATCTAACCTACAATAAATTCAAAGATGAAATTGAAGGTTTTGTTGATTACGGAAGGAACCAAGATCTAATATATGTGCTAAGTCTGTGTGCGTTTTTATGATTCGAAGTGTATGCGGAAATTTTAAGCAAGTTTTATATCATGTCGTTTGTCCAAGCAATATACCTATGAAACAACTTGAGATTGAGGTAGATAATTGTCTTGATATATGCGCGGAGCTGAAACTAACCGTTAGAGCTATTTGCTGTGAATAAGGACCCACAAATCGTAGTTTATTTAGTAAACTTAATCTAAATGAAAAAAACTTTAACTTTAAGAAAAGGAGGATTATATATTACACATCGAACCCACAAACGCAAGAAATAGATCATTTTGTTTCAAAGGCTTGGCCTTAACTATAGAAAGTCAGAGTCAGAGGGACCCCTATTGTATTATCCGGGTTTAGTTCTGCGTTGCCTGCTCCCTTCCTTGCTAGTTCGTCTGCCTTTTCGTTACCCGGTACCCATGTGAGACGGACTCTATTCAGGGCTGCCAGAAATCATGTTTTAGGATGATTATCATGTTTTTTGGACACGAATCATGTTTTAATGTTTTCGAGTCCAAAATCATGTTTTTTTCATGTTTTTTTTTTTTTAATTCAAAGAAAAAATTTGTATTCTCTATAATCGCTTTGCAAAGCAACATTAACAGCAGGCCCAACATGCCAAACCTACCCTACACGAACACGACTATATTATTTTAAAACAAACAAAACTAAGGCAGAGAGGATGAACGCTGCATTTGCTTACAACGTTGTTTCTCTAATTTAATTTCGTGTCTGTCAATAGATGTTAAGTCACCACAAAATATCATGAGGAGAGGAACACACACTATTTCACAACTCATCATTTTATTTACACACACTTTCAAAAGCCAAATTCGTTAAACTTCACTCATTCTCTCCCTTTCCAATGTTCGTAATTTCCTGCAAATATTTGTATTGAACTTTTGAAGTGCGAAATGCGAATGGGGTTTTTTTTTTTGCTGGCAATTATAGGTATTTATTTTATTTAAAGTGGTATTGTGCTTTTATAAAATTTGTAAATCTTGTAATGGATAAATTTGTTATTCGCAAAAAAAAGAAGTGGCTCTGGCCCTGAAGCTTCTTCAAAAACCATAACAACATCAGCCTCGGAATCGGCAGACAGCACCCCGTCCTGTTCACGGAAAATAAGTATCAAGGCTGAAAACATTTGCGAAACTATTCAAATTCAGGACAATGATGATGATTAGGATGAAAAAAACGAGCTTGAAGTGCCTACAAAAAAAAGTGTCTACAAACATACACAATTAAATGGGAAGAAATGCCCTTGTACAAAAATTGGATGCAGAGAAGCGACAAAGGCAAAATGTTTGCACATTGCAAAATTTGTAAAGTGGATCTCAGGATTTCAACTGGAATAAAATGTTTGGAGCGGCACAAAAATTGAGGAAAGCACCAAATTAATTTGAAAGTTCTCAAAAAAAACCAAAACATCGAAGAAATATCATGGATACGTGTGCCCTTAAAAAGAAAATAGCAGAAGCAGAAATAAAACTATGTGTGTTAATAGCTGAGCACCACATAGCTTTTAGTTTCATGGAGAACCTCCCATCGCTAATTAAAAACACTTTCACGGACTCCGAAATTGCCAAAAATATTCGTTGTAGTCATACTAAGGCCACATGTATCATAAAAAATGTGATAAGAGCACACCAATTCGAAAATGTCTTTTCACTTATGAGGAAGACCAAGTTTTCTGTGATCATCGATGAATCGACGAATATAAGTGTTAACAAAAATCTCCGTGTTGTAGTACGTATGTCTGATAATTTTAAGGTAGAAGATTATTTTTACAACCTATTTGTATTAGAAAAAGCAGACTCTAAGACTGTCTATGATGTTCTTGTAAATAGTTTTCAAGAGAATAATATTGATTATAAGACGAATTTAATTGGTTTTATTGCAGATGGTGCTGCAGTTATGATGGGTGTTAATTCATCCGTTCGCACATATTTAAAAAAGATATTCCAAATTAATTTGTTATGAAGTGCATTTGTCACTCTTTTCATTTTGTGGCTTCATATGCGTGTACTAAACTACCAAGTAGTGTGAAAGATCTGTGTCGTGATGTGTACAATTATATACAGCACAGTCCAAAGTGGCTTTGTATATACAAATCTTTTCAGAATATTTTAAACATAAAGCCACACAAGCTTCTACGTCTCTGTCAAACGCGCTGGCTTTCACGGCTAGAGGTTTTGAACTCTGTTTTCACGCAATACGATGCTCTTAAGGCATTTTTTGAAGAAGAAATAGGTAAACCTGATAAACTTTTATCCTGTAGCACTATTTTGAATATGTTAAATGATCCAAGGCATTACATGTATTTGAGCTTTCTTAGTTTTGTTTTACCTTTTTTCATAAGACTCAATACATGCATGCAAGCTGATAAGCCAAAAATGCATCAAGTTCATTCAGAAGTTTCTTCATCAATGAAATAAATTTTAAATTGTTATTTAAAAAAGAATACCTAGACAAGACTGCAATTATTAATATAGATTATATTAATCCTCGCAATCAACTTCCATATAACGAAATGTATTACGGTATTAAAGTGGGTCTCTTCTTCTAGCTTTCAGTGTGATTGCTTAAGTTTTTTTAATTGAAGCCACTAAACAAATTTTTCTTAAATTTAATTTAAAAGAAACTATCTTTAAAGACACCCTCCGTCGTTTGCCTACCTTGTCGTGGTGGAGGGGCTGAGTAAGGACCGATGATACTCTTGAGCTATACCTGGAATAGATCCAGGGAAGGTCAGGGTGGAGGTCAAGAAACTAAAAGGTAAACAAAAAGAACCTATAGTGAAGTAGCAAAAACACAAAAAAAAAAACATGGAGAGTTCAACTGAAAAAGAAGAAATTCGGATGGGGACATACATCCAAAAGTCGGTAGAGGCCACGGCTGCCGGCGAGGGCTTGGCCTCGAAAGGGGATAAGTCGCCAGTGGCTACAAATACTCTCAAGCAAGGCACGTACACAAACAAAAATAAAAACAACTTCGGGTTGCAGCACCTCTTCACTGCAATAGATAAAATCGAAGAGGGTGCAACAACATCGACATTGACCGCTCGTAAAGAGGACGAGTCGGCGACCCGAAAAAAACGCAAAATCTCTGGAGCCCAATAACGAAAAAGGGCCAAAGAAAGAAGACGACTGGAGATGGAGAAGCAAGGAAATTTGGTTTCAAACCCAAACTGCCTAGCTTCAACACCAAAAGTCGTCTCCCCGCGTGGTCAAAAAGCAAACAGTGAAAACACCGAACAAACACAATCTAGGCTTACTTGTATTCCACCACGGCGGGTTAACGCTCACCCAGGGAGGTGCGAGGGAAGTACTGTCGCATACTCAAAATTCAAAAACCCGAAAAGGCCGTGGTTATGTATGAACGAAGTGTTTTCGCCATATGCGCTCTTTCTCTCTACTCTCCAACTTTCCCATTTCTTTTGCATCGCCTTTCTTCTGTCGACCATCAAGTGGAGTTGAATCGCGACCGTCAATGGACTAACTAACATTTGAATTAATTAGAGATAATAATTGTTAGAGTTATTAATTCAGTACTTTGTAACAATCACATATTTATATTAAAATAAAGTATAATTGAATTGAAGTTGTGTATATATAAAACTGGCGCAGTCGGTAGGATTAAACATGCACAAACATTTTATTATATATGCAAGAATTCTGGCAAAGATTATTGGTCATTTTTTCAACTCGTGTCGGTCGTATTTTCATTCAGAATGTCCAGTGATCGCGAATAGACGTGTTTTTAATCGGCCCAGCTACAGTCAGTAAAAACAGTGCGTTTAACTACTAGCTGCAATCTAAATAAGTGCTAATTTGCAAATTTTGTTTCGGTGAATTTCATTTTTAACAATTTCTTGCTCAATAAACTCTTCTACTCCCGAATAATTCGGGTGCATAATCTGATTGCAATCGTTTTGTCATTATCTTGTCTCCGCCTAATTTACTGTGTAAAGAATTTACTCTTACGCCAAACATGTCAGGCCCGGCAACTCGCAACAAATCTCAAAAAGACGCTCTCTCTTCACTTTCTAACTCTTCCTCACCATTAACAAAACATCTTAGCAACGATAAAGGAATCATATCTATCAAGGTATTAGAAGAACAACTGGCTAAGCATTCCGCATCTTTGCGACACAGTTTCGTTGAGGAAATGAATAAGATGCGTTGTGAATTTTTCCTTAAAATTGAAGAAGTGAAGGAAAGCTGGACGCAACGCTTTGACAGCATCAACAATTCAATCTCCAACATAATTGCTCGCATTGATATAATGGATGATGACACTTCAGCTGCAGCTCAATTGCATAATGCTGAGATTCTTGCTCTCCGAAAACAGGTCAATGCCTTGGAGAGGAAAGAAGTCGCTAGTGATGCTATCATTTATGGTGTACCCGAACTTCCAGATGAGAATCTGACACATCTCTTTAATAAACTATGTCACACTATCAACTATAACCCGCCTCTCTTAGCTGCCGCCTTTCGTGCAAAAGGGCGAAATAACACCAACAAAAATTCCTCACAGACTGCCCCACCATCTATTATCTTGAAATTCAACAACTCATTGGAAAGAAATGCTGTTCTCAAAGCTGCAGCTAATTATCGAAAAGAACACAACAAAGTGCTTAAACTCAATGATTTAGGCATTGAATCAAACGACAGCTGCTTCTTGAATGAGAGCTTAACCAAGCATTCGCGCTTTCTCTTACACAGTGCGCTTGGGCTTAAGAGGAAAAAACTACTGTTCTCTGTTTTCTAGAAATCCGGAATGTTTACGCTAAGAAGATGGCAAACGGAAGAAGCTTTTCTATCGAAAGTACTGATGATTTCCAATCCATTGCTGCTGGTGCTGCTGCTGTTATGAATAATTAAAATCACCGTATCGTATTCATTTATTAAATTAAACAAACTGTTATTGTTTTGCTCTTTTTAATGTTTCTCTCATAATATTTTCTATCTGTCGCTCTTCTGTTGTATACTTTTTTTAGTCTGTGGTATTATTTTGGTCTCTTGTCTATGTATTATTTTTGACATAAAATGAACAGTAGATGTTCCAATTACAGTGTGGATGAAAAATTGACGCACTTAATGTTTAATGTTCTTTCAAAATGTCTTGATGGTTTTAAAGTGTGTCATTTAAATGCACGTAGCCTTAATCAATATAAATTAGACTATCTTAAACATATGTTTACAAATTCTGGTGTTGATGTTGTTTGTGTAAGCGAGACTTGGTTTAGGCCTGATATTATTGACACTACCTACAATATACCTAACTATATAAATTTTTAGAAATGATAGAGTAACATGTACGTGGGGAGGTGGAATAACAATTTACTGCAAATCTACTCTTAATTGCAAAATAATTTGTAAATCGACTGAGTTAGATGTGGAGTATTTAATTGTCGAAATACAAGATGGCTGCTCTAAATGCATTGTTGCGTGTGCCTATAATCCTAACCGAAGTTGTTCTCCTCAACCTTTTTTCTCGGCTCTTTCTGAATTTTCAGTTGTATATGAACATATCATTGTTTGTGGAAATTTTAATGCTGATCTGTTTAAAAATGACTCTCGTCGTTTGCTTTAGGACTCCAGATAATCAATACCAACTACCCAACGCGATTCGCTAAAAACGGTACTCCCAGCCTCCTGGATCTGGCAATCGTATCTGATGTCTCCTCTGTTCTCATTTTCGATCAGCTTTCTTTAGATTACATTTCGGATCACGATCTCCTCTTTTGTACATATAACATTCATTTTAATCACTCTGCTGTTCCCCTGTCTTTTACTTCTAAAGATTTCCGTTCTATTTACATGGATGCTCTTCAGTATTCTGCCCTTACAGATCCATGGGGTTGCTGTCGACTGAGTTCAGATAATGAACAAAAACTGCACTATTTTCAGGAAATTATTTCTCAGCTATACACTCGTCATGTACCTACTAAAACCGTGAACATCCGTAATAAAAACTGCCCTTGGCTTACAACTGAGGTTCTTGATACCATCAAAGCTCGCAACAGGCTTTACAGTAAATGGAAACATAAGCCATCTAATGCCAATTGGCTTGCCTACAAAACTTTGCGAAACCATTCTACTGATGTAGTACGAACTGCTAAAAGAAATTTCTACGCTTCTAAACTGAGCACATCCCTCTCTCCCAAAAAGCTCTGGAATAACTTGCGACAGATTGGTATCTCCAATGCCAAAAATAACGCTGAGTGTGAATTTGATCCCGATTTGTTGAATAAGCTTTTTGTTGAAAATAGTACTGAAGAGTTAAGTTTCAATTTAGCTGAAAGCTCCAACCCATTTCTGCATTCGTTAAGGGACTTTGAAGTGGAAGCGGTAAGTGAAAATGAGGTTATTAGCTGTGTTGCAGCCATAAAATCAAATTCAATTGGTGAAGATGGCTTACCTCTGCGTTTCATTAAACTCATTCTGCCTTACATCATATCCCACCTAACACATATTATAAACCACTGTATCACAACGTCAACTTTCCCTAAGTCATGGAAGATTGCTAGAGTAATACCTGTTGCAAAAAAGGTGACTCCTGTCTCCGCTGCTGACTTCAGACCCATCAGCATTTTACCGTGCTTGTCGAAAGTCTTTGAGAAGCTCATAGCAAGACAGATTCTTAAACACTTATCTCTCCATCGCTTACTGTATGCGGGACAATCTGGTTTCAGAGCAAACCACAGTTGTTCCACAGCTATGGTCAACATAATGGAAGATATAAGACGGAATTTTAATAGAGGACATGTTACGCTTCTTTGTCTGCTGGATTTCTCGAAGGCTTTCGATAAAGTAAATCACAAAATCCTTTTATGGAAACTAAAAAATTTGTTTGGGTTCGGTAGCGGAGCAGTGAGACTTATTGAAAGTTTTCTCTGCAATAGATATCAGAGGGTTGTGACTTACGATTCTTCCTCAGAACTTCTTGCTGTGAAACAGGGCGTACCACAGGGGTCTATTTTGGGCCCAATTCTGTTTTGTATATTTATAAATGACTTGCCATCTGTCTGTAAATACACTTCTGTCCACCTGTATGCGGATGACGTTCAGCTATATTCTTCTATGCCAGTTAATAGCTTAACTGAGCTTGTCACTTATATTAACGAGGATTTGTCTGGGATACACAATTGGTCGGTTACTAATGGATTGCTTTTAAATCCAACGAAATCCCAGTTTATTCCAATATCCAATCAAATCCTCGACTTTAACCTTCTGCCTGATGTGTTGCTCTCTGGGACTAAACTTAAAGTTGCTGACACTGTAACTAGTCTAGGATTCGTTATTAACTGTAAGCTTTCTGGATACAATCACACCAACGCTGTAATCAGGCGTATATATGGATGCATTCGCAAGCTTTGGATAACTGCTAATTTTACGCCTACTGAAACTCGAAGGAAGCTTGTCAAAAGTCTTGTGTTACCCTTAATAACTTATGCTGAAGTAGTATACTGTAATATAGATTCGCTGTCACAACGAAAATTACAAGTAGCTTTCAATGATGCAGTGAGATATGTTTATGGTCTTCGAAGACATGACCATGTATCTTAATATTCAAAGAATTTGCTTGGTACCACTCTTCAACAATACATCAACGCTAGAAATTGTATTTTCTTACACAATATTATAAAAAACAAGACGCCAGAGTATTTGTATGAAAAACATAATTTCGCTCGTTCGCTCAGGACCCTTAGCTTAATTCCATCACGACATCGCTTTTTAAACTCATCCCGACTATTTTTCATCCACTCGATTAAATTATGGAATTCTTTGCCTTTAAGTATAAGAAATATTTCCAATACCACATGCTTCAAAAGTGCAGTCCTTGATTATTTTTCACTGCATACTTAAACTATTTATTGTATATTCCCTTACACACTATATTCTACCATGAAATTTTGTTTCTTAGTTTTTAAGTTTTGTATTCAAAATGATTAAACATGTCTAGATCTCTATATTAATTCTAAGTACTATAAAAGATTTTATCTTAATGTACATACCACAAAATTGAATAAATTGAAATTGAAATTGAAATTGAAATTTTGATCCATTACATCGTGCCACTAATGAAATCTCTTTCCAACCACACGTGTGTGTGTTAGTTGCGGTACAGTTGCACTTTATACTCGTAGATGCCACCGAAGGCAGACTCCGTTTAATCTGAAACAACGGAATCAGGTCAAACGCTTATCACGTCGCCCAGTGTAACTCATTACAGAATGTCGGCAATTGGCAACTTGGAGCCTTTCGACATGACTCGCCCCGAGAACTGGACCTCGTATTATTCCCGGTTTGAGCTGTTTTTGCTAGCCAATGATGTGCAGGGAGCAGATCGTCAGAAGGCTACATTTTTAACATTAGCTGGGGCTCAGCTATACGATCTCCTGTCATCATTGGCGTCTCCTAAGAAAGTGAGTGAAATGACTCTAGTTGATATTAAGTTCGCGTTGACTAATCATTTTTCTCCTCGCCCTTCGGAAATCGCGTCATTTTACAAGTTCCACAAACGCGACCAGCAACCCAACGAGGGATTTTCGGATTATGTGGCGGCTTTACGGAAATTAGCCGACGATTGCAACTTTGACACTGTTTTGGATCGTATGCTTCGCAATCGCCTAGTTTGTGGCTTACGTGACGAGGCACTTCAGCGAAATCTACTCGCCGAAACCGATCTGCAGCTACAGAAGGTAACTGATCGCGCTACCACAGCCGAGACAGCTTCGAAAGACGTCCTCGAAATTCGTCATCCTGACCAGGTTCATTACATTGTAAAGCCTGACAACAATCAACCTCAGCATCGCAACAAAGTTCCTAATTTCCGCGACCACATGAAATTCAAGCCATGCAATGGTTGTGGAGGACAACACCCTCGATCTCAGTGTCCAGACAATCTGCTCAACATGTGGAACTAAGGGGCACCTACAACGTGTTTGCCGCTCCGGAACCTCATCTCCATCCAACGCAACTCAGAGGAAGACATCCAACACCTTACGTCGACTAAAGAAATCGAAATCACAATCGATTAATCAAATATCACCACTACTGGATTTAAAAAAGTCAACCACTATCATAATTAATAACCGCCCTTGTAAATTCGAGATCGGTTCAGGTTCGATTATGTATGGCCAACCAAAAAACCGGCCATTCACAATTGTGATTTGCAGCTCGTGGACTTCCAGCGCAATCACATTCCAATCAACGGCGTGGTTGACCTAAACATCTCCTACAATAATAAAAATATTACTGACCTTCCAATCGTTATTGTAGATGGTGATCGGTCGAATGTTATAGGATGCAACTGGTTCGGGCCTCTCGGCATTAGCATCCAAGGAGTCAACTTTATGGAAAAGGCATCATCTATTCAGGAAGTTCTATCAAAGTTCTAGCACTTATTCAACGATGAGCTGGGACGATTCACAGGGAAGCCGGTAAAACTTCAAATCGATCCAACAGTTTATCCGATTCGCTACCCTCCACGTCGGATTCCTTTGGCAACAAGGGGACTCGTCGAAGCAGAACTGGATCGACTGTGCACTCAAGGGATTCTTGAATCGATCGAATACTCTGAATGGGCCACTCCCATCGTGCTCGTTCAAAAAAATTATGGTTCAATTCGAATATGCGGGGACTACAAATCGACACTTAACAAGGCACTTAAACCACATTGTTTTCAAATACCTGCCATCAGCACGCTCCTCTCGTCGATAGAGGGTGGAAGTCTTTTTTGCCAAGCTTGATCTGGCGCAAGCGTACCAGCAATTGTCTGTGGACAAACAGTCATCTCTTCTTCAGAGTGACATGACTACAGTTTGGAATTTCATCTGCTCCACGTATTTTTCAGAATTTTATTGAGACTCTCCTTCAAAATATTCCAGGAGTTTTGCCGTATTTTGATGACATCGTCGTAATGGGTAAAACAGAAGCTGAAAAAATTTCTGAACGTCTAGCTCAAGTTCTCACCCGTTTTGACAGGTCATCAGTCACCGTATGCCCGATGGATCCGAGAAACCTATATTTTACTCCAGGACGGTATCAAAGTCGGAGAGGAACTACGCACAAATCGATAGAGAAGCGGTTGCGCTAATGGCCGGTGTGAAGAAGTTCCATGATTATTTACACGGGAGAAAGTTTGATTTCGTGACTGATCATCGCCCTCTATTGGGTATATTTTGCCCAACAAAGCCGGTACCAGCTGTAATATCCAACCAAATGCTCCGTCGGCGTATTTTCTTGACCGCGTACGATTTCGATTTCATACACCGTCCTGGTCACAAAATGGGAAATGCGGAATTTTGAGTCGCTGTCCAATCGTTTTTGAAAATCCACCAGAAGATGACAACGACAGTGTTCTAATGATAGAGATGCTCGCCAGACCAGCTACGCAAACATCCAAAAACTCTGACTTAGCAAAGGTGCTCAGTTGGGCGTTAAGGGGGTGGCCAGATAAAGTAGCTCGGATTGATAAGCTCGGATTGATAAGCTTCTATTCACGTCGAATGGAAATTACAGCACTTAAAGGTTGTCTTTTGTGGGGAAATCGTACAATCATACCGCCAGAAAGTCGTCAGATTATTCTCAATTCTTTACACACCGGTCAACCAGGCATCGTCAAAATGAAAGCATTGGCTCGGAGCTACATTTGGTGGCCAGACATGGAATCAGATATAGAACGCGTAGTCAAGCAATGTACACCGTGCCAGGAAACACGTCATGAAAATGTGCACGGACCGATTCATTTTTGGGAAACGACAAAGACTCCGTGGTCCCGGCTCCACATCGATTTTGCCGGACCTTTCCAAGGAAAGTTATTCTTCATCGCCGTGGACTCGTTTTCCAAGTGGCTGGAAGTATTCGTAGTCAAGTCGACCTCATCACTGCCTGCCATCAAGCCACTACGTTCGCTGTTCGCAACGCACGGATTACCGGATGCTATTGTGTCCGACAACGGGACAGCGTTTACATCCGAAGAATTTAAGACGTTCCTTCAAGACAATCTAATTCGCCATATCCGTGGTGCTCCGTTTCATCCTTCCTCAAATGGACAGGCAGAGCGAATGGTGCAGACAACTAAAAACTTTTTTAAAAAGATGCCGGAAAAGGTTGACATAGATTTAAAGCTAGCTCATTTCTTATTCAATCAACATATTACACCACATACCTCGACGGGTCGCTCGCCTGCAGAACTAATGTTCAATCGCCACCATAAGACGTACTTCGACAACATTCACCCACATGAATTGACAGCTAAGAGGGAGGAACCTTCGGTGATAAGGTGGAGAAACTTAGATTTTATTCGTTTCTCTTATATGTTCGGGTGGCTGTGATTGCTGTTCCCCGTCCGGGCTCGAACCTGCACAGTTCGGGTCACAAGCGAACACACTACCCACTACATCGTGGCCATCACTGCGAAGAATAGTATAGTGTGAACTTGAATTGTTCTATAGACTAGAAAATAAAGAAATAAACTTCACAGAATATCGTTTTATCCACTCGAGCCGTAGCCTGCATATTACAATATTGTAATATGCGAGCTACGTGAAATATATTTCTTTATTTTCTAGTCTATAGAACAATTCAAGTTCACACTATACTATTCTTCGCAGTGATGGCCACGATGTAGTGGGTAGTGTGTTCGCTTGTGACCCGAACTGTGCAGGTTCGAGCCCGGACGGGGAACAGCAATCACAGCCACCCGAACATATAAGAGAAACGAATAAAATCTAAGTTTCTCCACCACTGCACCAAAAAGGAGTTTCTGCCTGGTAGTACAATGGACACAGAAAATTGAGTCTGAGTGCTCCGGGATTTGGAAATTTCCTTTTTTTTTAAAAAAAAAGAAAAAAATACTATTCTTCGCAAATTCTTTTCTTACAAGGTCTCTTTCCTCTCAAATCACTTTATCTCCTTTCAATTACTTAATTCACAAATCCAAACTAATTACTTCTTCTTGTTAACTCTCAACTTTCATTTTATCACAAAATCACAACTTCGCCCATTATCACTTTTCCAATCTCTTCGTGCGGTTCACAACCAACTGCCTGGTCTCCATCGCCATCTGTCCTTAAATAGCCGCATTTCTAATAGCCAGAAACTTCTAGCAAATTCTTCGACCACTGGAATAAGAAAATTCTGATGTAATAATTCCGGGATGACAGCTGCAGCCAATAATCTCTTGTTCTCTCTTATCCGTGATATTATCCGAACTGTGGAGACTAATTGCAGACACGAACCTCGAATGAAAAGACACTTCGGACCAAAATTCTGCCAGAATGAAAAGACACTTTAGAATTTGTTGCATTATGCTACATTATGTTACAATATGAATTAGTTAAAAATAATAATTGTCAGAGTTATTAATTTAGTACTTTGTAACAATCACATATTCATAATAAAATAAAGTATAATTGAATTGAAGTTGTATATATATAAAAGCCGTCAACTTCAAGAGGACAGGCAGCCGCACCCATAAAATCTTGTCACACGAGGTCGTATAGGGATGTAGCAGCCAACCTCCTGGGGATGGAGGTCTACAACAGAAACGACGAGGATGGGAAGATACCGGAGGAGCTACATGAACGGTTCCAGAAAGCCCTCAATGCTGCCCTGGACCAAACACTTTGTGAGAATCCGACGACTTCCCTGAATTTCCTGAGGGCAGGTTTCAAAGGCAGCCGCTACCACATATGCTGTCAGAATAATGCCTCGACGGAGTCGTTATCTAAACTAACATCTAGACTCGATGATTGGGAAGGTACCAACCAAGTGGTTCTTCCGGCGGGAAAGATTCCCAGATTAACCAGAGTGTCCGTTTGGATCCCAGGGGTAATCGAGGAACCTGAAACGCTGTTTGCATGGATGAAGCTGCAAAACAAGGACCTTAAGACAGAAAAGTGGAAAGTCTACCACGCAAAGAGCAGACAGGCAAACTCCAACTAACCGTGGTAGGGATTGATGAGGAATCGCTGGGGTCACTAGTCCTACAAGGGGGTAAAGCATTATGCGGCTTTCACCAGGTCAGCTTTGTAATCCCATCATTCTACGAAAGAATTAATGAAGGTAATCCAAGCAAACCTTCAGCACAGTAGGGCGGCAACTGCCAACCTCTGTGCTTACCTCTTAGCAGGAAAAGCGGATATCGCCCTCATCCAGGAACTTTATTGTCTGAATAATAAGGTAGGGGAATAAACTGAAAGTGATTGCAAACAACGGAAACAGTAAGTGTAGAGTCTGTATTGTGGCACATAAGGATATTAATATTTTCTCTATTCAATAGATCAGCACAGGCGACCTCACAGTCACAAGTCTTGAATATAGGGTAAGAAATAGCGAGACCAACCAAATTATTTTGGCCTTTTGCTATCTCCCCTATCACTCCCCGCAACCTCCACCTAGCGATGAGTTAAAGAGGTGTGTCACCTGGACGAGGTCCCAACAGAAGAGCCTCATAATGGGTATGGACTCTAACGCCCACCACACTAACTGGGGAAGTACGAACATCAACAAAAGAGGTGAGTGTTTGGCCGATTTGAAATATGGAAGGTTGCTAGACAACGCCTAAATAGAGCTTTAAGAACCAACGAAGAAGCAGACTGGGAATCCTATAAAGAAAGTAAAAGAAGTTTCAAGAAGCTCACCAGGGCTGCTAAAAGGGAATCATGGAAAACTTTCTGCACCAACATATGCGATAATAATGGAGCAGCGAGATTAACGAAGATCCTGTCCAAGGAACCAGAAAGTTATCAACTTCTACAGGCGGGCAATAACTTGTCAACCGCAGCTGATACCTTGGAGACGCTGATGTGTGTACACCTCCCAAACTGTTTCAACGAGGCAGCTACACCTTCCAAGCGTGGGGTCACTCGAACTGATATAAAATGGGAAGACACTGAGAACCTAGTTGATGCAGATAAAGTGACCTGGGCTATTAACTCATTTGCGCCATACAAATCACAGGGCTTGGACGGAATACTTCCCATCTTCTTGCAAAAAGGGATAGATTTAGACACCCTAAAGAAAACCCTGGTCAATATCTTCAGGGGATGTCTATATCACGGATACACATCAACATAATGGCAAGAGGTGAGGGTGGTGTTCCTACCGAAACCCGGGAAAGATTTGTCGACAGCAAAGGGCTACAGACCTATTAGCCTAACGTCCTTCTTACTAAAATCAATGGAGAGAATCTGTGATAACTACATCAGAACACAGATTACAAATCCGCGGCTGTGTCCTAATCAACATGCATACCTCAAAGGAAAATCAGTTGAGACGGCACTACACCAGGTTGTATCCACAATAGAAGATGCTTTTGAAACCAAGGAATCAGTCGCAGGCGTTTTTCTAGATATCGAAGCGGCATTTAACAATGTGAAAACTCAAAAAACTGTGGAGGCACTCTCGATATACTGTAATAAACAAATAATAAACAATTGGCTAGAACACATGCTTACAAACCGCATTACCACAGCTTCACTGGAAGACGACACAAGAAGAGGAACAGTCCGTACGGGAACACCACAGGGGGGGATAATATCTCCTTTTCTGTGGGTGCTCACAATGGACAACCTTTTAAAAGCACTGGATGGAACCTGTGCGAAATGTGTAGCGTACGCAGATGACCTAGCCATTCTGACAAGAGGTAAACACCTGAACATCATAGGAGAGCTTATGCAAAACACCCTTCGAATCATAAAAGAATGGGCGGAGGAGAGTGGATTAGAAATAAATCCAAATAAAACGGAAATGGTTCTCTTTACAAAGAAACCCAAAACTTGTGACTTTCACTTTTCACAACTCGGAGGAGTATCACTACAACTCCGCGACAGCGTCAAGTATCTGGGCATTATATTGGACAGGAAACTGACCTGGAGAAAGAACCTGGAAGAAAGAGCCACCAAAGCCAAGAGAGCATATTAGATATGCAGGAGGGCCATCGGGAAATCATGGGGCTTCAAACCGAAACAGGTCCACTGGATTTACGAATGCGTAATAAAACCTATCATCTTCTACGATGTAGTTCTATGGTGGCCAGTGATGAGGTGCAAGAGACTTGCTAACTAAGGTGCAACGTATGGTCTGCCTGGGTATTACAGGAGCACAATCCTCAACACCAACCGCGGCCAAGGAAGCGATACTAAACATTGTACCAGTGCACCTCGAAGCGAAGAAGATTGCCGGCATTTCAGCCTCACGGCTTAGAACTATCGGTCATTTCATCGGTGGTGCAAATACGGGACATCGAAAAATCACCGAAATGATAAGAGTAATGACACCACTCATCGATTGCCACAGTGATGTTGTTGAAAAATCGTATACGTTTTCCAACAACTTCGAAACAATTTTCCCCACAAGAGAATATTGGATGTATGAAAGAACGACAAGAAACTCCAATAGGTCATCGGTATATACAGACGGCTCTAACATATCAGGGAATCAGGGGCTGACAACTGCAGTGCTAACCCACCGATTAAACTTGCTATTCACCTAGAACCATTTGTATCGGTGTTCCAAGCAGAAGTCTATGCAATTATGAAGGCAACTCAAATACTCGTACTTGGAGAAGACACCAGCGAAGGGAGGTAAATCGACATCTGCTCGGACAGCAAAGCAGCAATTAGCGCGATTACAAACCCCATGTCGAAATCACGACTAGTAAGGGAGTGCAAACTAAATTGAACTTACTTGCCAGACGCAATAGAGTCCGTCTCACATGGGTACCGGGGCACGAAGGTGTACCAGGTAACGAAAGGGCATACGAGCTAGCAGGGAAAAGAGCAGGCAATACAGAACTGAACCCGGATAATACAATAGGGGTCCCTCTGACAACTATTAACACAATAATCAATGAAAAGATACGACAGGAATTCAATAACTACTGGACCAATTTGAACATGTGCAAAGTGGCTAGATCTGTAATAACCAATCCGAGTAACAACACAGCAAAAAGAGCTCTTAACTCCAGCAGAACACTATTGAGGTTGATGGTGGGACTTTTGACAGGGCACACCAATCTCAACAAACATTCGTTCAGACTCGGGATAGCTGATACAACAATCTGTACCATCTGTGAAGAGGAGGAGGAAGATATAGAACACTTCCTCTGTCACTGCCCTGCTACAGCGAGGCTAAGGCTGAAAATTCTGGGATCTCCAAGGATTCCGGATATTACACACCTCAGTAAGAAAGGAATTGGGGATATATTGGAGTTCTCCAGACGAACACTACGATTCCCCGAAGACTATACGATATAGTTTCCCGTTAATACTACCCATGATCCCTAGACCTAAATCCTCTCAATACATAATTCCCAAAACACAGCACTATTCCTTACAGTTACGTAGACGATGGGAACACAACGGGCCCAATGGAGGCCTAAGTGAAGAGCATAAGCTCACCCTCTTAAACCAACCAACCACAAAATATTTTGAAGAATGACTCCATCCTTTCACTAATAAAGCATTTTCCACATTTAGTGAAAGAAGATCACTTTCAAGAAATAGATAACGAGTGGAGAGCATTGAAACACATGGATTTGAATTTGAGTCAACATGCTACCGAATTTTGGAAAGCCATAAGTAAGTTAAGTCAAGCAGATGACACACCAGCCTTCCCAAATTTATCCCAATTTGTTTTCGAAATACTTTCCTTGTCACATTCTTCAGTCAATACCGAACGCATTTTCTCCGAAGTAAATATGGTAAAAACCTAATTAAGGAACAGTCTTGAAACTGATTCCCTAAACGAGTTATTACATGCTAAACATATGGTTAAGAACCAAACATGCTACCATTTAACGTTCCTGTGGAACTTCTAAACAGATATTATAAAGATATATACAACAAAGGGTTTCCATAATTTAAGTATTTATTTAAAAATAAGTTTTTTATGAACTACCAAATTACAAAAATGTATATACCTTACATAGGAATACAATTTTTTTTTATTAGTAAGAGCTATTCAATACCTGAATTCCTAAATATGTGCTTATTTAACCATGTTGATATAAATTACAATACAATAATATATTTTAAGTTTTGTTCCTTCCATTTTTGTTGTTTATTTCTAATAAAAATTAATTACTAAAATATATTTGAAAATATTTGTTTTATTCGTCACTATAGTTATGTGGTGGTTTCACAATTCCTAATTTAAGTAATTTTTTTTTTTTTTTACTATTTTCGAATTATCGAACTACGAACTGGATCATGTTTTTTGAACACAAATCATGTTTTTAAACTACATATGATTTTTTAAATTTCTGATTTGCAGCACTGACTCTATTGTGTCTGACAAGTAAGTTCAATTTAGTTTTGCACTCCCTTACTAGTCGTGATTTCCACATGGGGTTTGTAATGCTAATTGCTGCTTTGCCGTCCGAGCAGATGTCGATTTGCCTCCCTTCGCTGGTGTCTTCTCCAAGTACGAGTATTTCAGTTGCCTTCACAATTGCATAGACTTCTGCTAGGTGAATAGCAAGTTCAACCGGTGGGTTAGCACTGAAGATGCCAGCCCCTGATTCCCCTGATATGTTAATTCCGAAGTGTCTTTTCATTCGAGGTTCGTGTCCACAGTAAGAGACGGATACGACGTCGCAGAATTAAGAGAGAATTATAACCGCAAGAAATTATTGGCTGCAGCTGTCATCTTGGAATTTTTACATCAGAATTTTCTTGTTCCAGTGGTCGAAGAATTTGCTAGAAGTTTCTAGCTATCAGAAATGCGACTGTATAAGGAAAGATGGCGATCGAGGCAAGGCAGTTGGTCTTCGAACCGCACGAAGAGATTGGAAAAGTGATAAACGGCGAAGTTGTAATTTTGTGCTAAATTGAAAGTTGAGAGTTAACAAGAAGAAATAATTAGTTTGGATTTGTGAATTAAGTAATTGAAAGGAGATAAAGTGATTTGAGAAGAAAGAGACCTTGTAAGGAAGGAATTTGCAAAGAATAGTATAGTGTAAACTTGAATTGTTCTATATACTAGAAAATAAAGAAATAAGCTCACAGAATAACGTTTTATCTACTCGAGCCGTAGCTCGCATATTACACTATGTTATGATTAAGGTGATTTAACTGCAATTTAATACTAACCTAATTTAAGTTAATGATTATTTTGTAAAGTTAGTTAGTTTTTGTTATAATAATTTCGAAGATTAGTCACATTCACTTAAGTAGGCCAAGAGCAGTGATCAGTTATTATAAGTGCATAAATATAAAATGCAGTATGCAAAACTCATATTCATACCCATTTTCAGAGCAAATTTGTGTCCACAAAGTTTGCAGACTTTTTATTTATTTAATCAAGTGCTGAAAATAATGTACATACATACATATAGATAAAATAACAAGCACACAACATAAGCCCGACCATTTGCATATACATATATATATACGATCTATACAGATACTCCATATCCATCCTACCATCGTTTCGGCTTCAGAACTCCGTGACCGCAGTCACACAAAATATTTTTTTTGTTTCTTTTTTGCAGTGAAGGTAAACAAGAGAATGTGTGAGTGACACGATGGACTAAAAAGTGAGCAGAAAAAACAAATGTTCTGATTTTTTCCCTTTTGTAAGAAGTTTAAGCTTTTTAAAAAGCTTTTTTTTAGTGAATTTCGTTTTCATATGTCACTTCTTCCCATATGAATGAGATATCGGGGTAGTTTATTATCTGTGGTTAGAGTGTAAAATTCTGCTTTCAACCAATTTTTATTTGGTGCGCCAATAGGAGATCAAGTTAAAATTGACGTCATAATCTTTTCTTGTGCTGCCAGCAGAACAGAGGGGGATAAAAAATTACAAAAGATAACTTTAGTAAATTTGTTTACTATATTTTACTTATATACATACACATGCTATCATAAATAGGTTAACATGCAGAAACTTGAAGGTTTAACTGTATTTTTTGTTAATAGCCCAACAAATTTTACAACGCATCGCTACTATTTTGAAGAGCACACAATTACTCACTCAAACACAAAAGATACCGTTAGGTCAAACGCATTTTCACGATCGAGGAAGACTTTAGCGTAGTACGATCGGTTTGTGTTAAGCCAGAAGTAGGTTAACATTATTGCGTCCCTGTGTTTTTTTTTTTTAAATTCAAACATTAAAATTATTTATACCATCAGGATTGATTGGACAGAGTTTAAGGAATTTGATTATAGGTGTTTTATTTTTTTTTTTAATCGGAGGATTGGATCAAGAGATAATTTTATTCTATTTCCTCCTCTCAACCCAGTTTCGGAACTGTTTTTAAGAAAAAAAGCACAAAAATGGGTAAATTCAAGTACTTGACTGCTGAGGAAAGAAAATGAATTATTAAGATTAATCAAGAGGGCAAAACAATTCGAGATACTGCCAAATTATTTGAGAAAAACGTCATTAAAGCGTTTACAAATGAGAAGAGAACAGAACCGATTCCTAGGCCTGGTTGTCCCAGAATTACATCAGAGCGGCAGGATAAGAAAATAAAATCAATTTCCAATGCGATCCCTCGCTCTCAGTGTCAAAAATAAGAGCCATTCTACAAAACAAGGACCCAACACCTCCATCGAACCAAACTATTCGTCGCAGATTACACGAAGATGACAAAAGTGGACGTGTTGCACGTAAAGTACCCTATATAAGTAAACAAAATGTGGTGAAAAGAATGCGGTTTTACACAGACAATGTTTTAAAGCCCATTAAGTTTTGGGATAAAGTGCTCTGGACGGATGAATCAATGATTCGATTAAAGCAAAGTCATGGCCAAACTTACGTTTGGCGGAAAAAGGAGGAAGTACTCGCATACAAATGCGTTAAACCTACTTTTAAAGACCAAGCCAAAGGAATTATGATGTGGGGATGCATTTGCTCTAACGGCGTCCGCAAAATTGTTATATTGGAGGGAAGAGTCACAAGTGCAGTCTACTTAAATATTTTAAAAGATGTGATAATACCTAAAGGACAAAAACTTATTGGAGGTGATTTCATCCTGCAACAGGAAAATGCCCCAATCCATCGTGCAAAAATCGTCTTAAAATACATTCAAGACAACAACATGAACAGTCTGGAATGGCCCCCGCAGAACACCCACTTGTCCCTCATCGAAAACATCTGGTCCCTTTTAAAATTAAGAATTGCTGAGAAGACTCCTCGAAATCTGTCGGAATTAAGATCTCTAATCGAGTCACAGTGGGAGAAAATAACTCCAGAGGAATGCAAAAAGTACACCCGCAGTATGTCAACCAGATTGGCTAATATGTCTTAATTAAAAGGGGGGTAGTGGAGCCATTAACTTCTTGTTAACCTACTTTTGTAACGTTTAAATATGAACATCAAGTAAAGAAACTTTTATTTTTATATTTTCTTCAACATGAACTGAGTTTGTTTTTGTGTGCTGAAGTATTTAACTTATAATTACACATATAATTACATTAATCCAATTTATATTATTTAACGTAAAATTAAAATTTTTTTGTTTTCAAAAAGAATTCGACTCTGTTAACCTATTTATTGTAGCAACCGTATATATATATATATATATATATATATGTATATATATATACAGATTAAGGGCAGAATTTTTTGGATTATAGTTTTAAAAAGTATGTTTTAGATTTTTGTTACATTTACATAAGTTATAATAAAAGAGAAATTATTTGAAAATCGAAGAGTTTTGAGAAAATCACTAAGATGTGTGACTGAGTTTCCATGGCTTTTGGTGTGGATAACTAGTCGATCACGTTACAAGACTAAAACGAACAATGGCGACTCAACATGACACGACATGACTGACTTAACCGAACCTTTTGGGGCTTGGGTTAAGTTAGTTTAAGATAGTTAGGGTTTACGCTAGGGATTAGGTTAAGTCATTAGGTTACAGTAGGTTTACTTTAGGTTAGTTAATGTAAGCTTTGCGTGTTCTTCCCAGTTTTTCTCCCAGCCATGGGCACAAGTCTCTTCACATTCCTTTTTTTCGAAGAAAGTGCAAGGTGCAAGAACTACCCCGTCCGACGAGCTAAAGCCGAGCAACCACGACCGTACCGACGTCGTCCTTACTTGCACCGAAGTTGCCTCCGTGGGGGATGATTTTCGATTTTGAAAGTCGTCGCTTTGAACTGATTCCAATCAGCCTAATTCGCGTATTTATTTTTTCATCCTTCTAATATTTTAGCGGCTGTTTAAGCTCTTTGCGTATGCACAGACGGAAGACAGCTATCCAATCTGCAGGTCATTAGCTGATGAGTCCTATAAGGAGTTGGAGGTCTGTGAGTCACCACAGTGCTAAGTGCAAAGTGGGCTGCTACAGAGGAATCACGGCTCTTAGCCAGATATTTCGTGAGGCGTGAGCAATGACCTTGAATTCTTGTCCGTGTTGGAATTGATCTTAGACATCCTGGCCAGCCTTCTACTTGGTTTTATCTGGCAGCAAGTAGTGGTAAGGATGGAAGAGATCTTGAAGTCGATCTCTTCTCTTGTCATGAACCCGAGGCATCAGTCGCAATTCGACGAGACTGCTGACCTACGGAAATAGACGGACATAAGATCTAGAGGATGGTTAGTGACAAACTGCACCAGACATCCATACACCACAACGCACAATATCAGATCTGATATAAAATTCTATATTCTATTCTAAATTCTATTCTATATTTTTGAATTTTTTATTTTCTTTAAATTTTTTAATTAATTCCATTAAACCTCTAAGTTTTACTTCAGGTATATTTTTACGTTTCTGAATTTTTTGTTTAACAAAAATTTTGAATTTTAACTTAAATTGGACTATAGAAGGAAACGACAGGAATTTGGGAGCAGTGCCCAAATATACTGGGATTCACAGAGCCATCCGGTGAAGGGCACGTTTAGAGCACGACCAAGGGACTGAATAATACGACTTGTCACCTGCTACAGGGACTAATGGCAATTACGAACGACAAGGGACGACCGACAAAATGACATGAACCACCCACCAAACTTAAACATGACAGACCATCCAGCAACGACAAGACAAAAGGTAACCCTTTTCACCGTAGAGTTGCTAGAGTGACTGGAGTAAAGATAACTTCCAATTGAACAGGACCTATTTGATTTATACGACATACAGAACGGACGACCAACAGCCAGAAGCTAAGGAACAGAAAGGACATCACAACCAACACTTAAGTCTGTTACTAGGCAACCAAGAAACATCAACTATAGCAGAGACAAGGGTCGGATAAAACTCATGATGACGAAGATGACCTAAATGACCTGCGGAGTTCTTACTCCGGATACAAGACGGATAACGCAACAGGTTTTGGTAATTTCTGCGAGAAAATGAGGGTGATAGATATTTGAATTAACATAACCTCAGAGGAGAGCTCTTAAAGTAATCCAAAAACAATATTAGATATTATGAGATCCTGATGGCCGTAGTGGTTAGGAGACAGAATCCTTCGATGACCTTTACAGCGACACACGGACGATGGTACTACAAATGACAAATCCGCCGAATGAACTTGACCTATTGGACATACTTAGGAACAACCGAGTAGCGACGCTAATTTTCGGATATTCGTAAATGAAGTAAAAGACCAGGAAGCTTTTAGGACTAGAGAATTAGAGGACGAAGAAGTGGAAATTGCTGCGCTTCAACGTAACCGCCTCTGGTAACAGACCCGGCTAGAAATTTAGCTTCAACTCCGTCGGCGTCCATATTTCATAGTCTGACGTGCTTTAGTTGCGGCCAAAGAAATATAAAATTCAGTTGCTCTCAGGGAAACCTGAGAGTCGGCAGTGCGACCGGGATAAACCAGCGGACCAAGACCATTCTCCCGAAAAACGAGACCAAAACGTTAAAATTTTGAAGAGGGTCCCAAAAGGTAATGATACCTCAACGACGAAGAAAATTCCTCAAAGAAATATTCTCCCCGTGCACCTATAGGAGTACAAATCCGTCAGAAAGCATATATTTCGAGAGGAAGTGACAGAGCCGGTTGAGAAGAGCAGCAATTATTTTAAAGCACAGGCTCAAGAACTTGAGAGAATCAAGCTGGATAGAGTGATCTTCCTTGGGCTTATAGAGGAAAGCAACAGCGCTTGGAGCTCTCCATTGGTATTGGTGAGCAAACCCGGTAAAAACAGACTGGTCTCCAGGGAATGTATGGGTTTATGGACGAAGTTATACCCTCTCGCCCGACAGAGTATGTCTTTGTCTATTTTGATGACCTCTTGGTTTGCTCTCCAAATTTCGAGTCACACAACAGATTGCTTTAGGAGGCGGCGAAGTGTACGAGGGAAGAAGGGTTGACGATCAATGTTGGGAAGAGTAAATTCTGTTACAAAGAGATAAAATACTTGGGATACATTATTAGTGATGGATACCTGTGGACTGACTCCGGGAAGATTTCGGCGGTGAAGAATTGTCAGATTCCAAAGACTCCCAGCAACTACGTCGATTTCTAGGAATGACAAGCTAATATAGACGCTTTATACCAAATTTTGTATCTATGGTAACCCCATCTTCAGACCACGCGTCACGAAGCCGGACGGGCTGGTAACGGTAAGCTCAGGCAACTGTGGGGGTCACAGGTGGCGGATAGGGGATGGCCTGCAGAAATGCAGGTTAACTGCGAATACCCAATAAGCAGTCCCCGACCAAGAGTGGCAGAGGAGGAGGGTGTGGTTGAAAAGGTCAAAGGAATCCCTATGAACTTTTGACTTGCATGTAAGTGCTCCCCACCTCATAAATAGTGGGGATCCGAACGTACCCGCCACACCGTAAAACGTGGAGCTTCTTGCCCGGAAAGGAGTCTCTCTAAATACTAATATAAACATATTATAATATACCATTATAAAAGAAAATAATAAATCAATCAAAAAGGAGAACCACAATCGGTTCCATACGATGACTTAATCGAGTCATTCACAGTCCTCAGGAGAGAACAGACGTGTTTCGGCTTCTTTGCGAATTGAGAGTGTAAATCAATTAGTGTGTCAGAGTGGCAATACCAAATCACCAGCGTGGTGCAGTGGAAGTAGTGGTAGAAAACCGCGTGGCACGACCCGGTTCGTTTCCTGGCCGGGGGAGTAAGACTTTTTTTTTGGAGAATCACACCACGTGATGATTGAGACCGAACGGTCGGCGCTCCCAGTAGCGGGAGTTGTGGCCGCGGAAGATGTAACATCTGGCGAGGTGGCGGTATATTCAGGCCACCCAGTAGCAATGCCAGCTACAATTGAAGGTACGGCGAAAAGGAGAAGGAAGCCAAAACCTACTCCTAACTTGGGAAAGCGTCCCACTCTATCAGCCCCAGCCGAAAAGCTGACAGTTGAGGTGAGGGAGGGGGAGCGAGTGATGGACACTACGTTAGCAGCACATGGAGAAGAATTAACATACGTCTCCGATGGTGGGGAAGGAAGATATACGGGGGCAAGCAACAGTTTCGCTTCCCTCGTACAATCGGAATCGGACGACGAAGACGATGAGCTGGAGTGCCTTACCTCCAGTATAAGACAACTCCAGCAAAAAGTATTGGCCATAAAAGCCAAGCAAATGGCAAGGCGGGAGAGGGAGAAACAGGCTGAGCTCTAGAGCTCCCATGAGCAGCAGCAACAAAAACAGTCACAGCAAAAGCAGCATAATTAGCAACAACAACAAAATATAAAGCAGCCACAGCAAAGCAGCAGCTGCAACAGCAACAGCAGCAACAAAAACAGCAGCAGCCGAAACAGCAACAACAACAGCAGAACAAGCCAGGAAAGGTGCGAGTTCCGCCTATCAACACCTATAAGATGGAGTTCAAGGACACCATAGAACTGTGTAAGTCGGCCATAGGCGATAACTTTACAATTAAGCGTTTCAATGACAATAGACACTCCATCCAGTGTAATACGGTGGAGCAGTATATTAAAATAAAGGATATATTAAGGGATTCGACGACGGAGTTCTTCTCTTTCACTCCGAAATGGGAAAAGTTCCAAACTATGCTCTTGAAAGGGATGGAACCGTCCACCGAGCCGGAGGAGCTCCTTAAGACGCTCCAACAAATTAAGTGCGACGGTCTCACATTTGTAGGGGTTAAGCCTTTAACCACAGCAAGGGCTAAAAGGGAGAAGCGGAAGCTACCGTTCTTCCTTTTTCAGCTGTTGCCCGATAGCAAATTGGATGGTCACATGGGATAAAGTCAAGCGCAGCGAAAGCATTATTCAATGCGTTCGCTGCTATAACGATTTGTTATTTTTATTCAAAATAAGTAAAAAAAAAACTTCAAACAAATGATTTAATGAATTACTATTAGTTTTAATTTGATTGCTGCGGCTCGCTGGGAAGAGACGTCTTGTCGCCGTGGATGTCAGCAAAGGAGAGAGCTAACAAACTAGGAAAAAGAATGGCGGCGATAATCGACGGGAGTATTCGGAACCAAAGGGTTGGTTCGAATTCTGTGGCGGCTCTGTTCGCATGCTGCATCGCTGATGTGTGGTGAAATACTTGTTGTGGACTCGCCGCAAGGCTCCACCCCTTAAGAGGTAATGAAGCGGACAGGGCCCTTTATGATTCGTCCCGAAGGCTTGGATACTACTGCGGCGTTTAAGGTTCCGCTCCCCACTGGTGTAGCCGGCACTGCTGGGGGGGTATCTTCAGATCTGGAAGCTGGTAAGCTGGTTTTAAGCGCTGGATAGACACATACGCCTCTTTGCTCGGCATAGCCAACTTGTATGCAAGTGGCCGACGGTCCAGAACTGGATATGGTCCGGTGTATGCTGGCTCTGAACGCTGTCAGTGCGCACGTATACATGTGAGGCGATGCTGAGATCCTTTGAGACGAAGATTGGTTTTCTCTGCCGAATCACACAAGTAGGCGATGTTTGCTGGAGCACGTCCCTTAGTTCTTGAAGGAATTCAATGGGTTCCTGTATTTTGCTGGCCGCTGAGAGAAAATCTCCTGGAAGTCGGAATTCCGTACAGAAAGTTAACTGTGACGGCGAAGTACCCGATTCGTTCACCATTGAACGAAGTCCGAGAAGCATGGCTGGAAGTGCTTGAAGCCAGTTTTCGAGCAAATGAGTGATGAGCCCTCATCTTTAATGTTCTATGCCACAGCTCTGCCATGCCATTTGTTTGCGGGTGATAGGCGGTAGTGTGAATACGGCTGCAACCCAGGTGTCTAGTAAATCTTTCAAACAAGGCGGAGTCAAATTGTCGTCCCTGGTCCGTGGTTAGGCGAAGCGGACAACCGAAACGTGAAACCCAGTGCCGAAAGAAAGCGTCGGCCACAGTGGTTGCTGTGATGTCATCTACAGGAATAGCCTCTGGCCAACGTGTTGCCCGATCGACGCAAGTGACCAAATAATTGAAACCTGGGCAGCTCAGTAGCGGACCGACAATGTCAATGTGGACATGCTCGAACCTGTTAGCGGCCGGGAAAGTTCCTAGCGGTGGACTGGTATGTTTGTTTATTTTACTTCTCTGGCAGGCAAAACAAGCACGCACCCATTTGCTGATGTCTGAGTTCATCGATGGCCAGAAAAAGCGGAGTGCAACTGATTTGCGGGAGGTTCGTGTCCCGGGATGACTGAGGTTGTGAACTGCTTCGTAGGCGGCGCACCTAGCACGACCAGAGGATGTCTCACACACGATAGCTGAGTGCGATTCTGAGAGAACAAGATTAATAAATGTAAGTTTCTGACTCACCGATTGTAATCTCTGCAACTCCGGGTCGTTGGTTTGCTCCTTGGCGATGGCAGCGTAGTCCGAGATTGCGGGACGTGCAATTGCTGAAATTCGAGATAGGGCATCGGCGGATGCATTGTTCTCTCCCTTAATATGACGAATGTCCGTCGAAAATTGAGCTATGAAGTCTAGGTGACGTTGTCGCCGAGGTGTTTCTGTAGGCGACGGTTTGTTGGTGGCATACGTCAGTGGCTTATGGTCGGTGAAGATTGCAAAAGGCCGACCCTCTACGAAGCGGCAGAAGTACACGATGGCCAGTTTGATAGCCAACAGCTCCCTGTCGTATGTGCTATATTTCTGCTGCGTGGGACTCAAGGCTTTCGAAAAATATCCGAGTGGTTCTGCTTTGCCTTCGACTACTTGGAGTAGCACTGCACCAACTGCTGTGTTTGATGCGTCGCACATGAGGCGTAATTCTGCCTCAGGCAGTGGGTGACCGAGTGAAGGTGCCTCCGCAAGAGCCTTGCGACAACGTTGCAAGGCGGTTTGTGCCATTGCGGACCACGAGAGAGGCGAACGGTGCTTCTTAGTGGCACCCTGTAGCATCTGGGAAAGTGGTGCTTAGCCAGCAGCAGTGTGCGGAAGGCATGGGCGATAGAAATTTAGCACTCCTAGAAAGCGACGGAGTTCGCAAACGGTCGCTGGCTGTGGAAACTCCAAGATTGCCTTGATGGTGTTGTAGGGAGGTCGTATGCCGGTGCTGTCCAGGTGGTATCCCAAGAACACGAGCTCGTTTTTTTCGAACTCGCACTTTTCCAGGTTGATTGTGATGCCGTTGGCCTGGAGACGACTAAAAATTTCTTCGAGGTGTTGTAGGTGCTCTGCTGGGGAGTTCGAAGCGATGAGCATGTCATCAATATACGTGAAGACGTAATTCAAATCGCCGAGCACACAATTGACGAAGCGTTGTTGAGATTGTGCTGCGTTTCGCAAACCAAACATCATGCTGGTAAACTCGAACAGCCCAAATGGCGTAATTATTGCCATCTTCGGGATGTCCTCCGGTGCCATTGGGATTTGATGATAAACACGAGGTCTATCCTGCTGAATATGGTCTTGCCCGGCATAATAAGTTGAAAATCCGTTAAACGTGGCAGTGGATATCGGTGACGGAGTTGAGGCGGCGGTAGTCGCCACACGGCCGGATGTCTCCGCTCTTTTTAACTATGATGTGAAGAGGTCTCGCCCATGGGCTGCGTGACGGTCGGCAGATATCCGCATCCAGCATGCGTTGAAATTCAATTTTTGCCAGAGTGTGGAATTTTGGCGGTATAGGCCTCGCACGGTAAGATAGTGGCGGTCCTGTGGTTTCCAGGTAGTGGCGTACATCATTAGAAGGCACGCAGTCGGATGAGAACGGGAGCGTTATCACCCTGTAGCGCCTGAGAAGTTCTGCATACTCAAGGCCGTGGTCGATAGAGTCCACAACGGTATAGACTGTGGAGATGAGTGCGGCTAGCGAGGAGATTTTGGTGATCTGATCGATGAGACGTCACCCATGGATGTCCAGCAGTAGGCGATTGACTGTGGAACGGCTGCGGGGACGAATGCCCATCGAAAGATACGGCGTAGGCCTAGGTCGAGCTCCAACGTGACTGTCCAGTATGTTTTAATCCTCGTGTGGTTGACTGCGTATAGAAAGTACGACTTCCGTTCTAATTTTTTGGTTTATTTGACAGCCAGCATAGAGATAGCAGCGCCGCTATCAACTAAAAAGGAATGGCCAGTAATTTTGTTAGAGATAAAGAGGCGACAAAACTTACCAGCAACTGAAGACACCTCCGCTAATGTTGCTGGCTGCCGTTTCCCTGCGTGAATGTGGAAGGCGGTGAGCACTTGAGCGTCAGAGAGATGGTACCAGCAGTACCCCCTGTTCCTCGATTGGTTGCCGCTGTCCCTGCACGGTGGACGCGAGCTGTTGATTGAGCTGCGTCTTCTGGAGGAATTGCGTTGTTTCGATCCTCCTTCTAATGCGTCCAGTCTGCGTTGTACATCTCGAAGCACTTCGCCGCTGACTGTTGTTGTTGAACTTGACCTTATAGGTGACTGATGCATCGCCGCTAACGTGGCCATTGGATGACAGTGGCCGATAACTTTGTCGGCGATCTGAGCGAGATTGTCTAAGTCGCCCGTGACTGCGGACAGTACAGCTCGAAAGTGTGATGGCAATTTCGACAGCCAAAGAACTTGCAACACTGCGTCTGGCGTTCCTGAGGAATCAGAAAGGTTTCTGATCCGTCAAAGCAGCTGTGAGGGCTGTGAGTCATTCAGTTGGAGGCCTTCGACCATCCGTTGGAGCCATAGTTCCTCGCTCTCCTCTCATATACCTGCAGAAGCCTCTTCTCCACCGCACTGTACTTTTCTACCACTGGTGGTGCTAAAAGGATGTCCGACACTTGCTCCAGATCTCGCCGTTCAAGGTTCGCTATGACGTATTAAAACTTCATGTCGTCCGAAGGCCAGGAGGGGGCGAGAATGGCCTCTACTTGAGCGAACCACAGTGAGGGACGATCGCGCCAGAATTGTGGCAGTCGTGCTGCAACGGAGAGTCCTGAAATGAGTGGCTGTGGGGCGATAGTATTGGAGCCCGAGCCCGTTGCCTCTGGCTGTGCCTCCGTTGTTGGTGTGCCTTTGGTTTTGCCTGTCATATTTGTGGATACACATCCACGGAACGATTGTATAACGCTTTAACTATTTGATGAAACCAGATGTAATGGCGATGAGCAGACTACGCCTCGTGGCGTACGAATTGCTGCGAATGTCTGCAGCGTGTGTCAACGGCAGCAACGGTGACGAAATTTAAATTTTAGTGAGTTTTGATAAACATCACGTCGGGGTCACCAATATAACGATTTGTTATTTTTATTTAAAACAAGTAAAAAAACTTCAAACAAATGATTTAATGAATTACTATTAGTTTTAATTTGATTGCTGCAGCTCGCTGGGAAGACACGCCTTGTCGCCGTGGATGTCAGCAAAGGAGAGAGCTAACAAACTAGGAAAAAGAATGGCGGCGATAATCGACGGGAGTGTTCGGAACCAAAGGGTTGGTTCGAATTCTGTGGCGGTGTGGTGAAATACTTTGTGGAGTCGCCACACTGCCAGGTTCGGGCATGCCGCGTCGAACTGCGATATGCAGCCTCGATGCGTGAAGTGTGGAAGAACCACAAATGGAGGAACGTCCTCTAGGTAAGGAGGGAGTGGCAGATAAGAGCCAGCTCACATGTTTGCTATGCAAGAACTCAGGACACACCGCAAACTATCGGGGCTGTCCTGAGTTTCAAAGCATTAAAACAGCAAATCTGGTTCGTAAGCAGAAAAGTGCAGTGAAAGTCCAACCAGGTCTAGCTCAAAAACCAACCATGACTCCTCAAATTACCTACTCCCAAATGGCGTCAGGTAGGGGAACCACAGTACAGCAACAACCGAAGGTAGCTGCACAGGCCCCAGTGCCTAAGGCACCTGAGGCGCAAGGCGACTTGCTTACCATCTTGCTCTCTATCCAGGGGCAGTTGGGACAGCTACAGCGCCAGTTACAAGAACAGGCGACCCGCGTGGACAGGATCTACGCGCTTCTGCCGAGCCTAACGCACTTTCAATCGTGATGGGATTTCTTGAAGATCCTAGCGGTGAATGTAAATTCATTGATTAGGATCGAAAGAAAAGAATCGCTCTACAAGTTGCTCGACGAACAAAGCCCTGACGTGTGTCTGGTTAGCGAAACTAAGCTAACCCAGAAACGCAAGGTACGGCATAAAAATTATAATATAGAAAGAAGAGACCGACCCAACTCCACACAAGGAGGAGGTGTTGCGATCTTCATCCGTAAAGAACTTAGGTACTAAACCGTTTACAGTGGTGAAGTGCGAAGGTTCCCGGGGCTAGAAGCATGTATTATGTGCATCCCTCTCCGTAGTGGAAAGAAGATGTACGTGGTCGCGGTTTATGATGCGGAAGCAGCTCAATCTTCTTTATTTATTTCAGAGCTCGAGAAATTGTTTTGATGTCTACGACTGGAATCGGGGGAGAATTATTTCCTCATGGCCGGAGATTTAAACGCCAAACATAGAAATTGGAAAAATCACACACCAAATCCTAGAGGGAACTCACTATTCAATTGGTGGGGTCAACACAATGTCGAGTTTCGGCTCGATTTGAAGGCTACAGATAGTCCATCCTTTCCCAGAAGCGGCTCATATCTGGAACTACTGCTATTCGACGAACGGTTACATCTGACGGTTACGTTGACCGACAAACGATAAGCTGTTTGCGCACGTTTATGTATGACAGTGACTTTCCTTGCGGACTTAGTGCCGAAATAACGATTCCCAACGAAATGGCGGAACTGGAAGAGTTTGGTCAAAAGTACTCCTACAACTACGCTGGACTCGCTTCTCCCGAGATTTGACAAGAGCGCTCTCCTCGAATTCGCTCTACCCACCGGTCAATAGGAATCTGTCAAACGAGGAGATTGACAGGTACCTTAAACAAATGGACGAGACAATCAAACGAACGATGGACAGTACGATACTTCGGTATCGACCAACTGAAAACGTGTTCCGCAATGCAACAATCGACACACTGCACATACAAAAAAGTAGACTGCTCACAAGACTAAAAAACTTGTATAGGCAGTTTATTGACAGACAAAACTCGGAGGTTAGGATGCTGAAATCGTTGATAAAGAACCGGCAAATGCCAATTAAAGCAAATTATAGGCGATCGGCTAATTTGCACTGGGGCAACAAGATTCTGGCTATCAAGTCTTATAACTCGAGTGTGTTCCCTCAAATTAATAAAATATTTCGGAGGAACGATGTCTACGAACTTCCGTGTCTGAAAATTCCCCGAAAAACGAACAATGAACGGTTACTTACAGCAGCAGGAATAGATCCAAGGAACGCTGTCGATGATGACGACTTTTTTGTGATTGAAGATCCGCAAGATAAGTTGGAGGCTATAGGATCTATTTTTGAGGATGTGCACAAGGTAAATGCTAGCATTCGCCCGAACCACGACCTGGAGAATAGAGTCCTTGGGCATAACTTCTACCTTCGAAATGATATAGAGCACTGGCGATCAGAGAATACTGGTTTTACCAGTTTTTTTTTTTTTTTTACCCCAAAAGGGGAAAGGACTTCTCCAATCCGGCGAATCTCCGGTCGATATGTCTCCTTCCGAATATCAGCAATATATTCGAAAAAGTGATCAATAGAACCTTGACTAAGTGAGTTGAGGACAATAACATAATTCTGGATAACCAATTCGGTTTCAAGGCGGAGCGTGATACAATACATGCCGCGTCTAAACTGATGTCGGATATTCAATGGAATAAAAGCAAGAACCAATGCACGAGGGCCTGCCTGATCGACTTGGAGAAGGTCTTCGATACCGTATGGTTGGAAGGGCTCTTTTACAAGTTGAGCAGGTTAGGCATAAGCAAACCACTGCTGTACATGTTGCTTAATATGCTCACCAGTAGAAAGTTCATTGTGGAAAATGGCAATGTGACTTCTGCTGGGACGTTCGAAATTAAAAATGGTTTGCAACAGGGTGCATATTAATTCACCGATACTTTTCAATATTTACATGGCTGATCTGATAGGATCTCTTCAGCACGCAATAGCGTATGCAGACAATTTGATTGCGTACAGATCAGGACCTAAGATCGACGTCATTGTAACACTCTTGCAGTGTGACTTCGATAAGATTCAGCGATATTGTGATGACTGGAAGTTGAAGATCGAAATTCAGAAGTCGGAAACCATTCAATTCAGAACGCCGTTGCCCCTGGCCTCTAGGGATACCAGAAAGAATTGGCGAAAGTTCTCTATAAATGGACAGAAAGGGCGTCCACTTGCGTGTCAAAACGTGGTCAGATACTTCGGACTTTGGCTTGATCAATATCAAGGTGCTTTCGCCCTTACAAAGAGACTTTTTTATAGCAAGCAACTCAATGCAAGGGTAAAGGTAATCTGCTACATGGCCCTCATTAGGCCCATGCTCGTATATGGATACCCCGTGTGGTTCAACGTGGGAGCAACCTTGTTGGAAAAGATTCGGGTGTTTGAGAGGGCCTGCCTTCGGGCTTGCCTTCACTTGTACAGAACACCAGAGTCTCAGTACATAAAATTCTATTCTAATGAGGCCCTATACAACAGGGCGAATCTGATAAGAGTGGACAATTTCCTGGTCAAGATGACTCGAAGGCACATTGCAAGAGCAATGACCTCGATGAATAACCTGATCTTCGGGGCTTATTACCCCAACTATAGGTACCATGAGAGGTTGCGCCTTAACGGCTGTGTTCCCTCAGAAGCATTTCTCTATTTCGATCAGACAGGTCTGATCCAGGATAGATCAGCGGTGCCACTAATCTTTCACGTTGCCCAGACCGCTGTGGACAGGCGGCTCAATGCGATATAAAAAATATAAAAGATGTGTTGAAGCAGCACCAGCAATTCTGGTGGTTAATGGAGGGAGCTCCTTCGTCGATCCCTTTTGATCCGGGGTAGGTCCAGTACGGCAAAGTTGGCCGCCATATTTTTGCCTTGGCCGGCTTACATAGTTTTTAGGTGTCTAGGTTTAGGTAGTTTAAGTTTATTTATTTATAGAAAAAAAAAAAATTAATTTAAAAAAAAAAAAAATAAAAAAAAAATCATAAAAACCACAAAAAAAGTGCATATAGTTAAGATAGGTTAAGATTTATTTCAAGGTAGCACTTAAGTTTTATATATAAGATGAAAAAAAAGTACTGTTACTAAGTTTTTAAAAAATAAATACAAATTTTTCTTAGTCTTAATTTGTTCTGTAAATAAAATACTAATTCTTCTTCTTCTTCTTCTTACGGCGAAGTTATGATCCGGAGTAGAAGCATCACAACCCTACTCGTCCGCCTGTGGGGTTTGCCGGTAAATAAAATACTAATAAGTAGTAGATTAAGTCGAAAGACATAGATAAGAATTAAGATTAGCTTAGAGCGCCCGTGTAGGGCGAGTAAGTTAGAGTAAGATAGTTAAGTTAGTTAAGCTAGTTTTAAGCATTTTTGTCTAGCAAGTAAGTATGAAATGAATTGAAATAATAAAAAACTAAAAAAAAGCGATGACTTAATCATCAGTAATTTAAAACATTAAGATAAGTTCTTAATTATATCATACCGGAAAATGAATTTGAACAGAAGCTAGACGTTTGTAGTATTCTGTTGCCTGAGTGCAAGAGTGAAATTTTGTTGAATTGACAGAAAACGGCGTTGGATTCACCAAGCGATGAGAGATGTCATTGAAAGCATCAGATCTCTCTACAAGCTCTCGGTGATTCAACTGCACGACGAGAAAGTAAAGGGGGTGATTTGTTAGTACAACACCTCACAAACTTCGCTATGGCTAAAGACAACGTCCAAGAGAAGGCAGGTTGCAGACAGCGATCCTCCTAAGCCAAAGCGGAAACAGCAACACCCGTCAAATATAGTAGCCGATGGCTCACCCCGCATAAAAAGCAAAAGTGGAAACATCAACCAAATGGTGCTGCAGAGAGCGGACTCCCAAAAGCAAAGTGGAAGCAGGAAAACTCAACAAACGGTGTTGCAGATAATAAACGCCCAGAGGCAAAGCGTAAACAAAAGCACCCATATTTGGCCAACAGCAAGGAGAAGGATGCAACAACTGGCGTCGACACCCCAGTGGGCAGAAATAAGCTGTTTACGTTACACAACATGACACAGAGTGACGTCAGCATAAGATTAAGGCCGGAATGCACCCACGCATGAAAATTTCCCATGTGGGGAAATTTTCTTTTAACAGCTTAAATTATCATTAGAAGTGTATACAAACTCATACAAAGAGTTGGATAAATGCTATTCGGCTTTTATAACGTATCGAGCTCTGTAAATTTTACGGAATTTTGTTCTTCTTAGAAACCGTTGAAAATACTTCAAAATTCAAAGTCGAATATTTTGGTACTTCGAGTCGGATTCTAAAAGAAAACAATTTATATTTCGACTGCAAGGCCGATCTTCTTTTTGAGCTCGACCTAGTGAAGACAAAGGAAACAAAAAAAAATATTGTCGCACTTACCTCTTGCCAACGGCAATTATTACAAAAGTGTGTGGGTGATAATTCTATCAGTGTAGACGTTTAAACTTTTCTCCGAAAAGAAACCTAAAAACCTGTGGCAATTTAACGAAATTCTGTGCGCGAACTAGGTACAGAAGTATCATTTTAATATATGACTCAACTCTATAACTCGAATCGTCGTGAAAAACAATAAATTTAATAAAATTGCTAATTAAAATTGCGAAAAATGACGCTAATATATATACAGTAGGAGCTCGATTCTTGCAACTAATTAAAACCGACCCTGTTGCATTCACTGGATAAGTTTCTTCTACTGAATATCTAATTTAGATAAAAATATTTGCGTTATTTAATATAAGAAACATACAAAACTTAAAGGCTTTTATCCAATCTAACATATAAACACAAATTAGGTTTAAAATACATGTACTATGGAGGTGAAAACTAAGAAATTAACATGTCATTTCAATCAGACTTTTTTAATGAAAAAATTTGAAATCTTCGTTTGTTTCGTGCATTTTAATTTGTGAGATATTGCTAATTCACGAAGTCTTTGAAGAGTCATCACATCAGTAAGTGGAATTTCATGCTGTTCTGCCCAGTTTAAACAAGTGTTAAAACACATTATTACATCATCTGCTTTGATGTTCATCGTTGGTAAAGAAGTAATTTCTTCTATTGGTTCTCCTTCAATCTCTTCCACGATCTCAGAAATGTCAATCTCATTATTTGACATTGATTCTGAACATAAAATCTGTTGGAGTAACGCTGAAACGTGGTGAATTTGTGACGGCATCTCATTTAGGTTCTGTGCAAGCATTGCTAATGGAATATCGTCATCGAATTCCCATTCTGAATCCTTTGCAAAAAGTTTCGTGAAGCACTTTTCAATTGACGCTTTGTCAACTCTATTCCAAGCCGACGCCAGAAGACAAATCGCATGCTTCACAGACATAGTTTTTATAGCTTCACCCAAATGAAGACCAGATGATAGGATGTGACTCAAGAAAGCTTTTTTATAGAAGAGTTTAGTCAATCTGATCGTGTTCTGGTCCATTGATTGGATAACTGCCTTACAATTCGGAGGAAAGCACATTATTGTAATTAAGCCATCTGAGCTCGACAATTCGCCATCTTTAGGATGGCAGGGCGCATTATCAATCAAAAGGCGTGCCTTTGGTGGATAGCCTTCTGATTTGAGAAATGTTCTCACCTGTAAATAAAGTTAAATCTTCACTTATCAGCTGTTTTATTTCAAAAATCACGCATAAACTAACCTCAGGAACAAATGTCTTGCGAAACCATTCCTCAAACAAAGCAAGGGTCATTCATGCAGATTTATTGCCTTTATATACAACTGGCTTATCCGCAAAGCTTCTTAAGGCTCTTAGATTCTCTGCTTTTTCAATGACAAATAGTGTTACCTTGTGCGTGCCATTTGCATTTGAACATGCCATAAAGGTCAATCTTTCCTTGCTGGACTTGGCCCCGGGGACTGATTTTTCTTTCGATTGTACAAGAGTTTTCTCCGGTAGAAGCTTCCAAAACAATCCAGATTCATCTGCATTATAGATCTGTGATGGTTGCAGATCCAGATCTTTAATTTTTTGCTGAAATGCTTTTATAAAAGGATCCACTAACTCTGCTTGACAATTTTTCACCGCATATTTTAAGTTTTCGAATACCGTGTCTCTTTCGAAATTTAGCTATCCAGCCGCTACTAGCAAGGAAATCACCCGGCTTCTCCTGAATTTGTGCGTGCAGTTGCCCTGCCTTTTCCCCTAAAATATCAGACGTTATAGGTATATTCCGCGATCTCTGTTGAGCAAACCACTTGAATAGAACTTTTTCCATTTGAGGGTACTCCGATTCCTTTAAAGTTTTTCTTTTGCCAGGACCAGACCCGGTGTTCATGAGAAAGGTTTTTAATTTTGCTTTTTTTTTGCTTATTCGTGATATTGTAGATTTATTGACATCGAACATTTTTGCTAGATTATTCAAAGAATATCCTTTGTCAAGTAATTCTATTATTTCCATTTTTTGTTTAATCGTCAATACTGTTTTTTTTTCACTAATTTTTAGACCGAAAAAAAAAACAATACACAGAAAACTTATTTCGTAGAAGTAAACACAATCTAAACTTCTTTGCACCAAATCGAAGAGAGTAAGAAAAATATCCAGTCCAGAAGCGTATGCGTTGTACATATGTACTTACATACATGAATTTAGCTGTTAGTTCAAGTAAGGATCAACCATAGCAAGAACAAAACAAAGAGAGCAAATTTAACGGGATATTGTTTCAGTTTGCCAAGAAATTTATCAATTCCTTTTCTGGTGTTGCAAGAATCGAACATAAAATTTTTTGAACGTTGCAATTATAAGATAGCTAATGAAAACTTTTCGGGTGTTGCACTTACTGAGTAGTTGCAACTATAGGGGGTTGCATGAATCGAGTTCCTACTGTATATATATACATATTTTATATACAGTTGAGTGAAATTGGAGAACGAGTGTTGCGAGAAAGACTGTGTAAAGAAAAAAATATAATGAAATGAAGAAACAATAACCTGTAATGGTATGTGTGGGAGGAAATATCACATCAAATGTGCCCGATTGAGTCAATTTGATATTGATCTTTTACAAAAAAAAATTCAAACATTAAATTTATGTGCCCAGAATGTCCTTCCATTATTAAAATGCTAAGTGAAAAAATAGTAGACCTTGAAAAGATCAGTGAAAATATTAAATTGTACATAGACAACATTACAAAATCTAAAACAAATGCAAACGTGAAACAAAATACACTACCTAAAGCCACATATGCTCAAGCTGTGAAAGAAAAAAATGAAGTAATTTTCATCAAACCCAAAGAAACACAAAACAACGACAAAACAATTAGTGAGATTGAACATGTGATAAACCCAACTAATATGTCATCAAAAATCAGTAAACGCTATAGAAAGTGAAGTGAAAGAAAAAATGAGTGACTACGAAGTGCGAGTACAAGAACAAAAAAAGCCCCAGTTGCAAATTGTTGGTATGAGAGAGACAACAACAGCAACTGACTTAATACAATCTATCAAACGCCAAAACCAATTGAGTGACAAAGATTTATCATGTGTGAAAATATATCAAAACAAAAGATCGCAACTACCCATATATAATGCAATAATTGAAGTCGACAGTGTAACCAACACACAAATTCTAGAATCGGGAAAATTAAATATTGGTTGGAATAGGTGTTGAGTATACCAATATATAAGTGTAATTAAATGTTTTAAATGTTGTTGATATAATCATGTGTCAAAGTACTGCAAGAATGAAAAAGTATGCTTAAAGTGTTCCGGTAACCATGATATAAAAAATTGTACCAGTGATTGCCTAAAATGTGTTAATTATAGTGAATCAAAGGACCGCTTAAATTTACAGGTAAACGTTAACCACGCTGCGAATGATCCCACCTGTCCAACACAGCAAACATAATTAACGACAACCACCGTGAAATGATGATCGACGAGCCCACGTGAAAAACAAAAAACACTAGAACACTACTATACTATATCATAACGAACAACAAATATCTTATCCAAGCGAAAACAAACCCAAACTTAAAAATTAGTGACCATGATATAAAAAAGCTACAAAGTTTTTAGATACGATAGTGTGCAGTTTATTACCGTGTTAACGTCAAAACCGCTATTTCAAAACTGTAAAGCTGAAACACCATATAGCTTAAACGCGTTAAGTAAAAAATTGGCAACAGTGTTAAAGTCTGTAACTCAATGGTTGTAATGAAGGCGGTCCCTTATCTTAACGCAGAGTGGCTCAGAAGTGAAATACAACAAATGAAAATTTATAAAATAAAAGAGCTGTGATTACAAATAACGAAAACAATTCGCAAACATCTAAATAATTTCGAAACTATTATAAAAGTGCAATAAATAATACAAAATCGCATTTATTTCGAACAAAATAGACAGAGCTAATACACAAAAAGACATGTGGAGACAATTAAAACAATACTCGTATGTCTTAAAAACACACAAAGAAGACATTTTGAAAGTGCAATTTGGAAACTCTGATAAAGAAAATGATAGTATAATAATCCGTGAAAAATTAAATAAGTATTTTGTCCAAAGTATCTATGAACTGAGCCAATCTGTGATACATAGTGAATATATTAGCATAGTGGCGGAGTGCAATATAGATTTTAAGTTTCGAATGGCGATCATGCGAGTTGAAGATATATTATGTGCAATAACTGTGATAAACCAAAAGAATGATTTTAATTTCATGAACCCGAAAATGATTAAAGATTCCATTAGTGTTATCGGTCCAGTACTGTTACGTGCCATAAATATTTCATTGTGCGCAGGTGTCTTCCCACAAACATGGAAAGAATCACTAATCCTCCCCACGGAAAAAATGCCACATTCAATTAAATGGAAAAAATTATTGAAAAAATAGCAATGCTATAACTCCAAGAACATTTCGAGAGAGAAAATTTGATAAGTGTAAACCAATCAATTGATCACAAAATACTATTAAGCAAACTTAAAAAAATACGGTCTTCGAAATACAGACCTTAATTGGTTTAAAACATTTATTATCGGGAGAACACAACGAACGATAGTAAATAATAAAACATCTAGTGCAATAAAAGTGGAGAAAGGTGTCCATCAAGAAACAATATTAAGTGCCTACTATTTATCATTTACATAAACGACATGGAAAAAGTGGTAAAAAATTGCAAACTAATATTATTCGCAAATGATGTACTGCTGTACATCATCGGTAAAAACCTAACAGTATGTGAAAACAAAATAAATAATGCTTTAAAAGAAATAGACATAATAAACACTGACAAAACAAAATACATGCTTTTTAACAACCCCATAATTCAAACCCCTATCGCCATAGAAATAAACCATAAATTCATTGAACCAGTGTCGTCCATTAAATACCTCGGTGTCGTGCTTGATAATAAATTAAGTTTCGAATCCCACATAGACCATGTTTGTAAAAAAGTGTCCAAAAAACAAGTGCAACAAGAGTGTATAATGTAGTCGTGAAACCCCACTTTGAATATTGTGCCAGTCTGTTATTCTTATGTAACGTGACTCAAAAAAATAGACTCCAAAAACTCCAAAACAAAGCTATGCGAGCTATACTAAAATGTGATAGATACACACCAATACTGACATTATTAAACTCTCTGGACTGGTTAAACATAAACCAAAGACTTTACTCGTTGACAATGATCTTCGTCTTTAAAATTAAAAACAACTTATGTCCACAATACCTGATGAACAACCTACCCCAAAGCAGAACAATAAACTACGAACTACGAAGCTCAACAGAATTCTACTTACAGATGTCAAGGAAAGTACGAGCACAGAGAAGTATTTTATATAGTGGACTGCAAAGTGTTGAAAGTTTGCAGTCTTCCTGAAAATATCAGACACATAAGCAATCTCAATTTATTTAAAAAAAACTATTTATCAATATGCTAAAAATAATGCAAATTAATTACTTAAATTAACTAATTTATAAGTGAACAAACGCAGTTTCTGTAATAAGTAATAATTGTAAATATTTGCTACTGAGCCAAATAAACAGATTAAAGTAAACTAAACTATTAAAAAGCGTGGGCTATTTTACAAGGATAGGTATGATCATCAACGGTTTCTGGTCGACACTCAACTGAAGTGCTACTTCAATCAACCATTAATCACTCAGGAGCGAGCTGAAGCAAAAAAGGACCTCCTAGATACATCAACCGAAATAGTTCACAGCTTGGACAACTTAAAGGTGCCGGTCGAACACTGGGGTGTGACAGCAAATTTGGGAGGAGAAACTGGAATCCAAGCAGGACACCAAGGAGCTGCCGACTTTCGCGGAATTCAGACAATTTCTCGAATCGAGGTTCCATACATTGGAGGCTGGTTGTTACCAACAAGGTAAAACGGTATCTGAACCGTTAAAAAATGTGTCTCAGCGCAATTGTTTTCACTCACAAGCAGCTACTTCCAAGTTTGCATGTAAACTTTGCAATGAGGGTCAGCATGCTATCAGAAAATGCAACCGATTTCTAAAAATGAGCATACATGAATTGCTTACCTTATAGTCACTTGTCAGATAATTGTCCAAATACCCGTAGGTGTTATTACTGTTAGCAGCCATCCATCCACAAACGAACTATCTGTCGCACCCTCTTCCCGGTAATATGTCAACTAATATCCACAAATTTCAGCAGCCATTGTTACAAAATACGAATTTTCATACCTCGATGATCAATCCACATGCTCCAAGTTTTACGCCACCCAGCATGAAGCAGCCACTCCTAAGTCAGCGTGAGGGTCCCAATAGCCTCTGTGTGTGGCACAGAGTGGTATGTGTGAGGCAGCAAATCCGTCCACACATACCACTCTGTGCCACACACGGACACTTAAGTGATGTTGGCCACAGCTATTGTTACAAGCATTGCTAGATTCAGGTTCTGAGGCGTCGTTTATTACTGAATCAGCAGTACAATTTTTACGTTTGAGGCATGAGTCAACTTTTGTTGAGGTATCCGGGTTAGTTATGGTCAACAGCGGCACTTGTAAAAAGGTCATTGATATCACGAGTAGGTCTCACCATTCGGCCTTTGTAGTAAACACACAGGCCCCCCTATATAAGTCTCTGTATGGACATATCCGGACCCGAAACCTTCCAGTTGCCGATTGGAGACATCTCAAGGCCTTGAGCTTAGCCGACCCATTATTTTTTAATCCAGCCAAAATAGACTTGTTATTTTCCAATCTACCTATGGCACAAAACACAAAACTTGGATGGATTCTCTTTGAACGTACCCCTTTAGCGTCTTAGCCAATAAAGAGCTTTCACCAAACATGCAATTTGGAGGCTCGCATGCGCCATTTCTGGGACTTACAAGAACCTCCTTTTCTAACCTCTGAAGCTCCAGAAAACATTGCACGCGAAAAGCATTTGTTGAAGAACATCAAGCGGTTGGCAGACGGCCGACGTGAAATTGCCCTTCCGTTTAAAGGAAATGTTCATCAGATTCTTGGTCGATCAAAGAAAGGCGCGTTGTATCGCTTCAAACAGCTGGAAGGACGACTATGGAAGAACAAAACGTTACAATGGTATTATGCAGCATGTATTGTGGAGTACTTACAACAGGATCACATGAGCGAGGTTGAAGAGCACTTGTTGGAAAGCACTCCGCACTACTATCTCCTACACCATGCAGTCATAAAAGAAAGCAGTTCGTCCACCAAATTGAGGGTAGTCTTTAACGCTTCCTTTAAGACGTCAAACGAAACGTCTCTTAACAACAGGATGATGACTTAGGTAGATGCTTTACAGTTACACTTTCACAGCCGATGTAGAAAAAATATGCCGCCAAATTTGGATAACCAACAGTGACTCTTTTTTTCCAACTCATACTATGGCGAAAGTGTCCATCTGAGGCTCTCAAGATGTACCGACTTAAGACAATCAAATTTGGAATAGCATTTGCACCATACTTAGCTATCACTACTCTTAACTGGCTGGCAGAAGAGGCTCGTTTTCAATATCCACGAGCGGTGAAAATGATCCAAGACTCTGGAGCTAACACCACCAACGAAGCTGAAGAGAAGATGAAGGAGATCAATGTAACACTGGAAGCAGTAAGGCTAGACCCATGTAAGTGGGATTCCAATACGACGAACATTTTAACGGAAGTTGCTCTTCAACACCTAGAGGTAAAGTTTGCGCTACCTTCAGAAGGATCTTTCTATATAGCTACAATAGACCAAGTTATCCACAGGCAATAAAGACGTCCATCTTATAGACCACAGCTAGGCTTTTTGATCCTATGGGGTGGATTTCACCATGTGCCATCAAAGCGAAAGGCTTTCTTCAAGTGCTATGAGCCAAAACGATGTTGTGGGACGACCCAGTAGACGAAGAAACCCTAAGTGAATGGAAAGTTTTTTTTGAAGACCTTGAAGCTGTAAACCGTATCTGTTCGAGACAAGATGGCAACTCATAATAGATAGAATGTTGAATAAAATCCCTGCATTATATGTCAAATCATGTACTTTCTGTCAATTTGCGTTTATAAAAAAGAAGAACAAAAGAATTAAATAACAGCACAATTTTTATAACGTTGAACAAACAAGAAGTGGTGTTTTTTTTTACATAGAGATTTTTCTTGCATATAGATTTGTTACGTATAGATTTTTCTATCGCGAACATTTTTGGTCCATTCGAGCCAACAATTATAAAAAAGCGAGAAGAAAAGAAAGTGTGGTGTAGTATACTCAGCAAAAAAAAAAAAAAAACATTTTTTTTTTTGTGTAATTAGTAAAGGTTTAATAATAATTGTGGATCTTGCAATTTAAAACATATTTAATAAAACCAAGTGTATGTTCGGTTCTAAAGGAATAAAGATTAAAATTCCCGCGTCGTGAAATATATGAAATTGGAGACATTTCCTTCAACCCCTGGCAGCAGCAACTTGTACTGGAAAATTTAAATACGGAGGTCTGAAACATTGGAGAACTGCAAGTAAGTGCATAGGTTAAGGTAGGTGTTGAGATACAATATATATATACATATATAGAAAAAGCAATGTCGTACGGTACGCTGCAACTGAACTTACTGGCACCGTTCAAGCAGGACTTTGAGAATTTCGGAAGGCGGACGCTAAGAGGTTGCAGAGGATAAATTATCTGCAGACGCGTCTCGAAATGGCGGAGAAGTCCATGTGGCTGGCAGAAAAATATAATGAGGAGATTGTGGGTGCCGGAAATTTGAAGAAACGTGCGACATCAAGGTAGTAGCCAAGGCATACGATGACATACTGGAGTTCTACGTCTAATACAGATCATCAGTAATGGATGCAATGGACAAATTGAAGCCTCAGGTTCCTGCAAATGCTACCACTGAGACGTCAACAACGGAATCTCCAACAAAAGGCAATGGAAATCATAGGCATGATACAATTAGGCTTCCGAAAATTTACCGTACCAACGTTTTCTGGGAGTTACGAATCGTGGAGGTCCTTCCACGATATGTTTGTCAGCTTGGTACATACGAATACGTCACTTTCAGAGGTACAAAAGATGCACTATCTGAAGTCCAACGTCAACGGAGAAGCAGAGAGGCTGCTACAGCACTTGGTCATCGACAAGGAAAATCACCAGAAGACCTGGGAGATCCTCGTAGAGCCCATACGACCACAAGGGGGTGTTAGTCAACACACAGCTGAAATTGTTCTTCGGTCAACCCTCATTCAGTAGCGAATCGGCAGCAAATATCAAGTGAATCCTGGATACTTTCCAGGAAATTGTCCATTCACCAGAAAATTTAGGGCTTCTAGTAAAGTAATGGGACACAATTCTAATTTTTATTATTCTCCAGAAGCTGTCCAGTTCCACTCAAAAACTATGGGAAGAAAAGTTGGGGGATAATTTAGAGTTGCCTAGTTTAAAGTAATTTTTTGAGTGCTTACGCTCACGTTTTAGGGCTTTAGAGGCGGTTGAGCAGCAAGCAGCAAGCAGCTCCCACATGCTCAAGCAAAGGTAGGGCAACGGCACAAGTCTTCCACACTCGGGAGGTCCAAACGAGGAACGTGAGTTGTAGAGTGTGTCATAAGGGGCAACATGTGTTGAGGGAGTGCAAGAGGTTTTTGCAAATGGATGTTGGCCAACGGAGACACACCGTTTACAACGTAAAGGTGTGCGAGAATTGTTTTGCATACAGCCACTTCAAGCAGAGGTGCCCTAGCCCGAAGTGTTGTTATTATTGCAAACAACGTCACCACTCACTACTGCATGACAATTCTCACAACCCTTTCCAACACCATATCGGAACACCAGCGGCACACACCACACCAATTCAACTCAACACAGTTCAACGTAGTTCGACCCAAATAGCCAACACTTATCCACACACTCACATTCACACGTACCAGGTGTCACAGTCGGCTTCGTGCGGGCGAAAATAAATGGGATCCATTTTTATAGCTGCTATGCCCGACCCAGTTTGACGGCCAGCGAGTACCAACTAATGCTGGATAATCTAACCACGGATGCGCTCCAGAGAGCCCCAGTGGTTATAGGAGGAGACTTCAACGCGTGGGCAACAGAATGGGGCAGCAGGCTCACCAACACCAGAGGACAGGTCTTATTGGAGACATTCGCTCCCCTAGCGATAGGCATTGCTAATAAGGGCCGGACAAATACTTACCGGAAGGCTGGAGTAGGGTCCATTATTGACATCACCTTTGCGAGCAACTCCATCCTGAAAACCATAAAGTGGAGGGTCAGTGAGGAATATTCACACAGCGACCATCAGGTGATAATACTGGAAATAAAAGGGAAAAAACCAGTCCAGCTCCCAAAACTTACTGGCCCAAAATGGAATGACAGATCTTTCGATAAGGATGCATTCGAAGAGATGTTGAACGGTGATCAAGCTCCAAGCGGAACAGCGGAGACCCTCGCTCACCACCTCACAGGCACCATCACCACAGCGTGCGACGCATCAATGCCTAGGAGAGCAAACACCAGGAACACATCACCGTGTTACTGGTGGAACGAGGAAATATTCGAACTCCGGGCAAAATGTCTGCAAGCCCGGCGTAAAGTCCAACGATCAAGAAGGAGGGCGGATTTCCAACAATGCCTGGACACCCTTAGACTGGCGAGACGTAGCTTAAATAGAGCCATTAAGGAAAGCAAAACTGCATGCTTTAAACGTCTCTGTCAAGAAGCCGACATCAACCCATGGGGCTCGGCATACAGAATGGTGATGACAAAATTAAAGGGCTATAGGACTCCTCAAATAACATGTCCGATAATGCTGAGATCCATAGTAGAGTACCTCTTCCCTCAAAGGCCTGCTGCTATGTGCAATATTATACGAGAAGTCAATCCAGAAGATATTCCTTTAATTACTCACGAGGAACTGCTAAGGGCATGCAGCAAGATAGGTGACAACAAGGCTCCGGGACCCGACGGCATCCCGAACAAGGCAGTAAAGGCAGCTGTAACAAAAAGACCAGACCTCTTCATAACAACAATGAAGCAGTGCCTTGAAGAAGGAACCTTTCCCGAAAAATGGAAAACGCAGCATTTGGTCCTACTGCCAAAAGGAAAGAAGCCCCCAGGAGAACCATCATCCTATCGCCCAATATGCCTATTAGACACCATGGGAAAGATCCTCGAGAAGATAATCTATAATAGATTACTCGCAGTAGTAGAAGAGAAAGGAGCCCTCTCAGATCACCAATTTGGCTTCAGAAGAGCACGATCTACTGTTGATGCCATAAGAGCGGTAGTCGATATCGCCAAAGGTGCCATCGAAGGAGAAAGATGGCTCTACGGCACAAAGGAGTATTGTGCAGTAGTAACGCTGGACATTAAAAACGCATTTAACTCTGCGAACTGGTCGTTTATTAGAAGGTCACTTGCCAGGATGGATACGCCATATTACCTGCTACGGATAGTGACGAACTACTTCAACAACAGAAAGCTGAGGTACAATACCGATGAAGGCGTAAAATACTACAACGTAACTGCGGGAGTTCCACAGGGATCGGTTTTAGGGCCACTATTGTGGAACATCATGTACGACGGAGTACTACGATTAGCGTTACCTGGGGGAGTAACGATAATTGGATTCGCCGATGACATTGCAGTCGTGACAGTAGCTAAACAGATCCGTGCAGTAGAATCAGCTACAAATGAAGCAATTGCCCGGATAAAAGATTGGCTAGTATCCGCCGGACTAGAACTAGCTGACCATAGCTGGAATGGTCCCCATCGATATTCTCGCAGATGAAATGCTGAGGATATATAACAGAAGAGCATTGAGTCATCACGACGCCACTGGTATCAAGGTGATAAAAATTGAAGAAAGGGCAGCGTCAGCAGCTATGTGGCAAGCTCGTTGGGCTAATACAACAAAAGGCAGATGGACATACAAACTTATACCGACAATCCAAGATTGGATAAGTCGAAAGCATGGAGACTGCAACTACCATCTAACGCAGTTCCTGTCTGGCCACGGTGGCTACCGCAAATATCTACACCGATTCGGACACGACAACTCACCATCCTGCCCGGAATGCCCAGGTGAAGATGAGGATACGGAGCACGCAGTGTTTTACTGCACACGTTTCACGGCATGGAGAATTACTCTGCCAAGTCCGTCATTACTCCTCGACCATATGTTACGGTTGGAAGAAAATTGGATGGCAATATGTTCTTTCGTAACAACTCTACAAAAAGAGCTGCGGAGAATAGAAAAGCTAAGAAGAGCAGCAGAAGCAACAGAAGCATCAGAAGCAGCAATACAAGAAGCATAGCATGAATTGCTAACCAGCCCCGCGAAGTAATACCTAACGGCAGTCCCGCGGGGAGAGTGGTTGAAGTGTGTAGGGTGTGTGTTTAGTACGTAGGCGTATTCCTGGCATCGAGTACTCAGGTTTGCGAATCGTGCATGCTAGTAGCACTCGGGCTACTAGTATCTATGAAGATTACACATCCCTGGCGCAATCCAAAAAAAAAAAAAAAAAACGTACCAGGTGTCAACAGTCAATCCCAACGCACCAGAGTTTCAACCACCGCAAACGACACAACTTTCATCGAACCCTCATTCTACAAGCCTTGATATCCATACCGATAGGCAGGTTTTGCTGGCCACGGGCGTTGGTCAGAGTTCGAACATCGAGCGGAGGCAGTTTAACGCTAAGGGCTTTGTTCGATCCTGGATCTGAGGCATCATTCATCACTGGAACAGCAGTGCAAAGTTTAAACTTAAGGGCGAAGCGGACCTTTATTGAAGTTAATGGGCTGAGGAGGGTCAACAGTGGAGTATCACAGAAGATCGTCGATCTAGAGTTCCAATCGATGATCTCCGACTTTGCAGGTACAATGCGAGCCTTAGTTTTCAAATCCCTGACTGCGCTTCTTCCGACGCACAAAATTAACATCAATAAATGACCTTACCTGAATAGTTTGCAGCTGGCAGATCCAGCGTTCAACATTCCAGCAAAAGTATACTTACTTCTTGGCAGCGACATATACCCCGATATCAACTTGGGAGACGTGGTGCGGAGCTGCGAGTGCTTGGGGCCGATAGCACAGAAAACACATCTGGGATGGATCCTGCTAGGAAAGGTTCCTTGGGAAGTACCATGAAAGGTCCAAAGCTTCGTCAACCAACTGGACCTCGACACAACTCTTCGGAAATTCTGGGAAATAGAGGAAGAACCCTATGAAAAATTTTTTTTTTTTTTGCTTGCGCCTGAAGGTGCAGAAATCTTCAAAAGATACCAATAGTCCGTACCATTGGTTATGCCAGATTCATACATCTGGCCTGATGATTCATAAGCGTCGGCCAGTATATGTCTACGAGCTAAACCTCACCCCCAGAGAGGCACTACGAGAACCGGCCCCTCGTGCTCATAGTAGTAGGAAATGCATTCCTCTAATTTTTTCGTTTTGTGGTGACTACGACTAAGTTACCTTAACAAGTAGTTTACGCTTCTGTAGTGTTAAACGCGTTAGGTAGGTAGCTTTCCAGCGAAGGCACCTACTAATATCGTCATTACATGCGGTTTTCCCTTACTGCGCCAGATCGTACGGTCTTGTTCTTTGTAGTCGGCGCTCGAGGTTTGTCACGTCCAGAGTATGGATTATTTCATTATGGCAATGATCATGAAGGCGAGTACGAAGTTTGTGAGCAAAGTTTGTTACTTCATCCCTCACGGTAGCAATTCCTAGATCTCTGTGAATATCACTATTCCTTATATACCATGGAGCATTCACAATTGCTCTTAGTGTTTTGTTTTGGAATGTTTGCAGAACAGTCATATTGCTTGGCTTGGTACAACCCCAAAGTTGTATACCATACGTCCAAGATGGTTTTAGCACTTGCTTGTACAGAAGCAGTTTGTTGTATACGCTTAACTTCGAGTATCTCCCGAGTAGCCAGTACATTTCTCTAAGTCTGATTTCGAGCTCGTCGCGCTTCCTTTTAACATGTGGCTTCCACTTAAGTTTTGCGTCTTGTGTCATTCCTAGATATTTTGCCTCGTTTGCGTACGGTATTTGTACCGAGTTAATGGAAATAGGTAAGTTGTTTATCTTTTTGTACGTAAAATTGACATGCGTTGACTTGGTCTCGTCAAGGACGATTCTCCAGGTCTTTGTCCACTCGCATACTTTGTTTAAAGCTCGCTGGAGTTTTCCAGTTGATGATTCGACTGACTCATCTGTTGCGAGGATAGCCGTGTCGTCTGCGAACGTTGCTACGACAGTCCCTTCATCTAGTGGTATATCTCTTGTGTAGAGCAGGAACAGGATTGGGCCGAGAACGCTTCCTTGCGGAACACCGGCATGGATTTCTTTGAATTCCGAATATTCTGCCCCATGTTTAACACGAAAGAGTCTGTTATTAAGGTAAGATTCCAATATTCTGTAGAATTTATCTGGTAAGATTACCCTTAGCTTATATCTCAGACCTTCGTGCCATACCTTGTCGAACGCTTGCGATACGCCGAGAAAAGCGGTAGAGCATATCTTTTTCCCTTCTAGAGCTTTTCCAATTTCATTTGTTATTCGATACACCTGATCGATTCTGGAATGTTTAACCCGAAACCTGAATTGATGATCCGGGATCAATCGCCTTTCTTCAATTACTGGGTGCAATCTTTTTAGCAGAAGTTTCTCAAAGACCTTAGATATTATCGGCAGAAGTGAAATGGGTCTATATGATTTCTTGTCGTTTGCACATTTAACCGGTTTCGGAACCATTATTACTTCGGCGACTTTCCATTGCCTTGGAACATATAGAAGTCTCAATGAAGCATTTATAATGTAGAGTAACTTAAATAATGCTTTTTTCGGTAGCTCTTTCAAAACATCGCCAGTGATTAAATCATATCCTAGAGCCTTGTTATTTTTCAGTTTTCTTATTGTCATTCGAAGTTCGGACAGGGATACAGTTTTTAATTTAAAGTTGTCGGGTGCCGTATTTGCAGTCGGATTTTCGATCAATGGTTGTCCATCGAATGGTTTGAACGTTTCCTCTAAATGTTCGGCAAATAATTCCGCTTTCTCTTTGTCTCCTTTTACCCATTCGCCGTTAGCTTTCCTTATTGGTGGCGAGTGCATTACGGGTTTCCTTATGGACTTCAAAGCTTTCCATAGAGAGTAGTTTGAACACTTATCTGCGGTCAAGCTCTCGAGGTAAGTAGAAGTCTCGCGATTTCTTAAGTCCTGCAGCACATTTTTTAGCTTGTTGCAAAGGTGGTTAAGATAAGTTTTATGCGGTGGCGCGCTCTTCTCTTTTCTCGTATGAGATCTTCGATATCAGACTGGTATTTGACTTTACTGTTCCGTGTTGCTGTTTTTCGAAAAGGGGTATTTTTCCATGCTGCGCACTGAATGGCTTCCACGAGCTTGCCAATTTCGTCTTCTATTTCAAATGGTGTCTTTAGCGGCACATTTAGAGCAATATTTTCCTTGTAGTCTTTTCTGAAAACGTCCCAGTTTGTTTTGTTACTAGTTAACTTAGGCGGTCCTTCTTTTTTTGCTAGACTTCCACCGATTTTCAGAGTGACTGCTGAGTGGTCTGAGCATAAATCATAGCATTCTTCTACTTCCGTTAGATTTTTAGTTAGCGCTTTTGTGATAAAGAAGGCGACGAGGTCAGGGATTTTATTATTGTCAGTTGGCCAATACGTTGGCTTTCCCGTCACGTTTCATACTGGCTTTGTACAATAATCTGCCTTTCGTTGAATTACATCTTGAACCCCAGAGAGTGTGTTTCGCGTTAAAGTCACCACCGATGATAAAATTAGGCCCGAGTGAGTCAAAGTGGCGAACGAGGTCGTCGTCCACCAGCCTATATCCCGGAGGGAAGTAACACGATCCGATCTGGTACTCTAAATGATTTATTTTTACGGAAACTGAGCTTATTTGCATAGAATCCAGTTCTACTTTTATGTTTTCGGAGTGTTTAATGTATTCTTTAATGTACGTAGAGGAACCACCTCTCCCATTTTCCGAAGGATGATGCGCGTGATAATCACTGTAGCCCTTTATTCTGGGTCCAGGTCCTTTTTTTAAGTGGGTTTCCGATATCAAGCATATATCAATATTATTTTTCCGTAAAAAGATTTCTAATTCGTCTATTTTTGCCAGAATGCCGTTTGCATTCCACGTTAGTATCTTTAGCAGCTGTTTCATATTCATGTTTTGTTCTTTGTCTTGCGAGGCTGGAACTCGAGCTTGCTCAATTTGTCGAAAATAACTTGATTAACCTTGGTTTGCTCCTCAAGTTTTCCCAATATCGCAGCTAGTATTTGGCAGACCGGATCTGTTGTGGCTGACCTTGATGCGACTTGCGCGTACGATTTCGTACTTCCAGCCAGTGGCAGTTTTTCCGTTGGACTTGGACCAGCGACGTTCTCTTGTGCAATTTTTATATTTTCCTTTATCGGTCTCGTCCTTTTGACTGGCTTAAGGGTCTTAGGCTTATCGATTTTAGGATCTCTTAAGTTTGGTTCCGGGTGTAGCGGTTTTTTTTTTTAGAGTATCGCGTCTTTTTTTAAGTTCCTTGGCGATTTCGCAACCTCGATAGTTCGCTGGGTGGTTTCCCATGCAATTCACGCAGACCGCTGGGACCTGCTTAGTTATGTTGCACTCTTCCGAGAGATGTGTACAGGCACATTTTACGCACCGTGGTTCTTTCTGGCAGTATGCCTGCGTATGGTTAAAGCCTTGGCATCGCTTACACTGAGGTATCGATCTCTTGCCCTTACGCATGGGCTCAACTTTTACCTTGATGATTAGAATGGTTTTCATTTTGAAGATTTCGTCCATATTCTACCATTTATAGGTAGAAAATACCCAAGTATGGGCCCAACACGAGAAGGTGCGGTCAGAAGGTTTCTGCAGTTGGAGAACCACCCAAAGGAATCCAAAGCAACACATGAAATACTCCAAATGCATGAAGGAATATCTCCAACTCGGACAAATGACCCCAGTGGAAGAGTCATATGAGATACTTAAAACTCCATACCATTTTTTTTATACCCCATCACGCCGTCGCCGTCGTGCTGGATTAAATTAATAAAGTTCAGAAAAATTATTTTTGTTAATTTTTTTTACTTATTTTTATGAAAATTGTTCACAGAAAGGAATGTAATAAATTTTATTAACATATCTATACAAGTTTTGACAAAAAAATAACTTAAAATAACTGACAATTTGCACTTTTTTTTACTCGTTTGGTATGTTTAACAGTTGCAGAACTTCATGTTCAATTAAACTTTTTTTTTCTTTTTGGAATGCATCTTATACTTGCCAGAAATGGATCTGTAAATATAAATCGACTCGCGAAGTTTTTCTGGTAAAGAGTTCCCTAAACTTTCTGTTTTCCTTATTCCTGGCTTCTTGAGCTTCCTTCGAAAGTTGACCGATTGGAAGAATACAAGTGGCAATTATTTGTTTTCCATGAAATAAGACCTTGTGTACACTATCTGGCATATAATACCAGCCCTAATTCTTTAGATACAGTTCTCTTGTTTCTGTTGCAGAACTCCCAAAGGCATTTAAGTCAATTGGGAACCCTGACCCAAGAGCTTCTAAGATGATATGAAACATTTTGCTAATTTCTTCGTCGATTCCTGTAATTTCGGCAGTTTTTGGTTCATCTCTGAAGAATCGTCTAGCCGTGTTCCCATCATTAATATTACCTGACTGTTGAGTTGGCATATCGACCAATAAACCACTTTCACTTCTGAATCTATATTGGATTAATTTTTGTCTGGCTTTGACCTTTTCTTTACCATCTTGGTCTCTTACCTGCCAAACTGTGAATGTGAAGTATACATTCCATAAATCGTATCCAAGAGTGAAGGGGACTTAATCCGAAGGACAATGCTAGTTGGTCCACAGACTTTCTCGAAAGATTGGCTGGATTGTTCATTTCAGAAAGTTTTGCAGCGCAAATGTAACAAGTTTGTGATGAAAACGTTATAGATGACAAAGCAGTACATATTTTGTCGTCGATCATGGTAAGTAAAAAAATTGGTTTGATGTCATGATTCATCTCAACAGGTAATATATTGTTAATTTGCTGTTGAATTGAATCTACTTCATGTTTGATCAATTCGGTTGATTCTTTTGCAAAACTCAATTTAATAGGCCTGCAGTACCTTGTTGATGATAGGGCTGGGTTTTGCCAAAGTACTTTTTTAATTTCTTCTTTTAAGAAATACAACTGGATGGGCACCATCGAGATACTGAAAAGATTTTCATCGAAATGATCACCTGACGAAAATTTTTGTTCGTATGGCTTGTTGAGCACCATCACAACCCCATTTTATTATCAGGGATACGAGTATTTCTTTTAAACTCGTTTTAAAATCATCAACAGAACTTAGCACGTCTTTTTGTGCTAAACATATACGCTTAACGCTATGATTTACTAAACCTTGTAAACCACATTCAGCAGAGGATTCGCTCACAATTCTGCTATCGGAATAGCACTTTGTTTTAGCCTCTTTAATTTTGTGATAAGAGGGCAGTAAATTGGGAACAGTTTTATTTATTTTCTGCCGTATTATTTTATATTGATGAGTAGATAGCTGTGACTCTGTTATCATTGCTAACGCCTCATCTGCAGACATTGACAAAAAGCCAAAAGTAGTAGTTTCCAGTGTTTTCCTTACAATTGAACCTTATTAACGATCAAAAAATGACGACAAAATAATTTAACTAAAAAAAAAAAAAAAACCAGACCTCTTTATGGAGAGCATATTGACAATTGCTTAATTGTGATAGCAGTATTTCTTTTTCCTGCTTTTCTAAGGTTTACTTCATTTGCAGTTGCAATTTCTTTAGCGCTAAATGCATCTAAAAGGATTTGTACTTTTCTCTTCTTGCTTTTTTCACAGAATTCATCAAAGCTTTTTCTTGGTTTTCCTACCTTGTTTACATGAGATGAAGAAGGAATTTCATCTAAAACTGTTTGTGGTAGCGTTAGGGTTTCATTCAGTCACGAACAATTTATGCTTTCGAAGCGATTTCGCTTTTGGGAATCTTTTCGTCAAATCTCAAGCATAAGTTTCTTAAAGTTGTCTTTATTGACTTAATTGCATCCTGAGAAAACGTAAAATTATTAAAGCAACCTATAACAAAAGAAAAAACAGTATGAAAGATCTTAATTTTAATCTTAGAAATCCAAACATCATAAATTTGTTTTTCGTAATTTCGTTAGGCATCCTAAAAAATGAAAAATTTAGTATGGGTCTCGCACCTGTGCGCAAAAAGACAAAACACTTTTTTGTTACTAACGTACATGGCTCTACAAGAAATAGGGTCTTCAACTTGAACAACACTGAATAACTATACTTTTGCTCTAATGAATGCATATAACGCATAAATTTGTCTTTAATTTTTGTTTCCTCTCCTCTTTAATTTAATTAAAAGCACCCAATATCCCAAATTAACTTACACACCTCACTATTCAATAAGATTATATTTATTAAAACAAAATATAATTAAAATCACGCGAACCACTTGAAAAAAAACTGAACTCTTGCTCTCAAACCTGACCTTCTTATGAATAATTGTACACAACTTGAACTTTGAGATAATTTTTTTTGTTACACGTGCTTCTAACATACAAATTTGTCCACAGTCATTAAGTGGGAGGTGTAAGCTGTAAGAAAAACCGGTTTTTGTTTAATTTGTGCAAGTCGATTTCTTAATTTAAACACGCTAAATAGGCAAATTGTCACACTATGCATCGTTAAGGAATCCAGTACCACCACAAAGTTGAGAGTCGTCTTCGACGCAACTTTCAAACCATTTTTTGGTTCTCCCTTAAACGACAAGTTGATGGTGGGCCCTAATATGGCGAAAGTATAGGTTTACCTTCACTGGTGATGTGGAGGAAATGTGCCGCCAAATTCGTGTAGACACCCCAGATGCGAATTACCAACTGATTCTGTAGAGAGATCATCCCAGCCAGGACCTGAGGATCTTTCGTCTGGAGACAGTAACGTTTGGGACAGTATAAGCACCTTTTCTGGCAATCAGAGTGCTCTTGAAGCTGGCGGACGATGAAGCATCAAACTTTCCAGGGGATGTGATCACGGGGGCGGATACCAGCCAGGAAGCCCAACACAAGTTAAAGGCGGCCAGTGAGCTTTTGGCAACAGCCGGTTTTCATCTTCGGAAATACGTCAGCAACTCGGAAGAAGTATTACAGCACATACCTCCTGATCAACGTGAAGTCGATTTCTCCGTTACCTTCGAGGAAAAAGGCGATATCAAAACACTGGGGATTAGGTGGCTACCAATATCTGATGTCTTCTCATTTCAGGTAGCAAGGTTCAGCGACGGCGATGTGACGAAGAGATCAATTTAATCGTCCATATCTAGGCTGTACGATCCAATGGGCTGGATCGCACCCTGCACGATCAAGGCAAAGATAATGATGCAGCAGTTATGGGGGAGAGGACTGGATTGAGTCAAACCGGTTCCAACAAGGTTGAAGCAGGAGTGGATTGCCTTCCGTGAAGATCTGCCATCAATCGAAAGGCTGCAAATTCCTTGGTGGGTAAACACAGACAAACGCAGCAGGAAGATCGAAGTCCATGGATTCAGTGATGCTTCAGAAAAGGCGTACGCAGCAACGGTCTACTTACGCGTCCTCGACGAAGACAATCAGGTGCACATGCATTTGCTGATAGCCAGGATCAAGGTACCTCCGTTGAAAACCATGACGCTGCCTCGTCTGGAACTTTGTGGAGCTATCCCGTTAGCTAAGTTGCTTCACGAAACAACACGAATACTGAAGTTAGGAGCAGTTGATATATGGGCATGGGCCGATTCAGTCATCACGTTATGCCGGATTACAGCGCCACCATCAAAGTGGAAAACATTTATTGGCAACCGAGTTTCCCAAATTCAAAAACTTACTAGCAATGCATTATGGAGACACATTCCATCGGTACTCAACCCAGCAGATTTAGCATCTCGGGAATATTTCCATCAATGATCCCCCAAAGCAAATTGTGGTGGCAAGGCCCGGAGTTTCTAAACCAGCAGTGGGATGTCACATTTCCAGAGCAGCCTAGCTATTTGGATACTCAGCACGAAGCCCGTCCTGTCAAAGTTCATCACTGCAGTACTGCAGGGGGAAACGGGAAATTTATAAACGACCTGCTAGAAAAGTATTCAACACTAACTAAGGTAACTAGGATAGTAGCGTACAGTTTACTAGTTCGACGCAATAAGAACATGTTTAGAGGAGTCGCAGATGTTCTTTCACCAAAAGAACTTGAAGAAGCGCTGACTCGTATTGTGAGCTTGGTTCAGCAGGAGATGTTTGCGGAAGACGAGGAGAAGGACAACACCAGAGGATACAGGGCACTGAACCCATTTAGAGATGATAATAACACGTTAAGAGTGGGGGAAGACTATCCAATGCACAGCGCTCATACGAATGGAGACATCCAATACTCCTAAAAGCAAACCACAGGGTCTCGACGTTCATCATCAAGGACGCACGCAAAAAAACGCTACACGGAGGGAACGAGAAGGTAATTGGGTACATAGCCAACGCTTCTGGATATTAAACCTTAAAAGAACGGTAAAAAGGTAATTTACGGGTGCACCATTTGCTTTAGGTTTAGGGCGAAGCCGTTGGAACAGTTAATGGGTAACTTCCCCAAAGCTAGAACGCCGATTTCAAGGCCCTTCACATTTGCCGGAGTGGATTACGCTGGCCCAATCGACGTGAAGGCCTGGAAGGGACGAAATGCTAAAGTCCTAAAAGGACACTTTGCCATATTTGTGTGCATGGTAACCAAAGCGGTACACACTGAACTTGTCAGTGACATGACGACACAGGCGTTCTTGGCAGCTTTTCGGCGATTTGCTCGAAGGGGTCTATGTCGGGACCTGTTTAGCGATTTCGGGAGAAATTTCGTCGGCGGAGATGGAGAACTACAGCGGCAGTTAAGAGAGGCGAAGGCGGATTGGAAGACAGTAGCAGAGTCACTGGCCAATGAAGGAATAAGATGGAGGTTCATTCCACCCGCTTTCCCACACTGAAATCGGTAAAGTTTCACCTTAAACGTGTGGCCGGAAACCAGTGTCTGACGTTCCAAGAGCTCACCACCTTTCTTACACAAATAGAAGCGTGCTTGAACTCTCGACCGCTGTGTTCTCAGTCAGACGATTTAAATGACACGCAACCAATTACGCCTGGACACTTTCTCGAAGGGGAGCCGTTAGACACCCCACCACAGCCAGAGTACGATATGGAAAAAATTGCTCACCTGGATCGATGGAAACGTGTCCAGACGCTACTCCATTCGTTCTGGAAACAGTGGAGTAATGAGTATTTGTCCAGACTCCAGCAGCGCCTGAAGTGGACAAAGGTCACTCCGACTACAATCAACGTAGGGGACCTAGTTTTGATAAAAGACGAGAGACTGCCACCACTAAAATGGAGTTTAGCACGGATTACCACCCTACACCCTGGACCGGTCAACTTATTTCGAGTGGTAACCGTAAAAACTAACAACACCATACTAAGGCGTCCAACATCGAAACTTTGTCCCATACCCAGTAACAAAACTTCAGAAATCGAGCCAATATAAAATCATCTCAGATGCATTTTAACACAACACAGATTTAATATTCAACACATAGATTCAGTCCAACACAACACAAAACAAAACTTTTATTCAAACCCAAGTATAAAAATCACCACAACACAAATACATCATTATTCAACACAATACCATAATAGTCCACTTTTTCAAAACCTAACGTCAAGCAATAGCCAAATAATACAATTCACCTTAATATACACACATACATATATATACTTCAACAATAGTTAATAGAATCAAAAAACATCAAATTTACACCACAATACAATAAATTACACTCAAGGAAAAATTCAATACAACATAAGAAAGACGAAAACAAAATAAAATTAAATTCTTTAAAAATCACTCAACACACAACAACGAATTTATGAAATTATCGCGGAACTCACTCGGTATTATAGAATTCGTTCGCGACGACCCATCTCTACCACACACACACCAACCACGAGAATCGTCATTCACACGCATACGCCGCGACAAAACAAAACAAAAAAAAACCCTCACCTGCGATATGGAGATCCAACGGCAACATCAACTACACAGCACAATTACAAAAAAAATCGAGAGAAATATAAAAAAAAAAAAGAAACCCAAAGGGTAGCACACCGAACAAAATCCCGACAGCAACACACTGCAAAAGAATCATTTCCATGAATGGAAAGGAGATGCAGCTGCACAAGCAACAACGACAGCAACGGCGCGCACGGATTACTGGAACTGGAGTAATACAATGAGAGCATCAAGAACAGCTTAAACACCAGTAGTATGACAGGACAAGAACAAAGGAATTAAATAACGGCACAATTTTTAATAACGTTGAACGAACAAGAAGTGGTGTTTTTTTTTTACATATAGATTTTTTACATATAAATTTTTTACATATAGATTTTTCTATCGCGAACAGTATCCGTTTTCCTCGATAGGTGGTCACCAGGGAACGTTTTCACAAGCTGGAGTTACGCTGATTCTCGGATGCATCCGAAAAAGCATTTAGTGCGGTAACTAGTATGTTCGTCGTCAACTGCAGCTTCTTTACGTATCGCCAGAAATACGATAATTTCAGGCAAGCATTGAGTTCATCAGGGAACGTTTTCACAAGCTGGAGTTACACTGATTCTCGGATGCATCCGAAAAAGCATTTAGTGCGGTAACTCGTATGTTCGTCGTCAACTGCAGCTTCTTTACGTATCGCCAGAAATACGATAATTTCAGGCAAGCATTGAGTTCATCTACAGGCGTTGATTGCGGGATGACCCACAAATAGCCGGAAATAGCCCTCCAGCAGTATCATTGCGCCTCCAAAGCGTCTCGCATTGTTCAGCAAATCTTTCATTGTTCAATCAAGCTTCTATGCTCGCTTCAATCAAGCTTCTATGCTCGCTTGTATGCTTCTAATGCTCGCTTGTATGCTATTGTGCATTCATCCCAGATGATAATTTTGCAAGTTTTCAACATCTGTGCCATCGCAGAGTTTCTTGAAATGTTGCGTGTTGGTTCGTCATTCATCTGAAGATTCAATGGCAATTTTAACGCTGAATGAGCCGTCCGACCGACTTCCAACAAATTGGCTGCTATTCCAGAAGAGGCGACCGCAAACTCGACATCGGCTCTTGACCGAATTGAAACTAAAATCAACGAAATGAGGAACGTTTTGCCAGTTCCACCAAGTGCATCGAGGAAGAATACTCCGCCGTTTCCGTCGTCAACCGCCTTCATCAATGTGACGTACACGTTCTTTTGCGAAGGATTCAGCAGTGGCCAGTCGTTCACAGACTTTCACAGTGTGCAAACGTGTTTCGGCTTCTCCTTTAAATCAGTAGTGCTTTGAAGTAGAATAATAGACAGTGAGTTTTCAAGTGGCGAGTTAGCCTATAGGTAGTGGTGGTGAACCGTCAACCCAGGGTCTTGGGTTCAATTCCCAACCACGAAAATTTGAATATAAACTTTTTTTATAATTTACACTAAATTAGTGGATAAAATTAATAATAAATAAACATTCGATGGAAAGTGAGCGGTCCGCGCTCCCAGTAGCGGGACCAGCTGATGACAAGGTATCAGCCGATGAGGCAGTGCAATCAGGCCACCAAGCAACAGTGGCGCCAGATGGTACGTCGAAGAGGAGGAGATTGAAACCATCTCCCAATTTGGTTAAGCGTCCCTCCACATCAGCTTCAGCTGTAAAGCTGCCGGGTGGAGTGAGGGAAGGGGCGCCGACCACAACAACAGCAGCAGCAATAGAAAAGAAGCGACAGAGGTCGGATGACTCTGTCGACTTCCCGTACATCTCCGACGGCGGGGAAGGCCGCTATGTAGGAGACGATAAGAATTGTTTCGCAGTTTTGGCATCCTCGGAATCAGAGGACGAAGACGAGGAAGTTCAAAATCTGACTAAAAGCATCAGACAGCTAGAGCAGAGGGTGCTTGCCATTAAGGCCAAACAAATGGCCAGAAGAGAGAGGGAGCGGCAACAAGAGCTCCAGCGCTCCCAACAACAACAACAACAGCCGAAAGAAAGCCAGAGGCAAAGCCAAATACAGCCGCAAGTACAGCAGCAACAACAACAGCTGAAAAAACAGCAGCAACTACAACAGCAGCAGAAAAAGCAGCAACAGCAGCAGCAGCAGAAACAACAGCAACAACAACCGCAGCACAACCAACAGCAACAACAACCGAAACCGAAGACGACGACAAAAGCGAGGGTATCGCCAATAAACACGTACAAAATTGAGCTTATGGACACCATTAGACTATGTAAGTCGGCCATAGGCAACAATATTTCTATTAAACGCTTAAATGAAGACAGGCACGCTATCCACTGTAATACAGTGGAACAATATAAAAAAATTAAAGATTTGTTAAAGGACACGACGACGGAGTTTTTCTTCTTCACCCCGAAGGGGGAAAAGCGGCAAACAATGCTGCTGAGGGGGATAGACCCGTCTACTGATCCGGAGACGCTCCTTGCGCTGCTTAAAGAGAAAGAGTGCAACGAGCTCTAATTTGTAGGGGTCAAGCCATTCACCACAGCTAAGGCAAAAAGGGAGAAGCGGAAACTGCCGTTCTTCCTAGTTCAGCTTTCACCCAATAGCAAGCTGGATGGTCTAAGGAGTATTAAAGTCCTAGACTACCAGGTTGTCGCATGGGAAAAATTAAGAAGGAGCGAAAACATTTTACATTTTACAATGTGTTTTACAATGTGTTCGCTGCCAAAGGTTCGGGCACGCCGCGTCGAACTGCGAAATGCAGCCTCGTTGTGTTAAGGGTGGAAAGAACCCCAAAGCAGAGGAATGCACTCTGGGTAAGGACGGAGTGGCAGATAAGAGCCAGCTCTCGAGTGCTTTATGCAGGAACTCGGGACACACCGCAAACTATCGGGTTTGTCCTAAGTTCCAGTACATTAAGAAAGTAAATCTAGTTCGCCAGGAGAAGGTCGTAGTGAAACGTCCACCTGCTCCAATTCAAACACAATCCGTGACTCCCCAAGTGACCTACGCCCAAATGGCGGAAGGTCGGGGAAACGCGGAACAGAAAAGACCGAAGGTTGCTTCTCAGGCCCCAGCGCCTAGAGCACCGGAGGCTCAAACTGACTTGCTGGCTATCTTGCTCTCTATCCAAGGGCAGATGGAGCAGCTTTAATGTCAGGTACAGGAGCAGGCGAAGCGGATGGACCAGATCTAGGCACCTCTGCCGGGCTTAACGCACCTTCAGTCGTAATGGGTACGAACATGGAGGAGCAATCCTTGAAGATCCTTGCGGTGAATGTGAATTCACTGATTAGGATCGAGCGAAGAGCCGTATTGTTTAAGTTGCTTGAAGACCAAACCCCTGATGTGCTTATGGTTAGCGAAATAAAGCTATCCCAGAAGCACAAATTGGGGCACAATAAATACAATATTGTCAGAAGAGACCGACCCAACCCCACACAAGGAGGAGGTGTTGCGATCTTCATACGCAAACAACTGAAATTCAAAGTTGAAGTGCGAAGGTTCCAGGAGCTGGAAGCGTGTATCGTGTGCATCCCTCTCCGTAGTGGAAAGAGAATGTACTTGGTCGCACTCTATGCACCTGAAGCTACTCAATCTACTTTATTTATTCCAGAGCTCGAGACACTTTTTCGATTCCTAAGGCTGGAGTCGGAGGAGAATTATTTCATCATGGCCGGAGATCTAAACGCCAAACATAGAGATTGGGGAAATAACACGCCTAATCCTAGAGGGAACCTACTATTCAATTGGTGGGGTCGGCACAGTGTCGAGTATAAACTCGATTTGAAAGCTACAGATAGTCCGTCGTTTCCTAGAAGCGGCTCTTATCTGGACCTTATGCTGTTCGACGTACGGTTACAACTGACCAACATGGACCGACAAACTATAAACTGTCTGCACACATTTGTGTATGACAGTGACCATTGCGGACTCAGTGCCGTAATGACGATTCCCAACGAAATTGCGGAGTTAGAGGAGTTTGTCCAAACGTACTCCTACAATTATAGTATAACGCGTTGGTCTCGCTTCTCAAGAACTTTGACAAGAGCACTCTCCTCGAATTCGCTCTACCCACCGTCCAATAGGAATCTGTCAAACGAGGAGATTGACTGGTACCTAAAACAAATGGACGAGACAATTAAACGAACTATGGACAATACGATACCTCGGTACCAACATACTGACAACGCAGACATATTCCGCAATGCTACAATTGACGCACTACACCAACACAAAAGTAGACTGCTGTCGAGACTAAAAACCTTGTACAGACAGTTTACTGACAGACAAAACTCGGAGGTTAGGACGCTGAAGTCGTTGATTAAAAACCTCCAAAAATTAATTAGAGAAAATTACAGACTTTCTGTAAATTTGCATTGGAACAACAAAATTCGGGCTTTAAAATCCAACAACCCGAGTATGTTCCCGCAAATAAATAAAATATTTCGGAGGAATAATCAAAACGACCTTCCGTGTCTTAAGATCCCCCGAACGACGAACAATGGACAAATACTAATAACAGCAGGTATAGATCCAGATAATGCAGTAGAGGATGACAACTTCTTTGTGATCGAAGATCCGCAGGAGAAGGTAGAGGCTATAGGAGCGACTTTCCAGGAAGTGTACAAGGTGAATGATACCATTTGCCCGAACTACGACCTGGAAAATCGCGTCCTTGTGCACAACTTCTACCTTCGAAATGATATAGAGCACTGGCGATCCGAGAACATAGGTTTTACCGAGTTTAATGACGATAGCAAATAATGTCATCGCCGATGAAAGGGTACATCCCCCGTACATATCGAAGGTGGAGCTCCAAGCGATCTTCGACTCATTGAGGAGGAAAAAGTCTGTAGGAATCGACGGAGTGTCGAATATTGTGCTTTGACATCTCCCTCTAGAAGCGGTGGACTTTTACACCACTCTGTTTAACAATGCGCTGAATAATGCACATTATCCAGCGCATTGGAAAACAGCAGTGATACAACCCATCCCCAAAAGGGGTAAGGACACCTCCAATCCGGCAAATCAACTTCCAGAAATCGGAAACCATTCTTTTTAGGACGCCGTTGTCTGGGGCCTCTAGGGATACCAGAAAGAATTGGCGAAAGTTCTCAATCGTGGGACCGCACGGACAGCCACTTGCGAGTCGAAGTGTAGTCAGATACCTAGGGCTCTGGTTAGACCAATATCTATATTTTAACAAACATATAGATGCTGCTCTGGCCAGAGCCAAAGGTGCTTTTGCCCTTACAAAGAGACTTTTTTATAGCAAGAAACTCGATGCAAGGGTAAAGGTAATCTGCTACATGGCCCTCATCCGGCCCATGCTCGTATATGGATGTCCCGTGTGGTTCAACGTGGGAGCAAGCTTGTTGGAAAAGATTCGGGTGTTTGAGAGGGCTTGCCTTCGGGCTTGCCTTCATTTATACAGAACACCGGAGTCCCAGTACATAAAATTCTATCCCAATGAGGTCCTATACAACAGGGCTAATCTAATAAGAGTGGATAATTTCGTTATCAAGCTGATTCGAAGGCACATTGCAAGAGCAATGAGCTCGACGAACAACCCGATCTTCGGGGCTTATTACCCCAATTCCGAGTATCATGAGAGAGTGCGCCTTAACGCCTTTGTTCCCCCAGAGGTGTTCCTCTATTTTGATAAGAAAGGTCTGATCCAGGACAGATTGGCGGTGCCGCTAATCCTCGGACAGCTGTGGATAGGCGACTCAACTACGACAGAGACGTTGCACACGGCAGTGTAGAGCGTCTCCGGTTTAGTATGGCGGTATCGGGTCGGGATGTTGATGACGTACAACGTCAGTACGGTCATTTCTGGTGGCTGGCCGAAATAGAGGAAACTCCTTCGTCGTTTCCTCCTAATCCAGGGTAGCCTGTTTGATGTTGAAAGTTGGCTGTTCTTGCCCATGACCGACTTACACAGTTTAGGTAGTTTTTTATGTTTAGGTAGGTGTTGGCAATAATTTAAAAAAAAAAATATATATATATATCCACAGCACTTGGATGAAAAAAAAAAACACAAAAAACAAAAAAAAAATAAAAAACAAAAACAGCACACGATAAAAAAAAAAAAAAAAAAAAAATCACAAAAAAAAACAAAAAAAAAAAAAATAAAAAAAAATTTACGTAGAAAATACGTAACATAGAATAAGATAGGGCAATTTAGAATAAGGTAGTTTAAGATTTATTTTAAGGTAGATTGTAAGTTTTATATATAAGAAGACTCAAAAATAAGTTCATATACTAAGTTTTTTAAATTTATTTAAAGTTTTTCTTAGTATCAATAGATAATTGATTAATAAAATGAATAAACAAATAAAGTCAGTGACGTCGAAAGACATAGTTTTAAGTATTAGGTTTAACTTAGAGCGCCCGCATAGGGCCAGTAAGTTAGAATAGGAATAGTTAAGCTAGTTTTAATCGTTTTTTGTCTAGCTATAAGTTTAATGAAGTAATAATAAAAATGCATTAAAAATGAAAAAAAAAAAAAAAGGGATTCAGCAGTGGGACATTTGTGCGAATGGTTTTTGTCAAATCGTGTCGATTGAAATCTCCATCGAGCTGCAATTCTTGATTAAATGCATCCAGCGATTGGGGGCTGCCAACAGACCTTCGATCATTTCAAGGTGGCTACGAGGGTACAGTTAAGAGCAAATGACGAGATCCGGACGTACCCGCCACATCGTGAAACGAGTAGCTTTTCATCCCCGGAAAACAGGCTGCACATACATACATATATATATGTATACATATATATATATATGTATACATACAGCAGCAGGAACAACAGCAGCAGAATAAGCAGCAATAACAACAGCAGCAGAAAATGCTGCAAAAACCGCTGCAGCAGCAGAAAAAGCAGCAACAACCGCAGCAGCAGAAACAACAGCAGTAGAAACAGCAGCAACAGCAGCAGAAACAGCAGCAACAGCAGCAGCAGCAGCAGAAACAACAGCAACAGCACCCGCAGCAGAAGCAACAACAATCGAAGACGACGACAAAAGCGAGGGTACCGCCAATAAATACGTACAAGATTGAGCTTATGGACACCATTAAACTATGTAAGTCGGCCATAGGCAACAATTTTTCTATTAAACGATTAAATGAAGACAGGCACGCTATCCACTGCAATACAGTGGAACAGTATAAAAAATTTAAAAATTTGTTAAAGGACACGACGACGGAGTTCTTCTCTTTCACCCCGAAGGGGAAAAAGCGGCAAACAATGCTGCTGAGGGGGATAGACCCGTCTACTGATCCGGAGACGCTCCTTGCTCTGCTTAAAGAGAAAGAGTGCAACGAGCTCGAATTTGTAGGGGTCAAGCCATTCACCACAGCTAAGGCAAAAAGGGAGAAGCGGAAACTGCCGTTCTTCCTAGTTCAGCTTTCACCCAATAGCAAACTGGATGGTCTAAGGAGTATTAAAGTCCTAGACTACCAGGTTGTCGCATGGGAAAAATTAAGAAGGAGCGAAAACATTTTGCAGTGCGTTCGCTGCCAAAAGTTCGGTCACGCCGCGTCGAACTGCGAAATGCAGCCTTGATGTGTCAAGTGTGGAAAGAACCACAAAGCAGAGGAATGCACTCTGGGTAAGGATAGAGTGGCAGATAAGAGCCAGCTCTCGTGTGCTTTATGCAGGAACTCGGGACACACCGCAAACTATCTGGGTTGTCCTAAGTTCCAGTATATTAAGAAAGTAAATCTGGTTCGGCAGGAGAAGGTCGTAGTGAAACGTCCACCTGCTCCAATTCAAACACAATCCGCGATTTCCCAAGTGACCTACGCCCAAATGGCGGCAGGTCGGGGAAACGCGGAACAGAAAAGACCGAAGGTTGCTTCTCAGGCCCCAGCGCCTAGAGCACCGGAGGCTCAAACTGACTTGCTGGCTATCTTGCTCTCTATCCAAGGGCAGATGGAGCAGCTTCAATGTCAGGTACAGGAGCAGGCGAAGTGGATGGACCAGATCTACGCACTTCTGGCGGGCCTAACGCATCTCCAGTCGTAATGGGTACGAATATGGAGGAGCAGCCCTTGAAGATCCTTGCGGTGAATGTGAATTCACTGATCAAGCGAAGAGCCGTATTGTTTAAGTTGCTAGAAGACCAAACCCCTGATGTGCTTATGGTTAGCGAAACAAAGCTATCCAAGAAGCCCAAATTGGGGCACAATAAATACAGTGCGAAGTGCGAAGGTTCCAACAGCTGGAAGCGTGTATTGTGTGCATCCCTCTCCGTAGTGGAAAGAGAATGTACTTGGTCGCACTCTATGCACCTGAAGCTATTCAATCTACTTTATTTATTTCAGAGCTCCAGACACTTTTTCGATTCCTAAGGCTGGAGTCGGAGGAGAATTATTTCATCATGGCCGGAGATCTAAATGCCAAACATAGAGATTGGGGAAATAACACGCCTAATCCTAAAGGGAACCTACTATTCAATTGGTGGGGTCGGCACAGTGTCGAGTATAAACTCGATTTGAAAGCTACAGATAGTCCGTCGTTTCCTAGAAGCGGCTCCTATCTGGATCTTATGCTGTTCGACGTACGGTTACAACTGACTGACACGGACCGACAAACTATAAACTGTCTGCAAACATTTGTGTATGACAGTGACCATTGCGGACTCAGTGCCGTAATGACGATTCCCAACGAAATTGCGGAGTTAGAGGAGTTTGTCCAAACGTACTCCTACAATTATAGTATAACGCGTTGGTCTCGCTTCTCAAGAACTTTGACAAGAGCACTCTCCTCGAATTCGCTCTACCCACCGTCCAATAGGAATCTGTCAAACGAGGAGATTGACTTGTACCTAAAACAAATGGACGAGACAATTAAACGAACTATGGACAATACGATACCTCGGTACCAACATACTGACAACGCAGACATATTCCGCAATGCTACAATTGACGCACTACACCAACACAAAAGTAGACTGCTGTCGAGACTAAAAACCTTGTACAGACAGTTTACTGACAGACAAAACTCGGAGGTTAGGACGCTGAAGTCGTTGATTAAAAACCTCCAAAAATTAATTAGAGAAAATTACAGACTTTCTGTAAATTTGCATTGGAACAACAAAATTCGGGCTTTAAAATCCAACAACCCGAGTATGTTCCCGCAAATAAATAAAATATTTCGGAGGAATAATCAAAACGACCTTCCGTGTCTTAAGATCCCCCGAACGACGAACAATGGACAAATACTAATAACAGCAGGTATAGATCCAGATAATGCAGTAGAGGATGACAACTTCTTTGTGATCGAAGATCCGCAGGAGAAGGTAGAGGCTATAGGAGCGACTTTCCAGGAAGTGTACAAGGTGAATGATACCATTTGCCCGAACTACGACCTGGAAAATCACGTCCTTGTGCACAACTTCTACCTTCGAAATGATATAGAGCACTGGCGATCCGAGAACATAGGTTTTACCGAGTTTAATGACGATAGCAAATAATGTCATCGCCCCCGTACATATCGAAGGTGGAGCTAAAAGCGATCTTCGACTCATTGAGGAGGAAAAAGTCTGTAGGAATCGACGGAGTGTCGAATATTGTGCTTTGACATCTCCCTCTAGAAGCGGTGGACTTTTACACCACTCTGTTTAACAATGCGCTGAATAATGCACATTATCCAGCGCATTGGAAAACAGCAGTGATACAACCCATCCCCAAAAGGGGTAAGGACACCTCCAATCCGGCAAATCTCCGGTCGATAAGTCTCCTTCCGAACATCAGCAAGGTATTCGAGAAAGTGATCAATAGGGCCCTGCTTAAGTGGACTGAGAACAGTAATATAATTCCGGATAACCAATTCGGTTTTAAGGCAGGGCATGATACAATACATGCTGCGTCTAAACTGGTATCGGATATCCAATGGAACAAAAGCAAGAACCAATGCACGGGTGCCTGCCTGATTGACTTGGAGAAGGCCGTCGACACCATATGGTTAGAGGGACTCTTCTACAAGCTAAGCAGGCTGGGCATAAGCAAACCACTGCTGTATATACTTCATAATATGCTCACCAGTAGACAGTTCATTGTCAAAAATGGCAATGTGACTTCTGCTGGAACATTTCTAATTAAAAGCGGTCTGCAACAAGGTGCGGTTAATTCACCGATCCTTTTCAATATTTACACGAGCGATCTCATAGGATCACTTCACCATGCCATAGCGTACGCAGACGACTTGATCGCGTACAATTCAGGACCAAAAATCGAGGTCATTGCAATTCTCTTGCAACGTGACTTCGATAAGATTCAGCGATATTGCGATGACTGGAAGTTGAAGATCAACTTCCAGAAATCGGAAACCATTCTTTTTAGGACGCCGTTGTTTGGGGCCTCTAGGGATACCAGAAAGAATTGGCGAAAGTTCTCAATCGTGGGACCGCACGGACAGCCACTTGCGAGTCGAAGTGTAGTCAGATACCTAGGGCTCTGGTTAGACCAATATCTATATTTTAACAAACATATAGATGCTGCTCTGGCCAGAGCCAAAGGTGCTTTTGCCCTTACAAAGAGACTTTTTTATAGCAAGAAACTCGATGCAAGGGTAAAGGTAATCTGCTACATGGCCCTCATCCGGCCCATGCTCGTATATGGATGTCCCGTGTGGTTCAACGTGGGAGCAAGCTTGTTGGAAAAGATTCGGGTGTTTGAGAGGGCTTGCCTTCATTTATACAGAACACCGGAGTCCCAGTACATAAAATTCTATCCCAATGAGGTCCTATACAACAGGGCTAATCTAATAAGAGTGGATAATTTCGTTATCAAGCTGATTCGAAGGCACATTGCAAGAGCAATGAGCTCGACGAACAACCCGATCTTCGGGGCTTATTACCCCAATTCCGAGTATCATGAGAGAGTGCGCCTTAACGGCTTTGTTCCCCCAGAGGCGTTCCTCTATTTTGATAAGAAAGGTCTGATCCAGGACAGATTGGCGGTGCCGCTAATCCTCGGACAGCTGTGGATAGGCGACTCAACTACGACAGAGACGTTGCACACGGCAGTGTAGAGCGTCTCCGGTTTAGTATGGCGGTATCGGGTCGGGATGTTGATGACGTACAACGTCAGTACGGTCATTTCTGGTGGCTGGCCGAAATAGAGGAAACTCCTTCGTCGTTTCCTCCTAATCCAGGGTAGCCTGTTTGATGTTGAAAGTTGGCTGTTCTTGCCCATGACCGACTTACACAGTTTAGGTAGTTTTTTAGGTTTAGGTAGGTGTTGGCAATAATTTAAAAAAAAAAATATATATATATATCCACAGCACTTGGATGAAAAAAAAAAACACAAAAAACAAAAAAAAAAATAAAAAACAAAAACAGCACACGATAAAAAAAAAAAAAAAAAAAAAATCACAAAAAAAAAAAAAATAAAAAAAAATTTACGTAGAAAATACGTAACATAGAATAAGATAGGGCAATTTAGAATAAGGTAGTTTAAGATTTATTTTAAGGTAGATTGTAAGTTTTATATATAAGAAGATTCAAAAATAAGTTCATATACTAAGTTTTTTAAATTTATTTAAAGTTTTTCTTAGTATCAATAGATAATTGATTAATAAAATGAATAAACAAATAAAGTCAGTGACGTCGAAAGACATAGTTTTAAGTATTAGGTTTAACTTAGAGCGCCCGCATAGGGCCAGTAAGTTAGAATAGGATTAGTTAAGCTAGTTTTAATCGTTTTTTGTCTAGCTATAAGTTTAATGAAGTAATAATAAAAATGCATTAAAAATGAAAAAAAAAAAAAGGGATTCAGCAGTGGGACATTTGTGCGAATGGTTTTTGTCAAATCGTGTCGATTGAAATCTCCATCGAGCTGCAATTCTTGATTAAATGCATCCAGCGATTGGGGGCTGCCAACAGACCTTCGATCATTTCAAGGTGGCTACGAGGGTACAGTTAAGAGCAAATGACGAGATCCGGACGTACCCGCCACATCGTGAAACGAGTAGCTTTTCATCCCCGGAAAACAGGCTGCACATACATACATATATATATGTATACATACATATATATATGTATACATATATATATATATGTATATATACAGCAGCAGGAACAACAGCAGCAGAATAAGCAGCAATAACAACAGCAGCAGAAAATGCTGCAAAAACCGCTGCAGCAGCAGAAAAAGCAGCAACAACCGCAGCAGCAGAAACAACAGCAGTAGAAACAGCAGCAACAGCAGCAGAAACAGCAGCAACAGCAGCAGCAGCAGCAGAAACAACAGCAACAGCACCCGCAGCAGAAGCAACAACAATCGAAGACGACGACAAAAGCGAGGGTACCGCCAATAAATACGTACAAGATTGAGCTTATGGACACCATTAAACTATGTAAGTCGGCCATAGGCAACAATTTTTCTATTAAACGATTAAATGAAGACAGGCACGCTATCCACTGCAATACAGTGGAACAGTATAAAAAATTTAAAAATTTGTTAAAGGACACGACGACGGAGTTCTTCTCTTTCACCCCGAAGGGGAAAAAGCGGCAAACAATGCTGCTGAGGGGGATAGACCCGTCTACTGATCCGGAGACGCTCCTTGCTCTGCTTAAAGAGAAAGAGTGCAACGAGCTCGAATTTGTAGGGGTCAAGCCATTCACCACAGCTAAGGCAAAAAGGGAGAAGCGGAAACTGCCGTTCTTCCTAGTTCAGCTTTCACCCAATAGCAAACTGGATGGTCTAAGGAGTATTAAAGTCCTAGACTACCAGGTTGTCGCATGGGAAAAATTAAGAAGGAGCGAAAACATTTTGCAGTGCGTTCGCTGCCAAAAGTTCGGTCACGCCGCGACGAACTGCGAAATGCAGCCTTGATGTGTCAAGTGTGGAAAGAACCACAAAGCAGAGGAATGCACTCTGGGTAAGGATAGAGTGGCAGATAAGAGCCAGCTCTCGTGTGCTTTATGCAGGAACTCGGGACACACCGCAAACTATCGGGGTTGTCCTAAGTTCCAGTATATTAAGAAAGTAAATCTGGTTCGGCAGGAGAAGGTCGTAGTGAAACGTCCACCTGCTCCAATTCAAACACAATCCGCGATTTCCCAAGTGACCTACGCCCAAATGGCGGCAGGTCGGGGAAACGCGGAACAGAAAAGACCGAAGGTTGCTTCTCAGGCCCCAGCGCCTAGAGCACCGGAGGCTCAAACTGACTTGCTGGCTATCTTGCTCTCTATCCAAGGGCAGATGGAGCAGCTTTAATGTCAGGTACAGGAGCAGGCGAAGCGGATGGACCAGATCTACGCACTTCTGGCGGGCCTAACGCATCTCCAGTCGTAATGGGTACGAATATGGAGGAGCAGCCCTTGAAGATCCTTGCGGTGAATGTGAATTCACTGATCAAGCGAAGAGCCGTATTGTTTAAGTTGCTAGAAGACCAAACCCCTGATGTGCTTATGGTTAGCGAAACAAAGCTATCCAAGAAGCCCAAATTGGGGCACAATAAATACAGTGCGAAGTGCGAAGGTTCCAGGAGCTGGAAGCGTGTATTGTGTGCATCCCTCTCCGTAGTGGAAAGAGAATGTACTTGGTCGCACTCTATGCACCTGAAGCTATTCAATCTACTTTATTTATTTCAGAGCTCCAGACACTTTTTCGACTCCTAAGGCTGGAGTCGGAGGAGAATTATTTCATCATGGCCGGAGATCTAAATGCCAAACATAGAGATTGGGGAAATAACACGCCTAATCCTAAAGGGAACCTACTATTCAATTGGTGGGGTCGGCACAGTGTCGAGTATAAACTCGATTTGAAAGCTACAGATAGTCCGTCGTTTCCTAGAAGCGGCTCCTATCTGGATCTTATGCTGTTCGACGTACGGTTACAACTGACTGACACGGACCGACAAACTATAAACTGTCTGCAAACATTTGTGTATGACAGTGACCATTGCGGACTCAGTGCCGTAATGACGATTCCCAACGAAATTGCGGAGTTAGAGGAGTTTGTCCAAACGTACTCCTACAATTATAGTATAACGCGTTGGTCTCGCTTCTCAAGAACTTTGACAAGAGCACTCTCCTCGAATTCGCTCTACCCACCGTCCAATAGGAATATGTCAAACGAGGAGATTGACTTGTACCTAAAACAAATGGACGAGACAATTAAACGAACTATGGACAATACGATACCTCGGTACCAACATACTGACAACGCAGACATATTCCGCAATGCTACAATTGACGCACTACACCAACACAAAAGTAGACTGCTGTCGAGACTAAAAACCTTGTACAGACAGTTTACTGACAGACAAAACTCGGAGGTTAGGACGCTGAAGTCGTTGATTAAAAACCTCCAAAAATTAATTAGAGAAAATTACAGACTTTCTGTAAATTTGCATTGGAACAACAAAATTCGGGCTTTAAAATCCAACAACCCGAGTATGTTCCCGCAAATAAATAAAATATTTCGGAGGAATAATCAAAACGACCTTCCGTGTCTTAAGATCCCCCGAACGACGAACAATGGACAAATACTAATAACAGCAGGTATAGATCCAGATAATGCAGTAGAGGATGACAACTTCTTTGTGATCGAAGATCCGCAGGAGAAGGTAGAGGCTATAGGAGCGACTTTCCAGGAAGTGTACAAGGTGAATGATACCATTTGCCCGAACTACGACCTGGAAAATCACGTCCTTGTGCACAACTTCTACCTTCGAAATGATATAGAGCACTGGCGATCCGAGAACATAGGTTTTACCGAGTTTAATGACGATAGCAAATAATGTCATCGCCCCCGTACATATCGAAGGTGGAGCTAAAAGCGATCTTCGACTCATTGAGGAGGAAAAAGTCTGTAGGAATCGACGGAGTGTCGAATATTGTGCTTTGACATCTCCCTCTAGAAGCGGTGGACTTTTACACCACTCTGTTTAACAATGCGCTGAATAATGCACATTATCCAGCGCATTGGAAAACAGCAGTGATACAACCCATCCCCAAAAGGGGTAAGGACACCTCCAATCCGGCAAATCTCCGGTCGATAAGTCTCCTTCCGAACATCAGCAAGGTATTCGAGAAAGTGATCAATAGGGCCCTGCTTAAGTGGACTGAGAACAGTAATATAATTCCGGATAACCAATTCGGTTTTAAGGCAGGGCATGATACAATACATGCTGCGTCTAAACTGGTATCGGATATCCAATGGAACAAAAGCAAGAACCAATGCACGGGTGCCTGCCTGATTGACTTGGAGAAGGCCGTCGACACCATATGGTTAGAGGGACTCTTCTACAAGCTAAGCAGGCTGGGCATAAGCAAACCACTGCTGTATATACTTCATAATATGCTCACCAGTAGACAGTTCATTGTCAAAAATGGCAATGTGACTTCTGCTGGAACATTTCTAATTAAAAGCGGTCTGCAACAAGGTGCGGTTAATTCACCGATCCTTTTCAATATTTACACGAGCGATCTCATAGGATCACTTCACCATGCCATAGCGTACGCAGACGACTTGATCGCGTACAATTCAGGACCAAAAATCGAGGTCATTGCAATTCTCTTGCAACGTGACTTCGATAAGATTCAGCGATATTGCGATGACTGGAAGTTGAAGATCAACTTCCAGAAATCGGAAACCATTCTTTTTAGGACGCCGTTGTTTGGGGCCTCTAGGGATACCAGAAAGAATTGGCGAAAGTTCTCAATCGTGGGACCGCACGGACAGCCACTTGCGAGTCGAAGTGTAGTCAGATACCTAGGGCTCTGGTTAGACCAATATCTATATTTTAACAAACATATAGATGCTGCTCTGGCCAGAGCCAAAGGTGCTTTTGCCCTTACAAAGAGACTTTTTTATAGCAAGAAACTCGATGCAAGGGTAAAGGTAATCTGCTACATGGCCCTCATCCGGCCCATGCTCGTATATGGATGTCCCGTGTGGTTCAACGTGGGAGCAAGCTTGTTGGAAAAGATTCGGGTGTTTGAGAGGGCTTGCCTTCATTTATACAGAACACCGGAGTCCCAGTACATAAAATTCTATCCCAATGAGGTCCTATACAACAGGGCTAATCTAATAAGAGTGGATAATTTCGTTATCAAGCTGATTCGAAGGCACATTGCAAGAGCAATGAGCTCGACGAACAACCCGATCTTCGGGGCTTATTACCCCAATTCCGAGTATCATGAGAGAGTGCGCCTTAACGGCTTTGTTCCCCCAGAGGCGTTCCTCTATTTTGATAAGAAAGGTCTGATCCAGGACAGATTGGCGGTGCCGCTAATCCTCGGACAGCTGTGGATAGGCGACTCAACTACGACAGAGACGTTGCACACGGCAGTGTAGAGCGTCTCCGGTTTAGTATGGCGGTATCGGGTCGGGATGTTGATGACGTACAACGTCAGTACGGTCATTTCTGGTGGCTGGCCGAAATAGAGGAAACTCCTTCGTCGTTTCCTCCTAATCCAGGGTAGCCTGTTTGATGTTGAAAGTTGGCTGTTCTTGCCCATGACCGACTTACACAGTTTAGGTAGTTTTTTAGGTTTAGGTAGGTGTTGGCAATAATTTAAAAAAAAAAATATATATATATATCCACAGCACTTGGATGAAAAAAAAAAACACAAAAAACAAAAAAAAAAATAAAAAACAAAAACAGCACACGATAAAAAAAAAAAAAAAATATCACAAAAAAAAAATAAAAAAAAATTTACGTAGAAAATACGTAACATAGAATAAGATAGGGCAATTTAGAATAAGGTAGTTTAAGATTTATTTTAAGGTAGATTGTAAGTTTTATATATAAGAAGATTCAAAAATAAGTTCATATACTAAGTTTTTTAAATTTATTTAAAGTTTTTCTTAGTATCAATAGATAATTGATTAATAAAATGAATAAACAAATAAAGTCAGTGACGTCGAAAGACATAGTTTTAAGTATTAGGTTTAACTTAGAGCGCCCGCATAGGGCCAGTAAGTTAGAATAGGAATAGTTAAGCTAGTTTTAATCGTTTTTTGTCTAGCTATAAGTTTAATGAAGTAATAATAAAAATGCATTAAAAATGAAAAAAAAAAAATGGGATTCAGCAGTGGGACATTTGTGCGAATGGTTTTTGTCAAATCGTGTCGATTGAAATCTCCATCGAGCTGCAATTCTTGATTAAATGCATCCAGCGATTGGGGGCTGCCAACAGACCTTCGATCATTTCAAGGTGGCTACGAGGGTACAGTTAAGAGCAAATGACGAGATCCGGACGTACCCGCCACATCGTGAAACGAGTAGCTTTTCATCCCCGGAAAACAGGCTGCACATACATACATATATATATGTATACATATATATATATATGTATACATACAGCAGCAGGAACAACAGCAGCAGAATAAGCAGCAACAACAACAGCAGCAGAAAATGCTGCAAAAACCGCTGCAGCAGCAGAAAAAGCAGCAACAACCGCAGCAGCAGAAACAACAGCAGTAGAAACAGCAGCAACAGCAGCAGAAACAGCAGCAACAGCAGCAGCAGCAGCAGCAGCAGAAACAACAGCAACAGCACCCGCAGCAGAAGCAACAACAATCGAAGACGACGACAAAAGCGAGGGTACCGCCAATAAATACGTACAAGATTGAGCTTATGGACACCATTAAACTATGTAAGTCGGCCATAGGCAACAATTTTTCTATTAAACGATTAAATGAAGACAGGCACGCTATCCACTGCAATACAGTGGAACAGTATAAAAAATTTAAAAATTTGTTAAAGGACACGACGACGGAGTTCTTCTCTTTCACCCCGAAGGGGAAAAAGCGGCAAACAATGCTGCTGAGGGGGATAGACCCGTCTACTGATCCGGAGACGCTCCTTGCTCTGCTTAAAGAGAAAGAGTGCAACGAGCTCGAATTTGTAGGGGTCAAGCCATTCACCACAGCTAAGGCAAAAAGGGAGAAGCGGAAACTGCCGTTCTTCCTAGTTCAGCTTTCACCCAATAGCAAACTGGATGGTCTAAGGAGTATTAAAGTCCTAGACTACCAGGTTGTCGCATGGGAAAAATTAGGAAGGAGCGAAAACATTTTGCAGTGCGTTCGCTGCCAAAAGTTCGGTCACGCCGCGTCGAACTGCGAAATGCAGCCTTGATGTGTCAAGTGTGGAAAGAACCACAAAGCAGAGGAATGCACTCTGGGTAAGGATAGAGTGGCAGATAAGAGCCAGCTCTCGTGTGCTTTATGCAGGAACTCGGGACATACCGCAAACTATCGGGGTTGTCCTAAGTTCCAGTATATTAAGAAAGTAAATCTGGTTCGGCAGGAGAAGGTCGTAGTGAAACGTCCACCTGCTCCAATTCAAACACAATCCGCGATTTCCCAAGTGACCTACGCCCAAATGGCGGCAGGTCGGGGAAACGCGGAACAGAAAAGACCGAAGGTTGCTTCTCAGGCCCCAGCGCCTAGAGCACCGGAGGCTCAAACCTGACTTGCTGGCTATCTTGCTCTCTATCCAAGGGCAGATGGAGCAGCTTTAATGTCAGGTACAGGAGCAGGCGAAGCGGATGGACCAGATCTACGCACTTCTGGCGGGCCTAACGCATCTCCAGTCGTAATGGGTACGAATATGGAGGAGCAGCCCTTGAAGATCCTTGCGGTGAATGTGAATTCACTGATCAAGCGAAGAGCCGTATTGTTTAAGTTGCTAGAAGACCAAACCCCTGATGTGCTTATGGTTAGCGAAACAAAGCTATCCAAGAAGCCCAAATTGGGGCACAATAAATACAGTGCGAAGTGCGAAGGTTCCAGGAGCTGGAAGCGTGTATTGTGTGCATCCCTCTCCGTAGTGGAAAGAGAATGTACTTGGTCGCACTCTATGCACCTGAAGCTATTCAATCTACTTTATTTATTTCAGAGCTCCAGACACTTTTTCGATTCCTAAGGCTGGAGTCGGAGGAGAATTATTTCATCATGGCCGGAGATCTAAATGCCAAACATAGAGATTGGGGAAATAACACGCCGGCACAGTGTCGAGTATAAACTCGATTTGAAAGCTACAGATAGTCCGTCGTTTCCTAGAAGCGGCTCCTATCTGGATCTTATGCTGTTCGACGTACGGTTACAACTGACTGACACGGACCGACAAACTATAAACTGTCTGCAAACATTTGTGTATGACAGTGACCATTGCGGACTCAGTGCCGTAATAACGATTCCCAACGAAATTGCGGAGTTAGAGGAGTTTGTCCAAACGTACTCCTACAATTATAGTATAACGCGTTGGTCTCGCTTTTCAAGAACTTTGACAAGAGCACTCTCCTCGAATTCGCTCTACCCACCGTCCAATAGGAGGAGATTGACTGGTTCCTAAAACAAATGGACGAGACAATTAAACGAACTATGGACAATACGATACCTCCGCAATGCAACAATTGACGCACTACACCAACACAAAAGTAGACTGCTGTCGAGACTAAAAACCTTGTACAGACAGTTTACTGACAGACAAAACTCGGAGGTTAGGACGCTGAAGTCGTTGATTAAAAATCTCCAGAAATTAATTAGAGAAAATTACAGACTTTCTGTAAATTTGCATTGGAACAACAAAATTCGGGCTGTAAAATCCAACAACCCGAGTATGTTCCCGCAAATAAATAAAATATTTCGGAGGAATAACCAAAACGACCTTCCGTGTCTTAAGATCCCCCGAACGACGAACAATGGACGAGTACTTATAACAGCAGGTATAGATCCAGATAACGCAGTAGAGGATGACAACTTCTTTGTGATCGAAGATCCGCGGGAGAAGATAGAGGCTATTGGAGCGACTTTCGAGGAAGTGTTCAAGGTGAATGATACCATTTGCCCGAACTACGACCTGGAAAATCGCGTCCTTGTGCACAACTTCTATCTTCGAAATGATATAGAGCACTGGCGATCCGAGAACATAGGTTCTACCGAGTTCAATGACGATAACATGGCAAACAATGTCATCGCCGATTACATCCCCCGTATATATCGAAGGTAGAGCTCCAAGCAATCTTCAACTCATTAAGGAGGAAGAAATCTGCAGAAATCGATGGAGTATCGAACACTATGCTTCGACATCTCTCTCTAGAAGCGGTGAACATTTACACCACTCTGTTTAACAATGCGCTGAATAATGCACATTATCCAGCGCATTAGTAAACAGCAGTGATACATCCCACCCCCAAAAGGGGTAAGGACACCTCCAATCCGGCAAATCTCCGGTCGATAAGTCTCCTTCCGAACATCAGCAAGGCATTCGAGAAAGTGGTCAATAGAGCCCTGCTTAAGTGGACTGAGAACAGTAATATAATTCCGGATAACCAATTCGGTTTTAAGGCGGGGCATGATACAATACATGCCGCATCTAAACTGGCATCGGATATCCAATGGAACAAAAGCAAGAACCAATGCACGGGTGCCTGCCTGATTGACTTGGAGAAGGCCTTCGACATCGTATGGTTAGAGGGACTCTTCTACAAGCTAAGGAAACCACTGCTGTACATACTTCATAACATGCTCACCAGTAGACAGTTCATTGTCAAAAATGGCAATGTGACTTCTGCTGGAACATTTCTAATTAAAAACGGTCTGCAACAAGGTGCGGTTAATTCACCGATTATTTTCAACATTTACAAGAGCGATCTGATAGGATCACTTCACCATGCCATAGCGTATGCAGACGACTTGATCGCGCACAGATTAGGACCAAAAATCGGGGTCATTGCAATTCTCTTGCAACGTGACTTCGATAAGATTCAGCGATATTGCGATGACTGGAAGTTGAAGATCAACTTCCAGAAATCGGAAACCATTCTTCTTAGGACGCCGTTGTCTGGGGCCTCTAGGGATACCAGAAAGAATTGGCGAAAGTTCTCAATCGTGGGACCGCACGGACAGCCACTTGCGAGTCGAAGTGTAGTCAGATACCTAGGGCTCTGGTTAGACCAATATCTATATTTTAACAAACATATAGATGCTGCTCTGGCCAGAGCCAAAGGTGCTTTTGCCCTTACAAAGAGACTTTTTTATAGCAAGAAACTCGATGCAAGGGTAAAGGTAATCTGCTACATGGCCCTCATCCGGCCCATGCTCGTATATGGATGTCCCGTGTGGTTCAACGTGGGAGCAAGCTTGTTGGAAAAGATTCGGGTGTTTGAGAGGGCTTGCCTTCGGGCTTGCCTTCATTTATACAGAACACCGGAGTCCCAGTACATAAAATTCTATCCCAATGAGGTCCTATACAACAGGGCTAATCTAATAAGAGTGGATAATTTCGTTATCAAGCTGATTCGAAGGCACATTGCAAGAGCAATGAGCTCGACGAACAACCCGATCTTTGGGGCTTATTACCCCAATTCCGAGTATCATGAGAGAGTGCGCCTTAACGGCTTTGTTCCCCCAGAGGCGTTTCTCAATTTCGATAAGAAGGGTCTGATCCAGGACAGACTTACAGTGCCGCTAATCTTACACGTTGCTCGGACAGTTGTGGATAGGCGATTCAACTACGACAGAGACGTTGCACACGGCAGTGTGGAGCGTATCCGGTTTAGTAGGGCAGTATTGGGTCGCGATGTTGAAAGAGATTAAACTCCTTCGTCGTTTCCCCCTAATCCAGGGTAGCGCGTTTTAGATTTAAAGTTGGCTGTTCTTGCCCATGGCCGACTTACATAGTTTTAGGTTTAGGTATTTTATATATAGTGTATAGGTAAAAATAAAAAAAAATGTAAAAAAAAAAAAATAAATAAGTTCATCATCACAGCACTTCGATGGCAAAAAAAAACACAAAAAAGAAAAAAATACGTATATAATTACATAAGGTAGAGTAAGATAAATTAAGGTAGAATAAGATAGTTTAAGATTTATTTTATGGTAGTTTGTTAAGTTATATATATAAGAATAAAAAAAAAAAGTTCATTTACTAAGTTTTTTGTATAATAATTTTCTTAGTAAAAATTAAAATTAAAAAGAAAAACTAAATAAACAACCAATTTTCAAGTTCTTTACGTCGAGAGACATAGTTTTTAGTGTTAGGTTAGCATTATGAATGAAATTCGCGAAATTATTTATTAGTTTCCATTATTTTTTTTAACCAATATTCTAATCAACATTACAGTAATGAAAAACAAAAGCTTTTTTATTCAAAATAACAGTATTTAAAAATAAAAAAATTTATTAAAAATACTTCATTTATTACGTCACTTTCGTATTCATACAAGGCAAGTTCAGGTAACTAAACTAAATTAAATTTATTGTTTAATGCTTCGTTGGGTACCCACTTCGTTTCTTAGATGATTGGGCATCGAATCCACCAATTTTTTCGTTACGTCAGATCTAATTTGGTCTCATTCCCTTTTTAGAACCTCCCTCAGATGCTTTGTGTTCTTGACTTCATATTGCTGCACTTTTTTCTTCAAATTTGCCCATAAATTCTCAATGGGGTTTATGTCAGGCGGTTGTGGGGGGGGGGGGGGGGGGGGAGGTGTCTAATACTCGAGGACAATTATAAAGCAACCACATTCGGGTGTTTAGGGCATTATGATTGGGATCGTTGTCTTGGTAATACTTAAATGAAGCTCTAATTCCCAACTTGGTGGCGCTAGTATGCAAATTATTTTTCAGTATATTAATATACTTAGCACTGTCCATTGTCCCGTCAATAAACACCAGTTTGCCAGTTCCAGTAGCGGAAAAGCAACCCTACACCATAACAGACCCACCTCCGTGGTTTACTGTGGATGCCAAATTTTCTTTATTTGAGAGATGTGAGATACTGTATATATATATATATATATACACAATATATACACACACACATATATATATATAAACATATACTGCAATTTATTGTTTATTGTTATAGTATAAGTCCATCGAGTTCTTTTCAACAACCCCAATTACAAATCCGTGGTAAAAACATTGGTCCTCAGAGCCGGATAATTTGTGTGTGCTAAAATAAAAAAATCAGAAACTTAAAACATTGAGAAACATAAGTGAGATATATATTTTAAACTTTTTACGGACATTTGTGGAAGTGGGAGTGCAATTCCTTTGTTTTTCTTTGTTTCACGGAAGAAAGTAAATTCCAACTGTGCAAATCGGGATATCCGCGTAGCGTAATTACGCTGCTGCAGACGTCCACTTAAGGCACAACACGTAAACACGCAAGTGCTTACTATTTTATTTTCCTTTTCTGTACCTTTTTGTATATCGTAAAAAAGTGTAAAATGTCCTTTGGAGAGCTCCAGAACCAGCTATTGGCACAAATTAAACGTGACTTAATAAATTTCAAGAAGACAGGTGATGCACGTCGGTCAAATAATTATTTATCGACTCGGCTTTCGTAGTTAGAAGACAATCTGATAGCTTCTCGGCGTTATCACGATGAGGTTGTGAGTGGTGTTGAGCTGCAAAAGGGATTTTCAAAAGAGGGTTTAGTAGCATTGTATGGGGAAATTCAGGAGACTTACCTGGAGTATCGATGTGAGTTGCTGGATGCTCTCGACAAGTGCACAGTTACCAGTAAGCTTCTTCCAGCTGCGACGACGGCTGCTTCCTCAGTTGCTATTAGCGAGATTAGCAGGGTGGTTGGATGTTGTGTAAATAGGGATGGGCATCTGATTGGCATCAACCTGGCGATGTCCAGTGTCGCAACTATCTCACACTCATCAATTGTGCTTATTTTACCTCCCCGTGGTCACCACCGGGTACTGGTCTATGTCCATCCGGACTTGACTTGCTGAACTTATAAGTGCGAGTGTTGATAAAGCAGAAAATAAAGCAACACTATAATGCTCTGTCGGAGTTGACTGTCTGCTCGAGTCTCAGAAGTCTAACATGAGCCCCTCAGAAAGAGGACGTACGGCGGATGAATTCACATGGTTGAATCAACGGTGGCGTCAACAGTCAACATGGCAGTTACCTCAATGAGCTACTTCGACGTATTTGGAGCTGAGGTCATTGAGGATTTTCAACACTAGTCAGGGTGTTGAAATAGAGATTGTATATGGAAATATACACGCGAGGAAATAATTCGACCAAGAAAAGAAAAGAAGACCAAGCCAACGTGTTAAGTAAACGTTTATTCTCTAACAACTGAACGGACAACGGAGAATTTGTCATGAGAAAAAAATCAAAAGTACTGCAATTGAAAAATGCACTCTGTGTGTGTGGGAGCACAATTTTGCATTGTTTCAAGGTTAATGAAGATCATGTCAGTGTTGCCGGTTGCGTTTGTCTTCTACATTTACTGCCCGGCTGGGCCGGTAGGCTCAGGACCACTGCTGAATAGTCGACACACCTTTTGTGCCGGTCGCGTTGTGCTCTTCAATTTATCAGACTCCAAGCAATATTGCATAGTTACATTGCGAACAAGTCCGTCGCTGCCCGGATGAACAGCAATGATGCGTGCCAGTCGCCATTTGGCTGGCGGTAAATTTTCGTGACGAAGTACGACGACATCCCCAACCTGCAGATTTTCACATTGTCGCCGCCACTTTTTGCGCTGCTGCAACGAAGCCAAATATTCATCGTGCCAACGATTCCAAAACGATTGATGCATTTGTCGTAAAAGTTGTCAATGTTGAAGTCGATTTGTAGGCGCTTCTGGTATGGTAGGTTCAGGTAATGCCACGAGCGAACGACCGATCAAGAAATCAGCTGGAGACAATGCCAAACGGTCATCCACGCTATCATGTATGGCAATCAACGGTCGCGAATTTAAGCAAGCCTCAATTCGCACAAGCAATGTATGTAATTGATCGTAGTATAGTGCCTGGCCACCAACTACGCGTAGCAAATGCCTCTAACGGCGGCCTCCCATAGACCGCCTTGATGGGGAGCTGCGGCTGAGATGAAATGCCATTGAGTCTGTTGATTCGCCAATTGCTGTTGTGTGTATTCACTGTGCCATTCGACCAGGTCGGTTTGAAGAAGTTTGTTCGCCCTTTTGAACTGCGTGCCATTGTCGCTGTAAAGGTGACTGCATGGGCAACGCCGGCCTATGAAGCGTGCAAAAACGTTGAGAAATGCTCTTGCTGATAAATCCTCCGCCAGCTCGATGTGGACAGCCTTGGTGGCCATGCAGACGAAGATGGCCACATATGTTTTCTTTGTCGTACGTTTGCGCTTTGCCCCAATTCGAATGTTGAAAGGTCCACAGTAGTCGATGCCAGATAAAGAAAAGGGTGGTGATGCCACAACCCGCGCCGCCGGTAATGATGCCATTTGTTGCTGAGCCATTCGCTGAGTGTGTCGTCGGCATATGACACATTCATATACGCATTGTTTTACGAGCGCACGGCCGCTGATGATCCAATAACGATGTCGGAGTACTTGCAGCATGAGGGTAGCCTGCACGTGGGAGTTAATGAAATGAATATCTCGTACGATGAGTCGCGACAGGGTGCTCTCCTTTGCCATAATGATTGGATGCTTTTGGTCCGTAGATAGGTCAGAATTTCGTAATCTACCGCCGACTCGCAATATGCCCTCTGAATCCAAATATGGCGCCAACGGTGGTAACTTACTTGTAACTGCCACCTGTCGAGAATGGGTTAGTTGCTGAATTTCACTGCAAAAGTACCCGTCTTGCTCTGCTCGAAGATGCCATTTTAAAGCCATAGCCATTTCGTCACACTCCACCACTGTGTGATGCCAATATTGTCGTCGAGTTGGATTGCCACGAAGCACATACGCAGTTGTTCGTATTAGTCGGCCAATAGAAGAGAAACGTTCGACTAAATCGATGGTGATGACTTCCTTGCCACAGCGATATCTCGTTTGTATGATAAGCTGTGGGGAAGTACGCACAATATGAGCCTTAATAGGCCTAGACTCTACAGCTATCGCTTCTACGTCTGCCTCCGAAGGTGATGGAATATCATTTGCTATGTTGGTTCGCATTAGTTCGGTCGGGCCATGCCACCATAGCGGGTGACCAACCAAAGAATCCGCTGTAATCCCGCGGCTCGCACAGTCAGCTGGATTTAGATGACTTCGAACATGTCGCCAATCAGCCACGTTGGTATGTTGCTGTATGTAGTTAACTCTGTTTGCAACATAGGGTTTGAGTGTAGCAATTGGTTTGCGTAGCCAACAATGTACAATCGCTGAGTCACTATATAGCGTACAGGGTGCCTGCTCCAAGTCCAATGCGTGTCTAGTACTGCCAATAGTCTCCGCTAAAAGTTGTGCTGCGCACAACTCCAATCGTGGTATCGTAGTCGTCGAATTGCCTAGTTGATCGACTCGAGATGGTGCAACACGCGTTTTCGCAGTAACGAGTGCTGATGTGAAGTCGCCATTGCTGCTCGTCGTACAGACGTATACAACAGCTGCATATGCCTTGATGCTAGCGTCGCAAAAGCCATGTAAATGAATGGTGACCGATGCTTTCATCTGCAAACACCGTGGAATTCGTAATTGTTGCAACCGCTGCAAATTGTTGCGATAATCGGACCATTCTTGAATCAATTCCGTTGGAAGTTGAGAGTCCCATTCTAAGCCAGTACGCCATAAGGTCTGTATAAATATTTTCGCCACGATGATGACGGGTGCAAGCATATTTGTTGGGTCATATAATCTCGCAGTATTGCTAAGTATTTGTCGTTTGGTTCTAGATGTCATTTCGCCAATGTTGATTCGATAGAACAACTCATCCGTTGTTGGATTCCAATGCAAACCGAGTACTGTTATCTCCGGAGATTTCAATTCGATGTCATCTGCTGTCCCCAGATTGCCTGTGATTCCAGCCACTGCCATTTTGTCGTTGGACTGCCATTTGCGGAGATGAAAGTGACCTTGCTGCAAGACTGTATCGACGTCGTTGGCCAATTGAATCGCTTGTTGGGTGGTTTCGACACTCGTTAAGTAATCGTCGACGTAGAAGTCACGAAGAATGCTTGTGAGAGCGATCGCCGATTGGTTAGCATTCGCCAATATATGACAGTTGTCGCGGCCGCACTGCTGCATTGCTCGAACAGCGTCGTACGGACCCGATGCCATGCCATATGTGACAGTAGTCAACTGGTAAGTGCGAATCGGCTCAGTAGTTGATTCGCGCCACAAAATTTGCTGCCAGCGTTGATGACGTTCGTTAACTCGAACTTGGCGGAACATCTTCTCTACATCTGCCGAGAGAGTCACTGCAAAGCGTCGAAAGCGGAAGATGATCGTAGTGAGCAACTCTTGTATGAGCGGTCCACTCAATTGTGTGTCATTTAAAGAAACTCCATTTGATGTCTTCGCCGAAGCATTGAAAACAACGCGAAATTTTGCCAATACTGGATGATGTGGTATCACGTATCGCTGTGATGGTTCAGATGAGAAGTTCAAGGCATGCTTCATATGTCCTAAAGCCATGTATTCCTGTATGAATGCTACGTACTTCGCCTTGAGTTCTGGATCGTTCGCCAATCTACGCTCCAACTGATAAAATTGACGTAGTGCCAGTGGATGAGAGTTTCCAAGAATCTGTGCGTCTGGACGAAAAGGAATCTGGACGACGTAACGGCCATCGGAGTCACGTCGATGCGTAGCCATGAAAACATTCTCGCATACATCGTTATCGGTAACCGTTGCCTGGTTGTCTGCGTCAGCTTCAAATATACGAGCCAGTGCCAGGTCGAGACGTTCATCACTACCGTCAACATTGCCATGGATTGTGTGAAGTGAGCGCGTTGATGCCATAATTGAAGTGTCTACTGTCGCTGGTCCAAATACCACCCATCCCAGCGAAGTTGATTGTGCAAATGGTTCATTTACTGAACCGCGTACTATGCCTTCTTGTATGATATTACCCCACACGTCAGCGCCAATAAGAGCATCTATTCGACCCGTTCTACCAAACGACGGATCTGCAAAAGCCAATGTGCGCAAATGTTCCCAGCATGACGGTGCAATGTCAGCTGCTGGAGTCGGTGTAGTGATGGTAGTGAGTAAATAGAAATCCACATCAATGTCGAATGTGCCATCGCACGATGCCAAATTGAGTGTAGCGCGGCCACGCGTGTGTGTTATGGCCGAACCGACACCTTCTACTTGAATTGTACAGGGTTTCCTGCAAATAGCCAATTGATTAAAAAAGCGGTATTTCATAAAACTGACCTGACTGCCCGAGTCGCAAATGATCCGGCAACGATGAGTAGAGCCAAAGCCGTCCTTTATGTGAACAATTGCAGTCGCCAATAAGACTAATCGCTCGCCAATGACCACAAACGTCTTAGCCGACGGTGGTAGTCATGCAGGATAGTTTTGTGGTGGTTGAGATATTGATGTTGCAGGTGTTAGCGTAGCTGATGATGTTGTTGTCGATCTAGCGGCTGGTGCGGTGCCAGAAGAATTACCGCGGCATAGCAAGGTATGATGTCTGCCTTGACAATTGCGGCAGTTGCCACCTGCACACACCTTGGTTGCATGTCCAGGCTTCAAACAGTTGAAGCACAGATTAGAGCTGCGTAGTTTGTTGAATCGTTCAGCCATAGATAAAGCCAACAACTTTGGACAGGTACTGATGCGATGTATACTGCTGTCGCAAAATTCGCAATTGCCAGGTGAAGTCGCTGCCAGTTTGGACTTCATCAACCGTGGTGCATTAGGTAAACGCCGCTGTGATGAGCCCATTGCGGTGCCATTGTTTGAAAAGCCAGGCCAATGAATAATGTCCAGAGACAGACTCTGTGCTCTTTTCTCGACGAATTCCAGCAAATTATCCAATTTGGGAATATCCTTTTGACTTGTGTGCATACCCCATGCATGTTGTGTGATTTGTGGCAATTTTGATGTGACTATTGGTACGGCTATTGCATCCCATTGATCGACTGGCAATGCCATTACACGCAATGCGCGAAGTGATTCACGCACGGTGTCCACAACAGTCAAGAGTCCCGCACCAGTTTCGATAGCGACTGGTTTGATGCCAATGAAGCGAGAGACGTGCAACTCAGCCAATTGTTTTTTGTTGTCGTAGCGTCTCATCAACTCATCCCAAGTAGCCTGATAGCCACCAGTGTAGAGATTGCCAACAAGCGTTTCGAGCGTATCGCCAACCAATGACTCGCGCAATTTCTGCAATTTGTAGTACTCGGGAATGCCTGGTTTGTCGATGAGCGTTTGAATTGCATCCTTGAACGCTAGCCAGTTGCGAAGTGAGCCATCAAATTTCGGTATAGTAACCGGATCCAATTTAAGACTCATGGCAGAAGATCGCAGTTCTGCAGAATTCTCCGGAATCAATGGCTCAACCTTAGGAACCATCAATCGCTTAAGTTTTGCCACCGCTGGGTTATACAAATCCTCCAGATCGTTCCACAGCCGCTGATGTGCATCTAATTCTTCATCATTGTCTGCGTCGTCGACTAGCACATCATGAGCGGCAGTAAAACGCTCAAAATGTAAATTTAGACTGGTTAATTCCTGGGCACATGTATGATAGTCGCCAGTGAATCCCTCAGCCAAAATTGCCGTGGTCATACGGCGCAATATGTTGGCTTGGGATGTGCGTCGATTTAACTCAGCCATTGCCAATGCACACACCAAATCACGTTACTCACTGTGTATAACAAGTGCCAATGTCCAAAGATGAGCCAGGTGGAAAATTCTGCGAATTCTGTCGCTGCTCGTTGTCTCCACACGTGAGCGAATGTTCTAGAGCGCCTGCGCAAAGCCAATGTTTAACGTGATGCAATTCGATGTAATCCGCAATTAAACCAAATAATTTTATAAAAAAAAACTGTTTTCCAAGATGTACTTAGGGCAAATTAAATTGATTCCTCACAGGAGGCACCAAAAAATGTATATGGAAATATACACGCGAGGAAATAATTCGACCAAGAAAAGAAAAGAAGACCAAGCCAACGTGTTAAGTAAACGTTTATTCTCTAACAACTGAACGGACAACGGAGAATTTGTCATGAGGAAAAAATCAAAAGTACTGCAATTGAAAAATGCACTCTGTGTGTGTGGGAGCACAATTTTGCATTGTTTCAAGGTTAATGAAGATCATGTCAGTGTTGCCGGTTGCGTTTGTCTTCTACAGAGATGGTGGCGGAAGAGCCCTTAATGGGTCAACGGCAGCTCTCACATCCCCGCAGCGGGTTACTGGCTCCGGAATATTCCGGCTCCTTTTATCCAAGGGGTCGCAGAAAGGGCCTGTCCTCCAGGTTGGGGGTTGTGAGTGGGGCTAACAACCCTACCGCGGAAAAAAATTGTTGTTACGAAGCGACCAATAGCCTCGGATAAGGATGAATTTACTGTTGACGACCCGGCTAAATGAAATAAGGACAATGACGTTCGGATCTGCACGTGGAATGTTCGAACCCTGAATAGACCGCGTGCAGCCGAACAACTAGCGGAGGCCCTAGACTGCTAGAAAGCAGATATCACCGCCATCCAGGAAGTGCGATGGGATGGGCCGGGCAAAAGGAGGATGAAAAACTGTGATATCTACTACGGTGATTGCTACAGGGAACAGAAGCAGCGTCTATTTGGATGCGGATTCGTTGTAAGCGGCAGACTTAAGCAAGAAGTCTTGAGCTTTCGACACGTAAGTGAACGCCTTGCAACTATCCGCATCAAGGCTAAATTCGCCAACATCAGCCTTATATGCGCTCACGCCCCCACAGAAGATAAAGACGATGCTACCAAAGATTGTATCTATGAGCTGCTCGATAAAGCATATGAGCAATGCCCTAAATATGACGTTAAAATCGTCTTAGGTGATTTCAACGCCAAAATAGGAAAGGAGTACCTCTTTGGTAGCACAATCGGAAAGCACAGCCTACACGACACCACGTCTGGAAACGGACTTAGGCTGATTGATTTTGCTGCGGGACGTAATGTTACCATAGCCAGTTCACGGTTTCCTCACCTTAATATCTACAAAGGAACATGGCGGTCACCAGATCATCAAACCGTCAACCAAATTGATCATGTTGCGATCGACGCAAGGCACTCCAGTATTCTAGATGTCTGAACTTACCGAGCGGCCAACATTGACTCGAACCACTACCTTGTTGTAGCCAATGTACGGATGCGGATATCCCGGACGCCAAAACAACGAGAAAATACTGTGAGGAGATTTAACGTTGGACGGCTACAAACGCAACAAACCGCCAGAACCTTTGCCGATCGCGTATCCTTAAACCTCTCGAGAAGTCCTATGCTGCCAGCATCAAATGTCGAAGACCAGTGGCATCGATGCCAAGAAGCCATCAAAAACGCCGCAACTGATGTGCTCGGTTTCACCAGTCCACCCCCACGAAACCCCTGGTTTGACGAAGAGTGTCGGCAAGCACATGCAGCAAAACAAAGTGCCTACGAAGCGTCACTGCATAGAAGGACGAGAGCAGCTCATTAGCTCTACGAGCAAAAAAGGAGGGAAGAACATCGAATGTACCATTCAACCTGGACGATGAAAGCCAAGATTTCCGTCCATCTGACCAAAATGAAGTGAGGATAGCAATATCTAAGCTTAAATCCAACAAGGCTGCTGGACCGGACGGCTTAACTGCCGAGCTGTTTAAGGTGGCCGGAGATGACCCGGTGGAGAGCATACACCAACTCGTCTCCAAAATTTGGTCAGAAGAAAGTATGCCTGATGAATGGAACCTCAGCATCGTTTGCCCGATCTACAAGAAAGGAGACCCAACTATAGAGGCATCAGTGTCCTGAACATTGCGTATAAGATCATGACTGGTGTACTGTGTGAGAACCTGAAACCATTAGTCAACGATCTGATAGGTCCCTATCAGTGCGGTTTTAAGCCCGGTAAGATCACGACCGATCAAATATTCACACTACGGCAGATCCTGGAGAAAACCCAAGAAGTCCAGATCGATACTCATCATCTTTTTATCGATTTTAAGGCCGCATATGACAGCATTTATAGAGACGAGCTATACAGAGCCATATCTAGTTTTGGCATCCCTACCAAAATTGTCAGATTGTGCAGAATGTCGATGGAGAACGCTCGATGCTCCATAAAGGTTGGAAACAATCTCACCGAGACCTTTGATGTCAAAAAAGGATTTAGACAAGGTGACGCGCTGTCATGTGACAATTGTGCGAAACTCACAAGCCAACACCAGATGTCATTGACATTATTGGCAGAACACAGCGAGATGTCACTGGTGCGTTTGCAAGTATTAGTGCAGAAGCGGCAAAAATGGGTTTGGTGGTGAATGAGGGTAAAACAAAATATATGCTGTCAACAAGAAGGGACACACAACATCGACGAATCGGGCAGAACATCACGATAGCCAGCTACAATTTTGAGGTAGTTAGGGACTTTGTCTACCTCGGCTCCGCGGTAAACTCTGATAATGACACCTCAGCAGAAATCAAGCGAAGAATTACACTTGCCAACCGCTGTTTCTTTGGCCTAAGACGGCAATTGATTAGTAAGGCCTTGTCAAGAAACACTAAGGGGACTCTATATAAGACTCTTATCATCCCTGTCCTGCTCTATGGTGCAGAAGCATGGACGCTAGCAAAAGCGGATGAAGATCTTCTTGGTCGTTTCGAACGCAAAATTCTTCGAGTGATTTTTGGTCTTCGATTCCAACCCGGAGGGACAACGCAGTAGAGGAAGAGTTCGCCTTAGGTGGCGCGCACAAGTGGAAGGGGACCTCAACCTACTTGGAGTGCGCAACTGGAGGCAGTTAGCCAAAGATCGCGCGAGCTGGAGAGGCGTATTGGTTGAGGCCCAGGTCCACCCCGGACTGTAGCGCCACCTAAAGTAAGTAAGTAAAGTAAGAGATTAGCAGGGATCTTCGTCTCTTTAAGATTCACATCCCAGAGTTTGCTGGATCGTACACTAAATGGAGGGCTTTTCATGACATTTTCGTGTCCCTGATTCACAGCAATAATTCACTAAGTGAGATCCAAAAATTACATTATTTAAAGTCCTGTTTAACTGGTGAAGCAGCACGACTTCTTCAACTCTTATCAATCGAGGCTAGGAATTACGCTACAGCTTGGAAGCATTTAACGTTGAGGTTTGATCACAAACGGGTGTTACTCAACGTCCAATTTAAGGTCCTTTTCGGTTAACCTGTGTTAGGAAAAGAGTCTGCAGAGGGGTTAAAGTCCATTTTAGATGCAATTATGGGAAGAGAAGTTGGGCAGCAGTACGGATCTGCCAACGATGAAGCAGTTCAATGAGTTTTTGGAAATCCGTTTTAGTAAGTTGGAAGCTTTAGCACAGCAGTGCACATTTCGGTCTATCGCCAGGCCTTGGTCAAAATTGGATTCGCCCCCCAAGGTTTTTCAAGCTTCGGCAAAAACGAAGCAATTTCAATGCAAGGTATGTAACCATGGGCAACATTCCTTAAGAAAATGGAACCGATTTTTGGGCATGGACGTGACGCATAGACAACAGCAGACAACAACAAGACAAGGTTTGCGGAAATTGTTTGGCCTATAGCCATCCAACACGAGATTGTCCCAGTAGCAAGAGCTGTTATTTTTTTCAAAAACTTCATTACTCATTGTTACACCCACTTACTCACGCACACACATTCTCACCCCATACGCGCACAACACCACGGATTCAACACTACAATGATAGCGCTCAAACGGAGCAGGTGACTGTGAACCCCAACGTACCCACATTTCGTCCGATGAGTGACAACCAACCCGATGGTAGCATGCGTAATGCAAAAGACGAAATTGGGATGGGTCGTCGTAGGTAAAGTTCTTGAGGAGACACCGCAGTCAGTTAAGAGTTTCGTGCATTTGACTGATCGCGATGCACAGATGCACAAATTTGATCGGCCGTCGAAAGCATTCTGTTTAAGATTCATTACAAAGTCGAATCAGTTTCAGGAAGATGAGGGCACTCGAACCGGAAGAGCTACAAGCAGCGACACACATTACCATTCAGCAGCTCAAAAGGAGATGTTCTCTTCGGAACTACTAGAAGAAGGAAATCCCAAGACGACACCGAAAAAATTTAAGTCACTCAACCCCTTCTTTGATGGACGGGATATCATGCACATAGGGGGACGACCTCAAAACGCATATGTACCCTATGAGCAAAGGCACCCAGTCAACTACAACCCAATCACCACTTCACAGAACTCGTGATGAGCGGCCAAAATGGTTGAAAAGGGAGCAGACTCCGAAGATTGGGGATTTAGTAATCGTTAAGGATGAACGATTGCCACCATCCCAATGGATGCTTGCAGGCATTAGAGAAGTCCACCCAGAAGCCGAAAGTCTAATCCGCGTTGTGACACTGAAAACCAAAACCGGAGAGCTCAAACGTCCAATAACAAAATTCTGCTACCTACCATAAAACAAAAACAATGAAAACAACACATTAATTTGATAAATTTTCTTCATTTAAACCAATAAAAATTCTTCAATTCAATTTTCTTTAGTTAAATCAATAAAACTTAAATTACTTATTAACCTATTATATTGTAGCATAATAATAACTACGCTCCCTAAAAGTATGATGCAACAAATTCCGAAGTGTCTTTTCATTCTGGCAGAATTTTGGTCCGAACTGTCCTTTCGTTCGAGGTTCGTGTCTGCGATGAAGTCTCCACAACTCATGTCAACGAAAGAGACGGATAATATCACGGACAAGAGGGAATTATAACTGCAAGAATTATTACATCAGAATTTCTCTTGTTCCAGTGGTCGAAGAATTTGCTAGAAGTTTCTGGCTATGAAAAACTTCTGCTATATAAGGACAGATGGCTTTCGAGAGGGGGCAGTAGTTTTTAAACTGTGGCGAAGAGATTAGAAAAGTGATAATGGGCGAAGTTGTAATTTTGTAATAAATTGAAAGTTGAGATTTAACAAGAAGAAGTAATTAGTTTGAATTTGTGAATTAAGTAGAAGAAAGGAGATAAAGTGATTTGAGAGGACAGAGACCTTGTAAGAAAAGAATTGCGAAGAATAGTATAGTGTGAACTGGAATTGTTTTATAGACTAGAAAATAAAGAAAATAATATCACAGAATATTGTTTTATCTACTCGAGCCGTAGCTCGCATATTACAATATACATATATGTATACTGCTAAATTCTAAAAGAACACAACACAAAATTCTATCTTCTCTATACACATAAACACATCATGAATGGGCATCCACAGCTGTCTGGTCAACGACACGGCAAGATCATCGACACTTTTCACAGCTGATTATCACCAATAACCACCCAAAAATAAAAACCAAAATAAAAAACCACACTTATAAAACGCATGCGATGCATATCAACATGACGCGTACCAACGTATTCGATCGTATTTACGTACCCTCAAAATTTATTGGTATACTTTACACTAAATTATGCACACACATTTCTTTTGTTTTTTTTTATTTTATTATTTTTTTTAATCAAGTGTACTTAAGAAGTGTAGAAAAGAAAAAAATAACAACAACCCCAGCGATGCCACCGAAACTTGTACATGAACCGGTACAAGTTCATTAATCAAAAAAGAAAAAAAAATATATATATATAAACCCAAAATAATACATTACATAAATCAAAATACAGAAATGAATAACAACAAACTCACCTGGATACATGGAATCCTCCCACGTTTTCCAAATGACACGAAACGCGAAAAAGTTACATTAAATTACAATTAAAAATTAAAATAAAACATTATAAATAAAAACGAAAGAAAAAAAAAATAAAATACAACGCACTACTCGTGAACTACTATCACTACAATTTACAATCAAAACAACTCCAGCGGGAACAAGGAAGATGTATTATTAAAATCGCATATGGCAGTGAAAATAAGAGAAGGACATATACATCTCTCCCGAATGATCATATTGAGTGAATAAATCAATGACATCGACCATCAATGTGCTTTGTCTTTTCATTCCATATGGGTCCCTATGCGGTGGCGCAATGTGTTGTTGATATTTCAATTCCATTTTATTCATCATCAGTCTCTTTGCATGTACCCTTTGCAATCAACATGAAGTAGATCAGTTCCACCACAAGGGCCTACAGGGTGGTCCGGAATTGAAGGATGAATTTTGCAAGTTGTGGACAATAATTTGCGAACTCCGTTCACAGCCAGGGAGAATGTTGGCGACTAAAACATTGAAGAACAGAGTGACGACACCAAGTGACAGTTCTTCTATAACAACAAAATGGTTATAAAGCAAACAAAACTAGATTCTATGTTTCTGTAACTACTATAATCAATACATTTGTAAATTAATACATTTTTACACAAATCTACTAAATATATTATAGAATGCGAGCTACGGCTCGAGTAGATAAAACAATATTCTGTGAAATTATTTCTTTATTTTCTAGTCTATAGAACAATTCAGGTTCACACTATACTATTCTTCGCAATTCTTTTCTTACAAGGTCTCTCTCCTCTCAAATCACTTTATCTCCTTTCTATTACTTAATTCACAAATCCAAAGTAATTACTTCTTCTTGTTAAATTTCAACTTTCAATTTATCACAAAATTACAACTTCGCCCACTATCACTTTTCTAATCTCTTCGCCACAGTTTAGAAACTACTGCCCCCTTTTTGATCGCCATCTGTCCTTATATAGCAGAAGTTTCTGATAGCCAGAAACTTCTAGCAAATTCTTCGACCACTGGAACAAGAGAAATTCCAAGATGACAATCATTCTTGCAGTTATAATTCCCTCTCATCCGTGATATTATCCGTCTCTTTCGTAGACATGAACTGTGGAAACCGCAGACACGAACCTCGAATGAAAGGACACTTCGAACCAAAATTCTGCCAGAATGAAAAGACACTTCGGAATTTGTTGCATCATACTTTTAGGGGCGTAGTTATTATTATGCTACACTGCCCCCCTCTTAGACGTGTTCGTCCCGAACAAGTGCATCCTCATTTCGGCCATTGTATCGACTCAGTCGGTCCACATGAACCACTTTCATTTTGGCCCTTGGTCCTCGCTGGATGCGGTAGACAACATCGTTGATGCGGGTTACTATTCTGTAGGGACCTTCCCAGTTCCGCTGCAATTTAGGTGATTTCCCCTTTTGGCGATGGGGATTATACAGCCACACCAGATCTCCTTCCTGGAATCCTGACGTCGTTGCCTTGGCATCATACCTGGTCTTCATGCGGTCGCTCGTCATCTTAATCTGGCTTCTGGTCCTTTGGTGTATGTCCCTAAGCCTTTCCCTAAGGTCCGCCACGTACTCTTCTTCATTTCTGGGCTCATTGGTAGGAGATCCAAATTTCACCTCACTGGGTAAACGAGCTATTCCACCAAATAAGATTTGGAACGGCGTATGTCGAGTAGTGCTATGCACGGCACTTCTATAGGCCATCAAAAACAACGGAATCTGCCGGTCCCAATCCCGTTGGTAGTCACCTACGACCTTCGAGAGATGTTCGTCCAAAGTCCTACTGAAACGCTCCACCATACTGTCCGAATGTGGATGAAGCGGGGTTGTCCTTGTCTTTTTGATTCCGAGTAGTTGACACATCTCTTGGAAGATTCTTGACTCGAAGTTCCGCCCTTGGTCAGAATGCAATTCCAAGGGCACACCGAATCTGCTAACCCAATTGTAGACGATCTGTTCCGCCACGGTTCTGGCTTCCTGGTTAGGGATCGGAAACGCTTCCGGCCACTTACTGAAGTAGTCCATTACTACGAGTATATACCGATTACCATTGTCTGTTTCCGGAAAGGGCCCTGCGATGTCAATGGCGATTCGTTCGAAAGGTGCTCCCACGTTGTATTGGTGCATCTTACCTCGAGTTTTGATTCTCGGACCCTTGCTAGCTGCACACACGTCGCATTTTCTGCACCAGCCTTCGATATCTTCCTTCGCTTTTAACCAATAAAAACGTTCTCGTACCTTTTCTAGCGTCTTATTCACTCCCAAGTGGCCTCCGGACGCCCCGCCATGCATTTCCTGTAACACCTCCTTGACCCTCGTCCGTGGTACGACAAGCTGCATTACAAACGACTTTCCGTCGGAGGATTCCCATTTTCTTCTCAGAACACCTTCTTGGACATGGAGGGAGTCCCACTGCGCAAAATATGCCTTTAAGGTCGGGCTTCTGTGAGAGATGTCCTGATGATCCGGTTTCTCCATGTTCTCCTTCCAGGCCAGAATCGGCTCGATATCCGGGTCTTCCTTCTGAGCGTTCCGGATCTCATCTACGCTCCAGCCGGCGATAGGTTCGGCTCTCATTCTTTGGATGGAAACCAGCTCCCGTTCTTCCTGACGCGCACAATGTTTACAATCCGTTCTGCATAGTCTCCGGGACAGTGCATCCGCATTAGAGTGGAGCCTTCCTTTACGATGCTGTATTTCGTAGTCGTAGATTTGCAGCCTTTCGATCCATCTTGCGACTTGACCCTCAGGACTCTTGAACTGTAATAGCCATTTTAAGGCTGCATGGTCTGTGCGAACAACGAACTTCCTCCCATAGAGGTATTTGTGAAAATGCTTCGTAGCCAAGATCAAAGCTAGAAGTTCTCGCCTTGTCACGCAGTAGTTCCTTTCTGGCTTAGAGAGCACCTTGCTGAAGTACGCAACCACCTTCTCTTGGCCATCATGCACCTGGGAGAGTACGGCTCCTATCCCGACATTACTAGCATCTGCATCCACAATGAACGTTTCCCCGGGAGTGGGGTAGGCTAGTATCGGGGCATCGCATAGCCGTTGTTTAAGTGCCTTGAAGCTCTTCTCGCACTCAATTGACCATTTGAATTGTTTTCCCTTTTCCGTCAACTGGTGCAGGCTCTTTGCGATCCCGGCAAAATCCTTCACGAACCGTCTGTAGTAGGTGGCTAGGCCCAGGAAGCTCCTTAGTTGGTGTTTGTCTTTGGTGACTGGCCAGTTTTTCACCGCTTCGACCTTCTCTGGATCGGTTCTCACTCCTTTCGCTGAAATTATGTGTCCCAGGTACTTGACTTCAGCTCTAAACAGGGCGCACTTCTTGGGGTTGAGCTTCAGGTGGGCACTTAGAAACCTTTGAAACACATTGCTTAGATTGTCTCGGTGTTGCGCAAACGTTTTTCCAACGACGATGACATCATCCAAGTATACCAAACAGGTTTTCCATGTTAACCCTTGCAGGACACATTCCATCAATCGCTCGAAAGTCGCCGGAGCATTGCACAGCAAGAATGGCATTACAGTGAATTGCCATAGCCCATTTCCTGCGGTGAAGGCGGTTTTCTCCCGGTCTTCTGGATGGACCTGTACCTGCCAGTAGCCACTCTTCAAGTCGAGAGTGGAAAACCATCGGGCTCCTGAAAATGTGTCTAGCGTGTCGTCAATCCGTGGCAGAGGATAGCTGTCTTTCTTGGTGACGTAATTGAGCTGCCGATAGTCCACGCAGAACCGCGTGCTGCCATCTTTCTTCTTAACAAGTACAACCGGTGATGCCCACGGACTTTTGAAACTTTCAATCAGACCTTCTTTCTCCATTGCCGACACCATCTCTGCAACTTCTGTCTGCTTTGCCAATGAAAGACGCCTAGCAGGCTGACGAATTGGTCTAGTATCACCAGTGTCTATTCGATGTTGTACCAGGTGCGTTCGGCCGTATTCTCCGTCCTGTGAGGCAAACACATCAGCGTACTCATTGGTAAGATTCTCTGCCATAGTTCGGTGCTCCTGATTCAGCTCACTGGACTGGAGAAACGTCTCTTTCGTTTCCGCTGTCCACGGTGATGGGAAAGGTTTTGGAGCATCACGTTCAGATATTGTTGCGACGGCGGTAATCGGCGTGCATTTTCCAGTCACCTCCCCTCGCCTTAGTTTTGACAGTGTGTGGTCTTGCGTTCAAAACCTTCACTGGAACCATGGTGTTCTTTGGTTCGACTAACGTCTTTCCCACGATGTAGTCTTGAGAATTCTTCTCTGGGTCTGCTTCTACTATGTAGAATCGGTGGCTCCTAAGATCACCTTCCAGCTTCGTCCAAATGATTGTCTCTGAAGACGGCGGCAAAACTTCGTCTTTGCTGATGACTGTATTGAGAGTTACGGCATTCTCGTTTCCGTACACCATCGGAATCTCCACATTTCGATACCTCAGTACTTGCATCCCGATGTTCAAGATTACTTCATTTGCTTTCATGAAGTCTGTTCCGATGATGCACTCATCGCATATATCTGCCACCAGAAACGCATGGGAGAACGTCAGTCCCGCCAGAGTGATCGTAAGACGAACTTCTCCAAACACCTTCGCCATTTCCCCTGTTGCAGTCTTCAGGCGGTAGCTGTTGGTGTTATGCAGCCATGAGCTTCTGACGATATCTCTTCTTACAATGGAGGCGGTGGCACCTGTGTCGATGGTGGCTACGCACTTCTTCTTGTTGATTAGTGCCTCCACTGTCAGGCTCTTGTTACCCCGATTGGTTTGCGAAACTTGAATGGTGGTCCTGGTGGCCTCGATTCCAGTAACCAACTTCCCGACTGCTGGTTTTGGGAAGTCTGACTGACAGGATGGATGTTATCACCGCCAGTTGCTTCCTCTCTGCTTCTCCTACTTCCGCAATGTGGACAATTTCCTCGTCTAGGTGCACTTCTGCACTGCCGTTGTAAGTGTCCGGTTTGGTTGCAATTCCAGCAACGGATTTGACTTCCGCGAGCTCTGTCTTCATCCATGACGGCTGTTCTCTGGCATGAGCATTCCACGACGGACATTTCCCTGACACGGTGTATTCCCTGGTATGCTTGGTCCGCAGCCTTCATTGACAAAGCGAATGCCAATGCCTCGGGGAGTGTTCGCTTTTCAGCCATCCTTACAGCCATTTGCAGTTGTCTGTCCTCTATGGCCTGAATAAAAGCTTCCACCGCCATTTCGTTGATAAGCTCCTCACCGGCTTTAGGGTATGAAAGATGGGCTAGTCGATCTATATCCGCTTGCAACTGTTGGAGCGTTTCCCCCCTTTTCTGGACTCGACTACGCAACTGAACCCTGTACACCTGCTGCATGTGTTCATCCCCAAACCGCATCTCGATAGCCTGAACCAGAGAGTCGTAGTTCTGCTGTTTATCTTCCGGGATGGTCTGCAAGAGCTCCGCAGCTGGACCCCTCAGTGCAAGTGAGTGCAATGGACTTCTCTTCATCGTCCTAGCTATTGGTCATTGCGGCCGCTTCGAATTGCCTTTTATAAATTGGCCATGATGTTTGACCATCGAAGATAGGAGGCTGCACCTCCTTTCTTCTCAGACCGTCAGTGGAATATTCCCGTGCTTTCTGTCTCTTCACGTTGCTGAGCTCCTTAGCATATGGCAGTGAAAGTAAGAGAAGGACATATACATCTCTCCCGAATGATCATATTGAGTGAATAAATCAATGACATCGACCATCAATGTGCTTTGTCTTTTCATTCCATATGGGTCCCTATGCGGTGGCGCAATGTGTTGTTGATATTTCAATTCCATTTTATTCATCATCAGTCTCTTTGCATGTACCCTTTGCAATCAACATGAAGTAGATCAGCTCCACCACAAGGGCCTACAGGGTGGTCCGGAATTGAAGGATGAATTTTGCAAGTTGTGGACAATAATTTGCGAACTCCGTTCACAGCCAGGGAGAATGTTGGCGACTAAAACATTGAAGAACAGAGTGACGACACCAAGTGACAGTTCTTCTATAACAACAAAATGGTTATAAAGCAAACAAAACTAGATTCTATGTTTCTGTAACTACTATAATCAATACATTTGTAAATTAATACATTTTTACACAAATCTACTAAATATATTATAGAATGCGAGCTACGGCTCGAGTAGATAAAACAATATTCTGTGAAATTATTTCTTTATTTTCTAGTCTATAGAACAATTCAGGTTCACACTATAATATTCTTCGCAATTCTTTTCTTACAAGGTCTCTCTCCTCTCAAATCACTTTATCTCCTTTCTATTACTTAATTCACAAATCCAAACTAATTACTTCTTCTTGTTAAATTTCAACTTTCAATTTATCACAAAATTACAACTTCGCCCACTATCACTTTTCTAATCTCTTCGCCACAGTTTAGAAACTACTGCCCCCTTTTTGATCGCCATCTGTCCTTATATAGCAGAAGTTTCTGATAGCCAGAAACTTCTAGCAAATTCTTCGACCACTGGAACAAGAGAAATTCCAAGATGACAATCATTCTTGCAGTTATAATTCCCTCTCATCCGTGATATTATCCGTCTCTTTCGTAGACATGAACTGTGGAAACCGCAGACACGAACCTCGAATGAAAGGACACTTCGAACCAAAATTCTGCCAGAATGAAAAGACACTTCGGAATTTGTTGCATCATACTTTTAGGGGCGTAGTTATTATTATACTACACTGCCCCCCTCTTAGACGTGTTCGTCCCGAACAAGTGCATCCTCATTTCGGCCATTGTATCGACTCAGTCGGTCCACATGAACCACTTTCATTTTGGCCCTTGGTCCTCGCTGGATGCGGTAGACAACATCGTTGATGCGGGTTACTATTCTGTAGGGACCTTAACAGTTCCGCTGCAATTTAGGTGATTTCCCCTTTTGGCGATGGGGATTATACAGCCACACCAGATCTCCTTCCTGGAATCCTGACGTCGTTGCCTTGGCATCATACCTGGTCTTCATGCGGTCGCTCGTCATCTTAATCTGGCTTCTGGTCCTTTGGTGTATGTCCCTAAGCCTTTCCCTAAGGTCCGCCACGTACTCTTCTTCATTTCTGGGCTCATTGGTAGGAGATCCAAATTTCACCTCACTGGGTAAACGAGCTATTCCACCAAATAAGATTTGGAACGGCGTATGTCGAGTAGTGCTATGCACGGCACTTCTATAGGCCATCAAAAACAACGGAATCTGCCGGTCCCAATCCCGTTGGTAGTCACCTACGACCTTCGAGAGATGTTCGTCCAAAGTCCTACTGAAACGCTCAACCATACTGTCCGACTGTGGATGAAGCGGGGTTGTCCTTGTCTTTTTGATTCCGAGTAGTTGACACATCTCTTGGAAGATTCTTGACTCGAAGTTCCGCCCTTGGTCAGAATGCAATTCCAAGGGCACACCGAATCTGCTAACCCAATTGTAGACGATCTGTTCCGCCACGGTTCTGGCTTCCTGGTTAGGGATCGGAAACGCTTCCGGCCACTTACTGAAGTAGTCCATTACTACGAGTATATACCGATTACCATTGTCGGTTTCCGGAAAGGGCCCTGCGATGTCAATGGCGATTCGTTCGAAAGGTGCTCCCACGTTGTATTGGTGCATTTTACCTCGAGTTTTGATTCTCGGACCCTTGCTAGCTGCACACACGTCGCATTTTCTGCACCAGCCTTCGATATCTTCCTTCGCTTTTAACCAATAAAAACGTTCTCGTACCTTTTCTAGCGTCTTATTCACTCCCAAGTGGCCTCCGGACGCCCCGCCATGCATTTCCTGTAACACCTCCTTGACCCTCGTCCGTGGTACGACAAGCTGCATTACAAACGACTTTCCGTCGGAGGATTCCCATTTTCTTCTCAGAACACCTTCTTGGACATGGAGGGAGTCCCACTGCGCAAAATATGCCTTTAAGGTCGGGCTTCTGTGAGAGATGTCCTGATGATCCGGTTTCTCCATGTTCTCCTTCCAGGCCAGAATCGGCTCGATATCCGGGTCTTCCTTCTGAGCGTTCCGGATCTCATCTACGCTCCAGCCGGCGATAGGTTCGGCTCTCATTCTTTGGATGGAAACCAGCTCCCGTTCTTCCTGACGCGCACAATGTTTACAATCCGTTCTGCATAGTCTCCGGGACAGTGCATCCGCATTAGAGTGGAGCCTTCCTTTACGATGCTGTATTTCGTAGTCGTAGATTTGCAGCCTTTCGATCCATCTTGCGACTTGACCCTCAGGACTCTTGAACTGTAATAGCCATTTTAAGGCTGCATGGCCTGTGCGAACAACGAACTTCCTCCCATAGAGGTATTTGTGAAAATGCTTCGTAGCCAAGATCAAAGCTAGAAGTTCTCGCCTTGTCACGCAGTAGTTCCTTTCTGGCTTAGAGAGCACCTTGCTGAAGTACGCAACCACCTTCTCTTGGCCATCATGCACCTGGGAGAGTACGGCTCCTATCCCGACATTACTAGCATCTGCATCCACAATGAACGTTTCCCCGGGAGTGGGGTAGGCTAGTATCGGGGCATCGCATAGCCGTTGTTTAAGTGCCTTGAAGCTCTTCTCGCACTCAATTGACCATTTGAATTGTTTTCCCTTTTCCGTCAACTGGTGCAGGCTCTTTGCGATCCCGGCAAAATCCTTCACAAACCGTCTGTAGTAGGTGGCTAGGCCCAGGAAGCTCCTTAGTTGGTGTTTGTCTTTGGTGACTGGCCAGTTTTTCACCGCTTCGACCTTCTCTGGATCGGTTCTCACTCCTTTCGCTGAAATTATGTGTCCCAGGTACTTGACTTCAGCTCTAAACAGGGCGCACTTCTTGGGGTTGAGCTTCAGGTGGGCACTTAGAAACCTTTGAAACACATTGCTTAGATTGTCTCGGTGTTGCGCAAACGTTTTTCCAACGACGATGACATCATCCAAGTATACCAAACAGGTTTTCCATGTTAACCCTTGCAGGACACATTCCATCAATCGCTCGAAAGTCGCCGGAGCATTGCACAGCAAGAATGGCATTACAGTGAATTGCCATAGCCCATTTCCTGCGGTGAAGGCGGTTTTCTCCCGGTCTTCTGGATGGACCTGTACCTGCCAGTAGCCACTCTTCAAGTCGAGAGTGGAAAACCATCGGGCTCCTGAAAATGTGTCTAGCGTGTCGTCAATCCGTGGCAGAGGATAGCTGTCTTTCTTGGTGACGTAATTGAGCTGCCGATAGTCCACGCAGAACCGCGTGCTGCCATCTTTCTTCTTAACAAGTACAACCGGTGATGCCCACGGACTTTTGAAACTTTCAATCAGACCTTCTTTCTCCATTGCCGACACCATCTCTGCAACTTCTGTCTGCTTTGCCAATGAAAGACGCCTAGCAGGCTGACGAATTGGTCTAGTATCACCAGTGTCTATTCGATGTTGTACCAGGTGCGTTCGGCCGTATTCTCCGTCCTGTGAGGCAAACACATCAGCGTACTCATTGGTAAGATTCTCTGCCATAGTTCGGTGCTCCTGATTCAGCTCACTGGACTGGAGAAACGTCTCTTTCGTTTCCGCTGTCCACGGTGATGGGAAAGGTTTTGGAGCATCACGTTCAGATATTGTTGCGACGGCGGTAATCGGCGTGCATTTTCCAGTCACCTCCCCTCACCTTAGTTTTGACAGTGTGTGGTCTTGCGTTCAAAACCTTCACTGGAACCATGGTGTTCTTTGGTTCGACTAACGTCTTTCCCACGATGTAGTCTTGAGAATTCTTCTCTGGGTCTGCTTCTACTATGTAGAATCGGTGGCTCCTAAGATCACCTTCCAGCTTCGTCCAAATGATTGTCTCTGAAGACGGCGGCAAAACTTCGTCTTTGCTGATGACTGTATTGAGAGTTACGGCATTCTCGTTTCCGTACACCATCGGAATCTCCACATTTCGATACCTCAGTACTTGCATCCCGATGTTCAAGATTACTTCATTTGCTTTCATGAAGTCTTTTCCGATGATGCACTCATCGCATATATCTGCCACCAGAAACGCATGGGAGAACGTCAGTCCCGCCAGAGTGATCGTAAGACGAACTTCTCCAAACACCTTCGCCATTTCCCCTGTTGCAGTCTTCAGGCGGTAGCTGTTGGTGTTATGCAGCCATGAGCTTCTGACGATATCTCTTCTTACAATGGAGGCGGTGGCACCTGTGTCGATGGTGGCTACGCACTTCTTCTTGTTGATTAGTGCCTCCACTGTCAGGCTCTTGTTACCCCGATTGGTTTGCGAAACTTGAATGGTGGTCCTGGTGGCCTCGATTCCAGTAACCAACTTCCCGACTGCTGGTTTTGGGAAGTCTGACTGACAGGATGGATGTTATCACCGCCAGTTGCTTCCTCTCTGCTTCTCCTACTTCCGCAATGTGGACAATTTCCTCGTCTAGGTGCACTTCTGCACTGCCGTTGTAAGTGTCCGGTTTGGTTGCAATTCCAGCAACGGATTTGACTTCCGCGAGCTCTGTCTTCATCCATGACGGCTGTTCTCTGGCATGAGAATTCCACGACGGACATTTCCCTGACACGGTGTATTCCCTGGTATGCTTGGTCCGCAGCCTTCATTGACAAAGCGAATGCCAATGCCTCGGGGAGTGTTCGCTTTTCAGCCATCCTTACAGCCATTTGCAGTTGTCTGTCCTCTATGGCCTGAATAAAAGCTTCCACCGCCATTTCGTTGATAAGCTCCTCACCGGCTTTAGGGTATGAAAGATGGGCTAGTCGATCTATATCCGCTTGCAACTGTTGGAGCGTTTCCCCCCTTTTCTGGACTCGACTACGCAACTGAACCCTGTACACCTGCTGCATGTGTTCATCCCCAAACCGCATCTCGATAGCCTGAACCAGAGAGTCGTAGTTCTGCTGTTTATCTTCCGGGATGGTCTGCAAGAGCTCCGCAGCTGGACCCCTCAGTGCAAGTGAGTGCAATGGACTTCTCTTCATCGTCCTAGCTATTGGTCATTGCGGCCGCTTCGAATTGCCTTTTATAAATTGGCCATGATGTTTGACCATCGAAGATAGGAGGCTGCATCTCCTTTCTTCTCAGACCGTCAGTGGAATATTCCCGTGCTTTCTGTCTCTTCACGTTGCTGAGCTCCTTAGCAAGATTTTCGACTTGCTTTCCTACTATCTCGAATTGCGTATCCACTTTTTCAAACTGAGTCTCTAACTTCCCGAACTGAGTTTCATGTTTCTCAAAGTTTTCATCGAATCTAGTTTCGACTTTTTCGAGTTGCGTCTCGACCTTCTCGATTTTCTCTTCGATCATTTCGAATTTGGATTCCAAGTTCTTGTTTTGCTCATCAAGTTTACTTTCCAGAGCATCCAGAGAATTCTTTTGTTCGTCCAGCTTAAGTTCTAGCGAATTCTTTTGTTCGTCCATTGCTTTCTTTTGTTCATCCAGCTTGAGTTCTAGAGAATTCTTTCGTTCGTCCAGCTTAAGTTCTAGAGAATTCCTTTGGTCGCCCATTGCTTTCTTTTGTTCGTCGATCGCTTTCTTTTGTTCGTCCAGCTTAAGTTTTAGAGAATTCCTTTGATCTTCTATTGCTTTCTTTTGTTCGTCCATGACTAACTTAAGTTGCAGGAGCAGACTTGTTATACCCGGGTCGGCTGCTGTACTTGCTGGTTCCTCTCCCACGTCAAACTCTACATCGTGCGGATTTTCACCTTCCTGCGTTACTGCTTCTTCCAGACGAATCAGTAGGGCATCTTTTCAAATTCAGCAAATTCTTCGACCTCTGGAACAAGAGAAATTCCAAGATGACAATCATTCTTGCAGTTATAATTCCCTCTCATCCGTGATATTATCCGTCTCTTTCGTAGACATGAACTGTGGAAACCGCAGACACGAACCTCGAATAAAAGGACACTTCGAACCAAAATTCTGCCAGAATGAAAATACACTTCGGAATTTGTTGCATCATAATACATTGGAAAATTGTATTTTACGCCAAAATCTAAAGTATGTACATAATAAAGGCATAAATACTCTAAAATGTAAAGTCGAAAGTACACTCAAATAAAACCTTTAAAACGAATAGATCGGTGCGTTTTCTTTTACATACGTGTACATATTGTAACATAATGTAGCATAATAACTACGCCCTCGAACAGGCAACAAATTCCGAAGTGTCTTTTCATTTGAGGTTCGTGTCTGAAATTAGTCACCACAGCTCGGATAATATCACGGATAAAAGAGAACAAGAGAGAATTATAACTGCACGAAATGATTGTCATCTTGGAATTATTACATCAGAATTTTTCTTGTTCCAGTGATCGAAGAATTTGCTAGAAGTTTCTGGCTATCAGAAACTTCTGTTATATAAGGACAGATGGCGATCAAAAAGGCGCAGTAGTTTCTAAACTGTTTCGAAGAGATTAGAAAAGTGATAATGGGCGAAGTTGTAATTTTGTGATAAATTGAAAGTTGGGATTTAACAAGAAGAAGTAATTAGTTTGGATTTGTGAATTAAGTAATTGAAAGGAGATAAAGTGATTTGAGAGGAAAGAGACATTGTAAGAAAAGAATTGCGAAGAATAGTATAGTGTGAACCTGAATTGTTCTAAAGACTAGAAAATAAAGAAATAAATTTCACAGAATATCGTTTTATCTACTCGAGAAGTAGCTCGCATACTACATTGGTTACATTGGTGTCAGAAGCGGGATAAAACTTATTCGGTGAATAACTATTTCCGTGGTGTGACATTGCACAAGCAAAGTTAATTAGTTGCGCAAAATGGGTCGAACAAAAAAAAACACTGGACGAACAAAAGAATTCTCTAGAACTTAAGCTGGATGAACAAAAGAAAGCAACGGACGAACAAAAGAATTCTCTAGATGCTCTGGAAAGCAAACTTGATGAGCAAAACAAGAACTTGGAATCCAAATTCGAAGCGATCGAAGAGAAAATCGAGAAGGTCGAGACGCAACTCGAAAAAGTCGAAACTAGATTCGATGAAAACTTTGAGAAACATGAAACTCAGTTCGGGAAGTTAGAGACTCAGTTTGAAAAAGTGGATACGCAATTCGAGATAGTAGGAAAGCAAGTCGAAAACCTTGCTAAGGAGCTCAGCAACGTGAAGAGACAGAAAGCACGGGAATATTCCACTGACGGTCTGAGAAGAAAGGAGATGCAGCCTCCTATCTTCGATGGTCAAACATCATGGCCAATTTATAAAAGGCAATTCGAAGCGGCCGCAATGACCAATAGCTAGGACGATGAAGAGAAGTCCATTGCACTCACTTGCACTGAGGGGTCCAGCTGCGGAGCTCTTGCAGACCATCCCGGAAGATAAACAGCAGAACTACGACTCTCTGGTTCAGGCTATCGAGATGCGGTTTGGGGATGAACACATGCAGCAGGTGTACAGGGTTCAGTTGCGTAGTCGAGTCCAGAAAAGGGGGGAAACGCTCCAACAGTTGCAAGCGGATATAGAGCAACTAGTCCATCTTTCATACCCTAAAGCCGGTGAGGAGCTTATCAACGAAATGGCGGTGGAAGCTTTTATTCACGCCATAGAGGACAGACAACTGCAAATGGCTGTAAGGATGGCTGAAAAGCGAACACTCCCCTAGGCATTGGCATTCGCTTTGTCAATGAAGGCTGCGGACCAAGCATACCAGGGAATACACCGTGTCAGGGAAATGTCCGTCGTGGAATGCTCATGCCAGAGAACAGCCGTCATGGATGAAGACAGAGCTCGCGGAAGTCAAATCCGTTGCTGGAATTGCAACCAAACCGGACAAATACAACGGCAGTGCAGAAGTGCACCTAGACGAGGAAATTGTCCACATTGCGGAAGTAGGAGAAGCAGAGAGGAAGCATCTGGCGGTGATAACATCCATCCTGTCAGTCAGCCTTCCCAAAACCAGCAGTCGGGAAGAGCGTAAGGACCAACTTCGCGGGGCAGAAGTTGGTTACTGGAATCGAGGCCACCAGGACCACCATTCAAGTTTCGCAAACCAATCGGGGTAACAAGAGCCTGACAGTGGAGGCACTAATCAACAAGAAGAAGTGCGTAGCCACCATCGACACAGGTGCCACCGCCTCCATTGTAAGAAGAGATATCGTCAGAAGCTCATGGCTGCATAACACCAACAACTACCGCCTGAAGACTGCAACAGGGGAAATGGCGAAGGTGTTTGGAGAAGTTCGTCTTACGATCACTCTGGCGGGACTGACGTTCTCCCATGCGTTTCTGGTGGCAGATATATGCGACGAGTGCATCATCGGAAAAGACTTCATGAAAGCAAATGAAGTAATCTTGGACATCGGGATGCAAGTACTGAGGTATCGAAATGTGGAGATTCCGATGGTGTACGGAAACGAGAATGCCGTAACTCTCAGGACAGTCATCAGCAAAGACGAAGTTTTGCCGCCGTTTTCAGAGACAATCATTTGGACGAAGGTGGAAGGTGATCTTGGGAGATACCGATTCTACATAGTAGAACCAGACCCAGAGAAGAATTCTCAAGACTACATCGTGGGAAAGACGTTAGTCGAACCAAAGAACACCATGGTTCCAGTGAGGGTTTTGAACGCAAGACCACACACTGTCAAACTAAGGCGAGGGGAGGTGACTGGAAAATGCACGCCGATTACCGCCGTCGCAACAATATCTGAACGTGATGCTCCAAAACGTTTCCCATCACCGTGGACAGCGGAAACGAGAGAGACGATTCTCCAGTCCAGTGAGCTGAATCAGGAGCAGCGAACTATGGCAGAGAATCTTACCAATGAGTACGCTGATGTATTTGCCTCACAGGACGGAGAATACGGCCGAACGCACCTGGTACAACATCGAATAGACACTGGTGATACTAGACCAATTCGTCAGCCTGCTAGGCGCCTTTCATTGGCAAAGCAGACAGAAGTTGCAGAGATGGTGTCGGCAATGGAGAAAGAAGGTCTGATTGAAAGTTCCAAAAGTCCGTGGGCATCACCGGTTGTACTGGTTAAGAAAAAAGATGGCAGCACGCGGTTCTGCGTGGACTATCGGCAGCTCAATTACGTCACCCAGAAAGATAGCTACCATCTGCCACGGATTGACGACACGCTAGACACACTATCAGGAGCCCGATGGTTTTCCACTCTCAACTTGAAGAGTGGCTACTGGCAGGTACAGATCCATCCAGAAGACCGGGAGAAAACCGCCTTCACCGCAGGAAATGGGCTATGGCAATTCACGGTAATGCCATTCGGGCTGTGCAATGCTCCGGCGACTTTCGAGCGATTGATGGAATGTGTCCTGCAAGGGTTAACATGGAAAACCTGTTTGGTAAACTTGGATGATGTCATCGTCGTTGGAAAAACGTTTGCGTAACACCGAGACAATCTAAGGGATGTGTTTCAAAGGCTTTGAAGTGCCCACCTGAAGCTCAACCCCAAGAAGTGCGCCCTGTTTAGAGCGGAAGTCAAGTACCTGGGACACATAATTTCAGCGAAAGGAGTGAGAACCGATACAGAGAAGGTCGAAGCGGTGAAAAACTGGCCAGTCCCCAAAGACAAACACCAACTAAGGAGCTTCCTGGGCCTAGCCACCTACTACAGACGGTTCGTGAAGGATTTTGCCGGGATCGCAAAGAGCCTGCACCAGTTGAAAAAAAAAAAAAAAACCTATCGCCGGCTGGAGCGTAGATGAGATCCGGAACGCTTAGAAGGAAGACCCGGATATCGAGCCGATTCTGGCCTTTAAGGAGAACATGGAGAAACCGGATCATCAGGACATCTCTCACAGCAGCCCGACCTTAAAGGCATATTTTGCGCAGTGGGACTCCCTCCATGTCCAAGAAGGTGTTCTGAGAAGAAAATGGGAATCCACTTACGAGGGTTAAGGAGGTGTTACAGGAAATGCATGGCGGGGCGTCCGGAGGCCACTTGGGAGTGAATAAGACGCTAGAAAAGGTACGAGAACGTTTTTATTGGTTAAAAGCGAAGGAAGATATCGAAGACTGGTGCAGAAAATGCGACGTGTGTGCAGCCAGCGAGGGTCCGAGAATCAAAACTCGAGGTAAGATGCACCAATACAACGTGGGAGCCCCTTTCGAACGAATCGCCATTGACATCGCGGGGCCCTTTCCGGAAACCGACAATGGTAATCGGTATATACTAGTAGTGATGGACTACTTCAGTAAGTGGCCGGAAGCGTTTCCGATCTCTAACCAGGAAGCCAGAACCGTGGCGGAGCAAATCGTCTACAATTGGGTTAGCAGATTCGGTGTGCCCTTGGAATTGCATTCTGACCAAGGGCGGAACTTCGAGTCAAGAATCTTCCAAGAAATGTGTCAACTACTCGGAATCAAAAAGACAAGGACAACCCCGCTTCATCCACAGTCGGACGGTATGGTGGAGCGTTTGAATAGGACTTTGGACGAACATCTCTCGAAGGTCGTAAGTGACTACCAACGGGATTGGGACCGGCAGATTCCCTTGTTTTTGATGGCCTATAGAAGTGCCGTGCATAGCACTACTCGACATACGCCGTTCGAAATCTTATTTGGTGGAATAGCTCGTTTACCCAGTGAGGTGATATTTGGATCTCCTACCAATGAGCCCAGAAATGAATAAGAGTACGTGGCGGACCTTAGGGAAAGGCTTAGGGACATACACCAAAGGACCAGAAGCCAGATTAAGATAACGAGCGACCGCATGAAGACCAGGTATGATGCCAAGGCAACAACGTCAGGATTCCAGGAAGGAGATCTAGTGTGGCTGTATAATCCCCGTCGCCAAAAGGGGAAGTCACCTAAGTTGCAGCAGAACTGGGAGGGTCCCTATAGAATAATAACCCGCATCAACGATGTTATCTACCGCATCCAGCGAGGACCAAGGGCCAAAATGAAAGTGGTTCATGTGGACCGACTGAGTCGATACAAGGGCCGAAGTGAGGACACACTTGTTCGGGACGAACAAGTCTAAGAGGAGGGCAGTGTAACATAATGTAGCATAATAACTACGCCCTCTAACAGGCAACAAATTCCGAAGTGTCTTTTCATTTGAGGTTCGTGTCTGAAATTAGTCACCACAGCTCGGATAATATCACGGATAAAAGAGAACAAGAGAGAATTATAACTGCACGAAATGATTGTCATCTTGGAATTATTACATCAGAATTTTTCTTGTTCCAGTGGTCGAAGAATTTGCTAGAAGTTTCTGGCTATCAGAAACTTCTGCTATATAAGGACAGATGGCGATCAAAAAGGCGCAGTAGTTTCTAAACTGTTTCGAAGAGATTAGAAAAGTGATAATGGGCGAAGTTGTGATTTTGTGATAAATTGAAAGTTGAGATTTAACAAGAAGAAGTAATTAGTTTGGATTTGTGAATTAAGTAATTGAAAGGAGATAAAGTAATTTGAGAGGAAAGAGACATTGTAAGAAAAGAATTGCGAAGAGTAGTATAGTGTGAACCTGAATTGTTCTAAAGACTAGAAAATAAAGAAATAAATTTCACAGAATATCGTTTTATCTACTCGAGCCGTAGCTCGCATACTACAATATATATTTCTTTGTTCACAGTCAACCGAAACAAAATCCATCGAGTTTTTTTTAAAGAACCCCAATTACAAATCCGTGGTAAAAACAATAATAAACGAACAAAAAAAGGGAAAACCCAAAATGTTCGCAAAATATTATGTTGGGAATAATTAAAAACAAAGTTTGAGGTACTACACTGACGAGGGGGTAAAGTACTACAACGTCACTGCGGGAGTCCCACAAGGATCAGTACTAGGCCCTCTTCTTTGGAATATTATGTACGACGGAGTCCTGCGCCTAACACTGCCACTAGGAGTTAGGATAATCGGGTTCGCTGATGGTAACGCCGTAGTTACCGTGGCCAAACACATCCACGAAATAGAGTCAACCCCAAACGACGCAATAGCAAAAATCAAAGACGGGCTAGTGTCTGCCGGTCTAGAATTAGCAGGCCACAAAACTGAGGCTGTTCTTATAACAAGTCGAAAGGTTGTTGAATATACGAACATTCGAGTCGGCAGCCAGACTATAAGATCAAAAGAAGCAGTTAAATATTTAGGAGTAATGCTTGACAATATATAGCCGACATAGAATACTCAAGCAATAAAACTTCTCTACTGTAGGTTGCTCTCTCTCTCGAATAGTACAAAACATCGGAAGACGTGGTACGCTAGACGGATTTTACCTTCCAGTGTAGGCAGTGACGTTAGCGGCGATGGAGACACGGAGGAAACTCCCGGCAACATACAGGCTCTGCGCGATAAGAACAATCAGCGGTTTCCGAACAATATCGGACGAAGCAGCCTGTGTCATAGCATAGTTCCCATCAGGTCACGATGGCTATCGGAAGTATATATACAGATTTGGGCACGATAGCTCACCTTTCTGTCTAAATTGTCAAAATCAAGAGGAAGGCACAGAACACGCAGTGTTCCATTGTAGTCGCTTCGCAGAATGGAGAAATAACTTGCCGAGTCCACAGCTCCTTATAGACCACATGTTGCGATCAAAGGAGAACGGGATGGAAATTTGCGCATTCGTAATGAATCTGCAAAAAGAGCTTCGTATAATTGAGAAAGCATGGAGAGCAGAAGCAGCAATACAAGGAGCATAGCATGAATTGCTAACCAGCCCCGCGAAGTAATACCCAACGGCAGTCCCGCAGGGAGAGTGGTAGAAGTGAGTTGGCTGTGGATTAGTACGTAGGCGCATTCCTTGAATCGAGTAATCGGGTATGCGAATCGTGTATGCTAGTAGGCTACTAGTATCTTAAGAAGATTACTACATCCATTGGTGTATCCATAAAAAAAAAAAAAATTTCTTCGATCAATATCAGCGCCTCGTTGCGGATCTCATCGTTCATTTGAAGTTCGGGACTCGATGTTGTTCTTCGAACTCGTTGCAAAATATCGTCAGCCAAGACGTTCTTCTATTTGTCTAACAAATTGAGTGCGTTCGATGGAAAGCATGTTGAGATGATGATGGTGAACAATGTACGAATTTGAGTCGCAGGCGCAGAAACTGTAGCATCGGCGATTGTTGCGTCACAACGATTCTCGTTGGCAATCAACTTCATCCGCTGACAGGCTTCTCAAAATGTGGCGCACAGCACACTATCAATAGTCAAGAATGTTCTCGAAGGAAGTACGTGGCCCGTACATGGACCAAAAGTAATCACAAATAGAAGCAATTGTAATTTTTCGGATGAACAGTATAGATGCGACCAAGCGCATCAGTTGAATACACATTAACATATGAGGCAACAGCTTGCCCTTGTTTTCGGTATTGGAATTTTTTGGACGTTGCATTCAAAGTGTAATAGCGAGGCATTTCCGAGTAGAACAGCATTCTGGCGAACATGTCGTTTGCGCAGGTGGAGAAGAAACTCGTTAACGTTGTTGCTGGTGGCCATTTGACTCGCTGAGCTTAATTATCTTCCGTGAAATATACGCATTGACCATTCTGCAAGTGAATCGCCAAATGTAAAACAGTCGGATGACATTGGCGTATCGGAAAGGAAAAGATTTTCCAAATCACCTCATTTCAACTCACATAACGGTCCAAATGATACAACAACACTTCGTCATTCTTATCTGGACGCTCAATGCCAAAAACCGCCATGTCGCTTCCTTTTTTTCATTTTTTTTTCAATTTGTACGTATGAAAGGGGTTATGAATACCCTTATACTAATTTTTAGGACACGGGCGTTTTGAGGAAAGGGGAAGAGACAGAGAGAAAGACAGATTGGTGTAGTTGGTTTGAAACTCAGCTGGTATTAAGTTTTAGTGAACTCCAAGGGTGGCTGTCCAGATAACTGGGGAGCTTGTTTGTTTTAGCTTTTGTTGTTGCTCATGATTCACATTATTTTTTTTCCGTCCTCCTGATGTCATCATCACGATCAAGTTGCTTTTTAGCTATATGACCACCCTACTGCCAGTGTTGTGCCTTCACAGTAGAGTTGACATAAGCTTTCGCAATTGATCGACTTTTTATTTATTTCATGCGAAACAAATAGGTGATTATTGACGTCAGGATTCGAACCGTGAACCTGTAGCGTGACAAGCGATGATGTTACCACTACACCACGGCCACCTTTGTTGACGTATTTGATACACTTCACCGAATTGTAGTATTCAACATTAAAGTGCGTTTCGAATACTTTGGAGAGAAGAGGACAATATGGAACAATCCAAGTGTTGTCCACCAAGACATCTTTCCCTTTCACTTTCATTGGGACTGTTCTGCCATTGTTATCTGGTGATCGCCGGCGATACAATGGGTATCCGTCGTTGCCAGTAATTGTCTCTGCTAGGAGTGAATGAGGGTATCGATTAGAAAATATAGTTCCGACCATGCATGGCGAATCTGGATTGTGAGGGCATTTGAATCATCTGCGGGCACATGAATCATCTGCATAGGTACGACTTCATACAATTCCAGGTCGGCTTCTTGATCGAGTATTTCGGCGCTAATGATTGAATCGACTTGGTCCGGTCGGATTTTCTCAATCAACCAATGCAGAATTTGTGCATGCGGCAATCCTCGCTCCTGCCATTCGACCGAGTACATCCAGCAACTCGGTTGTCCAAAAACATTGTGCTTAACGATGAAGTCCATGATCATTTTAAGTTTTTGTTTGAAAACTTGTGCAGTGATGTCGTGGCGGTCGCTCGAAATTTACCCGGGACGTTTGGACGCTGCATCTTCATCCAAATTGATGGCATTTCTCAAGTGGATGTACTCTTCCGAACGCAATTTAGTTTGATTCCTGGCGAATCATCAAGCGATGTGCATAGAAGTTCATGCTGCTGACCTTCTTATTTGTTTCATGACCGGTGAATGGGGTTATCATATTAATTTGAAAATGGTAGCCATCGTCGCCTTCCCCTAACCATTAGCGGATATAGTAATCCGTCGTATGACCGGAGGGTCTCCATGACGCGCTGAAACTGTCCGTTATCACGTCGCTTGAGGAATTTTCGCCAACAATCACCACTGCAACTTCGTCAATTGTGGGAGCATTGAATTGTCGTGCGTGTTCACGTAATGATCCAAAGGCATCGCATCCCATGGAGTTTTGAACACTTTAACCAATGCATTGCGTTCTGTTGGAGTTGTTGCAGTTGTTCTATGATCTCACGTTTCATCGCACGAAAAATCGCATAACGCTGATTGAGTTCATCACATGAATATCAAATGGCGTGATTGCGGTGTATCTTCATACAGAAGCGACCGCAATGGCTGCGGTGGCGGTACCAAAACGAGTAGTTTGACTTTTCCTCATGCACAGCACAACCCAGGTGTTTCCGTTAAGAACTTCAATGCATTGCAATGCTGACAGACGACATTCAATGGCCCAATATTAACGAACGGAAGATCATTGTATGCGAGTTTGGAATCATAGCTAAATGCAGCTCGATTTAAATTGAAAGGTGGCGCACGCTCCATTTTCGTGCGGGACAAAATTAACCGATTGTCAATTCCGTAGTGTTTGTCATTCCTTAGAATCAATATTTTCTTTCCCATGCAAAATGGAATTTTCAGATATCGCCCCAGAAAGTATGCAATTTCGGGTTTTCACGATTCTCCTACTTTTCCGGTCGAAATTTCCAATTTTCGGCTGCATAGTGTGTTTACGTGGTTCAATAGGAATCCCACAAAAATATCCCCATGCAAATCGGTTGATGTTTAGCCGAGTTGTGCGCGTACAAACCGACACCAATTCAATTTTACATATTGTAGCATAATAATAACTACGCTCCTACGACTATGCAGCAAATTCCGAAGTGACTTTTCATTCTGGCAGAATTTTGGTTCGAACTGTCCTTTCATTCGAGGTTCTTGTCTGGGACGAAGTCTCCACAGCTCATGTCAACGAAAGAGACGAATAATATCAGGGATAAAAGGGAATTATAACTGCAAGAATTATTTCTCTTGTTCCAGTGGTCGAAGAATTTGCTAGAAGTTTCTGGCTATCAGAAACTTCTGCTATATAAGGACAGATGGCGATTGAGAAAGCAGCAGTAGTTTTTAAACTGTGGCGAAGAGATTAGAAAAGTGAAAATGGGCGAAGTTGTAATTTTGTGATAAATTGAAAGTTGAGATTTAACAAGAAGAAGTAATTAGTTTGGATTTGCGAATTAAGTAATGGAAAGGAGATAAAGTGATTTGAGAGGACAGAGACCTTGTAAGAAAAGAATTGCGAAGAATAGTATAGTGTGAACCTGAATTGTTCTGTAGACTAGAAAATAAAGAAATAATTTCACAGAATATTGTTTTATCTATTCGAGCCGTAGCTGGGATATTACATTGGTGTCAGAAGTGGGATAAAACTTATTCTGTGAATAACTATTTCCGTGGTGTAACTATAATTCAACTAACTCAGTAAGCGGAACCTCGACACAACTGGGGGAAAAGATGCCCTGCTGATTCGTCTGGAAGAAGCAGTAACGCAGGAAGGTGAAAATCCGCACGACGTAGAGTTTGACGTGGAAGAGGAACTAGCAAGTACAGCAGCCGACCCGGGTATAATGAGCCTGCTCCTGCAACTTAAGTTAGTCATGGGCGAACAAAAGAAAGCAATAGAAGACCAAAGGAATTCTATAGAACTTAAGCTGGACGAACAAAAGAACTGTCTAGATGCTCTGGAAAGTAAACTTGATGAGCAAAACAAGAACTTGGAATCCAAATTCGAAGTGATCGAAGAGAAAATCGAGAAGGTCGAGACGCAACTCGGAAAAGTCGAAACTAGATTCGATGAAAATTTTGAGAAACATGAAACTCAGTTCGGGAAAATAGAGACTCAGTTTGAAAAAGTGGATACGCAATTCGAGATAGTAGGGAAGCAAGTCGAAAATCTTGCTAAGGATCTCAGCGACGTGAAGAGACAGAAAGCACGGGAATATTCCACTGACGGTCTGAGAAGAAAGGAGATGCAGCCTCCTATCTTCGATGGTCAAACATCATGGCCAATTTATAAAAGGCAATTCGAAGCGGCCGCAATGACCAATAGCTGGGACGATGAAGAGAAGTCCATTGCACTCACACTTGCACTGAGGGGTCCAGCTGCGGAGCTCTTGCAGACCATCCCGGAAAATAAACAGCAGAACTACGACTCTCTGGTTCAGGCTATCGAGATGCGGTTTGGGGATGAACACATGCAGCTGGTGTACAGGGTTCAGCTGCGTAGTCGAGTCCAGAAAAGGGGAGAAACGCTCCAACAGTTGCAAGCGGATATAGAGCGACTAGCCCATCTTTCATACCCTAAAGCCGGTGAGGAGCTTATTAACGAAATGGCGGTGGAAGCTTTTATTCAGGCCATAGAGGACAGACAACTGCAAATGGCTGTAAGGATGGCTGAAAAGCGAACACTCCCCGAGGCATTGGCATTCACTTTGTCAATGAAGGCTGCGGACCAAGCATACCAGGGAATACACCGTGTCAGGGAAATGTCCGTCGTGGAATGCTCATGCCAGAGAACAGCCGTCATGGATGAAGACAGAGCTCGCGGAAGTCAAATCCGTTGCTGGAATTGCAACCAAACCGGACAAATACAACGGCAGTGCAGAAGTGCACCTAGACGAGGAAATTGTCCACATTGCGGAAGTAGGAGAAGCAGAGAGGAAGCATCTGGCTGTCAGTCAGACTTCCCAAAAACCAGCAGTCGGGAAATGCGTAAGGACCAACTTCGCGGGGCAGAAGTTGGTTACTGGAATCGAGGCCCCCAGGACCACCATTCAAGTTTCGCAAACCAAACGGGGTAACAAGAGCCTGACAGTGGAGGCACTAATCAACAAGAAGAAGTGCGTAGCCACCATCGACACAGGTGCCACCGCCTCCATTGTAAGAAGAGATATCGTCAAAAGCTCATGGCTGCACAACACCAACAGCTACTGCCTGAAGACTGCAACAGGGGAAATGGCGAAGGTATTTGGAGAAGTTCGTCTTACGATTACTCTGGCACGACTGATGTTCTCCCATGCGTTTCTGGTGGCAGATATATGCGACGAGTGGATCATCGGAATAGACTTCATGAAAGCAAATGAAGTAATCTTGGACATCGGGATGCAAGTACTGAGGTATCGAAATGTATCAGCAAAGACGAAGTTTTGCCGCCGTCTTCAGAGACAATCATTTGGACGAAGCTGGAAGGTGATCTTGGGAGCCACCGATTCTACATAGTAGAACCAGACCCAGAGAAGAATTCTCAAGACTACATAGTAGGAAAGACGTTAGTCGAACCAAAGAACACCATGGTTCCAGTGAGAGTTTTGAATACAAGACCACACACTGTCAAACTAAGGCGAGGGGAGGTGACTGGAAAATGCACGCCGATTACCGCCGTCGCAACAATATCTGAACGTGATGCTCCAAAACCTCTCCCATCAAGTTGGACAGCGGAAACGAGAGAGACGATTCTCCAGTCCAGTGACCTGAATCAGGAGCAGCGAACTATGGCAGAGAATCTTATCAATGAGTACGCTGATGTATTTGCTTCACAGGACGGAGAATACGGCCGAACACACCTGGTACAACATCGAATAGACACTGGTGATACTAGAACAATTCGTCAGCCTGCTAGGCGCCTTCCATTGGCAAAGCAGACAGAAGTTGCAGAGATGGTGTCGGCAATGGAGAAAGAAGGTCTGATTGAAAGTTCCAAAAGTCCGTGGGCATCACCGGTTGTACTGGTTAAGAAGAAAGATGGCAGCACGCGGTTCTGCGTGGACTATCGGCAGCTCAATGACGTCACCAAGAAAGACAGCTATACTCTGCCACGGATTGACGACACGCTAGACACACTATCAGGAGCCCGATGGTTTTCCACTCTCGACTTGAAGAGTGGCTACTGGCAGGTACAGATCCATCCAGAAGACCGGGAGAAAACCGCCTTCACCGCAGGAAATGGGCTATGGCAATTCACGGTAATGCCATTCGGGCTGTGCAATGCTCCGGCGACTTTCGAGCGATTGATGGAATGTGTCCTGCAAGGGTTAACATGGAAAACCTGTTTGGTATACTTGGATGATGTCATCGTCGTAGGAAAAGCGTTTGCGCAACACCGAGACAATCTAAGGGATGTGTTTCAAAGGCTTCGAAGTGCCCACCTGAAGCTCAACCCCAAGAAGTGCGCCCTGTTTAGAGCGGAAGTCAAGTACCTGGGGCACATAATTTCAGCGAAAGGAGTGAGAATCGATCCAGAGAAGGTCGAAGCGGTGAAAAACTGGCCAGTCCCCAAGGATAAACACCAACTAAGGAGCTTCCTGGGCCTAGCCACCTACTACAGACGGTTCGTGAAGGATTTTGCCGGGATCGCAAAGAGCCTGCACCAGTTGACGGAAAAGGGAAAACAATTCAAATGGTCCATTGAGTGTGAGAAGAGCTTCAAGGCACTTAAACAACGGCTATGCGATGCCCCGATACTGGCTTACCCCACTCCCGGGGAACGTTCATTGTGGATGCAGATGCTAGTAATGTCGGGGTAGGAACCGTACTCTCCCAGGTGCATGACGGCCAAGAGAAGGTGGTTGCGGACTTTAGCAAGGTGCTCTCTAAACCAGAAAAGAACTACTGCGTGACAAGGAGAGAACTTCTAGCTTTGATCTTGGCTACGAAGCATTTTCACAAATACCTCTACGGGAGGAAGTTCGTTCTTCGCACAGACCATGCAGCCTTAAAATGGCTATTACAGTTCAAGAGTCCTGAGGGTCAGGTCGCAAGATGGATCGAAAGGCTCCAAATTTACGACTACGAAATACAGCATCGTAAAGGAAAACTCCACTCTAATGCGGATGCACTGTCCCGGAGACCATGCAGAACGGATTGTAAACATTGTGCGCGTCAGGAAGAACGGGAGCTGGTTTCCATCTAAAGAATGAGAGCCGAACCTATCGCCGGCTGGAGCGTAGATGAGATCCGGAATGCTCAGAAGGAAGACCCGGATATCGAGCCGATTCTGGCCTGGAAGGAGAACATGGAGAAACCGGATCATCAGGACATCTCTCACAGAAGCCCGACCTTAAAGGCATATTTTGCGCAGTGGGACTCCCTCCATGTCCAAGAAGGTGTTCTGAGAAGAAAATGGGAATCCTCCAACGGAAAGTCGTTTGTAATGCAGCATGTCGTACCGCGGACGAGGGTCAAGGAGGTGTTACAGGAAATGCATGGCGGGGCGACCGGAGGCCACTTGGGAGTGAATAAGACGCTAGAAAAGGTACGAGAACGTTTTTATTGGTTAAAAGCGAAGGAAGATATCGAAGACTGGTGCAGAAAATGCGACGTGTGTGCAGCTAGCAAGGGTCCGAGAATCAAAACTCGAGGTAAGATGCACCAATACAACGTGGGAGCACCTTTCGAACGAATCGCCATTGACATCGCAGGGCCCTTTCCGGAAACCGACGATGGTAATCGGTATATACTAGTAGTGATGGACTACTTCAGTAAGTGGCCGGAAGCGTTTCCGATCCCTAACCAGGAATCCAGAACCGTGGCGGAGCAGATCGTCTACAATTGGGTTAGCAGATTCGGTGTGCCCTTGGAATTGCATTCTGACCAAGGGCGGAACTTCGAGTCAAGAATCTTCCAAGAGATGTGTCTACTACTCGGAATCAAAAAGACAAGGACAACCCCGCTTCATCCACAGTCGGACGGTATTGTGGAGCGTTTCAATAGGACTTTGGACGAACATCTCTCGAAGGTCGTAGGTGACTACCAACGGGATTGGGACCGGCAGATTCCCTTGTTTTTGATGGCCTATAGAAGTGCCGTGCATAGCACTACTCGACATACGCCGTTCGAAATCTTATTTGGTGGAATAGCTCGTTTACCCAGTGAGGTGAAATTTGGATTTCCTACCAATGAACCCAGAAATGAAGAAGAGTACGTGGCGGACCTTAGGGAAAGGCTTAGGGACATACACCAAAGGACCAGAAGCCAGATTAAGATGACGAGCGACCGCATGAAGACCAGGTATGATGCCAAGGCAACAACGTCAGGATTCCAGGAAGGAGATCTAGTGTGGCTGTATAATCCCCATCGCCAAAAGGGGAAATCACCTAAATTGCAGCGGAACTGGGAAGGTCCCTACAGAATAGTAACCCGCATCAACGATGTTGTCTACCGCATCCAGCGAGGACCGAGAGCCAAAATGAAAGTGGTTCATGTGGACCGACTGAGTCGATACAATGGCCGAAATGAGGATGCACTTGTTCGGGATGAACACGCCTAAGAGGGGGGCAGTGTAGCATAATAATAACTACGCTCCTACGACTATGCAGCAAATTCCGAAGTGACTTTTCATTCTGGCAGAATTTTAGTTCGAACTGTCCTTTCATTCGAGGTTCGTGTCTGGGACGAAGTCTCCACAGCTCATGTCAACGAAAGAGATGAATATTATCAGGGATAAAAGGGAATTATAACTGCAAGAATTATTTCTCTTGTTCCAGTGGTCGAAGAATTTGCTAGAAGTTTCTGGCTATCAGAAACTTCTGCTATATAAGGACAGATGGCGATTGAGAAAGCAGCAGTAGTTTTTAAACTGTGGCGAAGAGATTAGAAAAGTGATAATGGGCGAAGTTGTAATTTTGTGATAAATTGAAAGTTGAGATTTAACAAGAAGAAGTAATTAGTTTGGATTTGTGAATTAAGTAATGGAAAGGAGATAAAGTGATTTGAGAGGACAGAGACCTTGTAAGAAAAGAATTGTGAAGAATAGTATAGTGTGAACCTGAATTGTTCTATAGACTAGAAAATAAAGAAATAATTTCACAGAATATTGTTTTATCTACTCGAGCCGTAGCTCGCATATTACAATATATAGATTTGATTATTTTTTAATTTATGGTTTACGATTTGAATAGTTTTTATTAACTAGGTTATTTTAATTGGTTTGCAGTTTCATTTCTTCTTATTACCTACCTTATTTTATTTGAAATATATGTTTTTACCATTGTATTGGTTTACAACTTCATTCGATCTTGATAAGGATTTTCTTGCGTTACAACATTGTTTGCTGCTCTCCTGTTTATTGGGAGACTTATCTTGAAATGATAATAGAAAAGGAAATATATACACATAAATATATTCATAATTTATAGATAACAATGTTTTATTTGAACTAGCTAAGTTTTTAATATGGTGTTATATTTATCTATTCCCAGTTTTTCTACGTGTGGGTTGAAATTTGGGACAGGTTGATTGGGATTACCACGATTTCGGTTAGGTGTCTTTCTTGTAGTTAGTGATAGGGATTCTATTATAACCGTCGTCTGAAGGTATAGCTCATTCGTTACTGCTTTGCAATTTGGTTTTATTTTGAGAATAATTTAATTTAATAATAATAATTCTTCTGGAATAGCAGCCAATTTGTTGGAAGGCGTTAAAATTGCCATTGAATCTTCAGATTAATGACGAACCAACATGCAACATTTCAAGAAACTCTGCAATGGCACAGACGTTGAAAACTTGCAAAATTATCATTAGGGATGAATGCATAAGTTAAGTCAGTATCGGATCCAAAATGAAAAAAACAACCACTTGCTTTGAGGTTCGAAACCCAACTCTTCGTTTTATTGTTCTCTCCGTATCAAAGTATCTCCATGTTTACAATAAATGTTTATTACGGAAATGAGGTGTTCATTTACATTACCACGAAAGTGGATCGAACTTATTTATTATATTCTGAATAGTAGACTCATCATTTTCTGGTCGTAAAATATCAATGTACGTAACTCCTCCCTGCTTTAAATTAGAAGCCCCCGGCTTCATATTGTTTACAATTTTGATGGTCTCTTTTTTTGATTTTAATATTATAAAAATAACAACACCTGTTATGCTTAATACTAATATTAAAGCTAGGCTTATATTTGAGCCACACATTATTTTCTTATGATACTTCAGTTCATTTATTTCTTCTAAATTTTTAACATTTTCATAGTCCGGATATTTCGGAACTGGGTGTGACAAAATTAGACTTTTTAGGTTTTCAAAAGAAGATATGTACTGCTGATCGAAAATATTGGGCTTTTCCTAATTTGTCGAGAATACTGTCAATATTTGGTGTCGGATACTTGTCATCTACTGTAAATTGATTCAACCAACTGTAATCTACAACGATTCTAAATTTTTGATTGCCTGACCTGTCTTTTTTCTTTGGTACTACTATAATTGGTGAGCTATATCTACCTTTACTCTTTCTAATTATTCCATTCCTTTCCATCTCCTCCATCTGTTTCCGTACTTCCATTTTCCATGCACTTTCGGATAACGATAGAGCCTAGAGTTTATTTGCTCATCTGTTGTAGTTCGAATTTCATAAACTATAGTGTCCGTCTTGGTTAAGACGTCTCCTTCCCTATACAACAGATTTCTGAATTCTCTAATTACCGCTTCTATTTTTCTTCTCTCAACTTCGTTTGAGTGATCCAATGGTATATCTTGCACTTCACTTACTTCAAGTACGTTGACTTCCTCTAAGCTAGTTTTAGTCAATAATGGAAGGCTTACTCCATTAGCCATAATCACTTCTTGGTTTTCTAAATTAATTTCTTTAACATTTTTACACATGCAATCCATACCTAACAATAAACCATGGTTTTTCTAAACTCATTTTCACCCAACTTATTCTAGCATTAATTTCTTGTTTACATTCGCCTGGGCATTTAGTTTTTACATATTCTGTATTTTTCGTAACCTGACCTTCTATTGTACTGTAATATGCGAGCTACGGCTCGAGTAGATAAAACGTTATATTGTGAGATTATTTCTTTATTTTCTAGTTTATAGAACAATTCAAGTTCACACTATACTGTTCTTCGCAAATTCTTTCCTTACAAGGTCTCTTTCTTCTCGTGATTTTTTCTTCTCTCATTTCAATTACTTAATTCACAAATCCAAACTAATTACTTCTTCTTGTTAACTCTCAACTTTCAATTTATCACAAAATTACAACTTCGCCTATTATCACTTTTTCAATCTCTTGGTGCGGTTCGAAGACCAACTGCCTTGCCTCGATCGCCATCTGTCCTTATATAGTCGCATTTCTGATAGCCACAAACTTCTAGAAAATTCTTCGACCACTGGAACAAGAAAATTCTGATGTAATAATTCCAAGACGACAGCTGCAGCCAATAATCTCTTGTGGTTATAATTCTCTCTTAATTCCGCGACGACGTTTTCGACATAATCCTATTCTATCCGTGGACACGAACCTCGAATGTGTTCAGAAGGAAGAAACTTCGGAATGTATTGCCTCTTTGAGGGCGTAGTTATTATGCTACATTATGTTACACTGCCCCCCTCTTAGACTTGTTCGTCCCGAACAAGTGCTTCCTCACTTCGGCCATTGTATCGACTCAGTCGGTCCACATGAACCACTTTCATTTTTGCCCTTGGTCCTCGCTGGATGCGGTAGACAACATCGTTGATGCGGGTTACTATTCTGTAGGGACCCTCCCAGTTCTGCTGCAATTTAGGTGATTTCCCCTTTTGGCGATGGCGATTATACAGCCACACTAGATCTCCTTCCTGGAATCCTGACGTTGTTGCCTTGGCATCATACCTGGTCTTCATGCGGTCGCTCGTTATCTTAATCTGGCTTCTGGTCCTTTGGTGTATGTCTCTAAGCCTTTCCCTAAGGTCCGTCACGTACTCTTCTTCATTTCTGGGCTCATCGGTAGGAGATCCAAATTTCACCTCACTGGGTAACCGAGCTATTCCACCAAACAAGATTTCGAACGGCGTATGTCGACTAGTGCTATACACAGCACTTCTATATTCCATCAAAAACAAGGGAATCTGCCGGTCCCAATCCCGTTGGTAGTCACCTACGACCTTCGAGAGATGTTCGTCCAAAGTCCTATTGAAAAACTCCACCATACCGTCCGACTGTGGATGAAGCGGGGTTGTCCGTGTCTTTTTGATTCCGAGTAGTTGACACATCTCTTGGAAGATTCTTGACTCGAAATTCCACCCTGGGTCAGAATACTTGGAATTGCATTCTGACCCAGGGCGGAATTTCGGGCATAGCGAATCTGCTTACCCAATTGTAGACGATCTGCTCCGCCGCGGTTCTGGCTTCCTGGTTAGGGATCGGAAACGCTTCCGGCCACTTACTGAAGTAGTCCATTACTACGAGTATATACCGATTACCATTGTCGGTTTCCGGAAAGGGCCCTGCGATGTCAATGGCGATTCGTTCGAAAGGTGCTCCCACGTTGTATTGGTGCATCTTAGCTCGAGTTTTGATTCTCGGACACTTGCTATCTGCACACACGTCGCATTTTCTGCACCAGTCTTCGACATCTTCCTTCGCTTTTAACCAATAAAAACGTTCTCGTACCTTTTCTAGCGTCTTATTCACTCCCAAGTGGCCTCCGGACACCCCGCCATGCATTTCCCATAACACCTCCTTGACACTCGTCCGCGGCACGACAAGCTGGATTACAAATGTCTTTCCGTTGGAGGATTCCCATTTTCTTCTCAGAACACCTTCTTGGACATGGAATATGCCTTTAAGGTCGGGCTTCTGTGAGAGATGTTCTGATGATCCGGTTTCCCCATGTTCTCCTTCCAGGCCAGAATCGGCTCCCGTTCTTCCTGACGCGCACAATGTTTACAATCCGTTCTGCATGGTCGCCGGGATAGTGCATCCGCATTAGAGTGGAGTTTTCCTTTACGATGCTGTATTTCGTAGTCGTAGATTTGCAGCCTTTCGATCCATCTTGCTACCTGACCCTCAGGACTCTCGAACTGTAATAGCCATTTTAAGGCTGCATGGTCTGTGCGAAGAACGAACTTCCTCCCGTAGAGGTATTTGTGAAAATGCTTCGTAGCCAAGATCAAAGCTAGAAGTTCTCGCCTTGTCACGCAGTAGTTCCTTTCTGGCTTAGAGAGCACCTTGCTGAAGTACGCAACCACCTTCTCTTGGCCATCATGCACCTGGGAGAGTACGGCTCCTACCCCAACATTACTAGCATCTGCATCCACAATGAACGTTTCCCCGGGAGTGGGGTAGGCTAGTATCGGGGCATCGCATAGCCGTTTTTTAAGTGCCTTGAAGCTCTTCTCGCACTCAATTGACCATTTGAATTGATTTCCCTTTTCCGTCAACTGGTGCAGGCTCTTTGCGATCCCGGCAAAATCCTTCACGAACCGTCTATAGTAATTGGCTAGGCCCAGGAAGCTCCTTAGTTGGTGTTTATCTTTGGTAACTGGCCAGTTTTTCACCGCTTCGACCTTCTCTGGATCGGTTCTCACTCCTTTTGCTGGAATTATGTGCCCCAAGTACTTGACTTCCGCTCTAAACAGGGCGCACTTCTTGGGGTTGAGCTTCAGGTGGGCACTTCGAAGCCTTTGAAACACATCCCTTAGATTGTCTCCGTGTTGCGCAAACGTTTTTCCTAAGACAATGACATCATCCAAGTACACCAAACAGGTTTTCCATGTTAACCCTAGCAGGACACATTCCATCAAGCGCTCGAAAGTCGCCGGAGCATTGCCCAGCCCGAATGGCATTACCGTGAATTGCCATAGCCCATTTCCTGCGGAGTAGCCATTTGCCTGCCGTCGAGCGCACACGAGATCATACTCGCATCGTCGCGACAAAAAAAAAAAATTAAAGAAAAAACAAATTCCATCTACTAAAAAAAAAAATTGATTGCGCGCGCCTAATCAAATTCCGTGAAGTGCAGTGGAAAAAAAAATAAATAATAATAATAATAATAAAAAAAAAAACATAAACACAATCCAGTGCCGGTGCATTAATTCTTACCACGCCCACTCACTGGCTGTTGCGCTTCTTCGTTATCGCAGTTGGAGCATGCGCTATATATGTACATACTTCCAGTTGCGATGAGTGAGAGAGGGTAACATTTGATGCATAGCGGACTGTGAATGATTATCCGAATAGCGGACCTCAGCTGATTGTCGTTTGGGCATAACACCTTCGACAGTTTGTTTTGGACAACTATTCTTTGGATCTACACTTCACAGTTTTGCTTAGTTACGTCAGAATTGTGTCTTTTTGTGTTTTTATGTTGTGGAATTTAGGGTTAATCTTACCAAAATTCGTGGGCTTCGAACGAATTTCTTCGATATGTACGCCCACGCCCATTGCCATAAACCAGCTGTTCTGGCACTAAGCGAAACACAGGTAGTGGACAAATCTTCTGATTTGAAACTGCCTGGATATAACTTAGTGTCATTATTCTTTCCCCACCGTGGCCTCGCCATTTATGTTCGTAGTGATATTGCTTACCAAGTTCCACCACAGTATGGCCACTGTTCCAACCCGGAATTTAATTTCAAATGGCTAAAATTCACCGTCCGTAAGCAAATAATTCACTACTGCTTTATTTACAGTAGCCGTAGTGCGGACAGCAACTCAACTTTTGATGAATTTGATGCGTTGTCCGATTCCATCGCTCAAATTGTCTCCTTGTATCCTCATACTGAAATTGTCATTGCGGGCGATTTCAATATACACAATTCGGATTGGCTTCAACATTCTGGCCAGACAACACCCGAAGGAAGGTATGTTGAACTTTTTGCTGAGATTAACAATTTGACTCAACTTGTAAATGAGCCTACACGTATACCGGACATTGTAAGTCATTCCGCCAACACCTTGGACTTGTTTCTTACTTCTCACCCTGATAAATACACCATTGATCTTCTAGCGCCTCTAGGTTGGTCTGACCACAATATCGTATAAGCTAAATTCTCGTACTCTGACCACACAGTTAAAGAAAAAACTCCTAAAAGAAAAGTATGGCAATACGAGAAAGCCAACTGGAGCCGCCTCAATAGCTTCTTTAGGGGTTTTAACTGGTCGCTATGCTTCCTCAATAGCGACGTGGATGCCGCTGCTGATATGATCACTAACACTTTACTCTTAGGTATGAATGACTTTATTCCTAACAGAATAAAGAGCATTAAACCTAAGGCAAACTCGTGGTTTGACCAGAGCTGTAAAGAGGCTATCAGGTTGAAAGAAGTAAGTTTTCGGTCTTATAAAGCCAACAAATCTGAGGAAAACCGAAGAAGTTTAAACAAGCCAGAAAAGACTGCAATGCCCATATTCCACGTGTAAAATTCTTACATGACCAAAAATTGAGGCAAAAAATCCTACAATGTCCCAAAGTTAGTAAAAATGATTGGGCATTCGTCAAAAATATTAAAAATTCTGCCTCGTCTGCCATCCCCACGTTCATTTACAACGACATTCCAGCTGTCAGCTCCTTAGACAAAGCTAATTTGCTTGCTGCTCAATTTGCAGCGTACTCCACGCCAGATAATGCTTCGTCTCCACCTGCATTTGAGAGCGTCAAATTTTCCATGGGACAAGTCTACTTTCGCACTCGTACAGTTGCAGGAGTACTCAAAGGTCTTAACATACACAAATCCGCTGGTCCAGATGGTATAGTATAGTTCTGAAGAGCTGGCAAAACCTCTGCGTAAGCTTTTCTGTCTATCCTACTTTTCAGGGCTTTTTCCGAGTAGATGGAAAACAGCATTTGTTAAGCCCGTCCCCAAAAAAGGCGAATCTTCCACCCCGTCCAATTACTAACCCATTGCACTTACGTCCCTTCTTTCCAAGGTCATGGAAACGCTGATAAATCGTCAGCTTATGAAATATCTCGATTCACGAAAACTCCTTAATGACCGGCAGTATGGTTTTCGTAGCAACAGGTCCACTGGTGATTTGATTTCATATCTCACCGAGAAGTGGAACTAATCTCTCCATCACTTCGGCGAAACCAAGATAGTTGCGCTTGATATTTCAAAGGCATTTGACAGAGTTTGGCATCAGGCTCTTCGGCCGTAGAATGGGAACGGCAACGTATGTTAAACACATTAAATTCCGACCTGGGCAGCATAATTAAATGGGGTTCAGCCAACCGCGTGGAATTTAATGCTTCCAAAACACAATGCTGTCTTCTGTCTCTCAAGCGAAACCAAAACCCTCAACCATTATCCATGGATGGTACTTGCATCATTGAAACCGAAAGACTTGCCATTGTCGGTATGTGTATTAATAACCATCTTCGATGGAATGATCACATATTCGAGGTAGCCAAAAATGCTGCAAAATGTCTAGGATTCCTTAAATGGTGCAAGAAATATTTTACCCCGTCTGATCTGGCCTCACTTTAAAAGGCATTCATCTGCCCTAAGCTGGAATATAACGTGCACCCAAGACCGTTCTGCACATTCTTGATAGGGTACAAAATCGCGCGTTAAAACTTATAGGTGATAGAGACATTGTGAATTCCATTCATTCATTAGAACATCGGAGAAATGTCTCCTGTCTCTCCCTATTTTATCGTTTTTTCCACAAAAAATGATCCAGCGAAATAGTCAGTTGCATACCTCCCCTTCAAAATTTCACCCGCAATACGCGACATGCTTCGAATGCACATCAGTTTTCCCTAAAGCCTAACTTCGGTCGTACTGTTAAATATAGGGATTCGTTTATAAGCCGAACGACACGAATGTAGAATGATCTACCAACCTCTGTATTTCCCCATCACTACAACTTTCAAACATTTAAAGCCAACGTGCATAGGCTTCTCCTCTGTTCTTCTTCCGCTTGTCCTTAAAAGCCCGTGCCCTGTAACAGTATAAAGGTATTCATATTCCTTTTGGCGCACGCGAATTATAAAAAAAGGCGGTTTTCTCCCGGTCTTCTGGATGGATCTGTACCTGAAAGTAGTCACTCTTCAAGTCGAGGGTGGAAAACCATTGGGCTCCTGATAGTGTGTCCAGCGTGTCGTCAATCCGTGGCAGAGGATAGCTGTCTTTATTGGTGACGTAATTGAGCTGCCGATAGTCCACGCAGAACCGAGTGTTGCCAATGTTGTGGTAATCGGCGTGCATTTTCCAGTCACCTCCCCTCGCGTTCAAAACTATCACTGGAACCATGGTGTTCTTTGGTTCGACTAACGTCTTTCCCACGATGTAGTTTTGTGAATGCTTCTCTGGGTCTGGTTCTACTATGTAGCATCGGTGGCTCCCAAGATCACCTTCCAGCTTCGTCCAAATGATTGTCTCTGAAGACTGCGGCAAAACATCGTCTTTGCTGATGACTGTAATGAATCGGAATCTCCACATTGCGATACCTTAGTACTTGCATCCCGATATCCAAGATTACTTCATTTACTTTCATGCAGTTTATTGCGATGATGCACTCGTTGCATATATCTGCCACCAGAAACGCATGGGAGAACGTCAGTCCCGCCAGAGTAATCGTAAGATGAACTTCTCCAAACACCTTCGCCATTTCCCCTGTTGCAGTCTTCAGGCAGTAGCTGTTGGTGTTGTGCAGCCATGAACTTCCGACGATATCCCTTCTTACAATGGAGGCGGTGGCACCTGTGTCGATGGTGGCTACGCACTTCTCCTTGTTGATTAATGCCTCCACTGTCAGGCTCTTGTTACCCCGTTTGGTTTGCCAAACTTGAATGGTGGTCCTGGGGGCCTCGATTCCAGTAACCAACTTCTGCCCCGCGAAGTTGGTCCTTACGCAATTCCCGACTTCTGCACTGCCGTTGTAGGTGTCCGGTTTGGTTGCAATTCCAGCAACGGATTTGACTCCGCGATTTTTGTCTTCATCCATGACGTCTGTTCTCTGGCATGAGCATTCCACGAAGGACATTTCCCTGACACGGTGTATTAACTGGTATGCTTAGTCCGCAGCCTTCATTGACAAAGCGAATGCCAATGCAATGAGTGTTCGCTTTTCGGCCATCATTACAGCCATTTGCAGTTGTCTGTCCTCTATGGCCTGAATAAAAGCTTCCACCTCCATTTCGTTGATAAGATCCTCACCGGCTTTAGGGTATGAAAGATGGGCTAGTCGCTCTATATCCGCTTGCAACTGTTAGAGCGTTTCCCCCCTTTTCTGGACTCGACTACGCAGCTGAACCCTATACACCAGCTGCATGTGTTCATCCCCAAATCGTATCTCGATAGCCTGAACCAGAGAGTCGTAGTTCTGCTGTTTATCTACTCAGTGCAAGCGTGAGTGCAATAGATTTCTCTTCATCGTCCCAGCTATTGGTCATTGCGGCCGCTTCGAATTGCCTCTTATAAATTGGCCATGATGTTTGACCATCGAAGATAAGAGGCTGTATCTCCTTTCTTCTCAGACCGTCAGTGGAATATTCCCGTGCTTTCTGTCTCTTCACGTTGCTGAGTTCCTTAGCAAGATTTTCGACTTGCTTTCTTACTCTCCCGAATTGCGTATCCACTTTTTCAAACTGAGTCTCTATCTTCCCGAACTGAGTTTCATGTTTCTCAAAGTTTTCATCGAATCTAGTTTCGACTTTTTCGAGTTACTCTCGAAATTCTCGATTTTCTCTTCGATCGCTTCGAATTTGGATTCCAAGTTCTTGTTTTGCTCATCAAGTTTGCTTTCCAGAGCATCTAGAGAATTCCTTTGTTCGTCCAGCTTAAGTTCTAGAGAATTCTTTTGTTCGTCCATTGCTTGCAGTTCGTGCAGTTTAAGTTCTAGAGAATTCCTTTGGTCTTCTATTGCTTTCCTTTGTTCGTCCATGGCTGACTTAAGTTGCAGGAGCAGACTTGTTATACCCGGGTCGGCTACTGTACTTGCTGGTTCCTCTTCCACGTCAAACTCTACGTTATGCGGATTTTCACCTCCCTGCTTTATTGCTTCTTCCAGACGAATCAGTAGGGCATCTTCTCCCCCAGTTGTGTCGAGATTCCGCTTACTTTAGTTGAATTATAAATAGTTAGTTGTCCCAATTGCGACCCATTTTGCGCAACTAATTAACTCAACACAGAAATGGTTTTTTTTTTTTTTTTTGTGCAATTTCACACCACGGAAATAGTCATTCACAGAATAAGTTTTATCCCGCTTCTGACACCAATGTAATGTGCGAGCTACGGCTCGAGTAGATAAAACGTTATTCTGTGAGATTATTTCTTTATTTTCTAGTCTATAGAACAATTCAAGTTCACACTATACTATTCTTCGCAAATTCTTTCCTTACAAGGTCTCTTTCTTCTCAAATCACTTTATCTCATCTCATAATTACTTAATTCACAAATCCAAACTAATTACTTCTTAAAGTTAAAAGTTAACCCTTAACTTTCAATTTAACTTTATAATTAACTCCTATCTTCGATGGTCAAACATCATGGCCAATTTATAAGAGGCAATTCGAAGCGGCCGCAATGACCAATAGCTGGGACGATGAAGAGAAGTCTATTGCACTCACGCTTGCACTGAGTGGTCCAGCTGCGGAGCTCTTGCAGACCATCCCGGAAGATAAACAGCAGAACTACGACTCTCTGGTTCAGGCTATCGAGATGCGATTTGGGGATGAACACATGCAGCTGGTGTACAGGGTTCAGCTGCGTAGTCGAGTCCAGAAATGTGGGGAAACGCTCCAACAGTTTCAAGCGGATATAGAGCGACTAGCCCATCTTTCATACCCTAAAGCCGGTGAGGAGCTTATCAACGAAATGGTAGTGGAAGCTTCTATTCAGGCCATAGAGGACAGACAACTGCAAATGGCTGTAAGGATGGCTGAAAAGCGAACACTCCCCGAGGCATTGGCATTCACTTTGTCAATGAAGGCTGCGGACCAAGCATACCAGGGAATACACCGTGTAAGGGAAATGTCCGTCGTGGAATGCTCATGCCAGAGAACAGCCGTCATGGATGAAGACAAAGCTCGCGAAAGTCAAATCCGTTGCTGGAATTGCAACCAAACCGCACACTTACAACGGCAGTGCAGAAGTGCACCTAGACGAGGAAATTGTCCACATTGCGGAAGTAGGAGAAGTAGAGAGGAAGCATCCGGCGGTGATAACATCCATCCTGTCGGTCAGACTTCTCAAAACCAGCAGTCGGGAAATGCGCAAGGACCAACTCGCGGGGCAGAAGTTGGTTACTGGAATCGAGGCCCCCAGCACCACCATTCAAGTTTCGCAAACCAAACGGGGTAACAAGAGAATGACAGTGGAGGCACTAATCAACAAGAAGAAGTGCGTAGCCACCATCGACACAGGTGCCACCGCCTCCATTGTAAGAAGAGATATCGACAGAAGCTCATGGCTGCACAACACCAACAGCTACTGCCTGAAGACTGCAACAGGGGAAATGGCGAAGGTGTTTGGAGAAGTTCGTCTTACGATTACTCTGGCGGGACTGACGTTCTCCCATGCGTTTCTGGTGGCAGATATATGCAACGAGTGCATCATCGGAATAGACTTCATGAAAGCAAATGAAGTAATCTTGGATATCGGGATGCAAGTACTAAGGCATCGAAATGTGGAGATTCCGATGGTGTACGGAAACGAGAATGCCGTAACTCTCAGGACAGTCATCAGCAAAGACGAAGTTTTGCCGCCGTCTTCAGAGACAATCATTTGGACGAAGCTGGAAGGTGATCTTGGGAGCCACCGATTCTACATAGTAGAACCAGACCCAGAGAAGCATTCTCAAGACTACATCGTGGGAAAGACGTTAGTCGAACCAAAGAATACCATGGTTCCAGTGAGAGTTTTGAACGCTAGACCACACACTGTCAAACTAAGGCGAGGGGAGGTGACTGGAAAATGCACGCCGATTACCGCCGTCGCAACAATATCTGAACGTGATGCTCCAAAACCTCTCCCATCACCTTGGACACCGGAGACGAGAGAGACGATTCTCCAGTCCAGTAAGCTGAATCAGGAGCAGCGAACTATGGCAGAGAATCTTACCAATGAGTACGCTGATGTATTTGCCTCACAGGACGAAGAATACGGCCGAACACACCTGGTACAACATCGAATAGACACTGGTGATACTAGACCAATTCGTCAGCCTGCTAGGCGCCTTCCATTGGCAAAGCAGACAGAAGTTGCAGAGATGGTGTCGGCAATGGAGAAAGAAGGTCTGATTGAAAGTTCCGAAAGTCCGTTGGCTTGTACTGGTTAAGAAGAAAGATGGCAACACTCGGTTCTGCGTGGACTATCTTCAGCTCAATTACGTCACCAAGAAAGACAGCTATACTCTGCCACGGATTGACGATAGGCTGGACACACTATCAGGAGCCCAATGGTTTTCCACCCTCTACCTGAAGAGTGGCTAATGGCAGGTACAGATCCATCCAGAAGACCTTGAGAAAACTGCCTTCACCGCAGGAAATGGGCTATGGCAATTCACGGTAATGTCATTCGGGCTGTGCAATGCTCCGGCGACTTTCGAGCGCTTGATGGAATGTGTCCTGCAAGGCTTAACATGGAAAACTTGTTTGGTGTACTTGGATGATGTCATCGTCGTGGGAAAAAACGTTTGCGCAACACCGAGACAATCTAAGGGATGTGTTTCAAAGGCTTCGAAGTGCCCACCTGAAGCTCAACCCCAGGACGTGCGCCCTGTTTAGAGCGGAGGTCAAGTACTTGGGGCACATAATTTCAGCAAAAGGAGTGAGAACCGATCCAGAGAAGGTCGAAGCGGTGAAAAACTGGCCAGTCCCCAAAGACAAACACCAACTAAGGAGCTTCCTGGGCCTAGCCACCTACTACAGACGGTTCGTGAAGGATTTTGCCGGGATCGCAAAGAGCCTGCACCAGTTGACGGAAAAGGGAAAACAATTCAAATGGTCAATTGAGTGCGAGAAGAGCTTCAAGGCACTTAAACAACGGCTATGCGATGCCCCGATACTAGCTTACCCCACTCCCGGGGAAACGTTCATTGTGGATGCAGATGCTAGTAATGTCGGGGTAGGAGCCGTACTCTCCCAGGTGCATGATGGAAAAGAGAAGGTGGTTGCGTACTTCAGCAAGGTGCTCTCTAAGCCAGAAAGGAACTACTGCGTGACAAGGAGAGAACTTCTAGCTTTGATCTTGGCTACGAAGCATTTTCACAAATACCTCTATGAGAGGAAGTTCGTTCTTCGCACAGACCATGCAGCCTTAAAATGGCTATTACAGTTCAGGAGTCCTGAGGTTCAGGTCGCAAGATGGATCGAAAGGCTGCAAATCTACGACTATGAAATACAGCACCGTAAAGGAAAACTCCACTCTAATGCGGATGCACTGTCCCGGCGACCATGCAGAACGGATTGTAAACATAGTGCGCGTCAGGAAGAACGGGAGCTGGTTTCCATCGCAGATGAGATCCGGAACGCTCAGAAGGAAGACATGGATATCGAGCCGATTCTGGCCTGGAAGGAGAACATGGAGAAACCGGATCATCAGAACATCTCTCACAGCAGCCCGACCTTAAAGGCATATTTTGCGCAGTGGGACTCCCTCCATGTCCAAGAAGGTGTTCTGAGAAGAAAATGGGAATCTTCCGACGGAGAGTCATTTGTAATGCAGCTTGTCGTGCCGCGGACGAGGGTCAAGGAGGTGTTACAGGAAATGCATGGCGGGGCGACCGGAGGCCACTTTTGAGTGAATAAGACGCTAGAAAAGATACGAGAACGTTTTTATTGGTTAAAAGCGAAGGAAGATGTCGAAGACTGGTGCAGAAAGTGCGACGTGTGTGCAGCTAGCAAGGGTCCGAGAATCAAAACTCGAGGTAAGATGCACCAATACAACGTGGGAGCACCTTTCGAACGAATCGCCATTGACATCGCAGGGCCCTTTCCGGAAACCGACAATGGTAATCGGTATATACTCGTAGTAATGGACTACTTCAGTAAGTGGCCGGAAGCGTTTCCGATCCCTAACCAGGAAGCCAGAACCGTGGCGGAGCAGATCGTCTACAATTGGGTAAGCAGATTCGCTATGCCCGAAATTCCGCCCTGGGTCAGAATGCAATTCCAAGTATTCTGACCCTGGGTGGAATTTCGAGTCAAGAATCTTCCAAGAGATGTGTCAACTACTCGGAATCAATTTCTGCAAACGCCCGTGCCCTGAAATAATTTAATGGTATTCATATCCCATTTGGCGTGCGCAAATTATAAAAAAAAAAAAAAAAAAGACACGGACAACCCCGCTTCATCCACAGTCGGACGGTATGGTGGAGTGTTTCAATAGGACTTTGGACGAACATCTCTCGAAGGTCGTAGGTGACTACCAACGGGATTGGGACCGGCAGATTCCCTTGTTTTTGATGGCCTATAGAAGTGCTGTACATAGCACTACTCGACATATGCCGTTCGAAATCTTGTTTGGTGGAATAGCTCTGTTACCCAGTGAGGTGAAATTTGGATCTCCTACCGATGAGGCCAGAAATGAAGAAGAGTACGTGGCGGCCCTTAGGGAAAGGCTTATTGACATACACCAAAGGACCAGAAGCCAGATTAAGATAACAAGCGACCGCATGAAGACCAGGTATGATGCCAAGGCAACAACGTCAGGATTCCAGGAAGGAGATCTAGTGTGGTTGTATAATCCCCATCGCCAAAAGGGGAAATCACCTATGTTGTCTACCGCATCCAGCGAGGACCAAGGGCCAAAATGAAAGTGGTTCATGTGGACCGACTGAGTCGATACAATGGCCGAAGTGAGGACGCACTTGTTCGGGACGAACAAGTCTAAGAGAGGGGCAGTGTAACATAATGTAGCATAATAACTACGCTCCAGAAGTATGCAACACATTCCGAAGTGTATTTTCATTCGAGGTTCGTGTCCACGGTAAGAGACGGATTATGTCTAAGACGTCGTCGCGGAATTAAGAGAGAATCATAACCACAAGAGATTATTGGCTGCAGCTGTCATCTTGGAATTATTACATCAGAATTTTCTTGTTCCAGTGGTCGAAGAATTTGCTAGAAGTTTGTGGCTATCAGAAATGCGACTATATAAGGACAGATGGCGATCGAGGCAGGGCAGTTGGTTTTCGAACCCCACGAAAAAGATTGGAAAAGTGATAATCGGAGAAGTTGTAATTTTGTGACAAATTGAAAGTTAAGAGTTAACAAGAAGAAGTAATTAGTTTGGATTTGTGAATTAAGTAATTGAAATGAGATAAAGTGATTTGAGAAGAAAGAGACCTTGCAAGGAAAGAATTTGCGAAGACCAGTATAGTATGAACTTGAATTGTTCTATAGACTAGAAAATAAAGAAATAATCTCACAGAATAACGTTTTATCTACTCGAGCCGTAACTCGCATATTACAATAGCTTCGTGTCTTCACGATTCATAAATTGTTTTTAAATCGCTTCGTATGAACTTTTTTTAAGATATTTTTTTTTTTCTTTTTGCGTTCTTTTTTTCGGTTCTTTTGTTTTGACTGCGCCAGTTAAGTAAGTTAAATCAGTATCGGATCCAAAATAAAAAAAACAACCATTCGCTTCGAGGTTCGAAATTCAGCTCTCCGTTTTATTGTTCTCTCCGTATCAAAGTATCTCCATGTTTACAATAAATGTTTATTACTAATTTATTGGCTTATGGCTATCCCAGCAGAACTACGGAAATGAGGTGTTCATTTACATTACCACGAAAGTGGATTGAACTTATTTATTATATTCTGGCTAGTAGACTCATAATTTTCTGGTCGTAAAATGTCAATGTACGTAACTCAAGCGATCATTGGAAGCGCTTGATCGAACAATGAATGATTTGCGGAACAATGCGAGACGCTTTGGAGGCGCAATGATACTGCTAGTCAAACTTTATGGGTCATCCAGCGATCAACGCCTGCAGATAAACTCAACGCTTGCCTGAAATTATCGTATTTCTGGCGATACGTAAAGAGGCTGCAGTTGACGACGAAGATGCGAGTTGCGTTGCAGAACGATCCATCAGCATATGATTTCTCAAAACAACTGTTGGCGATTGTATATGGCCGAATTCCGATTGATGCTGTAACTGGCCTGATTTCGTTCCCGCCGAATTTTTGTGAATTCACATCATCGAAGGAAAAACTCATCAGCAAAGCGTTCCCGAACATCGGTCGCAATTATTTGAACCACGATTGGCTGAGTGAACGCGCGATACTAGCTGCGAAGAATAGGGATGTCGATGATTTGAATTTCATTATTCAAAATCAAATCGCAGCCACACTGCATTCGTTCAAATCGGTTGATTGCGTAACAAATTATGACAAAGCAACAAACTACTCAATTGAATTTTGGAATTCGATGGATGTGCCCAGTCTACTACCGCACAATTAGCAACTCAAAGTCAGCTCTATCATCGTAATGCTGCGCAATCTGAACCAACCGAAACTGTGCAATGGAACCAGGTTGACGGTGAAGAATCTCATGAATAATTTTCATGGCAAGTTCAAAGGCGATGATACCGACCGACTTCCCGTTCGAGTTTAAGCGCATTCAGTTTCCCGTTCGACTCTCATTCGCCATGACAATCAACAAATTGCAAGGCGAATCGTTGCAAGTGTGTAGCCTAAATCTCGAATTTCCTTGCCTTTCCCACGGACAATTGTACGTGGCGTTGCAGTGACCTGAAATGTGTGAAATCCGTTTTTCGTGTAAATAAAATGCATTGAATTCAATTTAATTTAAAAAGAGTTTCATAGAGAGGCTCGACTTTCGAAAGGGACCTTTATAATTTAATCAACTTTGGCGGAACGAAGTTCGCCGGGTCAGTTAGTTAATAATAAAAATAAGTAAATATTAAACAAATAAATAAATTATAATTTAACAAATACTCGTATATAACGAAAGTAACAAGAAAAATTAAAATATAAGAAAATAATAATAAATAATAATTTAAATATAAATAAAATAATTATAGTAAATACAACAAATATACATTTTTATTAAATTTAGAATCGAAACATTATTAGCCAATCTATGTGTCAAAACAAATTTTCATATTCTCAAAATAATTTTCAAAATTTTGTTCACCTCTATTATAATTTGCACAATTATATTCTTAAACAGTCGGTTCCTTCATTATATATCACGGCAAATGGTTTTAATTAATATTATATTTTGGACTTTATGCTATTGATGGAGGTAGGCTCCTGTTGATATTGTTATATTATGCCAGGTGGGATTACTATTATGACTCCATACTACTGGTGGGTCTCAGGCCTATTCATCAGGATCGTCATGTAAAGTAATTTCGGTTCTCCAATAGTCATAATGCTGAATTACTAAGAAGAGTATGTATTTTCCTAAATTATTTTTAAGGCTGTTTAGAAGCGTATGTGTGAAGAAAATATGGAACTTCTTCAATGCTTAAATCTTAATTGCATTTATTTTTCCAATTCCCATCTGTTGTAAGTATATATATATACATATATATATAGATATATATAATATACATATATATATATATATAATATGTATATTCACTTATATGTATACATACATATATTTAAGTAGATTAGCTGCTATGATAAAAATGAATGATCATACGGACTCAGCGGTGAAATATGTAGTTTGATCTTTAATGTCAATGTCATGTGCTGATATTGTTTTTACTATTGCATATGGTCAGATAGTAATTTGTCTGTCACTACATTCTCCACAAGTGTTGACATCAGTGCTCCCGAAACATGTGTCGGTCCAAGAAAAAGACGCAAATGCAATCGTAGCTCCTCCCACTTAGACGGCTTATAATTAGAAACCGGACGATGGTTATCCTGCTGCGCTTTCGTTGGTTTAATTATCGGATGTATTACTGATATTATTGTATAATATAATATTGTCCGAATTTTCCAAAGGGTAAAACATTTTGATGGTGTAGCTGTTTGGCTTTGATGAGAGAAAAAGGTCTAGAGTATGAAATTGTTACGGTTATGAGATTTCATGTAGACTCTTCTATTAGCTGGGTGTGATTGCTGTTGATGGCAAAGGCATTAACTTGACTTCCTGCCTCATCAGTTTTCTTTCAGTATCAGAGCCTGGACAATAACTTTGGCTGCCGGGTAATGGATCTGAATCCAATCGACTTTGTCAGATAGATGTTGAAATAGTCCGTCCGGTTAGTTGTCATTTGGTGAGCGGTAAAGGTTGCACAAAACTTCGTCGGACTACGAAAGACGATAATAATAATACAATAACGAAGAGATATACAGACAAATCAGGGCTATACGAGCAGATATACAGCACCACCTTTGAAACCAGACTTGGTATGCAGTTGGGTCAACGCAGATATGTCTAATCGGTTGATGAATTGATTTGGGTTGGAATAAGTGAAGTTTGTGTCCTTTCAGATGTTTGTGGATGCAGTTTACGTTCATGTTATATCCTAGGTTTCTAATATTGCAATAATCAAACCTTTAGTTTCAACAACAGATGATCGTGTAGAATCTGTTCAGTTTGTGTTTGATGTAGGTTAATATTTCCACGTTGTACCCTCTGAGACAGTACCGTCCGAAGAACCGAGAGGGAGACGAGTTTACTTCCGGAATAACAAAAAAAAAAATCTTTCAAAAGTTTTTCAAATTATTTTTTATTACTTATTCGAAAACCGGATACTATAAATACCATAAGATTCAAATAATCGTAACTTAAAATAATTTGTTGCATTAGTTTGAAATTCAAGTTTGGAATATAAATAAAGTGTATATTTCGTTTTCAACCTACCCGTCTGTGGCTATAATTGCATTATTGTCTTCGTCGCAAGATATATATTTTATTTTCAGATTTTGGTTAATTTCGTTACCGACGCAAATGTATACTGGTGAGTCTCGATCTTTCGAATTATCTTCCACGAAGATATTCTTTTCGTTGAAAAGATGTGCTATATTAGTTTGCCCCTCCTTAATTGATAATTGTGCATTCTGTATCTGAGTTTCCATTGTGCTTCTCTTCCATTTAGTTTTCATATTTTGTCCTGTAAATATTTGCTATATATATTTGCTAATATAGGGTCAAAATCACTTGAAAATCACCATCTATTTTTTTTGCAATGCTGTTCCTCGGCCCTTCTGGTGACCTAGTGTTTTGTGGTGCATTACAATACAGACAGCAAATAATTTGCTGGAAGTACATTCGAAATCTAATATATTCAAAAGAGGAAACAGATGTATTGAAGACGTAATGATTATATTAAAGACCAAACCTTTTATTCATCCAGTAATATATGATTGGATTCACCATCGCATTTGACATAGCGAGCCAGTAAAATCCCAAGTACATATGCTGCACATACCTTGTCGATGTTACCTTGTTGTTATGATATGAATATATAAAAAACATATGGTAAGGGAGCCAGCACACTGCGAAAATTGAGACAATCGCTATAAACATTCGTACAACTTTTCGCTTTGATTTCATTGATTCAATTTGGCGTTCCGTATTTTCTCCAATCGATCTACTTCCCCACAGCACTCGGCCCATTAAAAAGTAACAAATCATCATCACCAACATGGGTATACCATATGTTAAAATAAGTATTATTATATTATATCTGAAAAAAAAAAAAAATATATATATATATATATAAGTTATCACACTGGTTCCTCTAGCAACCAAATAAAACAAAAACTGTATCAATAACGACCACTCGAGAATCACATCTTATCTGACAACATTGTATTACTTCAACACGAAATCCAAGGGAATGTGTTTCTGATGACGAACAACCTTTTTACCAATCTCGTTAACTTGAACAAAGGCAGTTGCGACGACACGATACAAATGTGCATCGAATACAACTATAAAAGAGGAAGCCACCAAAGCCCGACGCTCGCATTCCTGCGCTGACGTTGACACGTCGTAATTATGCAGGAGAGATTACTTTAAGTGTATTGAAAAACGTTGTTTTTAGTATTTTAAGTAATAAAAGTTTTTTTTTTCATAATTCAAAATAAAACGAACTAAACTTTTTAATTGCTCAACCGGGATGCCAGGTTTAAAGTAGAGTTGAAAATAAAAAGTAAACATTATACTCAGTGCATCCGTCAAATATTAACAAGCCAAAGTATCCTACAAGATAGGAAAAAGCAGCACTATTTAAAGAAGTAGAAGCAGTAGAAATTCATCAAGATCAACGATCCAGGGAACCAGCTTTGAAAACAAATAAAGTATTCAGATTTCAACACAGAGAAAAAATGTATTGTAAGAAATTATTTTTACGTCGCTATCGAGGAAGCATAGCGACCAGTTAAAACTCCTAAAGAAGCTATTGAGGCCGCTCCAGTTGGTTTCCCGTATTGCCATACTTTTCTTTTAGGAGTTTTTTCTTTAACTGTGTGGTCAGAGTACGAGAATTTAGCTGATACGGTATTACGGTCAGACCGACCTAGAGGCGCTAGAACATCAATGGTGTATTTATCAGGGTGAGAAGTAAGAAACAAGTCCAAGATGTTGGCGGATGACTTTCAATGTCCGGTATACGTGTAGGCTCATTTACAAGTTGAGTCAAATTGTTTATCTCAGCAAAAAGTTCAACATACCTTCCTTCGGGTGTTGTCTTGCCAGAATGTTGAAGCCAATCCGAATTGTGTATATTGAAATCGGCCGCAACAACGATTTCAGTATGAGGATACAAGGAGACAATTCCAGTGATGGAATCGGACAACGCATCAAATTCGTCAAGAGTTGAGTTACTGTCCGCACTAGGGCTTCTGTAAATAATTCAGTACTGAATTATTTGCTTACAGACGGTGAATTTTAGCCATTTGAAATTAAATTCCGGGTTGGAGCAGTAGCCATACTGTGGTGGAACTTGGTAAGCAACGAACATAAGTGGCGGGGCCAGGTTTTTTTTTGGATTGCGCCAGGGATGTGTAATCTTCATTGATACTAATAGCCCGAGTGCTACTAGCATGCACTATTCGCAAACCTGAGAAATCGATGCCAGGAATACGCCTACGTACTAAACACACACCCTACACACTTCAACCACTCTCCCCGCGGGACTGCCGTTATGCTATGCTTCTTGTGTCAGCTTCTTCCGCTGCTTCAGTTGCTCTTCTTAGCTTTTCTATTCTCCGCAGCTCTTTTTGTAGTGTTGTTACGAAGGAACATATTGCCATCCAATTCTCTTGCGACCGTTATCTCCTTTATATCTTACATAGTTGTTATCATGATTCGTGCTAGTCCCTTTGACTCTTTTCTCTCACGTTCCAGCATTCTAACTGGCTCAAAATGATGATTACGCGTTCGCGTGCCATTGTGGCCGCATGTATGCGCTTATGTCCGCCTGTCTTTGCGTCTGCGTAATTAGCCCTCTGGCTTCAACTCTGTTGCTTCTTGCGTTTTCTTCGCTCTCTTTTCTTTCTCGCTCTAGTCTCCTTAGCTCTTGGCATACATCCTTGGCATAAGAGCTCACTCCGTTCCACTTGTTTTCAGATTCTAGCATGTGATTAACTAAATTCTCCGGAGTTGGTGTTTCTCCCAGTGCTGTTCGTAGTGCTTCTCTTTGTAGAAGGATACGTGGGCAGTGAAAGAATACATGCTCCACGTTTTCGGGAGTATCACTGCACGATGCACAAGCGGGGGAGTCATCGTTCCTATACTGATATAGATATGACCCGAAGCAACCATGTCCCTTAAGCAGTTGTGTTAAATAGAAGTTAACTTCACCATGTTTGCAGTTTATCCAAGTCTCTAAGGTCGGGATAAGGCGGTAAGTAGATCGGCCCTTGGAAGAAAGACTCCAGCGTTGCTGCCCCTCTATCAAACTTGTGCTCTTCCGTGAGTTAGTCGCCCCTCATGCCTGCACTTTTTCTGCAGTTCTACCGCCAATATATCAATTGGGAACATTTCTGCGATAACGCAGACTGCGTGGTCCGAAGTTGTGCGAAAAGCGCTACTCACTCTTAGTGCACATAGTCGGTTTACTGCTATGAAGTCACTTTCATAGCTCCGGCCCAAACTGGTAATCCTTATAGGACTACGGATTTGACTAGTTTAGCTAAGAGTAGCCTTCGGCTGTGTCTTGGCCCTCCTATATTCGGCATAACACGCGCAATGGCGGCACCCACACGCAAGGATTTGTTGCTTACGTACTCCGTATGGTTTTTAAAATTAAGTCTTGAGTCAATCATAACGCCAATATACTTGATAGCTGGTTTCGAAACTATCTCATACCCACCTACTGTGAGCGTGATAGTTTCCAGTTGCTTTCTACTGTTAAAAAGTACCGCCTCTGTTTTGTGTTCTGCTAGCATGAGGCCGACTGATGTTAACCACCGTCGGACAATTGATATGGTTTCGTTGCTAATTTGAACAACTTCTTCCAGTTGTTTTGTTACAGTTACTACTATAGCGATGTCGTCCGCAAATTCCACAATTTTTGCTTCGGCTGGTATTTCAAGACGAAGGACTCCATCGTACATGAGGTTCCATAATTTTGGTCCCAGGACCGAGCCCTGAGGGACTCCTCTAGTGACTGCGTATCCTTTCATACCATCCTCTGTTTCATAGAGCAGAGCTCTTTGCTGGAAATAGCTTTTTAAAATATCCCTGATGCTAGTTGGTATGCGCATACTTCGAAGTGCTTGAAAGATTTTTTTCCAGCTCGCTGTGTTGAATGCGTTCTTAACGTCCAGTGTTATGATGCAACAGTACTGCTTTGGGCCTCTTCTGCATCGTCTTCCTTCTATGGCCCTTTTCGCTGTGTCAACCACTACCTTAATAGCATCAACAGTCGAGCGTGCCTTTCGAAATCCGTAGCTATGTGCTGATAGTCCGCCTACTTCTTCAATCGCAGCTTCCAACCTGTTACCGATGATTCGCTCCAACACTTTCCCTGCCGTGTCCAACTTACAGAGCGGGCGGTACGCTGATGGATCTCCTGGGGGTTTACTTCCTTGGGCAGTATTCGATTCTCTGCTTCTTCCATTGATCAGGAAAGACTCCCTTACTCAGACAGGCGTTGTAAATGTCCACAAAGAAGTCCATTCTTCTTTTAATCGCCGCTTTCAAGGCTACATTTGGGATCCCATCCGGTCCAGGGGATTTTTAATTCCCAAACCTGTTGCACGCCTCTAGAATTTCTTCTGGAGTTATCCTAGGAATTTGTCGAGCTGGTGTAGGCGACTCGCCCTCCAGTGGAATCTCCGGTAGTTTTGGAAACAGACATTCGACTATATGTTCCAATACATCTGGGCATGTGGGGAATGGGGCTCGAAAACTTCATCACCACTTGGTATGCTCTCCCCCAGAGGTCTTCATTTGCTCCATTGCATAACTCGGCGAAGCTCTGACGTTTGCTGGTATTTATTGCCGTTTTCAGCTCCTTTCGTGCTACCTTATACCTGTGGTGGAGTTCAGTGAAATCGTCTCTTCCTCTGCTGCGCTGGCACTGTCTTCTTGTGCGGTGACATTTAGCGCGTAGCAGTTATATTCATTCCACCAATAAACTGGTAAGTAGCCTGTATTCGTCCTTCTTCTTACTAATGTGGGTAATCAGCTGCACACACTTCTCGTTGGCCGAACCAGTCAACGTAGCATCTGCGATCATAAGGGCAAAGCCTCTTAGTCGAATGTGTTTGTTTTCAACTCTAATCTATTGCCTATTCTCCATGAAGTAATTTGGCGCCGCCTTTCTTCGTGCGTCGTTTCACACAGTATAGCTTTTTTTTTTTTACTATTATTGTATTATTTTATTATTTATTTTTCAAGTAACAAAACTTTATAAATTACTACATATTTTATATAAGTTGCATTTACAATATTTGAGCAAAATACATTACTTAACATAAAAAGATATTGAGCAGTGTGTACATTCTCATTATTGGTTGAAAAATATAAATAAAAAGATGCATTCTGTAGTTATAAATAACTAGTGTCGAATGCATTAATAACCATATAAATTAAATATAAAATTGACACTTCAACAAAAAGGTGTGAAAAAAAGGTGAAGGAAGCAAATATTAACATTCATCAAGTATATTTATTAAACAAAACAACTGACTTAGACTACGCGACTAATTAAATGATTTATATCATTTAGATTGAAATTTAAAAGCCATTTTTTAACCTGTCTTATATAAAAGAAATAGTTTCTGACTTCTCTAATCTCAGGCGGCAAAGCATTATATAATCTGGGTGGAACAGAAGAGTAGAAGTTAACAAAGTGACAGGTTCTAAAAGATGGAATAATTGCTAGATTGTGATTGGAACTACGAAGTCCATGATATGAAGGAATCCTATTAGTTAAATATCCAGACCTTATAAAAAACTTATATAAACATAAAAGTATAAATGTTTTAGAGGAAGAATTTTCGAGTTGACAAAAAGCAAAAAACTACTATCACAGCGTCTTTTTCTCCAGATGATTCTAATTATATGTTTTTGAGCGACAAGTAATGGTTGAACTTTATTACTATGAGTACTTCCCCAACAAACCAAAACCATACTGCAGCTTAGATTGGACTAACCCATAATAAATTTTTTCCAAAAGTTTCTTAGAACAAAATAATCCTTGTTGTTTTTAGTAAATATGTTTTCAATGAGACAATATGAGTACTCCAATTCAATTTGCTATCTATTTCAAGACAAAGATATTTAAAAACTGCAGTTCTTTCAATATGAAAACATTGAATTGAAGAGGTTTTGTCACAATAAAACAAGGCGGAAGAAGTTGCGCTGCAAGTCTCAGGGCTAAGCAATTGATGTTGGCAATTTTCGCTATGAAAAATCATGTTGGGAAAATTGACAAAATTTAAAGATAAGTTAAAGAACATGATTTTAGTCTTGTCGCTGATAACCAATTTATGTATACAAAACCAATGCCTTAGCTGTTCCAAATCATAATTTATATCTGCAATTATATCAAAGGCAGAGCTATTTGAATAAGAGCAAGCTATATATATCATCAGCAAAACCAGTTCTTAAACCTTTAAAATTTATATTAAAGATGGAATTGATATAAATTTAAAAGAGAATTGCGCTAAGTACGGACCCTTGTGGCACACCAATTTTAATGTCTAAATTTTGACTAAAACTGAATGCTATTTTAACAACTTGTTTCGGTTGTTGAGATAGGAAAGAAACCATATGAGCATAAAACCTCTAAAGCCTGCTTTCTCTAATTTGAATGAAAGTATCTCATGGTCTACGGTATCAAACGCCTTTGTAATATCAATGAAAAGCGCAGCTGTGTATTTTTTATTATTCAAGCTATCATAAGTAAAGCTACAGTACTTTAAAAGTGCATCCTCCAAAAACCAAATTGCTTTTCACTGAAAAAAGACGAATTTTCAAGAAAACCCATTATTCTAGTTTTCACTACTTTCTCAAAGATTTTGGAAAACACCGGAAGAAGAGAAATAGGCCTATAATTATTAAGATTTGATTATCTCCCTTTTTAAATACAGGCATAACCTCAGCAATAGGCATCTGAAAAAATACCATTATAAATACTTTTATTAAAAATGTGAGCTAAGACATCAACAATATTGAGTGAGATTTTCTTAATCAAATTATTAGACCAACAATCTTTTGTTGACGAGTTAGAATTTTTAAGTAAATTAATAGTTTTAAATAATTCAAAAGATGAGATCGATTCATAAAAGAAACTGCTTGCTTGACTCCATTCATTTTTGTAACATTTTCCCTTGCAGTGATTGGAAGAATTAGAGAAACCAGCATTAGAGAGAGTATTGGAGGCAACACTAGTAAAATACTGGTTAAAGACGTTAGGAATTTCACTCTGATTTACTATAGCATCACTACCACTAAATGGAAGGTTATACCATTTAGTGGTTTAGGGGAAGGCCCACTTTTGTTAATTAGTTCATTAACAATTGCCCATTCTTTCCTTAAATTGTCTCTTGCTAGGCGCAGTTTGTTAGTATAGTATTTTTCTTTATATAAAATAACTTCAGCAGAAACTTCCTTGCATATCCTATTATAAAGAGATCGAAGATTATCATTTTGAGGTTCCTTTCTACATTTATTATGTAGTTTATTTTTCTTTTCAATCCTTTTTAGTAGAGACGTGGACGTATTAAAACAAAAAGACTTAAACCTTGGATGTTTAAGTCTTTTTGTTTTAATACGCCTGTTCGAGTTACAGTGACGTCATCAAACACGAAGGCTCAACGTGTTTAGAGTACCTTCCCATCATCAACGCCCCCACAACAAATGTCAAAATTTATACGATGAATTCATTTTTTTGTATATACTAACTAGACAATGTGTATATAAGAAAGAAACGTTTTAACATTAAAAGATAACTCTATTTTATAACGTGGATAGAATCGGTGGTTTATTTTCTCACGGTTGCTCTAGCGTTTTTTTTGTACTGCTGTTCAAGTGCACGGTTAAGTTCCTGCTCAGCACCTTTCTATAGATTGAAGTGATCAGTTGTTTTGCATGGTGCGTGGACATTGGAACTTGCCAAAGACTTTTTTCTCATTTTTTATGGCACAGTCGCCAACACAGTGGTCCTTCGAAGCCTAGTTTATTCATACATATATACAATATATATTTGAGTATAATTACAATTCGATTTAATTATAATCTAAAATAATCTAAATTGCAAAAAAATTTTCAATTCAATCAAAAATAAAAGTAAAAAAAAAAAAAAAAAAACAACAACAAAATTGTGTGTGAGTGCTTTGACATCTGGATACTTCATCGGGGGATAATTGATCGCCGAACAATTCTACGTGGGATACCCATCGTTGGACTTCTTGGAATCCTTGCACATCGATTCTGTAGCTGAACCCAAAAATTTTTCTAAGAAAAATCCAGCATTAGTGTGTGAAAATTTCTGGGAGTTGGAGAGTTTAACCCTTGGACCCACAAAGTTGAACCTTGGACCCTGAAAGAATTTAACCTGCAACCAAATTACAAGTAAGTGGAATACTTTCTTACTTTATTATTGTTTATATACCTATAGTATAAATTAAAAATAATGAAGAGCAAGGTTTTGGAAGGGTTGTTAACGCAAATGACTAAAGATTTTGCGAACTTCAAAAAGACGAAAAGTGAGACTCGACGTACTTCAAATTATATAGCCAGTCGTTTATCGTTGTTGGAGCAATCTATGGATAGGGCGAACAAGAGTTATGAGGAATTTTTGTGTTGTGTAGGGGAAGAAACTAAGGAATTAGAGGGTGTGCAAGAGGTTTATGGTAATATAAGGGAGGTATATGTGGAGTATAGGAGTGATTTGCTTGATGCCAGAGATAAGCTTACCCCAGCGCAGGTCATTGAGGTTCAACGGCCGTTGGAGATGACGACCACTGCATCCAGTGGAGCAGATATCAACCTGCCAAAAATTAAGCTGCCAGTTTTCTCGGGCTCCTATGAGACTTGGCGCACCTTCCACGATTTGTTCATCTCTCTAATCCACAACAATGCTGCCCTGTCGGAAATAAAAAAGATGCATTATCTTAAAACCAGTGTATCCGGGGAAGCAGAAAAGTTGTTAGCTCACCTGAATGTCGACAACGGGAACTACTTAAAGGCATGGTCGATATTGACGGACCGTTATGACCATCAACGGTTCTTGGTGAACACACAGTTAAAGTGCTTATTTAACCAACCGTCAATAGTGCAGGAGCGAGCTGACTCAATTAAGGAGTTATTAGATACCTCAACGGAAGTTGTCCATAGTCTAGACAACTTGAAGGTTCCAGTCAAACATTGGGATGCGGTGCTCATTTTTGTATTGCTTCAAAAGCTGCCCAACAAAACGCAGCAATTATGGGAGGAACGATTAGGGGCCAAAGATGATTCGAAGGAGCTGCCAAGTTTTACGGAATTTACGCAATTCCTGGAGACACGTTTCCGTACCTTGGAGGCGGTGAATCAGCAGCCAGTCCGGAGTTCATCGAACTTGCAGCGCAATATGTCTCATCGTAACTCGTTTCACTCACAGGTCATCAACGCAAAGTTCTCGTGCAAAATCTGCAATAAGGGCCAGCACGCAATTCGCAAATGCAACCGCTTTTTAAAAATGAGTATTGCAGATCGTAGTCAGAGTGTAGATAGGTTAGGTATCTGTCGCAACTGCTTGGCATACAGCCACACCTTTGAACAATGTCCAAGTAGTCAGCAACCACATCATTCTCTCCTGCACTCCAATCCAGTAGGCATGAATAGACAGGCACATAATAGCTCATACAACCATGCATCCATTCCACAAGCAGTTCGCACTAACCCATACAATCGCACTCAAACATTTGTGGCTTCGACAATGAATGCTGATGCTCCCAGTTTTCAGGCATCCAATGAGGAGCAAATTATAACCCGTCCGTCTGTGAATACTTTTCACTCAGTACCCAAAGGTAGCTCACCCAACCAGGGCACTCATATCCTGTTAGCAACCGCAGTAGTGAAGGTAAGGACGTCGACAGGAGAATCGTTTTTACTTCGAGCCCTTCTAGATTCGGGGTCGGAGGCCAGTTTCATCACCACATCAGCCTTTCAATTACTTCGTACGCCATCGAAGCCCACATGTGTCGAGGTGTCCGGACTGGGTTTGGTCAGCAGTGGTACTTGTCAAATGGTGGTGGACTTATCTTTGGCATCACGTCATTCATCCTTTGAGACCACCACGCAGGTCTTCGTATTCAAGTCACTGTCTGGGCATCTTCCGGCCCAAACATCGGCACCTACAGACTGGAGTTATCTCAACTATTTGATTTTGGCAGATCCCGAATTTTATAAGCCAGCCAGCGTAGACTTGTTGTTGGGTAGCGATATTCTTGCTGACATTTTGCTTCCAGACATAATCAGGCCTAACGACAAAAATTTACCCATTGCCCAGAAGACGAAACTGGGGTGGATCCTCTTCGGAAGAGTTCCTTCCAAAACACACTCGATCAGGACCTTTCATCAAACCTGTAATATAGAGAGTCAGATCAGAAAATTTTGGGAGTTAGAAGAGGTACCTTTCCAGACCAAGGAAACTCCGGAAAACACCATATGTGAGGAGCATTTTCGTACAAACATAAGATGTGTAGCAGATGGTCGGTTCCAGGTAGCCCTTCCCTTTAAAGGCAACGTGCATCCCGTACTGGGAAGATCTCGAGAAGGTGCACTACAGCGTTTCACACGGTTAGAAGGTCGCCTGCTACAAAATCCGAAATTGTATGAAGACTATTCTAAATGCATAGAGGAGTACCGCACTCTAGGCCACATGCGTGAAGTCGAGGACGACTCCTTCACAGACAACACAGCTCATTATTTTCTACCCCATCATGCAGTTGTCAAAGAGAGTAGCTCGTCCACCAAATTGCGTGTAGTTTTCGATGCTTCCTTCAAGACTACTGATGGCACATCCTTAAACGACCGACTGATGGTAGGTCCAGCACTGCAAAACAACATAATTGATATCATCCTTCGGTGGAGGCTATACAAATTCACCTTCACAGCCGACATCGAAAAGATGTATCGACAAATTTGGGTAGATGACCAGGACTCCAACTACCAACTGATTTTCTGGCGAAAACATCCTACAGAGTGTCTTAAAATTTATCGGCTGAAAACCGTTACCTTCGGGACTGCGTCCGCACCGTACCTAGCCATCCGAACACTCAACTGGTTGGCAGATGACTCACGTCTGAACTTTCCACGTGCAGCCAAGATGATTCTGGAAGAAATGTATGTCGACGACTTGATATCAGGAGCCAACACCAAACAAGAAGCTGAAAGGAAGATAAGCGATATCAGGAGCACTCTCGAGGCAGCCGGATTCCACTTACGAAAGTGGGCCTCGAATGCGATGGAACTTCTAGAAGGCGTACTTCTCCAAGAACGGGAAACCAAGTTTTCGGTACCTTCCGAGGGTCTGGATGACATCAAGATGTTGGGCATACACTGGCTTCCAACTGCCGACACCATTTCCTACAGCTACACTTCGCCAAATGGTCATATACCGACCAAGAGATCTATTTTATCAACCGTTGCAAGATTGTTTGATCCTATGGGATGGATATCTCCATGCGTAATAAAGGCAAAATGTTTTCTACAATTACTCTGGATTCGGAAGAAGACGTGGGATGAGCCAGTAGATGCAGACATTCTCAAGGAGTGGAATGTCTTTTTTCGGGACCTGGAGGCTATAAACAACATTCGGTTACCACGATGGATGCAAACAACTGGTGAATCTGATCAAGTAGAACTGCACGGATTTTGTGACGCGTCCGAAAAGGCCTTTGGAGCTGCAGTTTACCTCCGCGTCCTCGATAAACAAGGTAAGGTTCACATGAACTTGTTGATAGCCAAGACCAGGGTTGCACCAGTTCAACCAGTGAGCATTCCACGCCTCGAGTTATGTGGAGCAGTAATTTTGGCAAGACTATTGCACCATGTAGCAAAGACCTTAAAATTCACCGAAACGAAAATATATGCCTGGACCGATTCCACCATAACACTCTGCTGGATCCAGGCACCACCATCTCGATGGGAGACATTTGTCGGAAACCGAGTAGGGGAAATCCAACGATTAACCGACAGCAGTATATGGTATCACATCCCAACTCAACTCAACCCAGCGGATCTAGCTTCCCGAGGAATACTGCCATCAGCACTAAAGCAGGCGAGTTTATGGTGGAACGGTCCTCCGTTTCTGCACACATCCTGGAAGTTCGAAATCCCAAAGCAACCAACAATGCTCGAAACCGACGAAGGAAGGAAACGCATTTACATTCATCGCCTGGAAGTAAGGGAAAACTCAGTCAATCAACTAATCATACGCTTGTCAAATTTCACGCGTTTGCTCAGAACAGTGGCGTACTGTCATCGATTCATCACCAACACACGGTTGGAGCAAACCAGGCGTATCATGGGACCCCTATCTCCAAGCGAACTTGACACGGCGAGCAGAACCCTTGTCCGTTGCAGCCAACAAGAAATGTTTCCTGACGGCATTTCGAAGACAAAGGGCATGGGACAACTTAATCCATTCACTGATGAGCAAGGTATCATACGGGTAGGCGGAAGGCTCGAGAACGCGGAACTTACGTATGGACAACGACATCCAATGATTTTAGCTCCGGGACACCATTTGACGGAACTCATAATCCGAAATGCTCACGAGCGAACGTTGCATGGAGGCATCCAACAGATGATCGGTACCCTACGTAAGAAGTATTGGATCTTCTGCATAAAACGAGCAGTTAAGAAATGTCTACATCAGTGCACCATCTGCTACAGGTACCGTTGCAAAACAACACATCAACTAATGGGTGAGTTACCGGGGCCAAGAGTAACTGTGTCACGCCCGTTCTTTCATACAGGTGTGGATTATGCTGGTCCTATTAATATCAAAACGTGGAAAGGTAGAGGAGCTAAGTGCCACAAAGGGTATTTCGCCATATTTATTTGCTTAGCCACGAAAGCAATCCATTTGGAAGCAGTAACTGATCTCACGACCCAAGCCTTCTTAGCCGCCTTTCGAAGATTCACAGCCCGAAGAGGAGTGGCCGACCAAATGTACAGTGACTGTGGTACGAATTTTGTAGGAGCCGAAGCGGACTTGCGTCGATTATTAAAGTCTGCAGAACACGACTGGGAAGAGATTGCCGATGTCCTAGCCACGCAAGGCACAAAATGGAATTTCATACCCCCGGCTTCTCCCCACTTCGGAGGACTGTGGGAAGCAGGGGTTAAAAGTGTCAAACACCATTTGAAGAGGATCGCCGGGAATGCAACCTTAACATACGAGGAGTTAACAACACTTCTTACACAGATCGAGGCGTGCCTAAACTCGAGGCCCCTTTGTCCATTAACGGAGAATCCCGACGATTTTCAAGCCTTAACACCAGCGCACTTTTTAATAGGAGAAGCAATCTTCACGGTCCCGGAACCCGATCTAACCAGAGGAAAACAAAACATCGTCGAAAGATGGAAGGCCATTCAACTTCACCTGAAATCCTTCTGGAACCACTGGCAACAGGAGTATTTGGCACGGCTACAGCAACGACCGAAATGGCTAAAACCACAACCTCAACTCAAAGTAGGAGACATAGTTCTATTAAAGGACGAGCGATTGCCCCCAGCAAAATGGAACTTAGGCCGCATCGCAGAAACATTCCCAGGAAGCGATAATCTTACCCGGGTAGTCACGCTCAAAACCGCGCATGGGAAATTTCGACGACCAGTCACAAAACTTTGTCCACTCCCTATCAATTCAACCCAAGAGAAAACACTCACAAATTAAATTTGCATTCATAACATATGCACAAGTCCTTAGATGTTGATAACAAACACACATCTTTCTTCCCTACACAACACAAATCGAAAAATAAATAAATTTTAACCCATTGCCTCAATTCCTATGGTGTAGCAAAACAATTATGCACCACTGTTGCTTCCAATAATTGGTTACCCAACACAACACACAACGGAACAGCAAATTCATACACACACGCTAATCAATGACACTCACTCAAGTATCATACTCATGTTTCCAATCATACACCCATTCACACACACACTTCGCTAAATCAGTGACACTCATTCAAGTCTCACGCTTGCGATTCCATTCATACATACAAACACACAAGTCACATAAACAAAACAAATATTAAAATTCAACACATGAAGGAAATGAAATCTACTAAATCTAATGAAACAACAATAATCAAATAATAATACTCACCTGGATTAATACATATCATAAGCACAAGTTTTAATACCAAATTTAATTCAAACACATCACACGCTTAAAATCCCGCACAACACCAACCTTCCAACAGACGGTCGACTACTTCAGTGGTAAACAAGCCACCGTCAGCAAGAGAGTACACAACGGGAACGTGCGTAGTACATCTGCTGCGTTCTTTGTTTTGGTTTCTGTTGTGGTCGTTCGCTCTATGTTTTGTTGTTGCACCCAATGCATGTTTCTGAAAGAAATATTAATCTGTTCTCTCTTTACATGTACATATGAGACCTCTTTCACGTACAGGGTTGCCAGCTTCAACTAAAATTGCCAAACCATCTACAACTTGATACTAAGATGCAACGTATACCGAAAGTGAAGACGACAACTTGCGAACTTCGTTCACCGGAGGGGAGAATGTTCGAGTTACAGTGACGTCATCAAACACGAAGGCTCAACGTGTTTAGAGTACCTTCCCATCATCAACGCCCCCACAACAAATGTCAAAATTTATACGATGAATTCATTTTTTTGTATATACTAACTAGACAATGTGTATATAAGAAAGAAACGTTTTAACATTAAAAGATAACTCTATTTTATAACGTGGATAGAATCGGTGGTTTATTTTCTCACGGTTGCTCTAGCGTTTTTTTTTGTACTGCTGTTCAAGTGCACGGTTAAGTTCCTGCTCAGCACTTTTCTATAGATTGAAGTGATCAGTTGTTTTGCATGGTGCGTGGACATTGGAACTTGCCAAAGACTTTTTTCTCATTTTTTATGGCACAGTCGCCAACAACGCCTTTTTGTCTCAATGAGACAAGAACTAACGTGACCTTTTAGAGTATTTAAAAATTTACTAAAACCGCCAGAGGGATTACTATCCATGTAAATGCCAGTCCAAAATTCAAGAAGTAGAATAGCGTTAAGTCGTTCAAAATTAATCGCCATATCTTTTACAAATGGTATAAAGTTTTCAGTTTGCTTAGCGTAATCTCCTTGAAAAACTAAACCAACCATACAATGATCAGATATATTGAAATCTGAAATGGAACTAGAGAGAGATAACTTGGAACTGCGATCAAGTCTTCCAAAAATATGATCAATACATGTTTTAGTAGATTGGGTTAATCTAGTAGGTTCATCAAAGCACGAATCCAAGCCATTTGCCGATAATACAGAAATATAATCAAAAACAATAGGAGAATCAGATAAAATATCTAAGTTGATGTCACCAAGAATGAATAGATTTTTTGACTTTTCATCAGACAACAAAGAAGCCAATTCCTCAACAAAAACATTTTTTTACTTTTTGCATGCAGCCTATAAAAACACATAAAAATAAACTTTCTGGATTCAATTTTGCACGATACTTTAACCATATCAGCACTTTTCAAGTTAAGGTAGCAATATTCATGCTCCAACCTATCACTTATGAAAACTGCCACTCCACCTGCCGCATAAGAGTTATTACAAGTAGGATAGAATTTATATCCAGGTATACTATAAAGATTAGATTCATTGTCAAAAATCCATATCTCAGATAACAAGATCAAATCTGGCTTATTAATAAATGATTCTAAGTGAATTAGAAGTAAATCAAAATTTTTACGCATACTACGAATATTTTGATGAATGATAAAAAATGCTTTCCCCCGATATTTTAAGTGATTAGAACATTTTTTTTTTTTTTTTTTTTATTTCAAACTAAATAAACTACAGGAATTACAAATGTTTGTTTACACTGCGACTAGTTATGAAACTAACGAGCAGTTTGCTTTTCAGTATTATTAGCGGGAGAAAAGTAAATGGCTAACAGTTTACTATTTTTAAGGTACATTATAATTGTAATTTGTTGTATGTTAACTTTTAATGACAGTAACAAGAGCATAGATTGGATTTAATCCATCCAAAGCGTTGGAGGTTAAGTTCACTCCGAGCGCCTCTTTTCGCTCGTTGTTGTCGCTCTGTTACTATCTAGTAGAGTACGTGGTAAGTCCTGTCACGGTTGCCTTGCAAGATCTGACGGTCTTATACGTTGCAGTCGTCTCACACCATATACGTTTAGAAGAATTTTTGCTTCCTCGTTAATATGCTCCTGAAGTCTCTTCTCGTGTGCTTTGGCCCTAGAGTTGATCTCTTCAAGAACAGTAGGAATGCCTAGGTCCCGATGGAGGTCGCTGTTTCTGATGTCACATGGAGCGTTCACAATACTTCGAAGGACCTTATTCTGGAATCGTTGGATGACTGCAATATTGGTCTGGCTGGCACATCCCCAGAGTTGAGCGCCATAGTTCCGCACTTGTTTTAGGATCTGATTATATAAAAGAATTTTATTAGTAATTGATAGTCCTGACTTCCTGCCTATAAGCCATTCTAATTTTCGCCATTTAATGTCTAATTCTAGTCTTTTGATTTTAATATGCTTTTTCCAACGAAGCTTGGCATCTATGTAGAGTCATACCTAGATACTTTGCTGTATTTGCATATGGTATTGTCGTGCTTGATATTGCTATAGGGGAGTACGAGATAGACTTATTTGGGAAGTCAATATGTACAGATTTACTCGAATTCAGTTTTATACGCCATCTTTGAGTCCACTTGATAATTTGGTCTGCAGCAGCTAGCAGCTTTTGCGTCGATTCTAGCGTTGTATCTCCCACTGCTAAGACTGCCGTGTCGTCGGCAAAAGTTGCAGTCTTGGTGTAGGGCATTGTAGGTAGGTCTTTAGTGTAAAGAAGGTATAACAGAGGTCCGAGGACGCTTCCTTGAGGAACTCCGGCTTCGATCTGCACTAGATTAGAGTAGTAGTTTTCTTGTTTTATACGGAAATATCATGATGTTAAATAAGACTCCATTAGGTGGAAGAACTGTTCTGGTACACTTTTAGTTTATTGAGTAGACCTTCATGCCATACTCTATCGAAAGCCTGTGCTACATCTAAGAAAATTGCAGAACATACTTTTTTTCTTCTAGTGCTCGTTGTTATTCTGTGAACTTGTTCTATTGTGGAGTGTTTGCTTCGAAAGCCAAACTGGTGATTTGGGATTAGGTTTCTTGACTCAACGATTGGTTTGAGACGTTTAAAAATCAGTCTTTCAAACAACTTTGATGTTGAAGGAAGTAGAGATATTGGTCTATATGAGGATACCTAAGAAGGGGCCTTGCCTGGTTTAGGGATCATTATCACGTCAGCTACTTTCCAGACACTTGGTACATACTCAAGGCTAATTGCTTTATTCATTAACCGCAAGAGTTTAGCTAACCCTTTATTTAGCAGTCGCTTCAGGACTTCCGCAGTGATCAAGTCAAAACCTGGAGCTTTTTTGTCTTTTAATCGCCTTATCTCATATTTTAACACATGCATTTTAATCGGAGGAATCATAGAACGGGCAATTTCATTGAGATTTAGAAGCTCATCACAGATAGCATAATTAGGCTTAAAGGTATTAGCGAGGTGGTCTGCAAAAGCAGTAGCTTTTTCCTCATTGTTTTTAGCCCATTGCCCATAACTGTTGTTGGTCGCTTAAGATATTTTGTACTTTTAAAAAGTGAATATTCAGTGCTCTTATCAGCAGTTAGCTCTGATAATTATATTTTCATTGTCTCATTTCGGATTAGCTTTATCTCAAGCTTAAGATCTTGTGTGGCCTTGTTGAGTCTTGTTTTATCGGAAGGAGATCGAGTTTGTTGCCATCTACGCCGAAGTTTTCTTTTATTCCTTATGAGCTCCTTTATTTCTTTTGGATAATTGGTACCCACCGTTTTTCTCTTTGTTGGAGGAGTACAGCTCCAAGCCGCAAATTGGATTAGTTGGATGAACGAATATGCTTCGTTTTCCAGCTGGTCTGTCATCTCAATAGGTTTACTAATATTGATTTTATCTTTTAGGATATGTTTAAAACTAAGCCAATCTATGAACTTATTTGAAAGGTATGGATTTTCCTCTTTAACTATAACAGTTTCACTAAGTGTCAGATATATTGTTGAGTGGTCCGAGTCGAGATCCAAGCCTTCTTGTACCTGGATAAAGTTCCTTGATAATTTATTTATCACAAAAAAATCAATCAGATCAGGAATTTTGGTAACGTCCGTCGGCCAGTATGTAGACTTACCAGTAGATACAAATTCACACCCTGTTTTTTTAGCTGCATCGTAGAGTTCACGACCTTTTGTTGTAGTGAGTCGTGATCCCCAGTATGTGTGTTTAGCATTGAAGTCTCCTCCCATTATAAACTTAGACTTGTGCATTTTGATGAGCTGTTGATATTCATTTGAAGAGATCGAATGTTTGGGAGGACTATAGACAGCTGTTATTGAGAGCGGTTGATTTTTAGTTTTTACAGTTACGGTAGTGGTTTGAAACTTGAGTGAACTTATTTTTTCTTCTTCATAATGATCAATGCTATTTCTTATAATAATAGCGCTGCCTGCTCTCGCACAATTATCCGGATGGACTGTATGGTACGAATTATAATTCTTCAACTTGAAATACTGGGTTATAAGGTGTGTTTCTGAGATCAAACAAATGTCTATCTTTTCTGTATCTAGTACTATTTGTACCTCGTTTAAATGATTGTTCAATCCGTTCACATTCCATGCCATGATTCTTAAGAACTTATCCATTATAATACGGTCTTGTAGGGTTTTATTAAAGGTTTATTGTTTGTTTAGTTTATCCAGTATTTTAGCTAGAGTATCTTCGATTGTGCTTTGGTCTTTTCTGATAGGATGAGTAGTTTTGACTGTCTGGGAAAAAAAGGGGTCGGCGAGCGTTCAAATCTGCTGAATTATTTTCTTTCAGTTCCTGCTGTACTTTGATGTTTTCGGTAGTATCATTGGTTGTTGATGTTTGGATATTAATTTGAGCATTTTCGTTTATTTGGCGATTAAGTTTATTATCCCTTATCTTTTGCAATTCTTTGGCTACAGCACATCCACGATAGTTCGCAGGATGGGCCTCACCACAGTTGTAACATTTTGCAAGGAGGTCTAAGGGTTTAGTACAATTGACGGTGCTATGTTCTCCTGCGCATATCACACATCTAGAAGGCTTACCGCAGTAATTTTTCGTGTGCTCAAATTGTTGACAGTTAGTGCATTGGGGGATAAGTTTGGAAGCTTTAATGGCCTCTATGGTAACTATGGAATGGAGGATATGCTTAATTTCGTACATTTTTTTGATTGAGAGAGATTTCTTAGCGATCGGTTGTGTTTTTTATAAGCTCTATTGTATTTCTTTGAAACTGTGTGGATTTTTTTTTTTTGTGAAAAGCCCAATGGATGGTTTTTGTGGCAAGTGCGACCGAGGTTTCAGCCGCGATGACAGCCAACTCGTACCATGTAGTGGATTTTGCAAAAAAATTTTCCACAGAAAATGTTGCGAGGGCCAAATCACGGAGTATGATGTCGGACTTTTGAAGAAGAATCGGAACCTAGGTTACTATTGCAATGAATGTATTGTGCCGAAGCAAATCTTAAAACAATTTGAAACATTAATAGGAGTAAATCAATCAAAATACGAACTTTTGGTTGAACTTTTGAATAAAAATACGAATTTAATAACCGAAATTCAAAATAATGTTAAGAGTGAACTGTTAAAACTGAGTGATAAAGACAATAAACAAATTAAAGAGAGTGTTCAAAGTGTTACGGAAACAATAACGGAAATCAAAAATCAAATCTCGAAAAATATTACTGGAAGTGAAAGAGACATGCAACTAAAACAAAGTGTTGATCATATTTCAAAGTCTGTGAGTGCACTAACACAAGAAATAAAAAAGAAGAACAACGGTTCGGAAAATCCGGTAAAAAATAAACATCATACACTGTATTCGGATGTAGTGAAGAAAAATGAATCGTCTGTCCTTGTCTATCCCAAAAAGAAACGAGAGTCTAACGAAACGAGAAAACAAATAAAATTAAACATAGATCCTACTAGCGTAAATGTAAATAATGTGGTGAACAAAAATAGTGGCGGCGTTGCCATCAAGTGTGGTGATAAAGATTCATCAGAAAAATTAAAAAGTAAATAGAGAGTAAATTAAAGGGTGATTATAATGTTATAGTGCCAACAATGTTTAAACCAAAAGTGTGTGTGATGAACCTGGAAAACGATGAACTTATAAACGAAGTGGTGAATAAAATTAAAAAACAAAATCCTGAATTAAACAACTGTGATATTAAATTAATGAACTCGTTTACCAATAATAAAAAATGGAGAAATTTGAATGTAATTCTTGAAGTTGATAGCAATGGTTTTAAAAAAATAATTGAATTAGAGTACTTAAAAGTAGGGTGGGTAAAATGTCCAGTTAGAGAATACTTGAATTTGCGAAGATGTTATAAATGCAACGGCTTCAACCATAAAGCAAGTGTTTGTAAAAATAAAATATCGTGTAGGAAATGTGGTGGTGAACATTCTATTAAAGATTGTACCAGTCATGAAATTAAGTGTCCAAATTGTGTAAGAATGAATGATTCTTTAGGGATGAATGCTAGTTGTGACCATGAAGCGAATGATAAATGTTGTCCTGTGTTTCTACGTAAATTGAAGGTGTTGAAAGAACGGATTCAGTACTAGCAACCAAAGCAACTGTCTTATCTGTGTGCTAATGTACAAGGACTTACAAACAACTTCAACGAAATTGAAGTATTAATGAAGGACAACAGTTTTGAAATCCTTGCTTTTTGTGAAACCCATTTAACAGAAAATATAAGTGACGAAGAAATAAGTCTATTAGAGTACTCGGTGTTGCGGTGTGATAGTACTAGTCGTCATACAGGTGGTGTGGTTCTATATGTCAAAAAAGGATTACAGTATAGATTAATAAATCAAGTAGATATTGAGATGAAAATTTGGAGTTTGTGTGTTGAAATCTATTCAAATTCCTTTCGAGAAATGGTGGCAGTGTTCTACAGATCACCTAGTAGCTCTGAACGCGAATTCTTTACTCTTTTTTCTGAATGGATTGATATGGCTCTGCACACAAATCTTAATATAATAGTGTTTGGAGATTTTAATATTAATTTGCTATCTACTAATAATACGTATACAAAGGCTATCAACGAAATTCTAATAAAAAACAATTGTAAACAAATAATTAACAAACCAACCAGGATTTTAGAATCGACAAGATCTTTAGTTGATTTTGTAATAACACCTATTGAGAGAAATATTTGGGCAGATACAATCCCTGAACTAAAAATTAGTGATCACGAATCAATTGTAATAAAAGTAAATGTGGCTGACAAACAAATTAGAAAAGTTAACAAATATATCGACATATTTAAGTATAAGAAAGCTGAATTCCGGAGTCTAATTAGTGATAAGTGCGCCCAAATGACTGATCAGACTGACTTTAATGTGTTATCTGAAGTATTACAAAATAGTTTAATGTATTGTGTAAAAAAACAGACTATTCGTAAGAAAATCGCGCTTTGTGAGGACAAATGGTTCACCAATGAACTTAGAACTCTAAAACACAAAAAAATTCAATATTTTCAAAAGGCGACTATATTTAATTTTGCATCAGACTGGGAAAGTTATAGAAGTATACGAAACATGTACAAAAATAAATTACATTTTGCTAAAAAGAACTATATATGTAATAAAATCGGATCATGTGAAACCCAAAAGTCTATGTGGAAAGCTATAAAAGACTTGGTGTTAAAGCAGAAAAAAGTAGAAATCAGTGAAGTTCAGTTCGGTGATAGATTGGAAAGTGATAGCTCTATAATTGCCAACAAGTTTAATTCATACTTTATAGAAAGTGTAAACGCTATCAGTAATTCCATAGCGACAAATAATACCTCTTCGATTTTTAATTTAACGGAACATCAAACGATATTTAAGTTTAGACAAATAGATTTGAGTGAACTACGGTTAATATGCAAAAAGATTAACAATAAAAATGCGTTACATCTAAATATAAAAATTATTTTGAATTGTTTTGATATTATTGGTCCAATAATACTTCAAATCGTAAACGAGTCGTTTAATCGTGGTGAATTTCCTAGAAACTTAAAAGAATCGATAGTTGTTCCAATACCCAAGGAGTCCGGTACAAAAATGTGTGACAAATTTAGGCCCATTAACATGATGCCTATTCTAGAGAAAATAGTGGAAAAGTGTGCTCATCAACAATTTTATAAATATGTGTGTGATAATAAATTATTGATCGACAACCAATCGGGCTTTCGTCATGATCACTCCTGTGAAACATCCCTAAATTGGTTAGTGATGACCTTTAAAGAACAAAGACACAGTGGTAACAAAATTATAGCATTATTTTTAGATTTTCAGAGAGCATTTGAAACAATTGATAGGGATATATTAATACAAAAGCTGTCAAAATATGGTGTCAAAGGTAACGAGCTTATGTGGTTAAAGTCTTATTTGTTTGATCGTACTCAAAAAACTAGTGTAAACTGTGCAATGTCTAGTGCCAAAAACACATGTTTCGGTGTACCGCAAGGAACTATACTCGGTCCCTTATTATTTTTAATTTACATAAATGATATCTGTAAAGTGTTAAGAAACAGTCAAATGTCCCTGTTCGCTGATGATGCCTTAATGTTTGCAAGTGGTAAAGCTTTAAATGACCTTAAAGAGCATATTGAGAATGACTTAAAAAACCTTTGTGTATGGCTGCAACAAAACAAACTAAAGATTAATGTAAACAAAACTAAATGTATGGTTATAAATAGTGACGAATGTATTAATTTAAAAATATATGGTGAAGAGATTGAACAAGTTCCTGAAATAAAGTACCTCGGTGTAATATTAGACAGTAAAATGAATTTTAATAGCCATATGATGTACATAACTAAAAAAATTTCCAAAAAAGTGTCCTTTCTTGCAAGAATAAGAAAACATATAACAACCATTTGTGCAATTAACATATATAATACTATAATTAAACCACACTTTGAGTTCTGCTCTACTATTTTGTTTATGGGGAATAATGAACACGTAGATCAACTGCAGGTGCTGCAGAATAAAGCGATGAGAACAATTCTTCGATGTAGCTATTATACCTCGAGTAGATGGATGCTATCTTGTTTGAAATGGCTAAACATTAAGCAGCGTATCATCTTCAATGTACTAACATTTGTATTTAAGATGAAATTCAACATGGTGCCACAATACTTGACCACAAATTTAATATATACAAGGGACGCTCAACCATATAACTTAAGATCCAACTACGATTTTAGACTACAGTTGTATAGGGATTCTAGAACACAGAATATGCTCTTATATCGCGGATTAAAATTATTTAACGAACTACCTAATGAAATAAAGAATGAAACTGTTTTAAGAAGATTTAAAAATTTGTTAATATCACATATAAGAAATACAGTAACTTAAAAGTAAATTTAAAGATTGTTATATAAATTAAGATATACCAAATGAATTGTAATAGTAACTGATACTAAATAAATAAAATACATACATACATACATACATTTCCTCGTTATGGGCGAAGGTTAATAAAAACATGTCTAATGGTTTCTTTGTTTTTAGTTGAAGTTTATTAACCGCACTGACCGCTTTGAGACCGTGAGTTTTAAGATCATTGACAATCATATTTGGATCACAAGAGTGATGCAAATTCTTAGCAATGACTCTAATGGGGCGAGATTGTTTATCTTCGTAAGAATACCAAGTCATTTTAGATGCAGACAGCATTTTAGTAATGGCTCTGTAGTCTTCATTGGTTTCAACATTAATTTTGTGAGTTTTATCCTTCAGAAGTCGAATAGCAAAGTCTTTCTTTATCAAGTTGCGGACAGTGGTTATAAGTTCTTGATAGTTAGTTATATTTGTTACCATGATGGGTGGAGGGCGAGGATCTCTTTTTTCAATACGATTTGTTTGATTGGAATTATCTGAATTGTCTGTCATTTTTGGTTGAGTGGTAAGTTTTGGTGAAGAATTTGCTTTTCGATTTTTAGTCGGATTTGCAAAATCATTTTTCCGTTTTCGAGCCCCTTCAGTTTCCACGACTAATTCCTCTTCGTCGGTTTCATAGTTTTGAATTTGAGCAATGGAAGTTGTATTATCGTTGGGGTTGTTGCTCTTAGCGGATGCTATTTTGAGCATTGCTAGTTTCTGTTCTTTTTAGTTCTTAAGATTTTGGCACAGACGTTCTAATTCATTTACTTGTTTATTAATTCAGTTGTAGAATTCTGTTCTATTTGTTCTTTGGCATTTTTGCTTCTGGAATTTTTATTTGGTGAGTTCTGTTTCTGAACATTTTTAGAATGAGGGGGAGGAGTGCGACCAATTCCCATTTTTTTTTTTTTTTTTTTAAGATTTAAAAATAAGAATAAGAATATAATGTGATGTTAATATATTTATTTGGTTTTCCTTTGATTTCATTCAGCTTTAAAAGAATTCTGACCTGGCAGTGCTGGTAAGAAAGTTTTTAAAGAGTTTGGAAAAGCTTTAGGGTAGAAGAAAGTTTTGTGATCTACGATCCACAAGTTAGGTTCCACACTGAAAGCTTTTCCTCTTTGTCTTATCAATATTCCAATTTTGTGTCAAATACGAGAATATTGTATCACATTACCTGTTTTGTCCACGGGTTTCCTGTAGGGTGATCAGTGTTACTCCAATATTCCGCCGTACGATAGCTGAAGCGCATTCGGGTGGTGTAAAAGACACTTTTTTGTTGTAGCTCTTTAGCACTTTGACTTTCTTTGATCTATAACTGGACGGAGTTGCCAGCAATCCTCGATTAGAACAGTTGAAAATTTCTTTATCAAACTTACAAAATTCATTATAAACTTCAAAGCTATTTTCCTGGATTGGAATACAATTAGCAATGTTAAAAGACATGTTTTTTTTAAGGATCAAGAGAGAATAGAAAGTAATTAGGACAATTTTTCTATATCCTCAAAAAAACTTATTTTGTAAGTTTTATCACCCTCTCCTTTTTCTAATAAAATTACTCCGTTTCTGACCCACAAATACGAAAAGTTGTCCTCTATTTTGAATATATTATTTTTGTTATATACTGCTCTATTATAATTAGTGGGACTTTCATTAATATAAATTCAATTAACAGATTTATACCCTATAAGACCTGTGTTAAGCTTAGTTTTCTTTTTCTTTAACAACACTATTCGCTTCAAATCCAAGGTTTTAAATTTTATTCGTAAAACACTCAACGACTTGTTACGTGTAGATGTTGAGTTAGAATTGGGCTTAAGTGTGATGTTCTTGACGTAACAATACTGGATGTCATCAGCATTTACGTTTTCACCTAATTCATTTGACAGTAGACTGACAGCTGCGTCCAGTGCATTCGTGTTGTTAACATTCGGTATCCCAATCACATCAATGCATTTTTTTAAAGATTTTTGTTGCAGGAAATTCATTGTACTTTGTAGATTGTTGATTTTTTTGTGCAAAAGTTTATTTTCGTCTTGCAGACACTCAATACGTCGCAAAGCATTAGAATTAACATTTTTAAGGGCAGTGATTTCTTTGTAAAGAATGTCAAGTGTGATGAAAGTTGGAAAGACAATGTTTACATCAGCAGGTTGGGATGCCAACATTTTAGAGGGAGACAGAAGCACTTCCACTGCAGGTGTTTGATCACTATTATTAGAGTGCACTTGTTTCACACCTTGAGAAACATGTGGTGGTGAGCGTAAAGAATGACGCCTTTGTTTTTCACACGAAACACAACGATAAGTAAAATTATTCTTTCGCATGTATTCACTATCACACTTGGCTGAAGGTTTACACAGTTCATGTGGTAGTAAACCATACACAAAGAGCATTGAATTTTAGCGCCAATTCTGTCAACTTTCTGACCAAATTTACAAGGCATTTTCAAACAAAGTATATAATAAAGTCACTGGATTAGCAAATGTAAACCAAATTCAAAGTTTTGATTAACAGAGTCTACTTCTTGATTATTTTTATAGTACTTGCAACACTTTAAAAATCAAAAAAAAGTTCGAGCAAAAACTTTAATATGTGATCACCTCAATACACCAATACACCAACGATATACCACTACACCAATTTGGTGGTCGCTGTGAGTATAGTGGGGGCTAACCTTCCATGTTGTTTTCTGAGCAAGGCAGTTGCTTACAAAAGTAAGATCGATTATCGAGCCTGTCCCATTTCTGCTAAAATTGTGTTTATTACCGATCTTTAAGAGAACTACGTCAAGGATCATTAAGGCCTCCAGAAGTTTGATTCCCCTCCTGTTTGTCCTTCGACAGCCCCATTATGTGGCCCATGCGTTAAAGTCTCCGGCTATGAAAACCGGACTTCGACCCTTAGCATCCATTGTCAACCTGTCTAGGAAATTATCATATTCCTCGATCTTAAGACTCGGCGGAGCATAACAGCTGTATATATGATAACCATCGATTTTGGCCCTAACGAAGAATGTGTCAGGGTACAAATCTGTTTCTTGGAAGGGTCTTTTGCCGCAAGTCCATATTGCGGCTGTACCTGTTGCGTCCGCTGTCCATACAGTGTTATCATAATTCCGATACTGTTCGCTTAGGATTGCGACGTCTACACCTAGTTCATGAATTGATTGTGTTAAGAGGGCTTGAGCCGCCTCACAATGGTTTAAATTTAGCTGTAATAATTTCATTGCTTCAGCTGCAGTTCTCTCCATGCACGTTGGTACGATGGCCATCTACGACTTCCCATAAGGTGGTTGTTATCGATACCCTCCTTGCCTTGGCAGAGAAGGCATTTTGGCTCATCGTTGCATAGCTTCTCTATGTGACCACTTTTACCACATCGTAAGCAATGTTGAGACCAGTCACTTGAGCTTATGCAAGTTTTGGCTATGTGCCCGAATTCGATGCATTTGTAGCATTTGGTTGGGTTTATTTTCTCGCGTATTCGGCACACAACCCATTGTATGCGTAAATTGCCTATTTCGATGAGCTGCTTGGCTGCTTCTGCAGGTAAACTCACGGTTGCTGCCTGGGTACCACTGTAGGCTTTCCTAAGTAACTTAATAGCCAGTGCTTTCATGACACTGGTATTCACCAGATTCTCTGCTAGCGCGTTAAACACGTCTTCCTTCATGGTGACGTCATCAAGATCTTTTACCTATATCAATGTCTAGTGTGTTAGGATTTTCACCTCCGCTTGTTCTACTAGGATACTTTTAATTTTTCCCTCGAATTTCGTGGCCTGTGAGCCGGTAGATCTTTTGAGCTCAATGAGAAAGTGTCCTTTCAGCGTTTTTTTTAATGCGGTTCACATTTTGGCCAAGTTCTTTGAGTTCAGGGTTGTTCTTGACCTTTCGCAGCATATCTGCGTACGTCAGATTGCCCTTTGTTCTTAGAACTAACACGTCGGGGCGGGTTGATTTTCTCCGAACTTTCATTCGTTGCTTATGTTTGATCTACTCAGGCTCAATTTGATTGGCTTCCGTCAGCGACTGGGTGGATATTTCCTTCGCCTTCTGGGGTTCCGTAGCACCTATTTCCACAGACGCCTTCTTCTTTTTTGATGGTGGGAGCTGTTTGACCAACATATTCGCACGGGGCGCATTCTTAGGTGTTGCGTCCCTCTTTCTTTTAGGTGTGTCGCATATTTCCCCCTGATGGCTTATGGAGCGTTTTGCTGTCGCAGTATTGGTCAGGCAAAATACTCGGTTACCTATCTCCCCTGCTGTTTGAGTTGTCTTTGTTGCGGTCATGGGAGTACGGCCACTTTCCTCTCGTGTAGGTCTTGGATAGCCTGTGTTAACTATCTTATTATACGCTGAACGTATCAGACTTGTCAGTCTCCTGATCTCATGATGAACATTGTTTTTGCCCTTATAAAAATTCATCAGGTCTTCAATTCTTTTGCCGAGGATATTCATGGCATCACTCTTAGCTTTTTCTTCGTTGTGATCTGCTCTTTTCCTTTCTTCCCCACTGGGTGTACGTTCCCTTCCTTCTGGCTTTTGGTCACCTGTCTCAATTGGCTTCGAGTACGGTGACTTCTCCTCTGAGATCACCTTTGGCGGCGATCGCAAAAGTACAGAGCTCCTCCGGAATGGATTTTACAGGGTTGATAAATAGCACTCCGCTCCGTTTTCTTCAGTGTTACTAATTTTTTTTTTTGATTTTTTTTAAGGTGTATCACCTGTATTTTTTTTGTTTTGCTTGTTTTGATTGTTTGTATTTGATTTTTTACTCATTTCTCGTGGGTCCCGACTCAAAGCCGCTATCTCCGTCCGGATGTGTATTCACCTCTGTGATCCCATGGTTATCTATGTAGGCAGCAGTGGCGTGGCGTCCATACAAGCCGATTCCTTTCGGCTTCCCTTTTCAAATATCAAACATTTTTATTTTGCCACTTGCCAACCATCACATTCAATTATTTGTTCATCAAAACATTTATCATTCATAAATCATAACTTTATACACGCTCGAAGATGAAATGCTGCGACCACTTCGGTTGTTTATTCATTTTTACTCATACACAAACTCGCACACATAGGCGAGACAAGTATGAACTCCTCTAGCGAGAGAGCGTGCAATGAATTTTTTTGAGAAGCCGTTCATTTTCCGGCTCATGCATTCATTTCTTCACAGTACGAACTTTCAACTCTATTCCTTTCTGGTATATAGTAGAAGTTTATTTGCGATTTCTCTTTCTAACATACATTCGCTTATGAGGAAAATAACCCGCGATTTCTCGGCTTTTGTGGATGAACATTGGTGGAGGAGAAAGGTTTTAGTTCGAGGGAGTTTTTTTTATTGTAGGCAATAAAATAAGCCGACGAAAATCGAGTTATTGGGCGTTTGAGGTTTTTCTTACTTGTTGGGTATTTTTTTTTTTTGTTTGCAAATTTTAAATGACGGTTGCAAATCGGTTGTGTAATTCTGCGCGATTTATAGAAAATTTGGATGCAAATTTTTGTGATTATTGTGATTGCTAATTATTAGAAAACTTTAAAAATTTAGCAATTACATATTGGTAGTTAAGTTACTATTTTAAATTATTAAATTATTATAAAATAGCGAGTGAGCTAAGTGAATAGTTATTAGCTATATGCTATATACCAAGTAAGTAATTATAAATCTACTCAAGAGGTGCCCCATTGAACATTCTTATTATTCTTAGACAAGATGTCTCTAGTTAATTTTTAGTGTTGTTTAACTGATTTTCTTCTAAAAGAAACCCACTTTCTTTTTTGTAAAAAAAAAAAGTTATAGAACTAGGTCGCTCGACACCATCAATGAAAATTGATTATACGCGAAAGGATGGGTATCAGAAGCATTTTCATGAGTCTTTTTACAAAAAGAATCCATGGTTGACTGGCAGTTGCAAATTAAATAGAATGTTTTGTTTTCCTTGTCTTCTTTTTTCTAATTCTACTAGTGTTTGGAGTCACACAGGTTTCTTTGATATAAATAATTTTATTAATTCTTCCAAAAAACATATTCAAACGAAAAGCATATACGCAGCTGCTTGCATTTGCATGAATTTGGTGAATATCTATGGAGACTTCTTTAGGGAATTCTTACGAGGCTCATAATGGAAAAGTCGATCGCAATCGCGATTTAATGAAGCGTTTCATAGACACTGTAGTTCTCAAGGAAAACAAGAGCTGGCATTCCGGGGTATCAGAGACTCGATGGCAATATCATTCGCGTATAATGAGCGTCTTATTCAATTGCAGAGAAGACATAGAGCTTGCGAAGCAAGAGATTGAGGGCTTTGAGTCATGGATTCATTCTGAATTTTTAAACTTATTTGACTCAATCTATGAGAGCGTAAGTAACTTCTCAGAACTTCCACGCAAACGCCGACTACTTAAAATTGTTTCAAATACAAATTATAGCCGAATTTTTGTAGCAATTTTAGATAATGTTACAAGTCAGATTAAGAATAGATATAGTTTATTTAGTTCATATATTTTCTTTGATTTATTAAACATATCAAAATATGAATATTTTTCTAATTCAATGCCGGATTACAAAATATCTTCTTTAATTACCCTACTTCATGGAATTTTTAATTTTACTACTTCAAAAAAAGAAACTCAAAGTTTTATACACTACCCCTTCACTTAAAAAGCTTGAGGTTTTTCAACTTTATAAGCGTTTTAATACGGAAATGCTTAGAGATACTTTTTTTCAAGCTGTAACATTGTGTGAAATCTTTTTAACCCAGCCTTTGACTGTGGCCTCTGTCGAAAGATCTTTTCCGACTTTAAAAATAGTCCACAGCTGCTTATTTGTTATTCACAGCTAGCCTGTATATCACAGGCCGTTCAGCGATCCACCACCTGCTGACCCCCACAGTAGCCTAAGCTCAGCCCTGTGCGAGTCCAAGGTGGGGAAAGAATAATGACATTAAGTTATATCCAGGGAGTTTCAAATCGGAAGATTCTTCCACTACCTGTGTTTCGCTTAGTGCCAAAACAGCTGGTTTAAGGGAATGGGCGTGGGCGTACATATCGAAGAAAATCGTTCGAAGCCCACGAATGTTGGCAAAATCAACCGTAAATTGCCTTATCACTACAACATAGAAACACAAAAAGACACAACTCTGACGTAACTAAGCAAAACTGTGAAGTGAAGATCTAAAGAATAGTTTCCAAAACAAACTGTCGCAGGTGCTATGCCCAAACAACAATCAGCTAAGGTCCTCTATTCTTATAAATATTCACAGTCCGCTATGCATCAAATGTTACACTCTCTCAGTCATCGCAACTGGAAGTATGTACATATATAAGTTAGATATTTTCCCGCGGTGAAACCAAAAAAAAAACTATTTTTTTATTTTGGGACTACTGTCCACTTTATTGCGCCAAATAGAAGTGAACTTAATTTCTAATTTACAATTATTTATAAGGTTACCATCAATGCGACAAGGTGTTGATTCAGCAGCTTGGGTTGGATCGGCTGCTTCGGAGAATTGCTATTGCGGGTGTGTCGGATGTGAGCTTCCGTGGAAATTGCTGAACCTATGAATGCATGTGGCGGACGTGTGAGCATTGCCCCCAGTGGGTGGAATGCGACTCTAGACTTTTGCGGTGTTAACTCTTCCCTCCTTAAAATCGAGTGTCCTCACTCGATACCACATAGAGCATAGGCATTGAATTTGATTGTGGCGGTTCACCTTCAACTTGACCCTCGAGCTGGATTTCAGGTATTTTTGCGGCTTTAGTATGAATTGTAACTTTATTGCTTCGGTCGATCATTTGTCTGATGATAATGGCTATAATAGCTAATAGTAAAAGGGATATCATACTGTAGTTAGTGATGACATGAATCTGCCCTCCTTCCTCTACTTCTGTTATGTGTTCTGTGTTGTTTATATGAAGTTCCTTTAACATTTCTAGTGTTAGAAGTTCTTTGTATGTTTTAATTGAAATTCAAATGTAGAGCCGCTGGCAAACTTTTTGAAGATGGTATTTCTTTTGAGTTATATTCTTGGCCATTTATAAAAATTGATGCGTTATGGAACTGAATAATAAAGGTTCCAGTCAGATTAACTCTATCGCTCTCGACTAGGATTGATCCGTTGAATTGGTTGAAAAACAGAGTTCCTGGGTGAAGTTCCTCAACGGCTGGTAAATGTTGATTGTTGATCTCGTCACAACTTGATGGTATACCTTTTACTAAATTTGGAATACAATTATCAAAACTTAGGTTAACAATTTCATTTTTATTACAAACTGTTAGTTCATTATAAGATTTACAAATATTTTTAATTCCATATGTCTCATTTTACTAGTTTCACATCTCAATGAGGATTTGGCTGCCATCAATTACTGGTCTGAACAAAATGGTTGGTTTCTTAACCCAGCAAAATCCCAGGTTATACCTATCTCAACAAAGGCCTTCAATTTGAGTTTCGTCCCTGACGTACGGCTATCCAACAACAAGCTGCAGCTGGTAGAATCAGTCACCACCCTTGGCTTTGTAATTAGCCGCAACTTGTCTTGTTACAACCACGTCAACCTTGTAATAGGCCGTATCGATGGGTGTCTGCGAAAACTTTGGCTCACTGCCAGCTTTTCTCCGATTGAAACTCGTCGAAAACTTGATCGTACACTAATCATCCCAATAATAACGTACGCTGAGGTCGTGTATTTTAGCCTTGACTCGCTATCACAACCTAAGCTTCAGGTTGCTTTTAATGATGCAGTGCGATATGTTCATGGTCTTCGTAGGTATGATAGAATCTCAGTTCTCTCTAGGAACCTGCTAGGTTGTACATTACAGCAGTATTTAAATGCCAGAGCTTGTATATTCCTTCACAAAATTATCACATCAATATCACCACCTTATTTATTTTGCAAGCTAGAATTTTCCCGTTCTCGCAGGACTTTTAACATCAATATACCAGGCTTTAAGTATCTTAAGTCCTCTAGATTGTTTTTCATTCACGCCATTAGGTTATGGAATTCCCTACCTTTGAACATCAAAGGTACGTTAACAACCGCAAACTTTAAAATCGCTATATTTAATCACTTTTCGTCGCAGCAGTAGAAGAATGTCATCAAATTGTTCTTTCCTTTTCTTTATTCCTTTTCCTTCCTCCTTCTTTTTTTCCTCTCTTCTTTTTTTTTAGAATAAGAACTCTTTGTTTAAGAATATTATGTTATTATTGCAATTTCAACAGTTATATGATATAATTTTAGTAGTATTTCTCAGTACTATAAGAGACATTGTCTTAATGTACACACCACAATACAATGAAAATAAATTGAAATTGAAATTGAAATTTTCACAATTAAGAATATTTTCATATTGCAGTTTTATTACTTTCTTATTATATTTTATTGGTTTGATCATTAGCTTTTCACATATAACTTTTCCTGTTTTAGGAATACTGATAATATTTATAAAGTATGGTTCATTTATTAGACGCTATTTTAATGTCGGCAAATTCTAGTGCCTCTTCAAGATTAATAAAGGGTATGCTACTTTCTTCAAATTTTTGTTTTACAATTTCTATTTCGGAATTGGAAAGTATGAAAGAGTTTACAATTTGACCCTTTGCCCAAAGTAAAGCATATTCTACATTAGTGATTTCTTCTTTTATAATGTCTAGTTTATACTTTATTTCTAGTGCAAATTCATTCTTTAAATTATTGTTTGATTTTAGAAGTTACATTACTTCATTAGTTACATTCGTTAATTTTGATTATTGCTTGTTTGTTACTATTGCTAAGTAAATTATGGGTTTGAGATTTTATGATTTGAAAATCGTCGTGGTCTGGACTACCATCGATCCATTTCCACGCGGTTCCAATAAAGTTAAGGGATCTTGGGTTTCTTATTCTTGGTTTTAGGATATTTAACTGGTTTCTAATTTGGGTAATTCGGTGGGATACTGTATGGAAATTGGGATTGGTTTCGTTGATTTGATTCTGGATTTGTAGTTGAATTTCATCAATAAGTTCCTCGTAAGCTTTTAGGTCTATGATGTGTATTATTCTGAATGTGCCCGTTTGAAGCTTGGCCGTTCCCATGCTTGTTGACACGATCTGAGCATTTGTATAGTCCAATATTTGAACTTCAGCCAAAATTTGAGTAAAGAGACATCTGAAAAGGGGTTAATTCCTGATATTATTCTTGTGGATTATTTTACCAGATATGATCACATATTCGAGGTCGCCAAAAATGCTGCAAAATGTCTAGGATTCCTTAAACGGTGCAAGAAATATTTTACCCCGTCTGATCTGGCCTCAATTTATAAGGCATTCATCCGCCCTAAGCTGGAATATAACGCCCATATCTGGTCTGGTGCACCCAAGACCGTTTTGCACATTCTTGATAGGGTACAAAATCGCGCGTTAAAACTTATAGGTGATAGAGACATTGTGAATTCCATTCATTCCAGCCAGTTGCATTCCTCCCCTTCAAAATTTCACCCGCAATACGCGACATGCTTCGAATGCACATCAGTTTACCCTGAAGCCAAACTTCGGTCGTACTGTCAAATATAGGGATTCATTTATAAGCCGAACAACACGAATGTGGAACGATCTACCAGGCTCTGTATTTCCCCATCACTACAACCTTCAAACATTCAAAGCCAACGTGCATAGGTACCTCCTCTGTTCCTCTTTCCCCTTTTCCCTGACGCCCGTGCCCTGAAACAATTAAAGGGTATTAATACTCCCTTTGGCGCGCGCAGATTATAAAAAAAAAAAAAAAGTTAGAATTGTGGTTGATTTGTTTTTCTTGACAATTTCTTTCTTAAATCTTGGGGACAATTTAGTGCCTTATCTTTTATTTATTTTAACGTATACTGTTTCACCTGGGGTGTACGTTTTTATTTCCTGTTTTGTCTTATTATGGTTTTCTATGCCTTTGCACTGTTTTAATCTTAACTTCTGAATATTTTCCTGCCTTGCCTGTTTATATTGATTTGGATCTGTGCTGACAAATCTACCGAAGAACGTTTCGATTGGTCTTTTATTCGTGACTGTATGTATTGAGTAGTTATATTCATATACAGCGCAATCTAGGATATCTATGAATGGCATTGTTGGTCGTTGAGCTTTCAGACATCTCATAATTTCGGACAGAGTAGAGTGGAATCTTTTCACTTGACCGTTGACTGTACTACTGAATGGAGGAGTTGTGAAAATTTCAATACCTAATTGATCCTACAGCATAAAGCATATTGTTGCTGAATTGAATGATTTTTCGTTATCAAAAAACTTGGGGACGCCAAAGGCAAAAATTAGTTGTCTTAAGGGTTCTCGAATATCTTCAATTGCTTTTGATTTTATAATTTGGAGAATTTATCTATGGCTGTCAATACTAGATTCTTGTCGGTGGAATAAATGTCGAAATGAACTATGTGACCAGAGAATTGTGGAATTGGAGTTTCTTGAATTTTGGCTTTATTCGGGTGACGTTCGTATTTTTGCTCTTTGCAAATTCGGCATTGTTTTATAACTTCATGGATTCGAGCTTTCATTTTAGGGAAATAATACTTTTATAGAAGTTGAACTTTGTTTTCGTTACTACTTCTATGCGCTCTGCTATGCTCTGTAAGGATTTGCTCCTGTTGGTCAGCAAGGTTTGTAAGGTCGGTTACTTGAGATTGGGTAAAGCGCATCTTGAAGGATTTCTTGAATTCTTCCCATAATAGCTTCACTGGTGTAGAGTTCATTTATAACGCTGGGATTGAGAGATCGTTTAAATATTGCTTTAGATTCTCTTTAGTGTAATCGGGTTGAATGAAAATGTGTCTATTACATTATACATACATTATTTGATTTTTAAAGGCGTTCATGGGAGATTCAACTGCGGGGATGAGTTCGTGGCCTGAACTTTGATCACTATGCTGAGATACTGATAAAGAATTAACTTGGGAAACTTGGGGAGAACGCGAAAGAGCGTCAGCGACTACGTTACTTTTTTCTGGTTTATATTGCAACTCATAATTGTACTCTTCCAGGATCGCTTTCCAGCGCTTCATTTTAGAGTTATTATTTTTGTTGCTTAGAGCGTACGTTAGCGGCTGATGGTCTGTGAATATTTTAACATGTGCGGTACCGTAAATGTGATTTCGAAGAGAATTAAGTGACCAAATAATTGCAAGCATTTCCTTTTCGTTGGTTTTTCTGGAAATGAACATGATAGGTCTATTATTTTGTGATAGTACTGCACCAATAGCGGTGTTAGATGCGTCGGTAGTTAACTCGAAACTTTTTTTGTAGTCAGGGTATGCGAGGAGTAAGTCTCTGGAGACCAATGAGTTCTTTATTTTCTGAAAAGCTGCTAGAGAATCTGCTTTGAGGCATATGGGAATTTTGCTTGATTTGGTTTTAGATATGCGTCCGTCTTCACCTCTTAATAGTGATGTTAAAGGCTTGGCTAGTTTGGCATAATCTTTGACAAATCGCCGGTAATAACCTGATAAGTCTAAGAACGATCTAAGTTCCTTAAGGTTTTTGGGAGTGGGGAAATTAACGATGGCTTCAATTTTCGCGGGGTTGGTTGTTAGTCCATTGGCGGATACAATAAAGCCTAAAAAAATGTATTTAATTGTACCTTCATGTTAGCTTCATTTAAGGTTCTAAATATTTTTTCGACATGTTCAATATGGTCGCTCTCGTCTTTACTGAAGATGATAATATCGTCAATATAGACGTAGCAGATTCTTCCTATATAGGCTCGCAGTATGTCGTCGAGCGCACGTTGGAAGATGAAGGGTGCGTTTTTCAATCCGAATGGGAGACGGGTAACCTCGTACTTCCCATTATTGATTGAAAATGCAGTTTTTTCCATGTCGGATTCCTTAAGTGGAATCTGGTGGAAACCGCTTTTAAGATCTAGAACAGTAAAATATTTGTTTTGTCCTAGTTGCGCTAGAACCTCGTTAATTTCGGGTAGTGGGTATCTATCTGAAACAGTTACAGTATTTAATTTTCTATAGTCAATCACGATTCTTATATTGTTTATTTCCAAAAAAGTCAGCTTTTTTGGGTACAATCCACACGGGCGAATTGTACGGGGAACGGGATGGTTTAATAATATTGTCGTTTAAGAGTTTTTGTATTTGTGTTTCTATCTCATCTTTTAGTGCAGCATTGTAAGAATAGTACTTTGAATATACTGGGGAATCTGTGTTTGTCCCAATTTCGCCAACAACTCTTGTTGTGTAAGTGAGTTTTTCATTCGGTTCGGAAAATAAGGAAGGGAATTTCTTGACAATATTTTTGATAGATTTCTTTTGAAAGTCTGACATGTGATCAAGCTTTATATTTATTGAATTAACAGATGGTGAATTTAGTTGGTTGATTTTTATTTTTATATTTCCGAGGATAGTCATGAAATTTTGTTGTGCATGAATGACAGCATTGAATTCCTGCAAGCTATCATTTCCTAAAATACCGTGAAACGTTTGCAATGTCGGGAGAAGGAAGAATTTTAGTTTTTTATCTGTTTGGCCGAAAAGATTAAGGAATGTATGATGGGTTACTTCGATGTCGCCTGCAATAGATTTTGCTAGAAAGTGTTGTTTATTAAAAATGGGATTCTTTAATAGACTGGGCTGAATGTAATTCCTACTGGATCCGGTATCGATGAGAAAGTTTAAGACTTGACCGCTCCTCGACTTGCACTGAAAGTAAGACAGCGAGGAGGAATTCAGCCTAAAAAATGGATATCGCTGAATTCTGAGGTTTCGTCCTCAAGTTGGTCTTGATCTTCAAATTGATTTAGAATATAATTTCTCAGATCGGGGTCGTGCTCTACTTCTTCCGTGTTGGCTTGTTGATAGAACGCGTATGCATCATTTGGAGAGATGTATCCAGTTGGTTGTAATACGAAGTTTGGAGGATCGGGATTGTTCTCGAAATTTGATGTGTTTGGGTTCGGATTTACTAAATCAATGTGGAAGTTTCTCTGAATTTTCTGAGGAACCCGATTTTGGAATGAGGGGTTGTGAGGTTGAGGCCTTTTTCCGGCGTACTTAAAGGGTTGCGGTCGGTTTTGGTAGTTAATTGCGGAGGACCTAGTTGTTGAGGCCTCCATCGGCTCTGGCTTAGGTGCAGTTGGCCTGGGAGGAGGTTGGTAGTTATTATTAAACGGATGGTTGTATCGCGGTTGTCGTTGGTAGTTTAAATTTTGCTGGGGATAGACCTGCGGAAAATATGCTACTTGGGGATAGAAAGGTTCCCTGTGTGAGACATATTGCTGTGTGTATTTATTACGCTGTGGTACAGGAGAAGGTGTTTGGTCGAATCTATGCGTAAAAGAATTCTTATTGTTGGCATAATTTGATCTGAATTTCTGGTTTTCTAGTTTAGTACATAAATTTAAGGCTGGTGGTAAGTCCGTAGGCTCTCGAATATCTAAAAGTTTTGGTAAGTCATCATTTAAGCCTCGAATGAATATATCGAGTGCTTTATCTTTGTACGTATTGGTGAGAATTGAAAGTGATTCACTTCCTACGTCCATACACTGTATTTTATTAAGAATTAGTGACAGATGCTTATATACTGATTGATAGAAATCTTGAACTGAGTTATTGCCTTGAATTAGGGACGTCATCTGGTACTCCAAAGTAACGAGATCCCTTTGGTCTGCATAGTGCAGCATAAGGCACTTGGAAATTGCTTTCCAGTTCAAGGGTGTGTTATATGATTCCAGCACCGCATCGGCATTGCCGACTATTTTATTCCTTATTACGTGAAGGATACCGTAGTATCTCGGCGTTCCTTGAAGAGGTTCGTATAATTTTAGTATACGATCTACACTTTTTCTCCAGGAGCTGAACTCTCCTGGTTTTCCAGTAAAATCGCGGAGGCATCTAACTACGTCCGGAACCTTATCGAGATCTGATAAAGCATCACAATGCTCTGGGTTTATCCCTTGATCTCGGGTGAAAGAAATATCTGAATCAGGATTTATCAAAGAATTAACTATCCCTGTGACCATGTTAGTAAGCTGGTCAATCGTGAAAACAGGTCTTGCTTGAGCCTGTGGCTGTGCAGGATCTGGCTGAGGATTTCCTGGTTGTGGGTTGTTAAGGACGGGATGCTAGTTGAGATTATTGGGGTTGGGCATTTTGATTATTCTAATAAATTTTAATATTAATGTTTATATGTTCTTCAATTTTGAACTTGTCAATTTTTATTCACGCTAAATCTTTACAGAAATCTTTGTTAAGCTTTCCTCAATTTTAATTGTTTGTTTTTTTTTTTTATATAATTGAAATATTTTTTACTTTACTTTTACACAGTATTGCAATATTTTCTCGGTTTTACCGAGTTATTTTCACTTAATCACGAATTTTTATTTTCACGACTTTAACTTCGGGACTTCATTTTGGTCGGGTACGCGTTACAACAATTTAACGTAACTTTTACTTTTATGCTCGGGTACGCGTTACAACAATTTAATGTAACTTTTATGCTCGGACGCCAGTTAGATATTTAGCCGCGGTGAAACCAAAAAAAAACAATTTTTTTTATTTTGGGACTACTGTCCACTTTATTGCGCCAAATAGAACTGAACTTAATTTCTAATTTACAATTATTTATAGGGTTACCATCAATGCGACAAGGTGTTGATTCAGCAGCTTGGGTTGGATCGGCTGCTTCGGAGAATTACTATTGGAAATTGCTGATCCAGTGCAGCGAGTGTGAGAACCTATGAGTGCATGTGGCGGACGTGTGAGCATAGCCCCCAGTGGGTGGAATGCGACTCTTGACTTTTGCGGTCTTAACCAATTACGATAACGAAGAAGCGCAACAGCGAGTGAGTGGGGGTGAAAAGATGGGATACACCGGCACTGAATTGAGTGTTTTTTTTTTTTTTAATTTATTTATTTTATTTAATTTTTTTTCACTGCACTGCACTGAATTTGATTAGGCGCGCGAATTAAGTATTGGTCTTAGTAAATACCGCACTGGCTGAGTTTACATTCTTACTTTGTATTTCCCTTTAATGTATTTCGTAATTGGCTGTCGTCGTAACTTTCGGGTTGACCCATAAAAATTGCGACAACAAAGTAAAATGTAAACAAACATAAAATAAAATGAAAAAAATGCATTGGGTTCACCTCTTGAAAGTGTAAACTCAGCATCGATTGTGAGATAGGCCAATACACTCGATCGAACTCTGAAAAACATAAACATAAACAATACCGATTATGGGCGAGATACTCTTGATCGATGTTGCTTGGGTATGTTATAATGTTGCAATAGTAAATATTTTAGGTCTTCGACTGTTTCTTTTGACATTCGTCGATTCCTCTAGTGCAGATGAATTTTAACCTTCAACCGAATAGCTACGGTGCATCCCCGCATTGAGACAACGGCCGTACTATTAGTAATAAATGTAAACATATATATGTAAGACTAGAATAGACTAAAGAAATAAAAATATCTTTTAAAAACGTGAAGGTCCTACACTATCGAAAACGAAAAGTGAATTTACATAACAAACAACATAAGCCACCCTAATTCTATGAAAACAAAATAAAAATATATATACATATAGTGAAATGGAACAACCAGTGCAACCAGAGGAAGTGTCTAACAGGGAACTCTTAAATAGCATAATGGCAATAGTGGTCAGAATTCCACCTGCAAGTTTTGGAGGCAACGTAGTGAAGGAAATCCAGTACCTACCTGAATTTGAAGGCGAGAGTAAAATTTTAACTCAATTTATCATTATCGTCCAAAACCACCTGGAAAACTCTGGAGGGAACCAACAGGCTACATAGGACATTATAAAATAAACGAAGATCAAAGGCAGAGCAATGGACTTACTCCTGGTCAACGGAGCCACAACGTGGAAACAGGCAAAGGAGCTTTTCAAACAGCACTACCGACCCATCATTAACAGCACGGACCTAACAAAGGACATATTGAATATGAAAGTGAGTTCCATTCACGATTTAAGTAATTCTAACTTATTACTTAAATCGTAAATGTTAAGAAAAATTAACACCTGTGCAATTTTTTCCGATAATTGTGAGCAAGAAAAACTATTGCTTCACAATATTGTTATCAATAAAGTAAGAGACATTACCATAGAGAATTTGGCGAGAGAGTTAAGAAATGTATACGACATAAAGGAAATAAAAAGGATTCTATTCTCCTAAATAGGTTATGATCAGAGAAACCTTAAAGTAACAGATAATTAGAGTGTATTTAATCAATCCACTCTAACTCACATAGAAATAAACCAGCTATATATTCTAATTCCAACGAACAAAACCGTGTAATAGGTTCTACACAGAACAAGTTTCAGAATGACAAAAGAAGTTCAGGGAATTTTAGAGGTAATAGATATCAAAAGGGACACAGGGAACAAAATATTTTAAATTAAATGAGCAAAATAAGTCAATGAGTAAAAAAGGAATACTTAAATAAATAACGAAGTAGAAAAAAAAAATCAATTTAAATTGAACGTAATCAAGACAAAGTAAATTAAAAAAAAAAATATAGGAACAAATAAGACAGCCATATAATTAGCAAGTTAATTTACACAAATAATAAGTAAATCTTCAGAAGTCCAATATGACTCTCCCAATAATACGTCCACCTGTACTAAACGTTGATAATGCTGTTCCTACACATAATCCTCAACCTTCATCCCAACCTGTAGCAACTCCAGGACTCGAAAGTTTAATCACTAGCATAGTAAACCAAGTTTGTGCCAACGAATGTAGAAACCTGGTTCAGTCGATTATAAATCCCGATACATCGTTTCAGCGAGCTATCGACCAGACAATCGATGACCAGTATAGGGCAAATTTGAGCGATCTGGACAAAGTTTCAGATGTAGTGCGCAATCTTAGGGAGTTCTCTGGAACTCCTGGTGAATTTAGTTCATGGTGCAAAAGCGTCGAAAGAATATTAAACATCTACAATTAATATAAGGGAACACCAAAATACTCCGGTATCCTGAATACCATTAGAAACAAAATTGTCGGGAATGCAGATGCTATTCTTGAATCATACAACACCCCATTAAATTGGGAATGTATTTCGAAGTGCTTCACACTTCATTATGACGATAGACGCGATCTGGGAATGTTAGAGTACCAGATGACGACACTTGTCCAGGGTAATAACACAGTAGAAAATTATTATCAATCCATCTATAATCATCTTTCCTTGATTCTAAATAAGATAGCCAGTATGAACCTTCCACCGGAAGCTCTGTGTCATTTAACATCCTCATATAGAGAGAAGGTCATAGACACCTTCATAAGGGGTCTCGAAGGAGACCTGCCTAGACTCCTAGGTATCAGAGAGCCAGCAGATTTGCCAACTGCCCTCAATCTCTGCCTTAAATTGGAGAATCAGCAATTCAGGGCTAACTACGCTCACCACAGTAACGCCTAAGTAAAGAGACTACCGACAGCTCCTACATTACATCCTCGGAAAAACTCTAACCAACCATTTTATCCGCAACTGGTTCATCTCCCACAATTACCTCCACGACCTCCACCACCACGGCCTCAATACAATCCATTTCAACGATCCCAACAACCACCATTCCAATCAAATAATCAACCGAACTATCGGTCAAACATCCAACCCAATCCTTTAAATCCAAGACACGCTCCTATGCCTGAACCAATGTATACAACTACAATTAGAAGCAATAATGTGAATTATATGAACAGGTCACAATTTAAAAAAATGGCCGCCTGCCCCCAAACGTCCAATGGGTCCCTCTCAACAATTCGTTCCTTCAAACAAGTTACAAAAGGAATTTCCATGTACACACTTCAGAGGTCCCACCTCAAGCCGATTCTCAATTAACAGAAATGCCTACTGCGGTTGCTTCGCAAAGCGAAATCGATGATCACAATGCCTCAGTTGTTATTCAACCGCCGCCGTATTCAGTCGCATTTTTCTTTTCGCCCCGCAAATTAATTCATTGTTAATTTGTCATTTTTCGCCGCATAAGCAATTTCCCGCTTATTTTTTTGACCCACTTCGCGATTGTATAACTGTTCGCTGACGCGCCCTTTAATTTGTTGTCCTACTTTTTCGTGACCTTACGCAACGACTTATTTTCTGCCATGTCTTGTGGAATGTCGAATTGCCTAATCGATGATAGCAATACCGATTGGATTGCTTGTAATGACATCTGTTGCAAGTCTTTCCATGCCATTTGTGTCGGACTTAACAAAAGAAACACGGTTTTCATTAAAGAAATATCGGCCAACCTCCTTTTCTTCTGTGATGCTGTCGCACGTGCTCCTCGCGATAAAATGCCTTAGTGAATCTAATGAAAACCACCATAAAAGTCTCATTAAAAAAATAACAGAAAAACTGTCCAGCCTTGAAAATAGTGTAAAATGTGTCGAAGAACTAGGCGTTGCGGTACAGTCTTCAAACGACGCAATTAAATCCAAACTTGTTAACATTGAGAAAGAAATTGCTGGTCTTTTTGAGTTGGGTTTCGCAAGATCTAGTAACGATGAAACAACCCTGTGTCACCTCAATACTGTGATAAGTGATCTCAAAACAAAATCGGATGCGCAAATTATCGCACACCAAAATACGTGCGAGATCATTAACACAATGCGTGAAGACTTAGATTTTCATTTTCAAGCCCCATCGATTAATCAACCATCTCCCAAGCAACCTGATCCTATGCTCGAAGTGATTTTCGATAAAATTAGTGATGTCGGCGACGAATTAACCGTGGTTCGGTCGAGTTTTTCTGATATTGAGGATAGCATTGGAACAATATGCAGCAAAATTGATCAAGTATCAAACCATACTCAGCATCACCCAATTGTTCAGTACAACACGTCAATCTTGGCTGAACTATTAGATACCGAAGTCGATCCGCCCTCATCTCCACCTTCCTGTCTCCAACGGATGGTTGAAACGGATAACTCCAACGCAAGCGTTACAACTCACCAATCGGAAGTCACGGTAACGTTGTCTCCTCCCGCTGTCGCCCCACGTAAACTCATCAAACAGTTTGGCACTACATGGACACCTTCTGAGTGGCAGCGCAGATTGGACAAGCTAAGGATGGAGAACCAGATGGTCACTACCTTCCTCATCAAAGGAGCCCCTCACTACGCGGATGTCCCATGGATTACACAATTTTTCAAAAAGAGATTTGGTATTACCATCCACCAATGCATAATGCTCCTGCCATCCAGCCACAAGAGTAATCGAAATTTCAAATTCGACTTACCGTCTCGATACGAATGGATATTCCAAAGCTCTACTGGTACTGATTTCAAGCTTGGTAAGATGCTCATCAGCAAATCGACCGATAAACTCTGTATTAATGATAAGACTGTAAATAAATCTAAGATTAGTAATAAGCATCCAAAACCTGTTTCCAACTCCCGACCCAAATCTGACACTAACTGGTTCCTAAAAACTAAATTATTCCCCAAATTTACCCCCCCTACCATACCTAAACAAACTTCTTCTTCTTCTTCTTTAAATGCACTTAATGTCGCCGCCCCACCGAAGCGCACACACAAGCGAGTTTCGTTTAAATTAAACCCAACTTCTCACACTGGCACCTCTCAACCGCTACAACCCTCCGCGCCACCTGCCCTCACCACCAATTCTTTCCCTAATTTCAATCTCACAACTGGAGCCAAATACCCTAACTTTATCAGCTCTCATATTCTGAACCCCACAGCTAATGTCTCATCTAATACACCTTTCTCTTCAATCTCTTCCTCCACTGCTCCCAGTATTGATCCGGTTTTACAGCCTCTAGTTAAACTAACACAGCAAACCTTCGACACCACAGAATGTCGCTACGCACTCTCCAGGCTAAGAGAAAAAATGGTTTACGAGAATATACGCCTCTTTCTCGCGTATCTTCATGACAAATCTGACTCAGTTTGCTATGAGGGTAAAACCAAAACAAGTGTCATGGTTTCCATTCAGCAGGAAGGCCTCCCCATTGAAATAGACAGTCTCAAGAAAATCTATATCAAGTTCCACGAGATTTTTAATTTGTCTCCTCAAAAAGTAGCAGATGACCTTGCTGCTTTTGGCAACTACGTACACTCTAAAAGAACGCAACATCTCCAACGGAGCCGAAGTGACCACAACAAATTTTTTCGTCCATAAACTGCCACTATCATCAGCACTTCAACTGCCTTCCCCCTCGTCTCTACACAACAATCTTCCTCTTACATTTTACTACCAGAACGTAAGAGGCCTACGCTCGAAAACCCAAGCTGTTTTGCGCCAATCCCATGCCCTCCCTTTCGATATCTATGCTCTGACTGAAACCAATCTGATCCCCGACATAAAGAGTCAAGAATTATTCCCCCCTACTTTTAATGTTTTTCGAGACGACGACCCTACCCAACCCTTGGTAGACTCTCCCTCTCGAGGTGTGCTACTGGCCATTCATAATGACCTTGACTCTTCTCTCATTGCCATTTCTTCCTCTTCTAAGGTCGACTTTATTACAATAAAAATAACTTTTCCACACCGATCCCTGTACGTTATGTGTTGTTACATTCTACCAAATCAATCTATCGAATCTTACCAACTTGCTATAGACGCGATTGATCAAATAATCGACCTATCTGATTCCCTCGATGACATCCTCATTTTTGGTGACTTTAATCTACCTCTGCTGCAGTGGAGTCCTTCCGATGATGAATCCTTCTTCATTGCTTCAAATGCCAACTCCACTAAGGAATGTCTCTTCATAGATCGGCTAACTGATTCAAGTCTATGTCAAGTTAGTAACGTCTTAAATTACATGGGAAGGCAATTAGACCTTATATTCACAACTGATCCCGTTAACTCCTCAGTCTCGCTTTGTCCCCTAACTCTGTCAACTATTGATAACTTTCATCCTCCCCTTCTTCTTTCACTTTTCCTCAATTCTCCACTTCAATCTACACCTCCTGCATTTCACACTTCTTACGACTTTCATAAAGCTAATTTCCGCAAAATAAATGCCTATCTGAGTAGATGTTCCTTTGATTACGTAACAAGTTATGGGCAGCTTTCCTTCGTACCAATTCTGTTTTCGACTATTACAACTATCTCGGTTCCTACCTTCAATTCAATCATCTTTATAACTCTCTCTACCAGCGGCACCTAATTAACGCGAAAGCAACTCTTATAAACGACCCTAAGTCATTTTTTCAATTCGTCAACTATAAAAAAAAATCTGACGGTTACCCTCCGTTCCTCTCTTTTGAAAACATATCTTCAACTAATCCGCAAACCATTGCCAACTTGTTTGCCACCTATTTTAAACAATCCTTCGCCGACAACTCTTTTGAACCAGACCCCTCTTACTTCACTCACCTTCTTAACTTCTCCGTTGGCCCCTCTCTGTCCCTGCCTTTTGATCCTGCTGTAATTGAAAATAAACTACAAAACCTTAATGATGAATTTTCACCCGGCCCAGATGGTCTCCCTGCCATTTTTCTTAAAAAATGCTCTTCCATTCTCTCCCTCCCCCTCTCTCATCTCTTCCGTTTGTCTTTATCACTAGGAGAATTCCCTCAGATTTGGAAGACCTCTTTCATAACCCCCATTCACAAAAAGGGATCAAAGAACGAGGTAACAAACTATCGCCCCATTGCTAAACTTTCTCATCTACCCAAACTTTTCGAAAGTATTTTATACGAAGCCTTAAGCTTTCAGTGCAAGTCTCTTATCTCTCCCACCCAACACGGCTTTCTGAAAGGTAGATCAACTACCACTAACTTAGTCGAATTCGTGTCCTTCGCCCTGTCTGCCTTAGAGAATGGCAAAGAAGTCGACGTTATTGCAACTGATTTTAGTAAGGCTTTTGATAAGATATCTCATAACTTAATCCTCTTCAAATTGTCTGCCCTCGGTTTCGAACCCATATTGTTAAAATGGATATCTTCTTACCTGGAAAACCGTTCTTACAGAGTTCGCTTCAGATCCATCTTATCGACTTCCTTCTTGGCCACCTCTGGTGTTCCGCAAGGCAGCCATCTAGGTCCCCTTCTCTTCATTCTAACCATAAACGATGTCGAGAGGGTTAGTAAACATTCTTCCCTCTCTCTGTACGCTGATGATACCAAATTTTTCAAAGCCATCTCTTCACCACATGACTACTGCCTCCTTCAACAAGACCTGGATAGTTTTTCGAACTGGTGCTTACAAAATCGCTTATAGCTCAATATCGCCAAATGCCAATCCATTACCTTATCACGTAAGCACCACGTGTCCTCTGCCCGCCTTTACCTTCTCTATAGTCAACCTATATCCATCGTTCAATCTCTCCGCAATCTTGGAATATTGTACGATAGGGAACTAAATTTCCGTTCACATATTGATGAGATAATTCGTAAAGCTAACTCATCACTTGGCTTTGTCAAACGATGGTCCAAAGAATTCTCCGACCCTTACGTGACCAGATCCCTCTACATTACCTTTGTGCGCCCCTCCTTGAATATGCCAGTCAAGCATGGTCACCCTTTCAGCAAGTTCATGTGACCAGAATCGAGAATGTTCAACGTCGATTTCTTCGATTTGCCCTTCGAGGTCTTCCTTGGAACGATCCATTTATCTTGCCTCCCTATCAAGACCGCCTCAACCTCATCAACCTGAGTATTCTAGAGAAACGCAGAGATGTTGCAGACATTCTTTTCATTCATCGACTTCTTTCAGGCTCTGTCGATTGCGCATCTCTTTATAATTAATTTTTTTTCAATACCAACCCACGAAATTTACGATGCCCTCGTCTTTTCTATTTACCGTCCCACCGCATTTCATATGGATCTAATGAACCAATTTCCCGTATGCTGCGAAAAGTGAACTCAAACCTCACCCAGTTTGATTTTAACCTCAGCACCCCCTGCCTCAAAACCGAACTCCTTCACCATTCTCCTTAACTTTAAGTCTTAGTTTTAAGTTTTAGTTTTAAGTTTTAGTTTTAAGTTTTAGTTTTAAGTTTTAGGTTTAAGTTTTAGCCTTAAGTTAGTTGTAGCTTGTAATAAGCCAAATAAATGGGGGCTTTCGCCCCCACCAAAATTAATAATTAAAAAATTAACTCCGAACATGACCAACCAATATTATGACGAATACGCAGGTCAACAAGATAATTACGAACTTACGGAAGCATATAGCGACTTTGTCGATGTCCATTTTTTAGATTGACGAACTCGTCCTTACCATATTTTGAGTGTTGGACGAGTGATAACAAAATTCTTAAATTCTTAGTAGATACAGGGTCAAACAAAAACTACGTACAACCCAACCTTGTTCAAAACGCTATCCCCAATAAAAAAAACTTTCGCGCTAACTCTGTCTGTGGAAACACTGAAATTACCCTCAAGGAGCTATCCGCCGTTATATTCACTAAAGAAAAATTCAAATTAAAACAATAAATGTCTGAATCAATCCACAATGTAAATATTAGAAACAATCATATGACTCAGGATCAAAAGCAACAGCTATTTTTTTTAACTATAAAATATTGCAGCCTATTCGGAGAACCAGATGAAAAGCTAACTTCAACGATTAAAGGAAGAATTCGCACAACTACTACCGATCCTGTTTATTCAAAACATTATCCATACCCCATGTCATTAAAGGAAGAAATAGATAAACAAATAAATCAACTACTAGATGATGGAATCATCCGACCTTCACGGTCGCCATACAATTCTCCAGTATGGATTGTACCAAAAAAAGCGGACGCCTCAGGGGAAAAGAAATACCGCATGGTTATTGATTACCGTAAACTCAACTCGGTAACCATACCTGATCGTTATCCAATTCCTGAAACAAATGAAATCTTAGCCCAACTGGGAGAAAATAAATTATTTTCAGTACTCGATCTTAAGAGCGGATTCCACCTATTTCTTCTACACGAAGGTGACATCGAAAAACAGCATTTTCTGTCAATAATGACAAATATGAGTTCACGCGACTCCTTTCGGATTAAAGGACGCTCCGTCGATTTTTCAAAGAGTTCTAGATGACATACTACGAGAGAACATTGGTAAAATCTGTTTCGTATATATTGATGATATAATCGTGTTTGGTAAAGATGTAAAAACCCACCTACAAAACCTAGACTTCAGGGTCCAACTAGACAAATGTGAATTTCTAAAGTCTGAAGTCGAATTCTTAGGATTTATCATCTCTCCTGAAGGCATAAAGGCAAATCCAGCTAAAGTAACGGCAATTGAAAAATGTCCCTATCCCAAGACATTAAAAGACTTAAGATCATTTCTTGGCATGTCGGGTTTTTATCGTAGGTTCATAAAAGATTACGCAAAGTTAGTAAAACCCCTGACATCCCTTCTAAGGGCGGAATAAAATCCAAATCTTACAGAACTTTTATTTCCCTCATATGAAATCGAAATTAAAAAAAAATACTAAATAGTGTAAAATCTGTAAAGAACACAAATACGATAGACACCCAAACAAACCCGAATTGCAGCCTACCCCTATTCCGGAATATCCCGGAAAAATCAATCATGTTGATATCTATTTCACTAACAAAAGATTATACTAACAGCAATAGATAAATTTAACAAATATGCTTTAGCTAGGATCCTAAATTCAAGAGCATCAGAAGATATCGAACAGCCTCTCAGAGGATCAATATTAGCCTTTGGCGTTCCTCAAACTATAGTCATAGATAATGAGAAATCTTTGGGTTCGAGTTCCATAACATTCATGTTGGAAAATTTGTTCAATATAAAAGTTTTCAAAGCCCCTCCTTACACAAGCTCAGTCAATGGGCAAATTGAAAGATTCCATTCAACACTCTCAGAGTTGATTCGTTGCTTAAAAACAGACAACATCCACAGAACGTTTTCAGAGTTATTAGACAGATCCATTTTTGAATATAACAAATCCATACACTCCACTACTGGAAAAAGACCCATAGATATATTTTTCGGTAGACAATTATTGAAAAATCCAGAAGAGCTTGAACGCGTAATACAAGACAATGTTCAGAAAAATCGAAACAAACAACAGAACGACTTAGAATATCACAATAAAAAGAAATCTCCCTTAAAAACTTACTCAATAGGAGAGACCATATACATATGTTAAAATCAACAAAGAATAGGAAATAAACTAGATCCGAGGTATAAAAAAGAAATAGTGGCTGAAGACAAAAACACAGTAGTCACAACCCAGTCAGAAAGAACCATTCATAAACGTTTAATTAAAAACTAAATTTTCCAACAGGTCACTGCTACCACTATGCAACTCAGATGCACAAATTTCGGCTGTCGTTCACAGACTTTCTGAGTGTACACGCGTGTTTCGGCTTCTCCTTTAAAATCGTTGTGTTTTTAAGTAGAAAATTAGACAATACAATTCTGAGTGGCGAGTTAGCCTAGTGATAGTGATAATAGTCTATCAAACCAGAGACCCTGGTTCAATTCCCGGCGAGGGAAAATTAAATTCTTGGCTTTTTTTTTTTTCACATAAAAAAAAACAACAAATAAGAATATCAGGCGATGGAAAGCGAGCGGTCCGCGCTCCCATTAGCGGGCACAGCTGGTGGAGTGACTGTATCAGCCGATGCAGTGCAATCAGGCCACCCAGCAACAGTGGCTACCGATGGTAAGGGGAAAAGGAGGAGGAAATTAAAACCTTCTCCCAACTTAGTAAAGCGTCCCTCCACATCTACTTCAGCTGAACAGCTGCCGGGTGGAGTGAAGGGAGGGGCGCCAAGCGCAGTAACAGAAGTAGCAGCTGAAAAAAAAGCGGCAAAGGTCGGATGACTCGATCGAGTACCCGTATGTCTCCGACGGTGGTGAAGGCCACTTCATAGGAGATGATAATAACAGCTTCGCCGTTCTAGCGTCCTCTGAATCTGATGATGAAGACGAAGAGGTAGAAAATCTGAAGCAGCATCAGACATCTAGAGCAAAGAGTGCGTGCCATTAAAAATAGCAAGAAGAGAGAGGGAGCGGCAGCAGAAGCTCCCGCGCGCTTCGCAATAAAAACAACAGCAGCCAACAGAAGGCCAGCCGCAAGTACAACAGCAGAAGCAGCAGCAACAACAGCAACAGCTGAAGAATCAGCAGGAAACGACAACAGAAGCAGATTAATAAGCAGCAACAACAACACCAGCAAAAACCACAGCAAAATGTGCAACAACAACAGCAGCAGAAACCACAGCAAAATTTGCAACAACAACAGCAGCGAAAACAACAGCAACAGCAGCAGCAAAAGAAGACGACTTCAAAGACGAGGGTGCCGCCAATTAACACCCATAAGATTGAGCTTCAGGATACCATTAATCTATGTAAGTCGGCCATAGGCGATAACTTTTATGTAAAGCGTTTGAATGTAGATAGACATACGATCCACTGCAACACTGTGGAACAATATAAAAAAATTAAAGATTTATTGAGCGATATTACGACGAAGTTCTTTTCCTTCACCCCGAAGGGGGAAAAGCTGCAAACAATGCTGCTGAGAGGAATTGATCCGTCTACTGATCCAGAGGCGCTCCTTGCGCTGCTTAAAGAGAAAGAGTGCGACGACCTCCATTTCGTAGGGGTTAAGCCATTTATCACAGCTAGGGCCAAAAGGGAGAAGCGAAAATTGCCGTTCTTCCTTGTTCAGCTCTCACCCAATAGCAAACTGGATGGGATAAGGAGTATTAAAGTCCTAGACTACCAGGTTGTCGCATGGGAAAAAATTAAGAAGGAGCGAAAACATTTTGCAATGTGTTCGCTGCCAAAGGTTCGGGCATGCCGCGTCGAACTGCGAAATGCAGCCTCGATATGTCAAGTGTGGAAAGAACCACAAAGCAGAAGAATGCACTCTAGGTAAGGATGGAGTTGCAGATAAGAGCCAGCTCTCGTGTGAATTATGCAGGAACTCGGGGCACACCGCAAACTATCGGGGTTGTCCTAAGTTCCAGTATATTAAGAAAGTAAATCTGGTTCGTCAGCAGAAGGTCGTAGTGAAACGTCCACCTGCTCAAATTGAAACACAATTCGTGACTCCCCAAGTCGGGGAAATACGGAACAGGAAAGACCGAAGGTTGACTTGCTAGCCATCTTGCTCGCTATCCAAGGGCAGATGGAGCAGCTTCAGCGTCAGGTACAGGAGCAGGCGAAGCGGGTGGACCAGATCTACGCACTTCTGCCGAGCCTAACGCACCTCCAGTCGTGATGGGTACGAACATGGAGGAGCAATCCTTGCAGATCCTTGCGGTGAATGTGAATTCACTAATTAGGATCGAGCGAAGAGCCGTATTGTTTAAGTTGCTTGATGACCAAACCACTGATGTGCTTATGGTTAGCGAAACAAAGCTACCCCAGAAACACAAATTGGGGCACAATAAATACAATATTGTCAGAAGAGACCGACCCAACTCGACACAAGGAGGAGGTGTTGCGATTTTCATACGCAAACAACTGCAATTTAAGGTAGTGTACAGCGGTGAAGTGCGAAGGTTCCAGGTGCTGGAAGCGTGTATCATGTGCATCCCTCTCCATAGTGGAAAGAAGATGTACATGATAGCACTCTATGCACCTGAAGCTACTCAATCTACGTTACTTATTTCAGAGCTCGAGACACTTTTTCGATGCCTAAGGTTGGAGTCGGAGGAGAATTATTTCATCATGGCCGGAGATCTAAATGCCAAACATAGAGATTGGGGAAATAACACACCTAATCCTTGAGGGAACCTACTATTCAACTGGTGGGGTCGGCACAGTGTCGAGTATAAACTCGATTTGAAAGCTACAGATAGTCCATCGTTTCCTAGAAGCGGCTACTATCTGGATCTTATGCTGTTTGACGTACGGTTACAACTGACCGACGTGGACCAACAAACTTTGAACTGCCTGCACACATTTGTGTATGACAGTGACCATTATAACAGTCCCGTAATAACGATTCCCAACGAAATTGCGGAGTTGGAGGAGTTTGTCCAAACGTACTCCTCCAATTATAGTAGGACGCGTTGGACACGCTTCTCAAGAATTTTGACAAGAGCACTCTCCTCGAATTCGCTCTACCCACCGTCCAATAGGAGGAGATTGACTGGTACCTAAAACAAATGGACGAGACAATTAAACGAACTATGGACAATACGATACCTCGGTATCAACATACTGACAACGCAGACATATTCCGTAATGCAACAATTGACGCACTACACCAACCCAAAGTAGACTGCTGTCGAGACTAAAAACCTTGTACAGACAGTTTACTGACAGACAAAACTCGGAGGTTAGGATGCTGAAGTTGTTGATTAAAAACCTCCAGAAATTAATCAGGGATAACTAGAGAAGGTAGAGGCTATTGCAGCGACTTTCCAGGAAGTGTACAAGGTGAATGATACCATCTGTCCGAACCACGACCTGGAAAATCGCGTCCTTGTGCACAACTTCTACCTTCGAAATGATATAGAGCACTGGCGATCCGAGAACATAGGTTTTACCGAGTTTAATGACGATAACATGGCAAATAATGTCATCGCCGATGAAAGGGTACATCCCCCGTACATATCGAAGGTGGAGCTGCAAGCGATCTTCGAATTATTGAGAAGGAAGAAATCTCTTTGAATCGACGGAGTGTCGAATATTGTGCTTCGACATCTCCCTCCAGAAGCGGTGGACATTTACACCACTCTGTTTAACAATGCGCTGAATAATGCACATTATCCAGCGCATTGGAAAAGAGCAGTGATACAACCCATCCCCAAAAGGGGTAAGGAGAACTCCAATCCGGCAAATCTCCGGTCGATAAGTCTCCTTCCGAACATCAGCAAGGTATTAGAAAAAGTGATCAATAGAGCCCTGCTTAAGTGGACTGAGAACAGTAATATAATTCCGGATAACCAATTTGGTTTTAAGGCGGGGCATGATACAATACATGCCGCGTCTAAACTGGTATCGGATATCCAATGGAACAAAAGCAAGAAACAGTGCACGGGTGCCTGCCTGATTGACTTGGAGAAGGCCTTCGACACGTATGGTTAGAGATATTCTTCTACAAGCTGAACAGGCTGGGCATAAGCAAACCACTGCTGTACATACTTTATAACATGCTCACCAGTAGACAGTTCATTGTCGAAAATGGCAATATGACCTCTGCTGGAACTTTTCAAATCAAAAACGGTCTGCAACAAGGTGCGGTGAATTCACCGATCCTTTTCAATATTTACACGAGCGATCTCATAGGATCACTTCACCATGCCATAGCGTACGTAGACGATTTGATCGCGTACAGATCAGGACCAAAAATCGAGGTCATTGCAATTCTCTTGCAACGTGACTTCGATAAGATTCAGCGATATTGGGATGACTGGAAGTTGAAGATCAACCTGCAGAAGTCGGAAACCATTCTATTTAGAACGCCGTTGTCTGGGGCCTCTAGGGATACCAGAAAGAATTGGCGAAAGTTTTCTATAAATGGATAGCACGGGCGTCTACTTGCGTGTCAAAACGTGGTCAGATACCTCGGACTTTAGCTTGACCAATATCAAGGTGCTTTCGCCCTTACAAAGAGACTTTTTTTATAGCAAGCAACTCAATGCAAGAGTAAAGGTAATCTGCTACATGGCTCTCATTCGGCCCATGCTCACATATGGATGTCCCGTGTGGTTCAACATAAGGGCAAGTAGGATGGAAAAGATTCTGGTGTTTGAGAGGGCCTGTCTTCGGGCGAATCCGATAAGAGTGGACAATTTCCTGGTCAAGATGACTCGAAGGCACATTGCAAGAGCAATGACCTCGATGAATAACCTGATCTTCGGGGCTTATTATCCCAACTATAGGTACCATGAGAAGGTGCGCCTTAACGGCTGTGTTCCCTCAGAAGCATTCCTCTATTTCGATCAGACAGGTCTGATCCAGGATAGATAAGCGGTGCCACTAATCTTTCACGTTGCCCGGACTGCTGTGGACAGGCGGCTCAACTACAGCCGAAACGTCGCACAGAGCACTGAGGAGCGTCTCCGATTCAGTAGATCGGTGACGGGGCGCAGCACTAGCAATTATGGTGGTTAATGGAGGGAGCTCCTTCGTCGATCCCTTTTGATCCGGGGTAGGTCCAGTACGGCAAAGTTGGCCGCCATATTTTTGCCTTGGCCGGCTTACATAGTTTTTAGGTGTCTAGGTTAAGGTAGTTTAAGTTTATCTATTTATAGAAAAAAAAAAAAAAATTTAAAAAAAAAAAAATAAAAAAAACAGCACTTAAATAAAAAAAAAAATCATAAAAACCACAAAAAAAGTGCATATAGTTAAGTTAGGTTAAGATTTATTTTAAGGTAGCACTTAAGTTTTATATATAAGATGAAAAAAAAGTACTGTTAGTAAGTTTTTTAAAAAAATAAATACAAATTTTTCTTAGTCTTAATTTGTTCTGTAAATAAAATAATAATTCTTCTTCTTCTTCTTCTTACGGCGAAGTTATGATCCGGAGTAAAAGGATCACAACCCTCCCACTTTACTGCATTCCTATTCGTCCGCCTGTGGGGTTTGCCGGTAAATAAAATACTAATAAGTAGTAGATTAAGATTAGCTTAGAGCGCCCGCATAGGGCGAGTAAGTTAGAGTAAGATAGTTAAGTTAGTTAAGCTAGTTTTAAGCATTTTTGTCTAGCAAGTAAGTATGAAATAAATTGAAGTTAATAAAAAGCTAAAAAAAAGCGATGATTTAAAACATTAAGATAAGTTCTTAATTATAGCATACCGGAAAACGAATTTGAACAGAAGCTAGACGTTTGTAGTATTCTGTTGCCTGAGTGCAAGAGTGAAATTTTGTTGAATTGGCTTTGGGGTTAGTAGAAATGCTGGAAAACAGAAAACGGCGTTGGATTCACCAAGCGATGAGAGATGCCATTGAAAGCATCAGATCTCTCTACAAGCTCTCGGTGATTCAACTGCACGACGAGAAAGTAAAGGGGGTGATTTGTTAGTACAACACCTCGCAAACTTCGCTATGGCTAAAGACAACGTCCAAGAGAAGGCAGGTTGCAGACAGCGATCCTCCTAAGCCAAAGCGGAAACAGCAACACCCGTCAAATATAGTAGCCGATGGCTCACCCCGGATAAAAATCAAAAGTGGAAACATCAACCAAATGGTGCTGCAGAGAGCGGACTCCCAAAAGCAAAGTGGAAGCAGGAAAACTCAACAAACGGTGTTGCAGATAATAAATGCCCAGAGGCAAAGCGGAAACAAAAGCACCCATATTTGGCCAACAGCAAGGAGAAGGATGCAACAACTGGCGTCGACACCCCAGTGGGCAGAAATAAGCTGTTTACGTTACACAACATGACACAGAGTGACGTCAGCATAAGATTAAGGCCGGAATGCACCCACGCATGAAAATTTCCCATGTGGGGAAATTTTCTTTTAACATCTTAAATTATCATTAGAAGTGTATACAAACTCATACAAGGAGTTGGATAAATGCTATTCGGCTTTTATAACGTATCGAACTCTGTAAATTTTTCGGAATTTTGTTCTTCTTAGAAACCGTTGAAAATACTTCAAAATTCAAAGTCGAATATTTTGGTACTTCGAGTCGGATTCTAAAAGAAAACAATTTATATTTTTTTTTTTTTTTTTTTTTTTTTATAATTTGCACGTGTTAAAGGGAATATGAATACCCTTATACTAATTTTTAGAACACGTACGTTTTATGGAAAGGGGAAGAGACAGAGAGAAAGACAGAGTGGTGTGGTTTGAAACTCAGGTGGTATTAAGTTTCTGTAAACTCCAAGGGTGGCTGTCCAGATAACTGGGGAGTATTTTGTTTGTTTTTCGCTATCATTGTCGTTGCTTATAATTCACAGTATTTTTTTCCGTCCTCCTGAGGTCATCATCACGATCAAGTTGCATTTTAGCCATATGAGCACCCTACTGCCAGTGTTATGCCTTCACAGTAGAGTTGACTTAGCTTTCGCAAGTGATCGACTTTTTTATTTATTTCGTGCGAAATAAATAGATGATTCTTGACTTCAGGATTCGAACCATGAATCAACAGCGTGACAAGCGATGATGTTACCACTGCACCACGGCCACCCTCGACTACAAGGCTGATCTTCTTTTTGAGCTCGACCTAGTGAAGACAAAGGAAACAGAAAAAAATATTGTCGCACTTACCTCTTGCCAACGGCAATTATTACAAAAGTGTGTGAGTGATAATTCTATCAGTGTAGACGTTTAAACTTTTCTCCGAAAAGAAACCTAAAAACCTGTGGCAATTTAACGAAATTCTGTGCGCGAACTAGGTACAGAAGTATCATTTTAATATATGACTCAACTCTATAACTCGAATCGTCGTGAAAAACAATAAATTTAATAAAATTGCTAATTAAAATTGCGAAAAATGACGCTAATATATATACATATATATACAGTAGATAAAAATATTTGCGTTATTTAATATAAGAAACATACAAAACTTAAAGGCTTTTATCCAATCTAACATATAAACACAAATTAGGTTTAAAATACATGTACTATGGAGGTGAAAACTAAGAAATTAACATGTCATTTCAATCAGACTCTTTTAATGAAAAAATTTGAAATCTTCGTTTGTTTCGTGCATTTTAATTTGTGAGATATTGCTAATTCACGAAGTCTTTGAAGAGTCATCACATCAGTAAGTGGAATTTCATGCTGTTCTGCCCAGTTTAAACAAGTGTTAAAACACATTATTACATCATCTGCTTTGATGTTCATCGTTGGTAAAGAAGTAATTTCTTCTATTGGTTCTGCTTCAATCTCTTCCACGATCTCAGAAATGTCAATCTCATTATTTGACATTGATTCTGAACATAAAATCTGTTGGAGTAACGCTGAAACGTGGTGAATTTGTGACGGCATCTCATTTAGGTTCTGTGCAAGCATTGCTAATGGAATATCGTCATCGAATTCCCATTCTGAATCCTTTGCAAAAAGTTTCGTGAAGCAATTTTCAATTGACGCTTTGTCAACTCTATTCCAAGCCGACGCCAGAAGACAAATCGCATGCTTCACAGACATAGTTTTTATAGCTTCACCCAAATGAAGACCAGATGATAGGATGTGACTCAAGAAAGCTTTTTTATAGAAGAGTTTAGTCAATCTGATCGTGTTCTGGTCCAGTGGTTGGATAACTGCCTTACAATTCGGAGGAAAGCACATTATTGTAATTAAGCCATCTGAGCTCGACAATTCGCCATCTTTAGGATGGCAGGGCGCATTATCAATCAAAAGGCGTGCCTTTGGTGGATAGCCTTCTGATTTGAGAAATGTTCTCACCTGTAAATAAAGTTAAATCTTCACTTATCAGCTGTTTTATTTCAAAAATCACGCATAAACTAACCTCAGGAACAAATGTCTTGCGAAACCATTCCTCAAACAAAGCAAGGGTCATCCATGCAGATTTATTGCCTTTATATACAACTGGCTTATCCTCAAAGCTTCTTAAGGCTCTTGGATTCTCTGCTTTTTCAATGACAAATAGTGTTACCTTGTGCGCGCCATTTGCATTTGAACATGCCATAAAGGTCAATCTTTCCTTGCTGGACTTGGCCCCAGCGACTGATTTTTCTTTCGATTGTACAAGAGTTTTCTCCGGTAGAAGCTTCCAAAACAATCCAGTTTCATCTGCATTGTAGATCTGTGATGGTTGCAGATCCAGATCTTTAATTTTTTGCTGAAATGCTTTTATAAAAGGATCCACTAACTCTACTTTGCTTGACAATTTTTCACCGCATATTTGAATTGGGAATTTAGCTATCCAGCCGCTACTAGCAAGGAAATCATCCGGCTTCTCCTCAATTTGTGCGTGCAGTTGCCTTGCCTTTCCTCTAAAAGATCAGACGTTATAGGTATATTCCGCGATCTCTGTTGAGCAAACCACTTGAATAGAACTTTTTCCATTTGAGGGTACCCCGATTCCTTTAAAGTTTTTCTTTTGCCAGGACCAGACTCGTGATATTGTAGATTTATTGACATCGAACATTTTTGCTAGATTATTCAAAGAATATCCTTTGTCAAGTAATTCTATTATTTCCATTTTTTGTTTAATCGTCAACACTGTTTTTTGTTCACTCATTTTTAGACCGAAAAAAAAAAAACAATAAACAGAAAACTTATTTCGTAGAAGTAAACACAATCTAAACTTCTTTGCACCAAATCGAAGAGAGTAAGAAAAATATCCAGTACAGAAGCGTATGCTTTGTACATATGTACTTACATACATGAATTTATCTGTTAGTTCAAGTAAGGATCAACCATAGCAAGCACAAAACAAAGAGAGCAAACCCAATGAAGTCCTATACAACAGGGCTAACCTAATAAGAGTGGATAATTTCGTTATCAAGCTGATTCGAAGGCACATTGCAAGAGCAATGAGCTCGACGAACAACCTGATCTCCGGGGCTTATTACCCCAATTACGAGTATCATAAGAGAGTGCGCCTTAACGGCTTTGTTCCCCCAGAGGCGTTCCTCTATTTTGATGAGAAAGGTCTGATCCAGGACAGATTGGCGGTTCCGCTAATCTTCCACGTTGCTCGGACAGCTGTGGATAGCCGACTCAACTACGACAGAGACGTTGCACACGGCAGTGTGGAGCGTCTCCGGTTTAGTAGGGCGGTATCGGATCGCAATATGAAGGACGTTGAACGTCAGTTCTCACAATTTTGGTGGCTAACTAAAAGAGAGGGAACTCCTTCGTCATTCCCTCACAATCCGGGGTAGCCTGTTTAAAGTTGGCTGTTTGGTCTTGGCCGACTTACATAGTTTAAGGTATTTGTAGGTATTTTTAGGTAGAAAAAAAAAAAATATATAAACAGCACTTTGAAAAAATTAAAAAAAAAAAAACAGTGAACAGCATTTGAAAAAAAAAAAAAAAAGTATGTATTTAATTACATAATTAGAGTAAGATAGAATAAGATAGTTTAAAATTTATTTTAAGGTAGTTTTTAAGTTTTATTATAAAAACAAAATAAAAAAAAGTACATACACTAAGTTTTTTGTAATTTTATAAAAAAATTTTCTTAGTATTTACCAATAATTAAACAAAAAGACAAATGAAACAATTAAGTACGGTACGTCGAAAGACATAGTTTTAAGTATTAGGTTTAACTTAGAGCGCCCGCATAGGGCCAGTAAGTTAGAATAAGAATAGTTAAGTTAGTTAAGCTAGTTCTAAGCGTTTTTTGCCTAGCATGTAAGTTATAAGGAATTAATTAATAAAAAATGCATTAAAAATGAAATGAAAAATGACAAAGAGAGCAAATTTAACGGGATATTGTTTCAGTTTGCCAAGGAATTTATCAATTCCTTTTATGGTGTTGCAAGAATCGAACATAAAATTTTTTGAACGTTGCAATTATAAGTTAGCTAATGAAAACTTTTTGGGTGTTGCACTTACTGAGTAGTTGCAACTATAGGGGGTTGCATGAATCGAGTTCCTACTGTATATATATACATATTTTATATACAGTTGAGTGAAATTGGAGAACGAGTGTTGCGAGAAAGACTGTGTAAAGAAAAAAATATAATGAAATGAAGAAACAATAACCTGTAATGGTATGTGTGGGAGGAAATATCACATCAAATGTGCCCGATTGAGTCAATTTGATATTGATCTTTTACAAAAAAAAATTCAAACATTAAATTTATGTGCCCAGAATATCCTTCCATTATTAAAATGCGAAAAAATAGTAGACCTTGCCAAGATCAGTGAAAATATAAAATTGTACATAGATAACATTACAAAATCTACAACAAAAGCAAACGTGAAACAAAATACACTACCTAAAGCCACATATGCTCAAGCTGTGAAAGAAAAAAACGAAGTAATTTTCATCAAACCCAAAGAAACACAAAACAACGACAAAAAATTAGTGAGATTGAACATGTGATAAACCCAACTAATATGTCATTAAAAATCAGTAAACGCTATAGAAAGTGAAGTGAAAGAAAAAATGAGTGACTAAGAAGTGCGAGTACAAGAACAAAAAAAGCCTCAGTTGCTAATTGTGGGTATGAGAGAGACAACAACAGCAACTGACTTAATACAATCTATCAAACGCCAAAACCAATTGAGTGTGAAAATATATCAAAACAAAAGATCGCAACTACCTATATATAATGCAATAATTGAAGTCGACGGTGTGACCAACACACAAATTCTAGAATCGGGAAAATTAAATATTGGTTGGAATAGGTGTTGAGTATACCAATATATAAGTGTAATTAAATGTTTTAAATGTTGTTGATATAATCATGTGTCAAAGTACTGCAAGAATGAAAAAGTATGCTTAAAGTGTTCCGGTAACCATGATATAAAAAATTGTACCAGTGATTGCCTAAAATGTGTTAATTATAGTGAATCAAAGGACCGCTTAAATTTACAGGTAAACGTTAACCACGCTGCGAATGATCCCACCTGTCCAACACAGCAAACATAATTAACGACAACCACCGTGAAATGATGATCGACGAGCCCACGTGAAAAACAAAAAACACTAGAACACTACTATACTATATCATAACGAACAACAAATATCTTATCCAAGCGAAAGCAAACCCAAACTTACAAATTAGTGACCATGATATAAAAAAGCTACAAAGTTTTTAGATACGATAGTGTGCAGTTTATTACCGTGTTAACGTCAAAACCGCTATTTCAAAACTGTAAAGCTGAAACACCATATAGCTTAAACGCGTTAAGTAAAAAATTGGCAACAGTGTTAAAGTCTGTAACTCAATGGTTGTAATGAAGGCGGTCCCTTATCTCAACGCAGAGTGGCTCAGAAGTGAAATACAACAAATGAAAATTTATAAAATAAAAGAGCTGTGATTACAAATAACGAAAACAATTCGCAAACATCTAAATAATTTCGAAACTATTATAAAAGTGCAATAAATAATACAAAATCGCATTTATTTCGAACAAAATAGACAGAGCTAATACACAAAAAGACATGTGGAGACAATTAAAACAATACTCGTATGTCTTAAAAACACACAAAGAAGACATTTTGAAAGTGCAATTTGGAAACTCTGATAAAGAAAATGATAGTATAATAATCCGTGAAAAATTAAATAAGTATTTTGTCCAAAGTATCTATGAACTGAGCCAATCTGTGATACATAGTGAATATATTAGCATAGTGGCGGAGTGCAATATAGATTTTAAGTTTCGAATGGCGATCATGCGAGTTGAAGATATATTATGTGCAATAACTGTGATAAACCAAAAGAATGATTTTAATTTCATGAACCCGAAAATGATTAAAGATTCCATTAGTGTTATCGGTCCAGTACTGTTACGTGCCATAAATATTTCATTGTGCGCAGGTGTCTTCCCACAAACATGGAAAGAATCACTAATCCTCCCCACGGAAAAAATGCCACATTCAATTAAATGGAAAAAATTATTGAAAAAATAGCAATGCTATAACTCCAAGAACATTTCGAGAGAGAAAATTTGATAAGTGTAAACCAATCAATTGATCACAAAATACTATTAAGCAAACTTAAAAAAATACGGTCTTCGAAATACAGACCTTAATTGGTTTAAAACATTTATTATCGGGAGAACACAACGAACGATAGTAAATAATAAAACATCTAGTGCAATAAAAGTGGAGAAAGGTGTCCATCAAGAAACAATATTAAGTGCCTACTATTTATCATTTACATAAACGACATGGAAAAAGTGGTAAAAAATTGCAAACTAATATTATTCGCAAATGATGTACTGCTGTACATCATCGGTAAAAACCTAACAGTATGTGAAAACAAAATAAATAATGCTTTAAAAGAAATAGACATAATAAACACTGACAAAACAAAATACATGCTTTTTAACAACCCCATAATTCAAACCCCTATCGCCATAGAAATAAACCATAAATTCATTGAACCAGTGTCGTCCATTAAATACCTCGGTGTCGTGCTTGATAATAAATTAAGTTTCGAATCCCACATAGACCATGTTTGTAAAAAAGTGTCCAAAAAACAAGTGCAACAAGAGTGTATAATGTAGTCGTGAAACCCCACTTTGAATATTGTGCCAGTCTGTTATTCTTATGTAACGTGACTCAAAAAAATAGACTCCAAAAACTCCAAAACAAAGCTATGCGAGCTATACTAAAATGTGATAGATACACACCAATACTGACATTATTAAACTCTCTGGACTGGTTAAACATAAACCAAAGACTTTACTCGTTGACAATGATCTTCGTCTTTAAAATTAAAAACAACTTATGTCCACAATACCTGATGAACAACCTACCCCAAAGCAGAACAATAAACTACGAACTACGAAGCTCAACAGAATTCTACTTACAGATGTCAAGGAAAGTACGAGCACAGAGAAGTATTTTATATAGTGGACTGCAAAGTGTTGAAAGTTTGCAGTCTTCCTGAAAATATCAGACACATAAGCAATCTCAATTTATTTAAAAAAAACTATTTATCAATATGCTAAAAATAATGCAAATTAATTACTTAAATTAACTAATTTATAAGTGAACAAACGCAGTTTCTGTAATAAGTAATAATTGTAAATATTTGCTACTGAGCCAAATAAACAGATTAAAGTAAACTAAACTATTAAAAAGCGTGGGCTATTTTACAAGGATAGGTATGATCATCAACGGTTTCTGGTCGACACTCAACTGAAGTGCTACTTCAATCAACCATTAATCACTCAGGAGCGAGCTGAAGCAAAAAAGGACCTCCTAGATACATCAACCGAAATAGTTCACAGCTTGGACAACTTAAAGGTGCCGGTCGAACACTGGGGTGTGACAGCAAATTTGGGAGGAGAAACTGGAATCCAAGCAGGACACCAAGGAGCTGCCGACTTTCGCGGAATTCAGACAATTTCTCGAATCGAGGTTCCATACATTGGAGGCTGTTTCGTTACCAACAAGGTAAAACGGTATCTGAACCATCAAAAAATGTGTCTCAGCGTAATTGTTTTCACTCATAAGCAGCTACTTCCAAGTTTGCATGTAAACTTTGCAATGAGGATCAGCATGCCATCCGAAAATGCAACCGATTTTTAAAATGAGCATACATGAATTGCTTACTTTATAGTCACTTGTCAGATAATTGTCCAAGTACCCGTAGGTGTTATTACTGTTAGCAGCCATCCATCCACAAACGAACTATCTGTCGCAACCTCTTCCCGGTAATATGTCAACTAATATCCGCAAATTTTAGCAACCATTGTTACAAAATACAAATTTTCATACCTAGATGATCAATCCACATGCTCCAAGTTTTATGCCACCCAGCACTGGGGCAACAAGTATGTTGCCTCAGATTAATAAAATATTTCGGAGGAACGTTGTCAACGAACTTCCGTGTCTGAAAATTACCCGAACAACGAACAATGAACGGTTATTTACAGCAGCAGGAATAGATCCAAGGAACGCTATCGATGATGACGACTTTTTTTTGATTGAAGATCCGCAAGAGAAGTTGGAGGATCTATTTTTGAGGATGTGCACAAGGTAAATGATACTATTTGCCCGAACTAAGACCTGGAAAATCGCGTCCTTGTGCACAACTTCTACCCTTTCTCGCCGATGAAAGGGTACATCCCCCGTACATATCGAAGGTGGAGCTCCAAGCGATCTTCGACTCATTGAGGAGAAAAAAATCTGTGGGAATCGATGGAGTGTCGAACATTGTGCTTCGACATCTCCCTCTAGAAGCGGTGGACATTTACACCACTCTGTTTAACAATGCGCTGAATAATGCACTTTATCCGGCGCATTGGAAAACAGCAGTGATACAACACATCCCCAAAAGGGGTTAATCTCCGGTCGATAAGTCTCCTTCCGAACATCAGCAAGGTATTCAAGAAAGTGATCAATAGAGCCCTGCTTAAGTGGCCTGAGAACAGTAACACAATTCCGGATAACCATGCTCACCAGTAGACAGTTCATTATCAAAAATGGCAATGTGACTTCTGCTGGAACATTTCTAATTAAAAACGGTCTGCAACAAGGTGCGGTTAATTCACCGATCCTTTTCAACATATACACGAGCGATCTCATAGGATCACTTCACCATGCCATAGTGTACGCAGACGACTTGATCGCGTACAGATCAAGACCAAAAATCGAGGTCATTGCAAGCAACTCGATGCAAGGGTAAATGTAATCTACTACATGGCCCGGTGTGATTCAACGTGGGAGCAAGCTTGTTGGGAAAGATTCGGGTGTTTGAGAGCGCTTGCCTTCATTTATACAGAACACCAGAGTCGCAGTACATAAAATTCTATCCCAATGAGGTCCTGTACAACAGAGCTAACCTAATAAGAGTGGATAATTTCGTTATTAAGCTGATTCGAAGGCACGTTGTAAGAGCAATGAGCTCGATGAACAACCTGATCTCCGGGGCTTATTACCCTAATTATGAGTATCACGAAAGAGTGCGCCTTAACGGGTTTGTTCCCCCAGAGGCATTCCTCTATCTTGATAAGGAGGGTCTGATCTAGGAGAGATTGGCAGTACCGCTAATCTTCCACGTTGCTCGAACAGTTGTGGATAGGCGACTCAACTACGACAGAGACGTTGCACATATTAGTGTGGAGCGTCTCCGGTTTAGTAGGGCGGTATCGGGTAGCGATATGAAGGACGTTGAACGTCAGTTCTCACAATTTTGGTGGCTAACTGAAAGATCCGGGATAGCCCGTTTAAAGTTGGCTGTTTGGTCTTGGCCGACTTACATAGTTTAAGGTATCTGTAGGTATTTTTAGGTAGAAAAAAAAAGCACTTTGAAAAAAAAGTATGTATTTAATTACATGATTAGAGTAAGATAGAATAAGGTAGAATTAGGTAGTTTAAGATTTATTTTAAGGTAGTTTTTAAGTTTTATTATAAGAACAAAAGGAAAAAAAGTACATAAACTAAGTTTTTTGTAATTTTATCCAAAAATTTTTCTTAGTATTTATTAATAATTAAGCAATAAGACAAATAAAACAATTAAGTACCATACGTCGAAAGACATAGTTGTAAGTGTTAGGTTTAGCTTAGAGGGCCCGCATAGGGCCAGTAAGTTAGAATAACATAGTTAAGTTGATTAAGCTAGTTTTAATCGTTTTTTGACTAGCATTTAAGTTATAATCGAATTGAGGTAACAAAAATGCATTTAAAATGTAAATGAAATGAATGCACAAATTTTGGATTACTCCAACTTCCAGATGATCAAAATCAATACAAGACATGCAAAGTTGCAAAATGGTTCATTTAAGATTATACATACGATCGAGATAGAAGCTTATGAAGCAATAAAGTGTCAGGAAACTACACTAAATTCGTCTATTACAAGTAACTACTCCTTATATCCTGTCCTTTCCTACGAGACCCTTCGTATAAAAACATATTTAGATAGACTTAGAATAAATAATAGATTTAAGAGATCTTTAGATTTTATAGGTAGTACGTGGAAGTGGATCGCCGGGAATCCGGACCACCACGACTACGAAATAATTCAGACAAAATGAATAACGTATTGAAGAATAATAATAAACAAGTTATTATCAATAAAATGCCGATAGATAAGATTAATGAGTTAACAAATATAACAAATAAAATACTAAAAATATTCAAGGAAAAAGAAAATAATAGTAATGAAATCATTATGGAAATTAAAAATAAATTAGATGTAATTAAGGAAGAATTAGTTAACGTGGCATATGCCATACACTGGGCGAAAGCCAATAAAATAAATTCTTATATTCTTTCTAACACTGAAATAAATATAATTGAAAGTATCTTTAAAGCTGAAGATATACCTTATATTAATATTGATGAGGCGTTAGAATTCGCCGAAATTAAAATTGCCACAAATAATAAAAATTTAATTTACATATTAAGTTTCCCTACGACTAAGTCGGAAATATGTAAGCTTTCAATATTAAAAGCGGTAAAAATGAATAAAGTAATAAATAAAAATAAATATTATTCAATCCTAGAATGTAACGAAGAAATTTATATTATAGTAAGAAAATGTAAGACATATAATAGTTTATCTATTTATAGTAGTAATAATATCGTAGATTTAAGGAACTCATCGTGCATCCCAAGACTTATAAGGAGCCAGAAAGCTAATTGCACCATCATAAACAACGAACATATTCGTGAAATAGAAGAGGTCACGCCAGGAATACTGCTACTAAATCAGTTTAAACCAGTACTCATCAACAACGAAACTGTTATGCTCAAGGGCACGTTCATTAGCAAACATTTCAACAACACCATTGAGGTAAACGGCAAAGCAATAACGACAAAAGAAATTACGCAATACCCTTACCGGCGATACTCCAACCATCCTACAAGCAAAAGTATTATCTCTCGAAAGGGTCAAGGAACTTTATGTCAACCGTACTGCAGAAATCAGCCTACTTGAAACAAAGCGTGATATCAATGAACATCATTTTGATAATTGCTGTATTGATCATCATCTCCCTCGGATGCAGAAAGTGCAACAAGAACAAACAATGCACCCAAGGACAACCTACTATAAACATTAGTCAACCAGCAACAACAACCATAGGGCTCGAAGATATCCCTCACCTATTAACATCCATAACATCGAACGAGGACGCTCGAATTTAAGGGCGGAAGAGTTAATGACAACTTTGTTCAACAGAAAAATATGCCACACGTTTCCGCTGCATGAAGCGTAATGACACCGTACGTGATGGAATGTAGGTAGTGTCAAATGGTCCAAACGAAAAGTTAGCATTTGGTAGCCGTTGCATCGTTGGAATGAGAATCAGCTGACGATGAGTAGTTTAAGTTAATTTAAGAAAATCATCTGGTAAGTTAGTTCTTAAGTAGCCGTGAAGGCGATCGGTTCGTTTCTAATAAAGATTTTTTTTTATGAACATCCGTGTAAAATAAATTAATTTACACATTTAAAACAGTGAAAAAGTTTAAACACTTCCCATCCGAACAGTGAGTATCTCTAGACGAAACGAAAGTGATCGAGTAGAGTACCGCAGTAGGCAGCTTCCAACATTCAACGAAAGCAGCTAAAAAGGAATAATACTTTTCGTACAGATAGCACTAGATCGGTTCCAGGATAGAGACACCTAAGCAGTATCCTGTCCAAACAAGCAATGAAGAGGATCATTATCTTACCGTAAGTCAAAAACAAATTACCCACTTAATTCTCAAACAACATCCCTTTTTAACTATAATTCATACATATTGTCAAAACTAAATATATTGAAACAAAATAAGTGAATAGTATACCAAGTGACTGAACAAAATCAGGAATTAATTATATATATAAAAAAAAGAGAAGAACACTTTTACAATTTACAAAAAAGAAAAAAGGAGAGAATTAAAAAAAATGAATCCAAGTAAGATTTATATTATCATTAAACTATAATATTGAACCTACATATAATTATAATAACGTATAATTCGTTAGCCAGTAAGATAAGCACACTAAATTGTACTACACCCAGACAAATAATATCGTTAGCTAGTAAGATAAAAACACAAATTTGTGCCATAACCACACAAATAATAGTATTAAAACCCATAACAACGATATATATAATCCATTAGAAACAAGGTAAAATGGAAGTGCTTCAGCAGGCAATCAATCAGCTCACAGGGGCAGTAAATGCTCAGATAGAGGCTGTAAAGAAAATAGAGAGACGACTTGACACCTTGGAAGTAAGGGCACAAGAACCAGCCACGTATCTGACAAATCTCCAACCACCTAGAAGCGAAAAAGACCTAAAAGATATTAGTAAATTACCGGATAGTGTAAAGGAATTACAAACTTTTGATGGAAACCCAACTCAATATATATACTGGGCCCACAACATAGACAAAATATTGATGGACTATGAAATAGCGAAGTCTAAACCAATATATAGGGCAATTCTCCAAAGTGTCAGACAAAAGATTAGGGGCGAAGCAGAAACAGCGCTTATATCCTGTAATATATTCGATGAAGATTGGTCGGCCATAAAGAAATGCTTATCCTTCCATTATGCCGACAAGAGGGATATACGCACCCTAGAACACCAATTAAATACTCTGATGAAGGGAAATTCCAGCATAGATGAATTCTATGCGAACGTTAATCATTAATTTTCATTAATCATCAACAAAATAAAAACAGTGGACTATTGTACATCAATGCACTTATCGAAAACTACAGGAATCCCTCATTGGACGTATTTATTAGAGGATTAAATGGCGATTTTTCTAAGATCCTAATAATTCAAAAACCACAAACACTTCCGGGGGCTTATCTAGCAATACGAGAATACCAGAAAAACATTCACAATACGGTTACAGCTCCAATCAATCAAATATTCACACCCACACCAAGTCAGAACCAGGCAAAATCAGGACAGCCATCAGTTACTCAAAAACCATTGAATTTATAACAAAGAAACATGGCATACAACATTCAACATGGGCAATACCAGAAGAACCAATACCGAGCACCGAGATACCAGAAGAACGATCATCCACCACCAAGACCATCTGAACCAAAACCACCAGTTGCTATGAAAGTCGACCCGTCTGTCCAAACAAAACAAGTAAACTATATGAACAGGCCTATAACCAAGGCACCAACAATCGACCCAACTATACATACACTATTAATGAGTCCGTTAATTTTCCGCAAAAACGTCAAAGGCTATACAACATCGAAACTCAAGAGGAAAGAGAGTATGTTGAGGAATACGAGGAAGAATATGAGGAGCCAACAGAAGAAACAACGTCTGAAGTAAAACAAAAAATCGAGAACTGCTAAAATTTCTTATACCGGCGCCAACAAAAACTTTATACAACCTAAACTAGTTGGCAAAACTCAACCAGCCTAAAAGCCCTTCAGAATAAAATCAGCTGGAGGAGAAATACAAATCGATAAGAAAATTAGTGGCAAATTCTTTGAAAGTATAGGCAATAACATTACAATTGATTTTTTCATCTTACCCGGTCTAACTACAGGGTCTTCCAATAGGGACTTCCGAACTTTGACAGTTGATAGCGGCCATATTGTTGAAGCCACATCTGTCAAATTGGATGTTATTTATTCAGTCTGTTTTGCCAAATCAACATGTATGGATATAGCGTTCAACAACACGTACTAATAATAAAATAGTTTTATCAAAATGGGTGTTCTGTTCGGGCAACTTTTCGCGCGGTTCGTTCATTTTACGGTCGCCATAATCGAGAGGACTTTTCACAGCGTGGTGGATAAATTTAAGTCCACTGGTTCAGTAAACGATCAACCAACACTCGTACGTCGTCGAAATGCAAGATCGGCCGAAAACGTCGCCGCTGTCCGTGAGAGTATGCAGGAGAATCCGAGGCAGTCGATTTCGCGTCGCTCACAAGAACTCGGCCTTTCGCAGACCACAACTTGGCGAATTTTGCGTCGTGTCCTGGACCTGCACCCGTACAAAATTTAATTGACCCAGTAGCTGAAGGTAAACGACCATAGACAATGACATGTATTCGCTGAATGGGCTCTGGAGCAGTTGGAAATTGACCCTAATTTCCATCGAAAAATCATCTTCAGCGATGAGGCAAATTTCTGGATGAATGGGTACGTCAACATTGTCGAATTTCGGACAATACCAATCCACATGACATCGAAGAGCGTCCAATGTATCCCGAAAGAGTCACTGTTTGGCGTGGATTTTGGGCTGGCCATAGGTCGATGATTACCAACTTCTTTTGGCCTGAATTGGATCATATGGACACCAACGACATGTGGTTTCAACAAGACGGCGCTACGTACCACACAGCTCACGCCACATTGGAAATTCTGCACGAGCGATTCAAGGGCATGGTCAACTCACGTGGAGGTGATGTGAACTGGGCACCGAGATCGTGCGATTTGACCCCGAAAAGCTAGAGGGCGGACTGATTTTCCAATGACTAAACGTTTTTTTTTTTCTCCTGCCGTAGTTGCACAGTGTAAAATCGTGAGTCGCTATTTTGATAACTTTCCACCTGTGCATTTTTCTTCTTTTAGACTCATTGTTTTAGTAGGCAGAAATCTTAAGAAGAGGCCTGTTCCATTCGCATTATAAACACAATCAGAGTTATAGTTTTCTATTATTGATAGTAACTTTTCTAAAAATGTCTTAACGCCCACGGGATTAACATCTGCTGCTTCTCCAGAAATGCTTTTGAATGTTATAAAGTGTCATTCTTTAAGCGCTTCCTATATTTAAATTTAAATAAAATAAAGTGAGTGTGAGGTATCATCGACATTTTTTACTCGTTTGAAAGGCCTATCGATGCCATTATGTATGGAATATAACATCGTTCAAATGTCCGCCGCGGCTTCTCTGGGTGACTTCCGAAATGTCCAATTTTCCATGACTCTGGCACATAAATTAGGCTGAATTTGACCGATGGTATGGGTTATGTTGGGTTTCAGGGCCGCTGTGGTTTGTGGCTTATTTACATAGACCTGCAACTTCAGAAAACCCCACAAGAAAAATTCTAACGGGGTCAAATCGCACGATCTCGGTGGCCAGTTCACATCACCTCCACGTGAGATGACCATGCCCTCGAATCGCTCGTGCAGAATTTCCAATGTGGCGTGAGCTGTGTGGCACGTAGCGCCGTCCTGTTGAAACCACATGTCGTTGGTGTCCATATGATCCAATTCAGGCCAAAAGAAGTTGGTAATCATCGACCTATAGCGCTCGCCGTTGACGGTGATGGCCTGGCCAACGTCGTTCTCGAAGAAATATGGACCGATGACGTCGCCAGCCCAAAATCCACGCCAAACAGTGACTTTTTCGGGATACATTGGACGCTCTTGGATCTCATGTGGATTGGTATTGTCCGAAATTCGACAATTTTGTTTGTTGACGTACCCATTCATCCAGAAATTTGCCTCGTCGCTGAAGATGATTTTTCGATGGAAATTAGGGTCAATTTCCAACTGCTCCATAGCCCATTCAGCGAATACATGTCATTGTCTATGGTTATTTACCTTCAGCTACTGGGTCAGTTGAATTTTGTACGGGTGCAGGTCCAAGTCACGACGCAAAATTCGCCAAGTTGTGGTCTGCGAAAGGCCGAGTTCTTGCAAGCGACGCGAAATCGACTGCCTCGGATTCCCCTGCATACTCTCACGGACAGCGGCGATGTTTTCGGCCGATCTTGCGTTTCGACGACGCACAGGTGTTTTTTTTTTTTTTTTTGTCGGGGCTTGTACACCCTACTGGAGCACTCAGACTCAAAAACAGGTCCATTGTACAACCAAGCAGAGAACCCCATTTTAATGTGTTTTTTTTTTTTTGTCTTTTGCAAAAGGCAAGTAGACGCTTCAGTGATGAAGAGCTTAGGTCATCAGCACTCACCACATCAGCACCGAAAATCTGTCACCTGATCCGAGCAAAGGCAGGACAATCACATAGGAAGAGTTCCGCAGTGTCATCGCCCTCTCCACAGGAGTTGCAGACAGGGGTAGCGCTCAAACCTGGCACATGGAGGTGCTTGGCAAAGGCGAAGTGGCCCGTAAGAGCGCCAGTAAGTTGTCTGCAGTCTTTTCTGCTAAGGGATAGCAAGAAAGCCGCGGATTTCTTACAGACGACGGGGACCATTCGTTTAGTCTGCCTGCATCCTGGAGAGTCATGCCACCTTCGATTGTGTACACTGAAAACCCAGTCGTCAATGGAAGCCCTAACCGAGGACGCTGGCAAACCCAACGTGGGTTCGGGTCCTGAGAAATTCTCTTCTGAGCCTTTTCTAGCAGGCTCGTCAGAGATCTCATTTCCTGTTATCCCTTTGTGCCCTGGGACCCAAACAAGATTCAGTGAGTACAACCTTCCGCCAAATTCAAGGATGTTTTGCATTCTCGAACTATTTTGGAAGTGATTAAAGGATTGGGCAAGGCCTTAAGCGCAGCCTGACTGTCACTACAGACGCAGGTACTTCGCCCCTTCCACCTGTTCTTACCAATATAGTCCGCTGCCATTAGGATAGCATATATTTCTGCCTGGAAGACAGATGTGTGTTTTCCCAATGAGAAGTGAAGCCTAATGTTATCGCATTCCACGAAAACACCAGCACCGGACCCCTTTCCAGTTTTAGAGCCGTCCGTGAAAATTCGACTACATTCATTTCCTGGCTCAGACTCCTGCCAAAGCCAATCCTGAACATGAGGAAAGTTAACACCAAATTTGCACCGCAGCCGTAATTCAGGTGTCATTGCATCATCTGGCATATCCATGAGACAGGAGTCGTTGGATAATCGTCGCGCAACGTCATCAGAACTCCAGGGCGAATCGTGTCAGGAACCACTTCTTTTTAAACGGAAGATGGCTCTGAGAGTACACCCCATGATATAAATATCAACGGGGGGGAGGTTCATCAAGGCGTCTAGAGCAGAGCCAGGCGTACTGGGGAAAGCTCCCAAGCAGCCGAGACAGACCGTTCTTTGCAGTTTGGCGATAGCAGCAGTAACGTATTTACGTGAGAGCTTATTCCACCAAACAACTGACGCATATGAGAGGAAGGGTCTTATCATTGCCGTGTAGATCCAAAGGACTTTCCTTGGCGATGAGCCAAATGTCTTGCCGAAAACACCTTTGCATTGCCGAAAGACTGACAGAGCTTTGGAAGTTTTCAGCTCGACGTGTTTCGTCCAAAGAAGCTTGCTATCTAAGATTACTCCTAAATATTTGGCTTCCTTGGAGAATTCGATAGTGACGCCTTTTAGCACTGGCTGAGTCAGACCAGTAAATTTCCTCCTTCTCGTAAAGAGAACCACTTCGGTTTTGAGAGGATTAACAGTCGTTCACAGACCTTCGTGGAGTATACACGTGTTTCGACATCTAGTAAGTGTATAGTAAATCATTTATTAGTAAAAAAGAGTTAGATTGATAAGTGGCAGCTTTGCCTAGCGGCAGTGTCAGTGGACTGTAAGTCGTTGATCGCGGGTTAAATTCCCGGCCAAATCGAAATTTTTTTTTTTTGGTAATTAAAAAATAAAAAATAATAAAAATAAATAGTGTAACTAACACGTGATGGGAGATAATGAGAAATCCGCACTCCCATTAGCGGAAGTGGCGTACCAAAAAGTATCAGCCGATGAGGCAGTTGCGTCAGGCCACCCAGCAACGGTAGCCACAGAAGGTACAGGGAAAAGGAGGAAGAAAATAAAACCAACTCCTCAGGTAAAGCGTCCCTCCATATCAGCTTCAACTGAAAAGCTGCCGGTTGGAGTGAGGGTAGACTGTGATGAATTCCCATACGTCTCCGACGGTGGAGAAGGTCGCTATATGGGGGAAAATAATAGTTTCGCCTCTCTAGCAGGCTCAGAGTCCGAGGATGAAGAGGAAGAGGTGGAACAGCTGAACAGCAGCATTAAGGAGCTGCAACAAAAGGTGCTCTCCATCAAAGCCAAGCAAATGGCACGAAGGGAGAAGGAACACCAGTTAGAGATTAAGCGCTCACAGCAAGATCAACAACAACAACAACAACAACAGCTACAAATACAACAACAACAACAACAACAACTACAAATACAATAACAACAACAACAACCACAAATACAACAACAATCGCAATCACAAGAACAACAACAACAACAACAGAAGCCAAAGCAGCAACGGCAACAACAGCACAAGAAGGAGCTGAATCAAAATCAAAAAAACAACAACAGCAACCGAAGATGAAGCAACGACAACAGAAGGAGCAGCAAAAGCAGCCTAAGCTGCAACAACAGCAATAAAAACAGCAGCATCAACACGCACAACAACAACAGCAGAAGGCAACGAAGACAAAGGTCCCTCCAAACAATACTTATAAAATGGAACTGAAGGAGACAATCGAGCTATGTAAGTCGGCCATAGGCAGTAATTTTTATATTAAAAGACTTAATAACGATAGACATGCTATCCACTGCAGTACAGTGGAGCATTATCATAAAATAAAAAAATATTTAAAAGAATCGACGACGGAGTTCTCCTCCTTCACCCCGAAGGGGGAAAAGCTGCAAACCATGCTGCTGAGGGGGATAGAACCGTCTACCGATCCGGAGACGCTCCTTGCTCTGCTTAAAGAGAAAGAGTGCGACGATCTCCATTTCGTAGGGGTCAAGCCATTCACCACAGCTAAGGCAAAAAGGGAGAAGCGGAAGCTGCCGTTCTTCCTAGTTCAGCTTTCACCCAATAGCAAACTGGATGGTCTAAGGAGTATTAAAGTCCTAGACTACCAGGTTGTCGCATGGGAAAAATTAAGAAGGAGCGAAAACATTTTGCAGTGCGTTCGCTGCCAAAAGTTCGGTCACGCCGCGTCGAACTGCGAAATGCAGCCTTGATGTGTCAAGTGTGGAAAGAACCACAAAGCAGAGGAATGCACTCTGGGTAAGGATGGAGTGGCAGATAAGAGCCAGCTCTCGTGTGCTTTATGCAGGAACTCGGGACACCGCAAACTATCGGGGTTGTCCTAAGTTCCAGTATATTAAGAAAGTAAATCTGGTTCGTCAGGAGAAGTTTGTAGTGAAACGTCCACCTGCTCCAATTCAAACACAATCCGTGACTCCCCAAGTGACCTACGCCCAAATGGCGGCAGGTCGGGGAAACGCGGAACAGAAAAGACCGAAGGTTACTTCTCAGGCCCCAGCGCCTAGAGCACCGGAGGCTCAAACTGACTTGCTGACCATCTTGCTCTCTATCCAAGGGCAGATGGAGCAGCTTCAGCGTCAGGTTCAGGAGTAGGCGAAGCGGGTGGACCAGATCTACGCACTTCTGCCGGGCCTAACGCACCTCCAGTCGTGATGGGTACGAACATGGAGGAGCAATCCTTGAAGATCCTTGCGGTGAATGTGAATTCACTGATTAGGATCGAGCGAAGAGCCGTATTGGTTAAGTTGCTAGAAGACCAAACCAATGATGTGCTTATGGTTAGCGAAACAAAGCTATCCCAGAAGCACAAATTGGGGCACAATAAATACAATATTGTCAGAAGAGACCGACCCAACTCCACACGAGGAGGAGGTGTTGCGATCTTCATACGCAAACAACTGCAATTTAAAGTTATGTACAGCGGTGAAGTGCGAAGGTTCCAGGAGCTGGAAGCGTGTATCGTGTGCATCCCTCTCCGTAGTGGAAAGAGGATGTACTTGGTCGCACTCTATGCACCTCAAGCTACTCAATCTACTTTATTTATTTCAGAGCTCGAGACAATTTTTCGAAGCCTAAGGCTGGAGTCGGAGGAGAATTATTTCATCATGGCCGGAGATCTTAACGCCAAACATAGAGATTGGGGAAATAACACACCTAATCCTTGAGGGAACCTACTATTCAATTGGTGGGGTCGGCACAGTGTCGAGTATAAACTTGATTTGAAAGCTACAGATAGTCCATCGTTTCCCAGAAGCGGCTGTTATCTGGATCTTATGCTGTTCGACGTACGGTTACAACTGACCGACATGGACCGACGAACTATAAACTGCCTGCACACTTTTGTGTATGACAGTGACCATTGCGGACTCAGTGCCGTAATAACGATTCCCAACGAAATTGCGGAGTTGGAGGAGTTTGTCCAAAAGTACTCCTACAATTATAGTAGGACACGTTGACCTCGCTTCTCTAGAGTTTTGACAAGAGCACTCTCCTCGAATTCGCTCTGCCCACCGTCCAATAGGAATCTGTCAAACGAGGAGATTGACTTGTACCTAAAACAAATGGACGAGACAATTAAACGAACTATGGACAATACGATACCTCGGTATCAACATACTGACAACGCAGACATATTCCGTAATGCAACAATTGACGCTCTACACCAACACAAAGGTAGACTGCTGTCGAGACTAAAAACCTTGTACAGACAGTTTACTGACAGACAAAACTCGGAGGTTAGGATGCTGAAGTTGTTGATTAAAAACCTCCAGAAGTTAATTAGAGAAAACTACAGACTTTCTGTAAATTTGCACTGGAACAACAAAATTCGGGCTTTAAAATCCAACAACCCGAGTATGTTCCCGCAAATAAATAAAATATTTCGGAGGAATAATCAAAACGACCTTCCGTGTCTTAAGATCCCCCGAACGACGAACAATGGACAAATACTAATAACAGCGGGTATAGATCCAGATAACGCAGTAGAGGATGACAACTTCTTTGTGATCGAAGATCCACTGGAGAAGGTAGAGGTTATAGGGGCGACTTTCCAGGAAGTGTACAAGGTGAATGATACCATTTACCCGAACCACGACCTGGAAAATCGCGTCCTTGTGCACAACTTCTACCTTCGAAATGATATAGAGCACTGGCGATCCGAGAACATAGGTTTTACCGAGTTCAATGACGATAACATGGCAAATAATGTCATCGCCGATGAAAGGGTACATCCCCCGTACATATCGAAGGTGGAGCTCCAAGCGATCTTCGACCCATTGAGGAGGAAGAAATCTGCGGGAATCGATGGAGTATCGAATATTGTGCTTCGACATCTCCCTCTAGAAGCGGTGGACATTTACACCACTCTGTTTAACAATGCGCTGAATAATGCACATTATCCAGCGCATTGGAAAAGAGCAGTGATACAACCCATCCCCAAAAGGGGTAAGGAGAACTCCAATCCGGCAAATCTCCGGTCGATAAGTCTCCTTCCAAACATCAGCAAGGTATTAGAAAAAGTAATAAATAGAGCCCTGCTTAAGTGGACTGAGAACAGTAATATAATTCCGGATAACCAATTTGGTTTTAAGGCGGGGCATGATACAATACATGCCGCGTCTAAACTGGTATCGGATATCCAATGGAACAAAAGCAAGAAACAGTGCACGGGTGCCTGCCTGATTGACTTGGAGAAGGCCTTCGACACCGTATGGTTAGAGGGGCTCTTCTACAAGCTAAGCAGGCTAGGCTTAAGCAAACCACTGCTGTACATACTTCATAACATGCTCACCAGTAGACAGTTCATTGTTAAAAATGGCAATGTGACTTCTGCTGGAACATTTCAAATTAAAAATGGTCTGCAATAAGGTGCGGTTAATTCACCGATCCTTTTCAACATTTACACGAGCGATCTCATAGGATCACTTCACCATGCCATAGCGTACGGAGATGACTTGATCGCGTACAGATCAGGACCAAAAATCGAGGTCATTGCAATTCTCTTGCAACGTGGCTTCGATAAAATTCAGCGATATTGCGATGACTGGAAGTTGAAGATCAACTTCCAGAAATCGGAAACCATTCTTTTTAGGACGCCGTTGTCTGGTGCCTCTAGGGATACCAGAAAGAATTGGCGAAAGTTCTCAATCGTTTAACCGCACTGACAGCCACTTGCGAGTCGAAGTGTAGTCAGATACCTGGGGCTCAGGTTAGACCAATATCTATATTTTAACAAACATATGGATGCTGCTATGGCCAGAGCCAAAGGTGCTTTTGCCCTTACAAAGAGACTTTTTTATAGCAAGCAACTCGATGCAAGGGTAAAGGTAACCTTCTACATGGCCCTCATTAGGCCCATGCTCGTATATGGATGCCCCGTGTGGTTCAACGTGGGAGCAAGCTTGTTGGAAAAGATTCGGGTGTTTGAGAGGGCTTGCCTACGGGCTTGCCTTCATTTGTACAGAACACCAGAGTCCCAGTACATAAAATTCCATCCCAATGAGGTCCTATACAACAGGGCTAACCTTATAAGAGTGGATAATTTCGTTATCAAGCTGATTCGAAGGCACATTGCAAGAGCAATGAGCTCGACGAACAACCTGATCTCCGGGGCTTATTACCCCAATTACGAGTATCATGAGAGAGTGCGAATTAACGATTTTGTTCCTCCAGAGGCGTTCCTCTATTTTGATGAGAAAGGTCTGATCCAGGACAGATTGGCGGTTCCGCTAATCTTCCACGTTGCTCGGACAGCTGTGGATAGCCGACTCAACTACGACAGAGACGTTGCACATATCAGTGTGGAGCGTCTCCGGTTTAGTAGGGCGGTATCGGGTCGCGATATGAAGGACGTTGAATGTCAGTTCTCACAATTTTGGTGGCTAACTGAAAGAGAGGGAACTCCTTCGTCGTTCCCTCACATTCCAGGGTAGCCTGTTTAAAGTTGGCTGTTTGGTCTTGGCCGACTTACATAGTTTAAGGTGTTTTTTAGGTATTTTTAGGTAGAAAAGAAAAAAAAATATATAAACAGCACTTTGAAAAAATTAAAAAAAAAAAAAAAAAGTGAACAGCACTTTGAAAAAAAAAAAAAAAAAAAAGTATGTATTTAATTACATAATTAGAGTAAGATAGGATAAGATAGTTTAAGATTTATTTTAAGGTAGTTTTTAAGTTTTATTATAAGAACAAAATAAATAAAAGTACATACACTAAGTTTTTTGTAATTTTATAAAAAATTTTTCTTAGTATTATATATCTATAATTAAACAAAAAGACAAATGAAACAATTAAGTACGGTACGTCGAAAGACATAGTTTTAAGTATTAGGTTTAACTTAGAGCGCCCGTATAGGGCCAGTAAGATAGAATAAGAATAGTTAAGTTAGTTAAGCTAGTTTTAAGCGTTTTTTGTCTAGCATGTAAGTTATAGTGAATTAATTAATAAAAAATGAATTAAAAATTAAAAAAAAAGGATTAACTGAAAGCCCATTCCTAGTGCACCAATCGTCGATTGCGTCTGGGGCCATCTGTATCTTAGAGCAAACAGTCGCTAGGCACGATCCGACAGACAGAACGGCGACATCATCTGCGTATGCTTGAGCGTAGACGTTAGAACTATTGAGTGTGTTCAACAGGGAGTCAACCAGCATGCACCAAAGCAGTGGAGACAGAACACCGCCCTGTGGGTAGCCCCTATTTACACCTGCCATGACACGCCGGCCACAATTTGCATCTACAGTCAATGTTCTGTTCACCAGCAATGCTTTTATCCACAACACTAGTGATTCTTCTACGCCGTGACTTCTGGCGGAGCTACACATGCTGCTAAAAGTCGCATTGTCAAAGGCACCCTCAATGTCTATGAAAACGCCTATCGCGTATTCTTCCCTGTCAACCGCACATGTAACTCAACCAGTCTTTCTATGCTTTTCAGCAGGAAGAACGTCAGACTAATAGGTCTGAAGCTCTTGGCGAGAGAGTAGTCATCTCTGCCGATTTTATATGAAAGCTACTCTAACTGTTCGCCAGGGGGTTGGTATATATGCGAGTGCCAAGCCAGCAGTGAAAATTCTCTTCAGAGATGGCAGCAACTGACTAATACCTTGTTTCAGCATAGCTGGGTATATTCCGTCAGCGCCAGGTGACTTGAAGCTGTCAAAAGATGCGCCGAGTTGTTCGGCTCAGCCCGCTAACAGCTTCACTAGTTGAAACCGGTTGCGAACTGATGGTGACCTGATTTCCTGGGAAGTGCGTCCCCAGCAGAAGACTGAAAGCATCCGCTTTCGACTCAGTGTACCATCAGGTTTCCTGAGTGATTCCGGCTTGATTGGTTTTCCATTCTTGAGAACTTTGACCAACCTACTGGTTTCACCGTGAGTTTCAATCTTGCCACAAAAATCTCTACACGAGGTACTTTTCGAAGTTCGAATTAACCTCTTATATTCTCTTTGCTTTGATCGGTAAAGATTCCAGTCCACCTCCGAATAGGTCTTGAGTGACCTATTTAGAAGTTTCCCTACGAATTCGTTGCAGATCTGGGTTCCACCACGGAACTGGCATTCTGCAGTACAAAACATCTGGTAAGGGTGCTGTTCAGCTCTTGAACGGCTTCCTCTACCTTTTGCCTCGTTCTAAGTTTAGGTAGATCTTTGATAGATTTACCTAACTCTTCCTTAAACCATATCCAGTTGGTTTTTCTCGGATTCCTCCTCTCCTGCAAAGGTGTAGCTTTGCATTCGATTTGGAATTCAATGTATCTATGATCTAAGAGGGAAATTTCTGGCGAAACTCTCCAGTTGGTAATAGGCTTGAAATACCTGTTGGACAGGGTCAAGTCAATTACTTCCTGTCTTTGCGCCGTAACAAATGTTGGTTGTGAGCCAACATTGTTGATGGTAAGATCAGACGATAGTATGAAGTCCAGAAGATGATCTCCCCGTGCATTGCATTTGCTGCTGCCCCATACAGAGTTTTGAGCATTAGCATCGCAACATATGACAAGACCTATCTTACTTGTATCACAATATTCTATGAGCTTGACCACTGTCCTTGGTGGTGGGGGCAGTATCGAGTCATATTGGAAGTAAGCAGACGCAACGACGAAGGTTTCCCATTTACCGTTCGTCTTGTAGCTTATAGCTGCAGCGGCTAAGTCCTGGCCACAAAATTGTCCAAACTTAGCTGCTGAGAGGGAATTTGGTACAATAAGACAAGCCCTAGGCCTTTCGGACGGCTCATCATAAAGTACCGTGTTATCACGCATACCTCCAAGGCCACAAATGCGCTTGTTCCTCACCCAAGGCTCCTGGATAGATATTATGTGAGGTTTTGTTCTACTAGCTGCAAGTCTGCTACTTATAAGAGCGGTAGCAGCCTTGCAGTGTTGTAGGTTGATCTGAGTAAATATCATTAAATACAAGGGGTTTTTTCGACCATTGTTCGCACTACTTGGTATCGAAGTAGAACTGAATCCTACCAAGATGCAAATATGGTCGCATTTTGTAAATAGACTTAATGACCTCGGCAGAACCCGTGTCCAAACTCACAACCAGAGTAGAACCATCTTTATTTTGACGATTCTGTCTCTCCCAGTGTAAATGAACAGTCCACTTGGTCGTCTCGAGTCCAGGATTCTGGGTACGCAGGCGCACTAGAACATCAGCCGTTTTCCCAAGTTTCCCCGGGATCCAGCAGACGGCGCGCGTCTGTTTTGTTGTCCTGAAGACCTCAAAAGTAGCGGCCTCAAGGGGGGGGATTTTCGGCACCGACATGCTAATCCATTCAGAGGTTTGCTGTGAAGAGCACTTTACCATAAAGGTTCCACTCTTTAACTCACAGCCCTCCACCTGAATGAAAACATTCGTTGCTTGAGCCAGCTCTAACAGATGAACTTGGCAGTGTTTGCACTCCGCGTCGGTCATGCTGTTGTCATTGCCAGCCTTCCCAATTCGGACAGTTAAAGAGGAGATAACAGCTTTCTCGTAAGAAACCTGCTTTTCTCGCTCCCTAACCACCGGGTTTTTCTCGGGTGTTGGTTGATCGTTTACTGAACCAGTGAACTCAAATTTATCCACCACACTGCGAATTATGGCGACCGTAAAATGGGCGAAGCACGCGGAAAGTTCCTCGAACAGAACACTCATTTTGATAAAACAATTTTATTATTTGCACGTGTTGTTGAACGGTATGTCCATCCATGGTGATTTGGCAAAACAGACTGAATAAATGACAGCCAATTTGACGGAAGTCCCTATTGGAAGACCCTGTACCATGGCATTTTCGAAACTTCTGCCGGTGTGATTCAACACAATGGATGAGAACACCATGAGGGCGCTATCATCAAGCGAGATGGAAGTGGTGCAGCCTATGGGATCTCGTTTGAGCTAGAGTCCTACCCTATATCAAAGAAAGCAGAAGCTGGTGAAGAGGTGGCGATAATATATTCTGAACCCTTTTTTTAAAAACAAAAATATTTGTATCAGAGGAAGCAGAAATATTAAATTCTCAACCCATTTTTTTTAAAAAAGAACCCAAGATATGCATTGCTTAAAAAACAAATAAAAAACAAAATTATTATTTGAAAAACAGCTTATTTATTTTTTTCATTCGCTTCCATTTAAAAACTCTTAAAGCAGATAAACATTTTGCAGAGCACAACAGTTGCTATGGAATGAACATTTTATTTCATTAGGATAGAGACGCTTCAAGTCTTTCAAACTAGGGAAAGCAACTTCTTCAATATTCGTTACGAGTATTTCAACATTTTCATCGTGAAGTAATTCTTTCAACCATTGAGTTTTTTTCAATTCTCTTAACGTAAACATTTTATTTTGGATTTTGTTCTTGAAGATATTTTCTAACTTCTACAAATTCTATGAATCCTCCATCCCAGGTTAAACCATTATGATTGTGAGAAAGCCATTGAGCTTGCCTCATTAGCGATGGTGATAGTTGATTAAAATTGAATTGATGGTGATCATTGTGTAGTACAGCTATTTCCCTTGCGATAATCGTGTTATTGGGTCCTGTAAAGCCTTGACCGTCGAGAATAAAATACATTTTTTCTTATACATATGTTTCCTCAATAAAAGCTGTCATTCAACTAACGACTATATATTTCTCGAGAAACTACTTGACTCAAGAGACTATAATTTATAATGCTATCATGTAACATTAAACAGTATGCTGATGTATTGGTGGGGATTTTCTTCATTGATTTAATCTCAATGCGAATATCAACTGGATTGTTTTTTTATTATTTCACTTTGATGTCTGCAATCTATTATGGAAATTGTCGCTTGAGTTTTAAATCCATCTCCTGGCAACAGAAGCTCTGCCACTAATCGATTATAGTATGTTTTTTGAAAGTCGCAGTATATATTATATAATATAAAAATATCGCAATGATCGAAATAGGTAAGTGGGATTTTCTTTGAAAGAATTTCGTTTGTTGGTTTGCAGTGCGAGAATAATGTAATGTGGCTTCTCCGTTTGGGAGTTTGAGTTTCATATAAAGGGTGGTTAAGTTTTAAGGGCCGATGTTGATTTTGAATAAAACACAAATTATTTAGGAAATTACTGTCATTTCTTTTTATTATGATAATATTAGTATGGTTCAATTACGTATGGAACAAAATGTCGGTCAAATGGCCGCCGCAACCTCGGCGGCACACCTCCATCCGATGGTCCAAATTTTCGATGACGCTGAGGCATAATTGAGGTTCTATGCCGTTAATGTTGCTCGATTGTGTATCTTTCCATGTTGAACCATTGAGTTAGTCTGAAATTGAGAAATGTCAAATGAAATGCAGAAAAAAACTTGACGTTTAGGTGTGGTTCACATTCAACATCGGCCCTTAAAATTTAAACACCCGGTAGATCCCAATTTCGAAAAGCAATTTTCATTGTTTGACTATTATGTATTGGTTTGTATAGTTTTAGTTTATAAGAATCAGATAAAGTAATATAGTCCTCAGCGAATCCTAGTAGTTTATTTAGAGGGATGCAAAAATTAAAATGGAACCAATTAAAGTTGATTAGAGAACTAGGAGACCAAGATGCTCTTTAAGCATATCACTTTCATTTTTGTTTAAAGAAAATGTTAGTAGTAAACGTAATGCCAACATTTCGATTACTATCAATTTCGACACCATTTAATTCATAACGAATTTCATCGAACAAAAAAGCTATTTCATTAATTACTAATTTTGTTTTATGAGATGCCGATCCAACAATTTTCGATATAGTACCTTCAATATACATAAATGTAACTTTCTAAAGGCAAAATATTAAAATTTTGATGAAATTTGAATGGCGAATATGATATTCCAGTTTTGAGATACTCTCCTCGAATTTGGTTCTTCGAAAATATTCAGCATTCCTTCGTATGCGAAGGTTTAGTTTAATTTTTTCAATTTGTATCCTAGTGATAATAGAAATTGATGATTTTTTGTGATGATCTCCCACCAGTTGACGGTAGTATATTGAAAGGATTGATAGTACTTTCTACTCTTTTATAGAAATAGTTTGGGTTGTAGGAAGAGGTTTGAGATGTAATCCAACGGTTATGGTTTCACCTTTATTTATATATAATTTATAAGATTTTCCTCTTGATCAAAGAGATCAATAACTATAGAACTTATCCTCTTAACTTCCGCTGCTAAATAAATAATATTTCGCGGAACTTCAGTTATTTTACACCCTGGACTAACCTTCACAAAAATTCATATAATATATATGCCGGACGATAAATGCTACATTGATTAATTTACAATCAAGTCGATTCATGTAATTTATTTGCAGATAATTTTTTCTTGTTGTGTCCTAAAAGCGAGCAAATTGAATTAGGTTGAGAGAAATCAATTTTTTCGGCGCTATAAATTTCACACTTTAAATTGCTTGTATTTTGATTGTGGTTTTTTCAGGACCATCATTGTCTTCCTTGAGAGCTTCTTCAATAAAATTATTACTATCTTCAATTTCATATGAACCGATAATAATAAAATCCAAAATGTTTTTTTTTTTTTATAATTTACGCGCGCCCAAGGGATTATGAATACCCTTATATTTTTTCAGGCCACGGGCGTTTAGGAGAACTTGGAAGTAGAACAGAGGAGAAGCCTGTGCACGTTAGCTTTAAATGTTTGAAGGTCGTAGTGATGGGGAAATACAGAGCTTGGTAGATCATTCCACATTCGTGTCGTTCGGCTTATAAACGAATCCCTATATTTGACAGTACGACCGAAGTTGGGTTTAAGGGTGAACTGATATCCATTCGAAGTATGTCACGTATTGCGGATGAAATTTTAAAAGGGAGCAGCTGGTTATTTCGCTGGAGCATTTTTTATACAATATAAAAAAAGCGATAAAATAGAGGAAGACATGAGACATTTCTCCGAAGTTCAAGTGGATGTATGGAGTTCACAATTTCTCTATCACCTATAAGTTTTAAGGCGCGATTCCGTACCCTGTCTAGTATGTATGTGCAGAACGATCTTGAGTACACCAGACCAGATATGGGCGTTAAATTCCAGCTTTGGGCGAATGGATGCTTTATAAACTGAGACCAAAACGGACGGCGTAAAATATTTCTTGCACAGCTTGATGAATCCTAGACATTTTGTAGCATTTTGGTCGCTTGAGAGACAGAAGACAGCATTGTGTTTTGAAAGGATTAAATTCCACTCTGTTGGTTGAACCCCATTTGATTATGCTGTCCAAGTCGGAATTTAATGTGTTTAATATATGTTGCCGTTCCTCTTATACGGCCGGAGAGCAAGGACGTGAGTTAGGGAACGAATATGAAAAACTAAGGGTACTGTCATCAGCGAAGGAATTGATTGGATTAGGAGTTGCAGACAAGAGATCATTTATAAAAAATAAGAAATAGAGTTGGCGACAAAACAGAGCCTTGGGGAGCACCGGCATTTATTTGGTGGATTGCAAAATTGAAGCCCTCCAAAACAACTTGTATTGAACGCCCCGAAAGGTAATTTCTAATCCGTTGAGAAAAGAGGCTCATCGATGCCATATGCACTCAGTCAGCTTGAAATATCAAGCGCAACCATCTTAGTTTCGCCGAAGTTATGGAAGTTTTGGTTCCACTTCTTGGTGAGATATGCCATCAAATCACCAGTGGTCCTGTTGCTACGAAAACCATACTGTCGGTCATTAATCCGTTTTCGTGAATCTAGATATTTCATAAGCTATATAAGTGCAATAGGTCGGTAATTGGACAGGAAGATTCGCCTTTTTTAGGGTGAGCTGGACAAATGCCGTTTTCCATCTACACGGAAAGAGTAGGATAGACAGAAAACCTTATTCATAGGTTTTGCCGGCGTGGAAGAACACCTCTTCAAAACTATGGGGGAGATACCATCTGGTCCTTTGGATTTGTATATGTTAAGACCTTTGAGTACTCCTGCAACTGTACGAGTACGAAAGTCCCATGGTTTTGACGCTCTCAAATACAGGAGGAGAAAAAGCATTATTTGGCAGCATGGAGTTCGCTGTAAAGTGAGCAGCAAGCAGATTAACTTTGTATAAGGAACTGATATCTGGAATGTCACTGTAAATGAGCGTAGGGATGGTAGACGAGGCAGAATTTTTAATATTTTTGACGAATGACCAAAAATGTTTACTACGCTTGGGCTTAATAAGACCGAAAACTTACTTCTATCAACCTGATAGCCTCTTTACTGCTCTGGTCAAACAACGAGTTTGCCGTAGGTTTAATGCTCTTTATACTATTAGGAATAAAGTCATTCATAAATAGGAGAATAGTGTAAGTGATCATATCAGCCGCGTTATCCACGTCACCATCGAAGAAGCATAGCGACCAGTTAAAACTCCTAAAAAAGCTCTTAAGGCCGCTCCAGTTGGCTTTCTCGTATTTTCTTTTATGAGTTCAAATCAGAAGATTATTTAACTACCTGTGTTTCACTTTCCAAAACAGCTGGTTGGCGTGCATGTTGAAGAAATTCGTCAGAAGCCCAAGAATGTTGGTAAAATCAACCCTAAATTCCCTCATCACTACAATTATTAAATTATTTATATTATGTATATTAGGTATAGAATTATAAGTTCGAAAATCAATTAACCGGCACATATCTGAATTTAAGACAGTCGGAGGAAAATACTCGTTGTCCGTAATGAGAGTCGAATTATTTCCGCTTAGTGTAAGTGTTAAAAATTGTTATGTGTGTTAGTATAAGTGTTAAACATTGTTATTGAAATAGAAATAAGACAGTAATCAATCGTCTAGGTAAGAATTTATAGTATCTTATTGCGACTGAATAAAATTTAAATTTAACAATTCAAGTTTAGTTTTAATTGTATTAAATTAATATTAGTGTATTTACTTCAGATAAAATATATAATTAAAATTAAACCTAAAAGTAACTTATTTTAGGTTTAATTTTAAGTTATAGATTCTAAGAAAAATTGTTTTAATCTTTGTTTTCGGACATTAATCTGGTTGATGTTTCTCAAGTGTTGAGGAAGATTGTTCAATACATTCGGCACGGTGTACATTAGTCTTCTCCTGCCATACTCGTTGATAAATGATGGCAGTTGATACATTCCATCGGCTTGTCTTCTTGTGCCAAACAGATCACTAATTGGCGTGCGGAAACTTACATCGTCGTAGTACTCCGGTGCCACATGAGTGTTGAATATCTACCTTACTTTCAGCACCTTTACGTTAGAGACGTTACTTCTCGACAGCAGTTTGACTGCACTGTTTTGTATATTTTGCAGCTATTCTATGTGTGTTTGCGCTGAACCTCCCCATGCTAGTACGCCATAATATAGTCTCGATTCTATAAGTGTGTGGTATACTTGATTTTGTACACACATCGTGGCTTTGTACTGGAGACAAGCGAGCGCAAACAGGGACGCTCTCAGTTTGCTTCGTAGATGATTTATGTGTAGCTCCCAAAGAAAGTGGCAGTCGAGTAAGTATTCTAAATGCATTACTGAGTAGATGTGTGTGTTTCGGTGTCAATATTAATTTTAGTTTAAAGCGTTATTTCGCATGTACCAAGGCCTTGAAACTCGTAAAAATAGTCTTAAACATCCTTGCTCTCTTATGAAATCGTAATTTAAGTTATACAATCAAGTTTTATATTAAAAATAATAGGTGTAAAATTGAAATCTTCGGCCCCAGTTGCTTTCTTACATAAAACAGTTTTGAGTGAAACGCATGTTTACCCCTCCTCACCTACATATACACGCACACCACAATAACCTGCTAATATGTCTGAAAAACGGAAAACGTACTCACCATCTACCAAAAACCAGCTAATGTCTCCAGCGCCGAAATTGCTTAAAAAACACTCTTTTGATGACAGCAAAGGCGAAAATTGGAATAGATTGGAGGAGTCTCTTAAAAATCAGAGTGAGTCCATAACATCTCTTAACACATTAAGAATAGCGGAAGCCGAAGAGAGAATAACCAAAAAACTCGACACCGATATTGCTGATCTAAAAATTTTGATCGATAACATAAACACACGTCTGTCTGTATTGGAATCTAAGCAACATGGAATCGACACTGTAAAACAAGAGCTAAGAGATCAAATACAACACGAAGAGGCAATCAACAATATCATCACTCGAATGGAACAAAATGAGGAAAAGCACCAACTAAAAGAAATTAGGGTACACGGTGTACCCTTGGTCCCGGCGGAAAATCTTAAACTGATGTTCAACCACATGTGTGTTCGCATCGGTGGGCACCAGCCACCATCACTTCAAAATATTTTTCGCCTTAAGTCAGCAAACAACTCATCACACCCGCCAATTCTTTCAAATTTCTATCACCGCACGATAAAAGTATACTACTGCGATCGATAGCTAATTACCGGAAAACTTAAAAACAACCACTCCTTCTTCGAGACTGATTGTGGCGATTCTCGCGTTCATATACACGAATGTTTAACTCTCAAAAATCGCTCTCTCTTGCAGTATGCACTAAAAATTAGGCGAGACAAAAAACTGTTCTCAGTGTTTACCATGCGTGGACTTGTTTACGTAAAGAAACACCGCAATGGAGATGCTGTTTTGATTAATAATGCCATTGACCTTACAACCATTGACAACAAACACAGCTGATAACTGATCAAGAAAGCAGAAGTAAACAAACAAACGGTGTTTTACTGGACTTCGATTTATTTTATTGTTACTTTTTTATCTTTTTTTTATTTTTTTAATTTTCTCACTCTTTACATAATAACAATGAATTATAAAGTTTTTTCCGATTTTGCTATATACCCGATCAACATCCTGTTTGTGCCTTTACTTGTTGTGTGGTCTCTTATTTTCACTAGTTGAGCAGCTTATCTTCCTGACGGTGCGGTGCATATCTTTGGGGGTCTACCATTATTACTTCATAATAATGGTTGGTCCTGATGAGAATATTAGGGAACCAATAGTCGAGAACAGAAATGATACAACGCGAATGATGCTAAATGTTTTGTATGATCAGCGTGCTGGATTACAGGTAAGCTATATCAATGCTCAGAAATCAAAAAATTGATGAGTTCAGGTACTTGTTTGAAAATTCCAAAGTTGATGTGGTGTGTGTAACTGAAACCTGTTTTTTTACCGTAACTGTGTGATGCTTCATATTCTCTGTATGGGTATTGGCTGTTTAGGTGCGATAGAGTGGGGCGTAATTGGGGGAGGTGTGGCGATCTTCGTTCTTGGTAATATACATTGTAGATTAATACGTGAGTCTCCACCTAGTAGTAAGATAGAATATTTGTTCATGGAAATTATTTGCGAAGAAAACAACATTTTGCTGGGCTCAGTATAAAGACTTAAAAAACACATTGACACGACTCCATTATTATCCGTGTTAGATGAGCTCTCATTTGTAGCTCCATGTGTCGTTCTTGCTGGGGATTTTAATAGCAACCTCCTACTTAAATCATCCCTAGTTGATAGTTTGAGAACGCTTAATCTAGTACCAGTAAATATATCAACCCCCAGACACTTTACCAAGGACTCCAGCACTCTTCTTGATGTATTTTTTTGTAAGTCATCTGAATAAAGTTCTCCATTATGATCAACTCTCTGCTTCTTGTGAACCAGCCTGCTTCAATACTCTTCACAGCTACAGAGACTTCAGAAGCATTAATTCGCGTCAACTAGAAGAAGACCTTAAGTAAATCGAATGGTTTCAAATATATACAATGCCCTCTGTAGATGATCAAGTATCCTTTATTCAAGGAAATATTAGCCATCTCTTTAGTGTTCATATCCCCCTGAAAACCTCATCAGTGTGAAGAAAAGAGCAAAGTTTTACAGAAAATATTAAAGATTTGATGCGAAAGCGAAATCTAGCTTACAAAAGTTGGAAGCGATTTAGACTAGATTTGCTTCTGAGGGTATACCGTGATTTGAGAAACAAAGTTACGTTTGAAATACGATAATCAAAGCGACATTTCTACACCTCGCGATTGGATTCTGCTCTACCTCGGCATAAGCTTTGGAAAAATTAAGAGAAATAGGTGTAGGTAAACAGATTAATAGAAATCTCATTAATGTTGATTGCGATGAGTTGAACCAGAATTTTACTTCATTGCCTTCTATAGACCTTAATAATTATAATAGTATGTCTCCTGCAAACATACAGGATATCTCTAGCGCGCATTTTGGTACTGGGTTTAGTTTCACTGCCGTTGATGAAGTTGATGTTTTAGAGAGTTGCATATCAATTAAGTCTAACTCTGTTCAGTATTTGTTAAGGCAACTGTTCCTTTCACATTAAAGTATATAACATATCTTTTTAATACAATACTCATGACCGGAGTTTTTCCTACTGCTTGGAAACATGTTAAAATTGTACCCGTTCCCAAAAATCGTAATGAGTATAGACCAATAGCTATTTTGCCTTTTTTCTCTAAAATGCTAGAAAGGATTATGATTTCTCAAATGCTCAAATTACTCACCAGCAATAATATGCTATGCCAAAATCAATCAGGCTTTCGTTCTTAACACAGCAGCACTACCGCAATAATAAAAGTCGTGGAAGAAATCAGAAGGTCTGTAGATGACGACAAGGTAACTTTTCTCACTCTCTTAGATTTTTCCAAAGCTTTTGACACGGTCGACCACAATATTCTATGCAATAAACTTAGAACCCAATTTAGATTTTCGCTACCATCTTCAAATCTAGTTTCCTCATATTTAAATGGAAGATTTCAAGTAGTGGCTTATCCTCTTTTCTGCCTTTAAGCCGAGGTGATCCTCAGGGGTCTATATTAGGAGTTGCCTTTTGCCTGCCGTCATGTGCACACGCGTTCCAAATCTCACTCTCCACCGTGGTGAAAAAAAAAAAAAAACACAAACAAAACAAAACAATTATAATTCCATCCAACAAAAAAATTACAGTGAGTACAGTGGAAAACAAAAAAAAGCAAATAAATAATTCAGTGCCTGTGTATTCCATCCTTTCACCCCCACTCACTCGCTGTTGCACTTCTTCGTTATCGCAATTGGAGCATGTGCTACATATGTATATACATTATCCCAGTTGCGATGACGGAGAGAGTGTAATATTTGATGCATAGCGGACTGTGAATGTTTATCCGAATAGTGGACCTCAGCTGATTGTCGTTTGGGCATAGCACCTGCGACAGTTTGTTTTGGAAAACTATACATTGGATCTTCACTTCACAGCTTTGCTTAGTTACATGAGAATTGTGTCTTTTTGTGTTTCTACGTTGTAGTGATGATCTTACCAACATTCGTGGGCTTCGAATGAATTTCTTTGATGTGTACGCCCACGCCTATTCCCATAAACCAGCTGTTTTGGCACTAAGTGAAACACAGATAGTTGAAGAATCTTCCGATTTGAAACGGCCTGGATATAACTTAGTGTCATTATTCTTTCCCAACCGTTGCCTCGCTATCTACGTCCGTAGTGATATTGCTTACCAAGTTCCACCACAGTATGGCCACTGTTCCAAGACGGAATTTAATTTCAAATGGCTAAAATTCACCGTCCGTAAGCAAATAATTCACTACTGCTTTATTTATAGAAGCCCTTGTGCGGACAGAAACTCAACTTTTGACGAAATTGATGCGCTGTCCGATTCCATCACTCGAATTGTCTCATTGTACCCTCATACTGAAATCGTCATTACGGGCGATTTCAAAATACACAATTCGGATTGGCTTCAACATTCTGGCCAGACAACACCCGAAGGAAGGTATGTTGCACTTTTCGCTGAGGTAAACAATTTGACTCAGCTTGTAAATGAGCCTACACGTATACCGGACATTGAGAGTCATTCCGCCAACACTTTGGAATTGTTTCTTACTTCGCACCCTGATAAATACACTATTGATGTTTTAGCGCCTCTAGGTCGGTCTGACCATAATATCGTATCAGCTAAATTCTCGTACTCCGACCACTCAGTTAAAGAAAAAACTCCTAAAAGAAAAGTATGGCAATACGAGAAAGGCAACTGGAGCGGCCTTAATAGCTTCTTTAGGAGTTTTAACTGGTCGCTATGCTTCCTCGATAGCGACGTGGATGCCGCTGTTGATATTGTAACATCACCTAAAACGATGCTACAATAATGTAGAATAATAACTACGCTCCTCCAGCCCATTCCAAACTGTAGTTCCATTCGTGGTTCGTGGCTGCAATAGCTGACAACGCCACGGATAAAGAGAGAATTATAACTGGAAGAAATGATTGTCATCTTGGAATTATTACATCAGAATTTTCTGTTCCAGTGGTCGAAGAATTTGCTAGAAGTTTCTGGCTATCAGAAACTTCTGCTATATAAGGACAGATGGCGCTCGAAAGGGGACAGTTGGTTTAGAACCGTGGCGAAGAGATTGGAAAAGTGATAATGGGCGAAGTTGTAATTTTGTGATAAATTGAAAGTCGAGAGTTAACAAGAAGAAGTAATTAGTTTGGATTTGTTAATTAAGTAATTGAAGGGAGATAAAGTGATTTGAGAGGAAAGAGACCTTGTAAGAAAAGAATTTGCGAAGAATAGTATAGTGTGAACTTGAATTGTTCTATAGACTAGAAAATAAAGAAATATATTTCACAGAATATCGTTTTATCTACTCGAGCCGTAGCTCGCATATTACAATATGATCACTAACACCATATTCGACGTGTAAAATTGTTACGTGACCAAAAATTGAGGCAAAAATTCTACAATGTCCCAAAGTTAGTAAAAATGATTGGTCATTCGTCAAAAATATTAAAAATTCCGCCTCGTCTGCCATCCCCACGCTCATTTACAATGACATTTCAGCTGTCAGCTCCTTAGACAAAGCTAATCTGCTTGCTGCTCACTTTGCAGCGTACTCCACGCCAGATAATGTGCTTCGTCTCCACCTGTATTTGAGAGCGTAAAATTTTCCATGGGTCAAGTCCACTTTCGCACTCGTACAGTTGCAGGAGTACTCAAAGGTCTTAACATACACAAATCCGCTGGTGCGCTTGATACTTCAAATGCATTTGACAGAGTTTGGCGTAAGGCTCTTTTGTAGAAAATGCGTACATATGGCATCGATGAGTCTCTTCTTCAATGGATTAGAAATTACCTTTCGTCTGCAATTGTATGTATGTATGTATTCATTTATTTAGTAAATATTTTACTATTACATTTCATATGAAATTAAATAAAGAATAACTATCTTAGAAAACTAGAAACAGAATAAATAAAAAAAAAATTGATAGTTTATATCTTATTAACTAAGTGATTGTATCTCTTATATGTTCGATTAGTAATGTTTTAAAGCGTGTTACTATGGTTTCATTTTTTATTTCATTAGGTAGCTCATTAAACAGTTTTAAGCCTCGATATAACAACATATTTTGGGTTCTGGAGTCTCTATACATTTGTAACCTGAAGTCAGAGTTAGATCTTAAGCTATATGGCTGAGAGTCTCTTACATAAGTTAAATTATTTGTTAGGTATTCTGGTAGAATATTGTACTTCATTTTAAACACAAAAGTTAACACATTATAGACAATTCGCTGCTTAATACTCATCCACTTTAAACAGGATAGTATCCACCAAGTAGGCGTATAAAAACTACACTTCAGGATTGTTCTCATAGCTTTGTTCTACAAAACTTGTAGCCGATTTGTATGCTCATTATTCCCCATAAATAAAATTGTTGAGCAGAATTCGAAGTGAGGTTTAATTATGGTGTTGTAAATATTAATAGCGCACATTGTTGTTATATTTACACGAATTCGTTTAAGGAATGCTATTTTCTTCGCAATTTTCTTCGACGTATATATCATGTGACTGTTTAAATTTAATTTATTGTCCAAAATCACACCGAGGTATTTCATTTCTTGAACTAGTTCAATGTTTTTCCCCTCAATTTGTAAGTCGACATTTTCATCACTATTTATAACCATGCATTTTCTCTTGTTAACATTTATTTTAAGCTTGTTTAACTGTAGCCATTCACAAAGTCCTTTAAGGTCACTCTCGATCTGTTCTTTAAGCACATTAATAGATTTACCACATATAAACATTAAAGCATCATCAGCAAACAGGGATATTTTACACATTTTCAACACTGAACAGATATCATTTATATAAATAAGAAATAACAAAGGGCCTAATATTGTTCCTTGCGGTACACCAAAACATGTATTTTTTCCACTAGACATTGCACCATTCACACAGGTCTTCTGCGTCCGATCGGATAAATACGATCTAAACCAACTAAGTTCTTTACACTTTACTCCATAGTTTCACAATTTGTTTAGCAATATATTTCGATCAATTGTTTCGAAAGCTCTTTGAAAGTCTAAAAACAATGTTATTATTTTATTACCGCTGTGTCGTTGTTCTTTTAAAGTCATTATTAGCCAGTTAAGTGACGTTTCGCAGGAGTGGCCGTGGCGGAAGCCAGACTGGTTATCTATTAACATTTTTGTATCACACACGTATTTGTAAAATTGTTCATGCGCACATTTTTCAACTATCTTTTCAAGAATTGGCATCATATTAATGGGCCTAAATTTTTCGGAATCAATAGCACCAGTTTCTTTAGGTATTGGAACGACTATCGACTCTTTCAGATTTTTTTGGGAACTCACCGCGAATAAATGACTCGTTCACAATACGGAGGATTATTTGGCCAACAAAGTCAAAGCAATCAATGATCATTTTAATGTTAAGTTTTAGTGCATTTTTTGTATTCATTCGTTTGCACACATTTAGTAACTCATTTATATTTATTTGTTTAAATTTAAAAGTATTTTGTGATTCCGGGATGTAAGAATTAGTAAAAGAATTATTATTAGCATTGATGGAGTTACTAAGCGAGTTTATACTTTCGATAAAATATAAGTTAAATTTATTGGCAATTACCTCTTTATCAGTTTCCAATTTATTGCCGAAGCGAACCTCACAGATTTCTATTTTTTGTTCTTTTAGCACCAAGTGCTTAATAGTTTTCCACATAGACTTTTGACTGTGACATGATTCAATTTTGTTACATATATAATTCTTTTTAGCACGACGCAATTTATTTTTGAATATGTTACGCACACTTCTGTAATTATCCCAATCTATTGGTCTATTAAATATACTCGCTCTTTGAAAGCATTGAATTTTTTTGCATTTTAACGTATTCAGTTCTTCCGTAAACCACTTGTTAACACTATGTTTAGCAATTTTCCGCACTGTTAGGTTTTTTACACAAAACATTAAGCTTTTTTGTAAACCCGTTGATAGTTCATCAAAGTCACTATTGCAATCAATTTGATCGCATTTTTCACTTAAAAGAGCTCTAAATTGAATTTTATTATATTTAAAAATATCAATGAACTTTCTTTCCTCTGATATTTTATTTTCAACAACAGTCACTTTAACTACAATTGACTCGTGATCACTAACCCTCAATTCCGGCACTGTATCTGCACAAATATTTCTTCCCTCAGGAGATATAACGAGGTCAACAATTGACTTAGTCGACTGCGTGATTCTTGTTAGTTTATTTATTAATTGTTTGCAGTTGTTTCTTGAAAGAATTTCGTTTAAAACTTTAGTGTACGTATAGTTAGTATGTAGTAAGTTTATATTAAAATCACCCAGGATGACTATATTAAATGTCGAATCTAAAATCAAATCTAACAATTCTGAAAATTGTGTACAGAATTCACTTTCTGAACTAGCAGGCGATCTGTAAAATATTGCCACCGTTTCACTAAATTTATTTGAGATAATTTCAACACATAAACACCATACTTTCATAACAATGCTTGTGTTACTTATAATTCTGTATCGTAGCCCTCTTTTGTAATAAAGAGCTATACCGCCAGTATGACTACTTGTGCTATCCTTATCACTTTATAGTTCGGAAGACTTATTTCACTGTCACGGATTCTTTTCGTTAAATGTGTCTCCGTAAAAGCAAGGACATCAAACGTATAATTTTTCACTAACAATTCAATTTCATTAAAATTATTTAACAGACCCTCCACGTTTGCGCTCCAGCAATATAACTGGTTTGGTTGCTAATACTGAATTCTTTCTTTCATCACTTTAAGTTTGCGTAAAAACACGGGACAACTCTTATCGTTTGCCTCATGATCACAGCTGACATTTATTCCAAGGGAAGAGTTCATCTTTACACAACTTGAACACTTTATTGCTTCACTGTTACATTCCTTGGTTGAATGTTCCTCTCCACATTTCCTGCATGCAGGTTTATTTGTGCAAGTGCTTGTTTGTGGTTATATCCTTGACAATGGAAACACCGAATTATATTAAAATATTCTCTCACTTGACACTTTACCCATCCAATTTTTAATTTCCCTAAATCCATTATTTTGTTAAAGGTATCACTGTCAACATCCAGAACTATGTTCAAATTTCTCCACTTGTTGTTGTTGTTTATAAACGAATACACCAAGGGCATTTTACCATTAATCAACTCGGGATTTTGTTTCTTTATTTTATTCACTATCTCATCTTTGCTTTCATCACTTTCTATGTTCATTATGCACACTTTTGGGTTTGACATTATTGGTAATGACACATTATAGTCATCTTTTAACTTGTCCTCAAGTTCATTTTTTAATTTCTCTGAAGATAGTTTATCACCACATTTAATAACAACTCCTCCACTATTTTTATTTACCACCTTGTTTATGTTTATGTTAGTTGGATCTATATTTTATTTTATTTGCTTTCTCGTTTCGTTCGACTCTTGCTTATTTTTAGGATAGACAAGGACGGATGGTCCACATTTTCTTAACACACTGGAATATGTTTTATCACTTTTACACTTTTCTTCATTTACCGACTCGTTCTTCTTTTTTATTTCATATGTTAGTGCATTTACTGTTTTCGATATATGTTGGACACTTTCTTGTATTTTATTATCTCTTTCATTTCCACAATTTATAGCGATTTGGTTTTTCATCTCCGTTATTGACTGAGAAACATTTGCTATTTTCTTCACACCGTCACATATTTGTTCACTTTGCTTTTGGATAGTCTCACTAAAACCACTAATTTTTTGTATTTCTTTAACGCTTTTTTCACATGTTTCTTGAGCAGTTCTCATCTCTGACAGTCTTTCAAAGTACCGTGTTTCTATTGCTTCCAGTAAATGTTTAATTTCTTTTTCATTCCTCTTCAGCGCATCCTCAAATTCTGTTTTATATTCCTTTAAATAATTGCTATTTTTCTTACCGATTTCTTGCATATCTTTAAGCACCATGTCCACATTTTGAATGTACATAATACAGTCTTCACAAATGAATCGAATCATAACATTAGTATTCAATACGCTGCTGCTATAGGTGTCTAAGCCACTACATTTCACCGTATTATGAAACACTTTTCCACAGACACCGTCGCATTTTACTCCCGATTCTCCCCGAATGGAGTTTTTGCACTTATAATACTCTTGCATATCTCTTTCCAGCTTTATTTAAGCACATTCGCACTGCGATTATTTATGCTTAATAAATCTGGTAAAAATTTAAAATAATCTCTGTAAATATATTTAGTTTTCTAAGATTTAACTCGGAACTTTTTTTTTCACGTCTACACTCTCTCTACACTCTCTCTTTCTCTCAATTCACCAAATAAATGCTGGTGTTCCCCAAGGCTCTGTTTTGTCTCCGACTCTCTTTCTTATTTTTATAACTGATCTCTTATCTGCAACTTCTAATCCAATCCATTCCTTCGCTGATGACAGTACCCTCAGTTTTTCATATTCGTTCCCTAACTCACGTCCTTGCTCTTCGGCCGTAGAAGGGGAACGGCAACGTATATTAAACACATTAAATTCCGACCTGGACAGCATAATTAAATGGGGTTCAACCAACAAAGTGGAATTTAATGCTTCCAAAACACAATGCTGCCTTCTGTCTCTCAAGCGAAACCAAAACCCTCAACCATTATCCATGGATGGTACTTGCATCATTGAAACCGAAAGACTTGCCATTGTCGGTATGTGTATTAATAACCATCTTCGATGGAATGATCACATATTCGAGGTCGCCAAAAATACTGCAAAATGTCTAGGATTCCTTAAACGGTGCAAGAAATATTTTACCCCGTCTGATCTGGCCTCAATTTATAAGGCATTTATCCGCCCTAAGCTGGAATTTAACGCCCATATCTGGTCTGGTTCAGCCAAGACCGTTAGGTCTTAGGTGATAGAGACATTGCGAATTCCATTCATTCACTAGAACAACGGAGAAAGGTCTCCTGTCTCTCCCTGTTTTATCGTTTTTTCTATAAAAAAAAATGCTCCAGCGAAATAGCCAGTTGCATTCCTCCCCTTCAAAATTTCACCCGCAATACGCGACATGCTTCGAATGCATATCAGTTTACCCTAAAGCCAAACTTCGGTCGTACTGTCAAATATAGGGATTCATTTATAAGCCGAACAACACGAATGTGGAACGATCTATCAGGCTCTGTATTTCCCCATCACTACAACTTTCAAACATTCAAAGCCAACGTGCATAGGTACCTCCTCCGTTCCTCTTCCCCCTTTCCCTGGCGCCCGTGCCCTGAAACAATTAAAGGGTATTAATATTCCCTTTGGTGCGCGCAGATTATAAAAAAAAAATTTAAATAAAAATTAGGCCCGCTTCTATTTTCTTTGTACAAATTAATTTATAAAGGTTTCAAAAATGTTAAAAAAAAACTTTATTTCAAAATAACGACTGGCAGCGATTCTGCCTACAAAAGAACTGAACAGAATTTTCTTGAAACTATGGCTTAAATAATAACTTAATGCTAACGGAGGCAAAACATCCTCCCACAGCATCGGTGAATTCGGATTTCATTCGGTACGTGATGGCATGCGGGTCCAGCGATGTCGACGAATCAAGTTCTATACAGCACAGACGTACTGTCAGCGAAACTCATTGCAGACTCATGGGAAGCGATGTTGAGCTTCGGATTTCTTCATGCGCGCATTCCACAATCTATTATGTGTTAACTCCTCCACCCTTAAATTCGAGTGTCCTCACTCGTGACCTTGTAAAATGGCGGATATTGGCTGAAGCCAATCCTCGGCTGCTGCTTGCATTTCTCTTGCTTCTACTGTTGTAGAGATTGTCAGGTTGTTCTGCCTATGTGTTAAAAACAGTATTATAGATATTACCACGACTGTGGTGATGATGATGGTCGACAAACTGTAAGTAACTATCAGGTGCGTTTTGTTTCTCCCTCCGATCTGGGTTATGTAGTGTGTGTTGTTCAAATGCAGTTCTTTCATCACTTCGAGGGTTAACAGTTCTTCGATGGTTTTTGATGGTGAGTCCAATTGTACCATGGCCGGAAGAGGTCTTGAGATGGGAATCTCGCTGGAGGCAAAAGTGCGTTTATTTACCACGATGGTGGCATTATGGTACTGTATTACAAATGTTCCTGTTATATTGAGCATGTCGTTGTTGACTAAAATTGATCCGTTAAATTGGTTGAGTAGTAGTGACCCAGGAAGTACTTCCTCGACTGTTGGAATATGTTGATTGTTGACGTCGGTGCAATTTGCTGGTCTGCTTTGTAATAGGTTTGGTATGCACTCCGTGTCGCTTAAATTTATAATTTCATTAACGTTACACATACTTAGATCGTTAAAAGTTTGACAGCTATTCTTAATTCCATAAAATTCACTTCCACATTGAAGTATATTACTAAAATCTATTTTGATTACAGCCCATTTCCTTTTTATTGGTTTAACTAATAATCTTTTACATTCTTCTTTTTTTGTGGTTGGCAGACTCACGATATAGATCATAGTTTTATTCTTAGAGGCTATTTTTACATTTGCAAATTCAAATGCTTCTTCTATGTTTACATAAGGCAAGTTACTTGTTTTAAAATGATCGTTAACTAAATTTAATTCTGTATTTGAAAGTATAAAGGAATTTACCACACCAGCTTTCGCCCACTGTAAAGCGTGTTCTATGTTTGTAATTTCTTCTTTTATTACGTCTAATCTGTATTTAATGCTGGCAAAATATCCGTTTTTAATTTCGACATTTGTTTTCAAAGCCTTAATTATATTATTGGTAACATTTGTGATATTGTTTATTCTCTCCAAAGATAGTCTGTTTATAACTAATTGCTTATTATTACTGTCTAATAAATTTTGGGTTTTAGATTTAATAATTTGGAAATCGTGGTGGTCCGGGGTACCGGCTATCCACTTCCATGCAGTTCCTAAAATGTTTATTGCTCTTTTTTTCCTAACTATGGGCTTGATGCGGTTGAATCGGTTAAGGATTTCAGTGATATAATAGGATAGGAAAGGGTAAATGGGATTGTCGTTACTTACGTTGGTTTGGATTTTTAGCTGTATGTCATCAATTACATTCTGGTATGCTGCAAGGTCGATTATGTGCACTAGTTTAAACGTACCGGTTTGCAGTTTCGCTATTCCTCTGCTCAGAGTAACCCGTTTTATAATTTGAATAATCCAGTATTTGAACCTCTGCAAATCCCAAAGATATGAACGACCTAAAAAAGGGATATCAGGTTTTAATAATTGCCTTGTGGACGACTTTGCCTGATTGGGTTAAAATTGTAGTTGGGTTATTTTCCTTTACCGTTTCTTTTCTGTATTTTGGGGAAAGCTTGGTACCTAATCGTTTATTGATTTTAACGAATATAACTTCGCCGGGAGAGTAATTCTTTAAGGGCTGCCGAGTTTTGTTATGATAAACTAAATCCATATTTTGCTTTTCTTTTAGCCTCAATATATTGTCCTTTCTAGCCTTCTCGAATTGTTCAGGGTCAGTGCTGACATTTCTTCCAAAAAATACCTCAATAGGTTTCTTATTGGTAGTTGAATGAACCGAAAAATTGTACTCGTAGATAGCACGATCTAATAGCTCTTCGAATGATCTATGGATACGGTCTACCTTAAGGCACCGCATGATTTCGGAAAGTGTCGAGTGAAATCTTTCCACTTGACCGTTGACGAAGCTCGAATACGGGGGAGTCTTATAGATTTCGATTCCCAATTGATCCTGGATCATGAAGCATATTGAAGCAGAATTGAAAGCTTTTTCATTATCGAAAACAATGACTTTGGGTACACCGTACAGGAACAAAAGTTGTCTTAATGGTTCTCTAATGTCTTCAACTGCTCTAGATTTCAAGATGCGAGCTTGAGCATATTTAGAGAATTTATCGATCGCCGTTAGGACCAAATTTGTATCTGTGGAGTAAATATCGATGTGTAATATATGACCGGGATGTTCGGGGATAGGAGTTGCTTGCAGCTCCGGCTTATTTGGATGCCGATCATACTTGTGTTGTTTGCAAGTAACGCATTGCTTAACTATTGTATTAATTTTAGCCTTCATTTTCGGAAAGTAGTATTTTTGCAGTAACTGGATTTTATTTTCTAGACTATTGCGGTGAGCTCTTTTATGTTCTTTTAGAATCTCCTCTTCCTGCTCAGCCTCATTCGGAAGGTCTTTGACCCTAACCCGACTAAACCTTGTTTTGTATGATTTAAAATGCGTGGGGTAGACTTTCTGAATTTTACCCATTATCTCTTCAGTTGTAAAAATGCCATTAATAACGCTTGGGTTTAAATGACGTTTAAGCAACTGGATTAAATCATCTTCGGAATAATTTTGCCTAGTAAGTGTGTGTCTATGGAATGTGGGAAAAGGAATTTGAAATTGGTAGCTATCTCGGTTTCCAGTAAAAAGCAATAATTGATTCTTAAAAACGTTTATCGGGATTTCGACAGTTTCTATTAATTCATGAGACGAACTTTCGCTGCTGTGTTGCGTAGCAGTCATCGCGTTCACTTGAGAGATCTGTGGAGGACGAGAAAGAGCATCTGCAACTACATTACTTTTTCCCGGCTTGTAGAGTAACTCATAATTATATTAATCTAGAATCGCTTTCCAGCGTTTCATCTTGGAATTATTATTTTTATTACTCAGGGAATAAGTTAAGGGCTGATGATCTGTGTAAATTTTCACTCTTGAAGTTCCATACAAATAACTTCGTAAAGAGTTCAATGCCCAAATTATCGCAAGCAGTTCTTTCTCATTTGCTGCGTAATTTTCCTCTGTCTTACTTAATGTTCGCGATATAAATGATATAGGTCTGTCGTCTTGTGCCAGGACAGCGCCAATGGCGACATTAGAAGCATCCGTTGTTAATTCGAGTGGTTTTTCGAAATTAGGGTATGCCAGAATGGTGTCTCTCGAGACAAGAGAATTTTTTAATTTGTTGAAGGCCGCGATGGCGTCGGAGTTTAGATGAACCGGTTTTTGGCTGGATTTAGTTTTGGACATACGTCCCTCCTCCCCCCTTAAAAGGGATGTCAGGGGCTTTGCAAGTTTCGCGTAGCCTTTTACAAAGCGACGATAATATCCTGACAGACCAAGAAATGATCGGAGTTCTTTAAGGGTATTCGGGATTGGAAAATTGGTAATGGCCTCTACCTTTGCGGGGTTTGTTTTGATACCGTCGGAAGATATCACGAAACCTAGGAATTCGACTTGCTCTTTAAAGAAATCACACTTCTCTAACTGTAATCTCATGTTGGCTTCGTTAAGAATATTAAAGATTTCCTCAATGTGCTTGACGTGGTTTTTTTGGTCTTTGCTGAAGATGATAATGTCATCTATATACACGTAACAAATTTGTCCGATAACATTGCGCAATATGTCGTCAAGTGCTCGCTGGAAAATAGACGGCGCGTTTTTTAGACCAAATGGGAGTCTCCTAAATTCGTATTTTCCGTTGTTAATGGAGAATGCCGTTTTTTCAATATCGGATTCCTTCAGCGGAATCTGGTGAAACCCACTTTTGAGATCAAGCACCGTAAAATACTTATTTTTGCCTAATTGCGCAAGCACTTCGTTAATTTCGGGGATCGGGTAACGATCCGCTATAGTGACGGAATTTAGTTTCCTATAGTCGATCACCATCCTATATTTCTTGTTTCCCTCAGAGTCGGGTTTTTTGGGAACTACCCATACTGGTGAATTATAAGACGACCGTGAAGGTCTAATAATCCCGTCGTCGATTAAGCTTTGAATTTGTTTATCCACCTCATCCTTGAGAGATACAGGGAATGGATAATATCGGGTATATACGGGGTTATCCGAGTTAGTGCGGATTTCACCTACTACTTTTGTAGTGTAAGTCAATTTCTCATCTGGTTCTGAAAATAAAGTGGGGAATTTGTTTACGAGTGAAAATACAGCGTCTTTTTGGGAGGGTAACATGTGACTATGTTTGAGATTTATTGAATTTATTGATTGGGATGCTTGTTGCTTTATCCTAACTTTTATACCATTTCCAATTTGCATATAATTTTGTTTAGTGTAGATGATAGCCGACAGCTCTTTTAGGCTATCATTTCCCAATATTGCATGGAAGGACTTTAGTGATGGTAAAAGGAAAAATTTAATTTTGTGGTTGTTTAAACCAAAGAGGTTCGTTTCAACGTGGTGACTGACCTTAATACTGCCACCTACTGAATTGGCATAAAAGCATTTGTCGTTTGGTATTGGCTTGTCCACTAGTTGAGGTTGAATATAATTTCTGTTTGATCCAGTGTCTATTAAAATTTTGATAATTTCTCCGCTCTTCGTCCTACTTTCGAAGTAAGGTAGCGAAGAGGCGGCTAGTCTAAAAAATGAATGTCAGTGAAATCAGTGATTTCATCAACATTCGTGTCATCAGCATGGTCAGATTCTTCCAATGGCTGAATATAATCATCAAAGGATTGGTCGTAACTATCACCTTCGGACTGCAAAGCTTCTTCATATTCGCTATTGATGTGAAAATTTGGTTGTGGTTTGGTGGAATTAAACGGAGGTTGTTTTGGAACAAATTGTTGGGGTTTTGGCGTCGGTATTCGCTGTGAAAATTGTTGAGTCCTAGCCTGAGCACTCTGGCCTAAGGGCTCTGCCTTAAACTGTAGGTTTGAAGGGAAGGAATACTGTTGCCTTGGTGCAAACGATGGTGGGTGACCTGTTTGGGGTTGATATTGATACCTTTGCACGTTCTGCTGCTGTTGAAATGATGCTCGTGGCGGTGGGTGCCTGGAAGGCAGAAAGCTTGTCTGTGTGTTAAATGGTTGCCTATTTTGCGGATTCACATAATTATTAGGCAAATTCCTACGTAGGGGTTGTGGCAGTGGGTTTGAGTTGGGATGTCTTCTCATGCTGTAATTTGGAATGTGTCGTGATCTGTACCCCTGGTTTTCCAACTTGAGGCACAAGTGGAGTGCCTGTGGTAAATCAACGGGTTCGCGTACCCCTAGCAACCTTGGAAGATCATCTTTAAGGCCCCTAATAAAGGTGTCAAGAGCCTTGTCTCTGAAGGTCTGCGTGAGTAATTGAGTTGATTCTTGCGAAATTTCCATACAGGAAATTTTGTTAAGAATGAGAGAGAGGTGGCTGTAGAGAGCCTGATAAAAGTCTGATACCGTGTTGCTCCCTTGAACAAGAGACGACATTTGGTGTTCCAGAGTATTTAGATCACGCTTGTCAGCATAATGTATGATAAGGCATCTAGAAATGTTATCCCAATTTAGTGGAGTATTGTAGGACTCCAGGACAATGTCAGCGTCTCCAATTATCTTATTTCGGATGATACTTAAAATACTGTAGTATTTCGGGGTTCCTTTTATGGGTTCGTATAACTGGAGGATTCGGTCTACACCTTTCTTCCAGGAGCTGAATTCAGTTGCGTCGCCTGAGAAATTCCTGAGACAACGAACAACATCTGGAGTTTTAACCAGGTCCTCCAACCTGTTTCGGTATTGTGCAGCAATTGGCTGATCGACTCCGGAATAGAAATCAGCGCTTGGGTTTAGAATACTATTAATAAGCTCTTTCCCTGATTCCCTAAGGGTTTTACAAATTATGGACGAAATGAGGGAGTTCAATTCGGGAGTTCCCCTTACCTCTTGATCACCATCTACGTGCACAGAACTTGACGTGGATGAGGTATTAAGGCTCTCACATGCAGGAGTAACAGTGTTTGCTCTTGTGGAAGTGCTAGGATTCGGAAGTAAGGTAGGGTTAATGTTGATGGCGGGAGCATCGCCATGTGGAGGGTCAGTAGACGCTCCTGAACGTAAATCAGGCATGGTTAAAAAAAAAAAATAAATTAATAGAGGGAAAAAAAGAGAAATATTTATATTTTTCCTCTAAAACCCTTAATTTTCCTTTCCTAGATTTGATTAATTTTCCCGATTGGTTTAATATTTATTTTGATATTAATTTATTTTGAGTTAACAACTTAACATATAATTTTTCGTTGCGATTTTCAATTTTTAATTTTTGCTTTTAGCTTAAATTTCGATTATTTGCTCTCTTTGCTTTTTAATTCTTTATACTCTTCTTAATTTAACTTTTGCTTTTTAGCTTAAATTTCGATTATTTGCTCTTCTTGCTTTTTAATTCTTAATACTCTTCTTAATTTAACTTTTGCTTTTAGCTTAAAATTCGATTATTTGCTCTTCTTGCTTTTTAATTCTTAACATTCTACTTAATTTAATTCACTAATACATCTATGCTTACATTAACCACCATATCTCCATGCTGGCCACCGGGATGTTTTCCTTTTTGTCCGCTTTCCAACGGTGACTCGGGCTCCCTCGTTGACTCCTACTGCAGGTTCACTTCTAGTGATGATGGTTACACCTCTGTTTCTCACTGTTTTTTTCTCTTTAGAACACTTCACTTGGTCTTTTTCTTTCAGACCCTGTCACTAGGTGTTCTTAGGACCTTAGCAATATGTTTTCACTTAAGAAATTCACTGCTTATTTTTCCGCGACCGGTATTTAATGATGGTACTAAAATCTAAGCGCGGGAGCTACTTGAGGTCACTGGCTTTATTTCGAAACGGCACTAGAGCTACTTCAGGTCATTGGCACATATTATTTACCACCACGATACCGGTCCCTGCTCGGGCGCCAATTAATTCATAAAGGTTTCAAAAATGTTAAAAAAAAACTTTATTTCAAAATAACGACTGGCAGCGATTCTGCCTACAAAAGAACTGAACAGAATTTTCTTAAAACTATGGCTTAAATAATAACTTAATGCTAACGGAGGCAAAACATCCAACCGCGTTCTATACAGCACAGACGTACTGTCAGCGAAACTCATTGCAGACTCATGGGAAGCGATGTTGAGCTTCGGATTTCTTCATGCGCGCATTCCACAATCTATTATGTGTTAACTTACATAATGAGCTCCCATCACTTTTATTAAGCTCCTCCATTCATATTTATGCTGATGATGTTCAGTTGGTTAACAGTTGTCCATTGGGTTTTGTTGAAAATGGAGCATGCGAAGTAAATGAAAATCTAATTATAATTCTAAACTTGTCACGTGCAAATAGTCTCAGCCTAAATCCTACCAAATCAAAATGTCTGGTAATCTCCAGAAATCTTATTGATACGTCGTATTTTCTACAAATACGCCTCAATAATACAACCATCAAGTTCGTTGACTCTGCGAGGAATCTTGGTATAATATTCATTAAAACACTTACCTGGAATGACCACATCAGATTCACTGTATTCAAAATTTATGGAGGTCTTCGTATGCTATGGGCCACTCAAAGAATAACACCTGCTAGAACAAGAATGATGCTTGCCAAAACTGTACTTATTCCCATTTTGTTGTACGGATGCGAAATTTTCTACAACTGCGTCTACGAACACAGACGGCGACTTAATGTAATCTATAATAGTATCGCACGGTATATTTATGGACGGCGGAGGTATGATCACATTTCCTCCTTCTCTAAATCGATATATGACCTCACTCTGCAGAACCTTTTTATATTTAGAACGATAACGATGCTTCAAAATGTCATGCAAACACGTCAACCGCCTTATCTTTATAACAATATACGTTTCCCGCGTTCTAGCAGAAGTTGCGACCTTATTCCAATACGCTATTCATTCCTAGTATCTGAGCGCCAATTTTACATAAATGCTACTCGGCTATGGAACTCCCTTCCCCGAACTGTTAGAATAATTAGTTGTACAACCCGGTTTAAGGTGAGACTTAAGCAATACTTGGAGGCCCTGTGATGATGATGATTGGTTTTACTTTATTTTTTTTTTTTTTTTTTTTTTTTTATATATAAATATAATGACTAAACCTCTTTTTATTTGCTAATTTTTTTTTTTTTTTTTATTATTATCTATTATTATTGTTGATATATTTATTTTAATTAACTTAATATTAAATTTAAAATGTTTGTTTTGAATTATAATTTTTTTTTATTTTTAGCTTATAAACGCTACACTATCTTTTTATCTTTTTTTTTGTTTGTCGCTTAGTAATGTAACATTAATATATTATAGTATTGTAATAAGTACTGAAGCTTGCACTATTTTAATAGATTTGTATCTTACTATGTGAGACTATAAATGAATAAATTATTTGAAATATTAGGCGCTCTGGCATATTTGAAAGTTTTCAGAACAATTTCTGACGCTGGGTACATCGGGCTCCGAATGTGCATAAGTTTTGTTTTCGACTCTTTTATTACAAACCCGTTATCATGGCACCATTTAGCTACTTTATCAAACTCTTTCTGCATCACCTTTGTTGCGCCTTCCAACGGCTGACGACATACAACAATTGCTGTGTCATCAGCATATTCAAATGGTACACTTTTTTTGAGGCATTTGAGCATTTCATTTGTATACAAAATAAAAAGTAGAGGACCAAGCTTTCAACCTTGAGGTACTCCATATTGGACTTTATGTTCATCACTACAGCAATTCCTGATTTTCCCGCGAAATGTTCTATCTGCAAGGTAATTAGTTAACCAATCCGACATCCTCCCTCTAATTCCTACTTTACGTAAGGCACTGATGAGTTTGTTGTGAGGGTATCAAATGCCTTACTGAAATCCAAAAACATGACGAAGATATGGCGTCGCTTGCTGAGAGCTGTATTAATTACTTTTGCGAAGTCGCAAAGAAGTTTATTAATGCTGTTTACCTTTTGAAAGCCGTACTGGCTTTTGCAGATCAGGTTGAGATTTTTAACGAAGTTCCATATACTATCCGAAACGATTTGTTCGATGGCCGGTAAGATTGCAATTGGCCTATAGTTCATGATGTGGTTTTTAATCCCTACCTTATAAATAGGTCGCACAGCTGCCTCTTTTAGTTTTTTAGGAATCGTTAGTGTTTCGAAGCTTAGGTTGATTATTTTGGTTATAATGGGGGCAAAGATATCGGTATGCGATTTGATATCTGTGATTCTAATACCGTCTGCCCCAGGTGCTTTTAGTTTAGACGTTCTACCTCTGCATAATCTTTTTCTCCAAAATATATAGATCTACTCAATATCCCATTTTGATATCTGGATGTTACAACATCACATTTGTGAATGATAGACTCTGCTTGTTTAGAGAAATGGATTCCAAACTTAACTGCAAGCGCTTCTGTGTCAATTGAAAAATCCTTCATAATGGTGTCATCCAAAGATAGCTTTCGTCGTCCTAACACTTTTTTTCATGTTTTTTTTAATATCACCTCTTGTTTGATCAAATTTGTCTTTGTAATGCTGGTTTCTGGTCTGAGTTATTTTTTTGTTTACCTCGTTCCGTAACAGCTTGTACTCGTTTTCATAGGTCAGGTTTCTGCAATTGTTTTTCCACCTGCGGTATAGTCTGTCTCTTTCATTACCTCTATCTAGACTGTCCCTGTTAATCCATGCAGCACTTTTTCGATGACTTTTTGCTTTGAATACTGCTTTCGAATTAGAGTAAATATCATCCATCTTTCCCATTAGTAATCTCACTATACTTTCTGGATCATTTTCTTCTAGTACAGAGGTCCAGGCAGTAGCTCGAATTAAGCCACTTTCGTTGGTATTATAATGGAGCCGAGGGGAGTGTAACTTTCGTTTACATGCTCTTCATAGACTCCACATAGCGTACTGAAGTGATCGGATATATCATTTTCTACTACAGCTGAAAACATTCTAACCTCTCGAATACTGACCAAAATATGATCGATTAGAGTGCAACTGCTTATATTAAGATCAACTCTGGTAGACCCTTTGATGACATTAAAAGGTCCCCCGAAGCCAGCATATCCTGATAATTAAGTGTCAATATATTTAATTTGTCTTTGGTGTTTATATTAATATCGCCTAAATTTATTGTGTCACTATTCTCTTCTTTCGCGTTTATTATTTTTATGAAATCCTCTATGAATCCAACTGAGTCTTGCTTTGGTGGTCTATATACTCCACTTACAAATTTGTCCATCTTAGAAGACATCATTTTCAAAGTGAGGTTTTCACAAGCTGTTGTCTCGATAGGGTGGCCATGATGTAGTGGTAACATCATCGCTTGTCACGCTGCAGGTTCACGTCGATCAATTGCGAAAGCTTAGTCAACTCTACTGCGAAGGCATAACACTGGCAGTAGGGTGGTCATATGGCTAAAATGCAACTTGATCGTGATGATGACGTCAGGAGGACGGTAAAAAATAGATACTGTGAATCATAAGTAATGACAATACAAAAAATACTCCCCAGTTATATGGGCGCCACCCTTGGGTTTACTGAAACTTAATACGTAACATGGGGCCAATTTGCCCCAGCAGGGGTTACTTTGCACCACTGTCGAATAGAGTTGATTTCTTGATTCACGCTTAGACTTGTAACATTCTATAAACCGAACCTACCGTAATGTACACACACATACATATACATTTGCCACATGATGCAACGGACCGTGTGCCGGCAGTTGGTAAGCAGCAATTGACCTGTGTATTTCACGTAGCAAATTTGTTGAATTTTTTAAGTGGAAAATAACTATCTTTGCTCCAGCTGTTTAGATAAAGGAAATATAGTTAAAAGTTTCAGATGGAGCAAAGTAACCCCGTCCCTTGGACAAGTTTGCCCTACTTTTCAACCACAAAAAAAAAGTATTCTAATTATTATTTAAACAGGTTTGATAGCATAAATGCATTATCTCACATCTTATTAATGAAACGGGGTTGACAAAAAAATAGATCAAAATTATTTGTCTACCATTTTTAAGAGGTTTCTAAAAATAATGCAAAAAACGGAGCAAAGTAACACCATGTTACGGAACCTGGGTTTCAAACCAACTGCACCAATCTGTTTTCTCTCTGTCTTTTTCCCTTTCCACAAAACGCCCTTGTCCTAAAATTAGTATAAGGGTATTCATATCCCCTTTCACACGTGCAAATTATAAAAAAAAAGTTACTCTTTCGTAACTGATGTTATTTTTAATAAAAATTAAGATACTGTAATATGCGAGCTACGGTTCGAGTAGATAAAAAGTTATTCTGTGAGATTATTTCTTTATTTTCTAGTCTATAGAATAATTCAAGTTCACACACACTATACTGGTCTTCGCAAATTCTTTCCTTACAAGGTCTCTTTCTTCTCAAATCACTTTATCTCATTTCAATTACTTAATTCACAAATCCAAACTAATTACTTCTTCTTGTTAACTCTTAACTTTCAATTTATCACAAAATTACAACTTCGCCGATTATCACTTTTCAAATCTCTTCGTGCGGTTCGAAAACCAACTGCCCTGCCTCGATCGCCATCTGTCCTTATATAGTCGCATTTCTGAAACTGCCAGAAACTTCTAGCAAATTCTTCGACCACTGGAACAAGAAAATTCTGATGTAATAATTCCAAGATGACAGCTGCAGCCAATAATCTCTTGTGGTTATAATTCTCTCTTAATTCCGCGACGACGTCTTAGACATAATACGTCTCTTACCGTGGACACGAACCTCGAATGAAAAGACACTTCGGAATGTGTTGCATACTTCTGGAGCGTAGTTATTATGCTACATTATGTTACACTGCCCCCCTCTTAGACTTGTTCGTCCCGAACAAGTGCTTCCTCACTTCGGCCATTGTATCGACTTAGTCGATAGATCTCCTTCATGGAATCCTGACGTTGTTGCCTTGGCATCATACCTGGTCTTCATGCGGTCGCTCGTTATCTTAATCTGGCTTCTGGTCCTTTGGTGTATGTCAATAAGCCTTTCCCTAAGGTCCGCCACGCACTCTTCTTCATTTCTGGCTTCATCGGTAGGAGATCCAAATTTCACCTCACTGGGTAACCGAGCTATTCCACCAAACAAGATTTCGAACGGCGTATGTCGACTAGTGCTATGCACAGCACTTCTATAGGCCATCAAAAACAAGGGAATCTGCCGGTCCCAATCCCGTTGTTAGCCACCTACGACCTTTGAGAAATGTTCGTCCAAAGTCCTATTGAAACGCTCCACCATACCGTCTGACTGTGGATGAAGCGGGGTTGTCCTTGTCTTTTTGATTCCGAGTAGTTGACACATCTCTCGGAAGATTCTTGACTCGAAGTTCCGCCCTTGGTCAGAATGCAATTCCAAGGGCACACCGAATCTGCTAACCCAATTGTAGACGATCTGCTCCGCCACGGTTCTGGCTTCCTGGTTAGGGATCGGAAACGCTTCCGGCCACTTACTGAAGTAGTCCATCACTACGAGTATATACCGATTACCATTGTCGGTTTCCGGAAAGGGCCCTGCGATGTCAATGGCGATTCGTTCGAAAGGTGCTCCCACGTTGTATTGGTGCATCTTACCTCGAGTTTTGATTCTCGGACCCTTGCTAGCTGCACACACGTCGCATTCTCTGCACCAGTCTTCGATATCTTCCTTCGCTTTTAACCAATAAAAACGTTCTCGTACCTTTTCTAGCGTCTTATTCACTCCCAAGTGGCCTCCGGACGCCACGCCATGCATTTCCTGTAACACCTCCTTGACCCTCGTCCGCGGCACGACAAACTGCATTACAAATGTCTTCCCGTCGGAGGATTCCCATTTTCTTCTCAGAACACCTTCTTGGACATGGAGGGTGTCCCACTGCGCAAAATATGCCTTTAAGGTCGGGCTTCTGTTAGAGATGTTCTGATGATCCGGTTTCTCCATGTTCTCCTTCCAGGCCAGAATCGGCTCGATATTCGGGTCTTCCTTCTGAGCGTTCCGGATCTCATCTACGCTCCAGCCGGCGATAGGTTCGGCTCTCAGTCTTTGGATGGAAACCAGCTCCCGTTCTTCCTGACGCGCACAATGTTTACAATCCGTTCTGCATGGTCGCCGGGACAGTGCTTCCGCATTAGAGTGGAGTTTTCCTTTACGATGCTTTATTTCGTAGTCGAAGATTTACAGCCTTTCGATCCATCTTGCGACCTGATTCTCAGGACTCCTGAACTGTAATAGCCATTTTAAGGTTGCATGGTCTGTGCGAAGAACGAACTTCCTCCCGTAGAGGTATTTGAGAAAATGCTTCGCAGCCAAGATCAAAGCTAGAAGTTCCTGAATTGTCACGCAGTAGTTCCTTTCTGGCTTAGAGAGCACCTTGCTGAAGTACGCAACCACCTTCTCTTGGCCATCATGCACCTGGGAAAGTACGGCTCCTACCCCGACATTACTAGCATCTGCATCCACAATGAACGTTTCCCCGGGAGTGGGGTAAGCTAGTATAGGGGCATCGCATAGCCGTTGTTTAAGTGCCTTGAAGCTCTTCTCGCACTCAATTGAGCATTTGAATTGTTTTCCCTTTTCCGTCAACTGGTGCAGGCTCTTTGCGATCCCGGCAAAATCCTTCACGAACCGTTTGTAGTAGGTGGCTAGGCCCAGGAAGCTCCTTAGTTGGTGTTTATCCTTTCACCGCTTCGACCTTTTCTGGATCGGTTATCACTCCTTTCGCTGAAATTATGTGCCCCAAGTACTTGACTTCCGCTCTAAACAGGGCGCACTTCTTGGGGTTGAGCTTCAGGTGGGCACTTCGAAGCCTTTGAAACACAACCCTTAGATTGTCTCGGTGTTGCGCAAACGTTCTTCCTACGACGATGACATCATCCAAGTACACCAAACAGGTTTTCCATGTTAACCCTTGCTGGACACATTCCATTAATCGCTCGAAAGTCGCCGGAGCATTGCATAGCCCGAATGGCATCGGTCTTTTCGATGGATCTGTACCTGCCAGTAGACACTCTTTAGGTCGAGGGTGGAAAACAATTGGGCTCCTGATAGCCCGAATGGCATCGGTCTTCTCGATGGATCTGTACCTGCCAGTAGCCACTCTTTACGTCGAGGGTGGAAAACAATTGGGCTCCAGATCGTGTATACAGCGTATCGTCAATCCGTGGCAGAGGATAGCTGTCTTTCTTGGTGACGTAATTGAGCTGCCGATAGTCCACGCAGAACCGAGTGTTGCCATCTTTCTTCTTAACCAGTACAACCGGTGATGCCCACGGACTTTTGGAACTTTCAATCAGACCTTCTTTCTCCATTGCCGACACCATCTCTGCAACTTCTGTCTGCTTTGCCAATGGAAGGCGCCTAGCAGGCTGACGAATTGGTCTAGTATCACCAGTGTCTATTCGATGTTGTACCAGGTGCGTTCGGCCGTATTCTCCGTCCTGTGAGGCAAATACATCAGCGTACTCATTGATAAGATTCTCTGCCATAGTTCGCTGCTCCTGATTCAGCTCACTGGACTGGAGAATCGTCTCTCTCATTTCCGCTGTCCAAGGTGATGGGAGAGGTTTTGGAGCATCACGTTCAGATATTGTTGCGACGGCGGTAATCGGCGTGCATTTTCCAGTCACCTCCCCTCGCCTTAGTTTGACAGTATGTGGTCTTGCGTTCAACACTCTCACTGGAACCATGGTGTTCTTTGGTTCGACTAACGTCTTTCCTACGATGTAGTCTTGAGAATTCTTCTCTGGGTCTGGTTCTACTATGTAGAATCGGTGGCTCCCAAGATCACCTTCCAGCTTCGTCTAAATGATTGTCTCTAAAGACGGCGGCAAAACTTCGTCTTTGCTGATGACTGTCCTGAGAGTTACGGCATTCTCGTTTCCGTACACCATCGGAATCTCCACATTTCGATACCTCAGTACTTGCATCCCGATGTCCAGGATTACTTCATTTGTTTTCATGAAGTCTATTCCGATGATGCATTCGTCGCATATATCTGCCACCAGAAACGCATGGGAGAACGTCAGTCCCGCCAGAGTAATCGTAAGACGAACTTCTCCAAACACCTTCGCCATTTCCCCTGTTGCAGTCTTCAGGCAGTAGCTGTTGGTGTTGTGCAGCCATGAGCTTCTGTCGATATCTCTTCTTACAATGGAGGCGGTGGCACCTGTGTCGATGGTGGCTACGCACTTCTTCTTGTTGATTAGTGCCTCCACTGTCATTCTCTTGTTACCCCGTTTGGTTTGCGAAACTTGAATGGTGGTGCTGGGGGCCTCGATTCCAGTAACCAACTTCTGCCCCGCGAGTTGGTCCTTGCGCATTTCCCGACTGCTGGTTTTGAGAAGTCTGACCGACAGGATGGATGTTATCACCGCCGGATGCTTCCTCTCTACTTCTCCTACTTCCGCAATGTGGACAATTTCCTCGTCTAGGTGCACTTCTGCACTGCCGTTGTAGGTGTCCGGTTTAGTTGCAATTCCAGCAACGGATTTGACTTCCGCGAGCTTTGTCTTCATCCATGACGGCTGTTCTCTGGCATGAGCATTCCACGGCGGATATTTCCCTGACACGGTGTATTCCCTGGTATGCTTGGTCCGCAGCCTTCATTGACAAAGCGAATGCCAATGCCTCGGGGAGTGTTCGCTTTTCAGCCATCCTTACAGCCATTTGCAGTTGTCTGTCCTCTATGGCCTGAATAAAAGCTTCCACCGCCATTTCGTTGATAAGCTCCTCACCGGCTTTAGGGTATGAAAGATGGGCTAGTCGCTCTATATCCGCTTGCAACTGTTGGAGCGTTTCCCCTCTTTTCTGGACTCGACTACGCAGCTGAATTGATTGCCTGATTGACGCCGGCTCTACTGGCATTTTTATTAGCTTAATACAAGCACAAGAAAAGTTAAACAGTCTAAACTTAAAACTACAAAAAAAAACTAAAATCTACTAGGAAGAGCAGGTAGGTGGTAGAAGGTTTTAATAGAAGGGGGGTGTTGGCAAAATCAAGACTTGGCTAGGTGGAATTGAACCGATGCTGATGATTGTTTCGAAGGGTAGTTCTGCTGCAGTGGAAGTCAAAGGTGTTTTCCATATTGTTAGCCAAACGCAACATTCTGGACAGTAGTGCGTTATAAGCATAATTGGTGCGATGATAAGTGAGACGGAAAAGGGGAATGGACCTTAGGTTACGGGGATTGGTATTAAATGAGACTAGTTGAAGGAGCGCGGGGAAATCAATGTGACCAGTAATTAGTTGATGGAGGCAATTTCGCGACGATTTTCAAGAGATTGCAGATTGATGAGTTTTAGACGATCAGAGTAGGGAGGCAAGTTGTATCTATCAGTCCAACGGAGACCGCGTAGGGCGAAACGGATAAACCTGCGCGGGATGGCTTCAATACGTTGAATGTGGATAGCATAGTGTGGTGACCGAGCTTGGCTAGCATATTCGAGGATAGGTCTAACGAAGATGGTATAAAGTGATTTGATGACGTATGGGTTCGAAAATTCCTTGGACCAACGTTTTACAAAGCCAAGTGCAGAATTGGCTCTATTTATTATGTGGTCAATATGAGAACGGAAGTTTAGTTCCCTATCACAGATTACACCTAAATCACGCAAAGATGAAACTGGTGGGACGAGCTCGTTGCAGAGGAAGAAGTTCCTATGGGTTGGTGGAAGGCGTTTACGGGAGTAGGTGATGAATTGACATTTGCTTACATTAAGTTTGAGATGATTTTTCTGACACCAGAGAGAAAATCTATTAAAGTCATCTTGAAGTGGGCGAGAATCGATGGGGGAAGATATGTATCTAAAGATTTTCATGTCATCGGCATAGACAGAGAGATACGAGTCTTTGATAATGCAGTCGACGTCGTTGATGGTCAGGACCAAAATTAAAGGACCAAGGTGACTGCCTTGAGGGACACCCGAAGTGGCCTTAATGGGGTTAGAGACAGAAGATCTAAATATAACCTCGTACTGTCGACCTTCCAAGTAAGATTTGATCCAATTGATAAAACCGGGTTGAAAACCAAGAGCTTTAAACTTAAGAATAATAATTTGGTGCGATATTTTATCAAATGCATCTTCAAATGCACACAGCGCCTGAGAAACGAATTCAGTTAAGTTGGTGGTTGTCGATCTACCTTTAAGAAATCCGTGTTGGTTAGAAGAAAATAAGGATTTGCAATGAAAAAACATCGAGTCGTACACTATGCTCTCGAAGAGTTTGGGTATGCATGATAGTTTCGCGATAGGTTGATAGTTGGAAATTTCGTTTTTTGGACCTTTCTTGTGAATGGGGATAATGAATGAGTTCTTCCAAAGAAGCGGGAAAGATCCTTGCGAAATGGACATAAGAAAAAGGGAAGTCAACGGTTGGGCCAAGTGAGTCACGCATTTTTTTAGAACTATTGCAGGCAACCCGTCAGGTCCAGGAGAGTAGTCATCCTTAAGTTTATTAATCTTCTCTGCGACAAGTAACGTAGTGATATCAACCGAAACTAATGACGTTTGGGCGCAGTTGTCCATATAAGAGAAGTAATCATAGTCTGGTTCGAGGATGCGGTCGGTAAACGACTGGCTAAAAAATGAGCGAATAAGTTTGCGACAATTTTAGGGTCTGACGAAGAAGTGTTGGAGAGTTTAAGGGTAGATGGATAACTATCAGATTTTCGTTTGGCATTTATGAAATGATAAAATCGCTTTGGATCCGTGATAAGACTGGATTGCATTCGGTCAAGATAATCCTGGTAGAGAGCTTCGCATAGTTCGGCGAAGTTTGTATGTGTGTGCTGATAGATGGTGTAATCATAGCCAGAACGGGATTTCAGGTATGCTCTCCAAAGTTTATTCCTCTTGTTACGAAGTGAGCGCAATCGTTTGTTATACCAGGGTGGGGATGAAGAACAGTTTTTTTAGGAGCGAGTAGGGAGCAGCTTGCAGAAAACAATCGAAATTTACAGTATAGAAAGATTCGAGAGCAGTATCCACAGCAACGTGTGGGTAGTTAAAATTAGCATTACTGAGCAGGTTGTTAAGTTTGGCGAAGTCAGCTTTCCGAAAATTAAAGCTATATGATTTCTGAGTGTGAATATTGAAATTTAAGTCACCGCAGGAAAATGAAAGAAAGAGGGGTGGATGGTAACGGTCTAAAGTAGAGAGAAGGTGGTTACTTGCTATTACAATACAATTATCAGCATCAGATGAGAAGATAAGGTCAAGTTGTCTGTCAAGGCTATTAGTTATGCCACTAACTTGATGGAGGCCAGAGTTGGAGAGACAATCTGTGAAAAGGATTTCTTTGTCTGAGGTTGCATTTGAAGGGACAAAATGAGACTCATCCTCAGACGGAACCTATTGGAGTTGTGGAAGATTAAAATCCCCAAGAATAATGACATCATCGCTGGGATCCGTAACATCAAAGAGAGAGTCTATAGCATCTATAGCGAGTTGATAGCCTTGAATTGGTTGGGAGGGGCGAATGTAGCAGCAAAGTAGGTACAGATTACGTTTAAGAATGGTAATTTTAGCTCAAATAAACTCAAAATTAGCGGTGTGCGACGATTTATAAAGTGCTGAGTCGTAGCGGTTGTGTATAGCCAGGAGAACTCCACGGCCAGAAGAATCATCGTCTTTCTCGAGACCATCATCGCGAAAAATGTTAAATTCGGAAGTAAATTACTCATTTCTCTTGAAGGCAGGGGAGAGATTTGTTTCAGAGAGGGCGAAAACATCGTAGGGCAACTTTTGAAAATTAAGGAACACAGTGGAGGTTTTGGTGCGCAAACCGCGTACATTTTGGTAGTAAATGGATAAGTGTTTAACAGTGTTTTTATCTGCGTTAGTAAGGCGTGGTTTTGTACAAGTTGGTATGTTAGGAACGAAAATAATTCTTAAAGTTTGTGCGAGTTCGTTGTAGATGTGAGATACGTTTAGATTCAACATGGGAAGCAAAAGTGGGCAGATCATTTGCAACATTTCTGGGCGGAATAACGAGACTTTCATGATAGCGAACGAAGATCTGTTTCAGTTCAGCGGGATCGGTTGGGAGGCCTTCTTGATGAAGCGAGACCATGACGTTGGTTTTAGTAATCCCGTTGATACAGATGGTGTCGTCTATATAATGTAAGTAGGCTAAATATAGGCGCACATTATTATAGATCTTGTGGTCTCGAAAGCGTGAGAGAACATAGCGTACATCTTCGCCAGAATCAGTAAGTTGCTTCGTAAGTCTAGCAGTAGGCGGAAGCAATGGATCTAAGAAGGAAGGAGGTGGTGCAACTAAGTTTGAAGAATTAATAGGCGGGGAAGTGGGCGAGTGAGAAATAATGGAAGGGCAAGACGATTCAGAGGGTGCAGGATTGAGAGTGTGGGAGTGCATCTTTCGGGGACTTAGGGAAAAGCCAGCCATAATTTGCGGGAAGGTCGATTTTGAAGCAGCCAAATGTTGTGGATAAAATCCTCATGCATTTGAGCTCGGTGATATGATACTGTTGTTGGAACATGATACGCACCCAGGACTCATCGGCAGATTTTGGAGCACCAGTCAGGAAGTAAGAAACAGAATGGCCGTTTATCTCATTAGAAATAGTTAGTTTTCTGAGCCTACTGTTCCACTCAGATTGCGTCCACGTGGTTCCAAATTTCGATATAGTGTTGATGGTGCAAGTAGAATTAGCGGTCTTTGCTGGTGGTGGGTTGCTGGTTTGGGGTTGGTCTTCACATACGCGGGCAGGGAAGGCAGTCAAAGACGTGGAAGTTGAGGGTGATGCGGTGTCAATGAGATCGATGTGTGCAGCGGAATTAGCGTTAAGAAACTTTTCATGCAATGATTTATCTTGAGAAGAGTGTTTCACAGACTGGATGAAGTTGAGTTTACTCGACACTAATTTGAGTTCGTCTATGATGTCATTCGTTGCTAACCTTGAGAGCTTCGTGGCAGTTAATTCTTCGATTACGGAATTCAAAGCTAGATGAATTTGACAAATACAATCAGCGTGATGGGCAATATTCCTGTCAAGCTCCTTCAATGAGGTGGTGTGGCCGGAGAGTGTCTCAGATATGGACGACATATCGACATGGATATCTTTGAGAACTGGGGAGGCGATAGAGCACTTGGGGTTGTCGGTTTTGATTTTCTTATTCTTGAGTTCGTCAATTCCAGCGTTGGTTGATGTTATAACAGTGAGCAAGTGATCATATCTTTTTTCGCTCTTATGGGAGGATTCTTTTATTTCTTTTAAAACGGAACTGTGATCAGAAGCGTAGTTTTCTAAGGCGTTGTTGATGGAAACACGTTGCTACGTAAGTCCATCGTTTTGATAAAATTGTGACGCAGCTCCGAACCCTGTACACCTGCTGCATTTGTTCATCCCCAAACCGCATCTCGATAGCCTGAACCAGAGAGTCGTAGTTCTGCTGTTTATCTTCCGGGATGGTCTGCAAGAGCTCCGCAGCTGGACCCCTCAGTGCAAGCGTGAGTGCAATAGACTTTTATTCATCGTCCCAGCTATTGGTCATTGCGGCCGCTTCGAATTGCCTCTTATAAATTGGCCATGATGTTTGACCATCGAAGATAGGAGGTTGCATCTCCTTTCTTCTCAGACCGTCAGTGGAATATTCCCGTGCTTTCTGTCTCTTCACGTTGCTGAGTTCCTTAGCAAGATTTTCGACTTGCTTTCCTACTCTCTCGAATTGCATATCCACTTTTTCAAACTGAGTCTCTAACTTCCCGAACTGAGTTTCATGTTTCTCAAAGTTTTCATCAAGAGAATTCTTTTGTTCGTCCAGCTTAAGTTCTAGAGAATTCTTTTGGTCGTCTATTGCTTTCTTTTGTTCGTCCAGTTTAATTTCTAGAGAATTCCTTTGGTCTTCTATTGCTTCCCTTTGTTCGTCCATGACTGACTTAAGTTGCGGGAGCAGACTTATTGTACCCGGGTCGGCTACTGTACTTGCTGGTTCCTCTTCCACGTCAAACTCTACGTCATGCGGATTTTCACCTTCCTACCGCGTCTTCCAGACGAATCAGTAGGGCATCTTTTCCCCCAGTTGTGTTGAAATTCCGCTTACTGAGTTCTGCCTTTAGTTGAATTATAGTTAGTTTTCCCAATTTGCGACCCATTTTGCAAAACTAATTAACTCAACACAGAAACCGTTTTTTTTTTTTTTCTTTTTTATTGTGCAATTTCACACCACGGAAATAGTTATTCACAGAATAAGTTTTATCCCACTTCTGACACCAATGTAATATGCGAGCTACGGCTCGAGTAGATAAAACGTTATTCTGTGAGATTATTTCTTTATTTTCTAGTCCATAGAACAATTCAAGTTCACACTATACTGGTCTTCGCAAATTCTTTCCTTACAAGGTCTCTTTCTTCTTAAATCACTTTATCTCATTTCAATTACTTAATTCACAAATCCAAACTAATTACTTCTTCTTGTTAACTCTCAACTTTCAATTTATCACAAAATTGCAACTTCGCCTATTATCACTTTTCCAATCTCTTCGTGCGGTTCGAAACCCAACTGCACTGCCTCGATCGCCATCTGTCCTTATATAGTCGCATTTCTGATAGCCAGAAACTTCTAGCAAATTCTTCGACCACTGGAACAAGAAAATTCTGATGTAATAATTCCAAGATGACAGCTGCAGCCAATAATCCCTTGTGGTTATAATTCTCTCTTAATTCCGCGACGTCGTCTTAGATATAATCCGTCTCTTACCGTGGACACGAATCTCGAATGAAAAGACACTTCGGAATGTGTTGCCTACTTTTGGAGCGTAGTTATTATGCTACATTATGTTACAATACTTTCACTTCTTTTATGTTGTCTATTGGCAAATTCAGCGCAGAAGCCATCTAAGTGGTAAAAGCTTCTTCTGTTTTAATATTTATTTCGACAAGGACAATTACGTCAACATAATCTAATATTGGGCAGACACGAGCACAAAAAATATCCCAGTTTTTTTCTTAATGATCTTATGTTTAAACATAAACAACGCAAATTATTTTTTTTTAATTCTTCTTTTACTTCATTAAAATTATTAAATTCCATGTAATTCAAACCAAACAGATCTTGTACATTTTCATAAATCATTGTACAAAAAAATTACTTTATTCTTCATGGGCATATGTATGTAAATTAATAAAATGTAAATTTTATTTTCTTAAAAAAAATATTTATTTTTTACCTCTTTATTTTACGAGTACAAAATTAGAACTGATCTTAAATCTAATTACAATTTGAAAAGAAGCTTAAGTCCAATGCGGCAAAAGGAAATGAACTTGGGAAAAATGATTACGATTGTACTCCACGCTTGCACTCCAGACGTTGAGTCAGCATCATTCGCCTGCAGCATGTCGCATCGCATTTCGTTGTCGTTATGATGACTATGATGGCATTATGGCATGTGTCGGCAACATGACCCGCTAGCGTGATGGAATGGAATGCGCTGGATATTTGAGTTTGGATATTAAATAGTTTCTTTCGTTAACTCCTCCCTCCTTAAATACAAACGTCCGCGTTTGTTTTAAATAATGGAATTTGATTTATGGATGAAATCCTTTGTGATATTGCTGGCTTTGGGTTTTCCTTCTGGATAGAGATTTCTGACATGTCTATAGCTTCGTTTGCGGGGTTGTTTACAATGGTTACTTTTGGTGATTGCTTATTAATTTTTCGATAAAACTTTAAGCTTGATGCGATAAGGACTATGATGACTATGATTGATAGGCCGTATCCGCTGATATGTTTCACATTATTTCCTGATTCTAGCAATTTAATAAAGTTTGTTGTGTTGACGTGAAGTTCTTCAATCATTTCGAGTGATAGGACTTCCTCATATTTGGTTTGGTCATCCGAAGGTTTTAGTAATGCTGGTAGTGGTTTTTCTCTTGGGGCTGCTCTGGATGTGTAGTTCTTTCCCTCAGCTTGTATTGTGACATTATGGTATTGTATTATGAATGAACCGGTGAGATTTACTTCTTTATTATTGATACTTATGGTGCCATTGAATTGGTTGAGGAGCAACATTCCGCTTGATATTTCTTCTATGGATGGTATGTGTTGATTGTTGATTCTTATACATGTTGACGGTTGGCTCTTTAGCAGCATCGGTATGCAAGATGAACTACTTATATCTATTAAATTTTTTTGTAAACAAATTGACAGTTTATTGAAAGTTTTACAATTGTTTTTAATTCAAAATATATTACTCTTACAGTCTAGTACTGATTTAAAATCAATTTCGTTAGAGAAAATACCTATCTTTATGGGTTTTATTAATAAGCTAGTACATTTTTCCATACTAGTAAGTGGAATGCTAATTATGTATATTATATTTATTCTGTTAGTTGCTATCTTTACTTCACTAAATTCTAATAATTCTTCTATACTCAAAAAGGGCCCATTATCTTGTTTTAAAATTTTTTCTACGATATTTATTTCTACGTTTAACAAAATGAATGAGTTAATAACGTTAGCTTTTGCCCACTGTATTGCATTATCTATATTTAATATTTCCTCCTTTATAATATTTATTTGATTCTTAATAACTAATATTTCCTTATCTCTATAGTTTTCTTTTGTTTTTACTAATTTTATAATTGTATTGGTAACATTTGTTAGTTCATTATCTTTTTCAATTACTGCTCTATTAATTATCAATTGTTTATTGTTGTTTTTTAGTGCTTTATTTATTTTTTTTGAAATAATTTCGAAATCGCTGTGATCTGGAGTGCCAGCTATCCACTTCCAGGCACTACCAATGAAGTCAAGGGAACGCTTTTTTTTGTCCATTGGCTTAAGATGGTTAATATGAGTCTGTATTATATTTAGATCATGAATGAGGAAAGGGTATAATGGTTCTTGTGTGCTTATGTTTCTTGTTACAAGTTGTTGTATTTTGTCGACGCATCTCTGGAAGATGTCTAAATCTATTTCGTGGATGATCTTAAAAGTTCCATCTTGTATTTTAGCTGTTCCTGTTTTTATTGTAAGTAATTGCGCGTTTGAATAATCCATGATTTGTACGTTAGCCGTACAAATGGTGAAAATGGACCTAAAATAAAGGGGTTAATTTTTAATATGGGATTTATGCACGACTCTACCGGATTCTGTTACTATAGTCGTTTGTCTGTTTTCTTTTACTCTTTCTTCCTTAAATCTATTTGAGAGTTTGGTTCCTAATCTTTTATTGACCTTAACATATATAATTTGTCCCGGTAAATACTGTTTTATATCGTGTTTCTTTTTGTTATGGTAATTGATATCTTTTTTTTTGTTTCTGAATCAATTTTTCGAAGTTGTTTTTCCTCGTTTTTCCCTTGGACATTTCGTCCGAAGAAGAGGTCAACTGGCCTTTTATTTGTAGTGGAGTGGATGCTATGATTGTACTCATTAACGGCACGTTCGATTAACTCCTCAAAATTACGTTCGGATCCGTTTTCTTTAATGCACCTCATTATTTCCGTTAAGGTTGAATGGAAGCGCTCGATTTGCCCGTTTACTTCGCTCTTGTACGGGGGTGTCGTAAAGACATTAATACCGAGTTCGTCTCTCATCATAAATAGTATGGAGGCTGAATTCAGTGAAGGTTCATTATCGATAACGATCGATTTTGGTACTCCATGGAAAAATATTAACTCTCGTAAGGGTCGTCTTATGTCCTCAATAGACCTGGTTTTTAGTATTCTAATTTGTGCATATTTAGTAAATTTATCCAAGGAAGTTAATATAATTTTTTTCTCGGTCAAGAATATGTCGAAGTGGACGGTGTGTCCTGGATAACTTGGGATTGGTGTTTCTCCGAGTTTTGGCTGATTTGGATGTCTCTCATATTTACTACGCTTACAGGTGGAACAAATTTGGGTAATTCTTTTTATTTTTTGAGACATGGAGGGGAAATAGTACTTTTCCAATATCTGTGAGCAATCCTCTTGTGCGTTCCGGTGAGCGCGATTATGTGTTTCTATAATGATTGCTTCTTGATCATCTTGGTTGAAGATGTCTTCAACTTGAATTTGAGTGAATCTGATTCTAAAAGATTTGAAATGTAGTGGATACAGTTCCTGTATCATACCCATTACTCTTTCTTGGGTTTTAATGCAGTTAATTACTGACGGGTTTAAAATTTTTTTAAGAATTTGTAATAGGTTTATGCTATTATATTCTCTTTCGGTAATAATGTGCCGATGATATCTGGGGAAAATTATTTTAAATTCTTTGTTTGGTATTTCACCTAAGTTGAGTAAAATTTGGTTTTTAAAAGCATTAATTGGTACTTCGACGCTCGTGATAAGTTCGTCGGGGGAACTTTCGTCGCTGTGTATCGTAGGGGTCAGGGAGTTCAGGAAACTATCTTGCGGGGGTCTGGAAAGTGCGTCTGCAATTACGTTTGATTTACCAGGCTTATAATGGAGTTCACAATTGTACTCTTCCAATATCGCCTTCCAACGTTTCATTTTGGCGTTATTGTTCTTATTGCTTAAGGCGTAGGTCAGGGGCTGATGATCGGTGTACATTTTAACTTCGGCTCTGCCGTGTGGATAATTTCGTAGTGATTGTAGGGAAAATATTATCGCCAGCATTTCCTTCTCATTGGCAGCATAATGCTCTTCAGATTTATTTAATGTTCTGAATATGAATGTTATGGGTCTGTCATCTTGCGAGAGTACTGCGCCAATCGCATGATTAGACGCGTCTGTAGTTAATTAGAAATCTTTGGTGAAATCAGGGTATGTAAGAATTATTTCCTTTGAAACGAGAGCATTTTTTATTTTGTTTAGTGATTCTACTGCTTCCTCGTTAAGAGTTATTAGTTGCTTGCTAGAAGCATTTTTGGATCAAGTCTGTTGTTTGTTCACAGGTATTATCAAATGACGATGCCATTTCGTTATATACGCTCAATTCGTTTTGAGCAGTCTCAACATCAACATTTTGTTGAGGAAGATCCGAAGTTTCCGAGTTTAAATTGCAATTTTGATTTAGATCATCGAATGGTTGAACATCAGGTTCAACATGAAAATTTTGTTGATTAAAGTTTCGTGGGTGCGTTCTTGTCATATTAGTATCTGGCCGAAATTGGTTTCTATTCTGTTGGTGTATTTGCCTTAATTGTGCAGAAGGTCCTTGAGTAAAAGGTTCTACTTTTATTTGGGGTCTTTGGGGATATTGATTTTGGAACTGATTGGGATATTGGTACGGACCTCTATTATTATTTCCTATATACTGGTTGTTTGGATAATTGTTTGGCATGGGCCAATGGTTGTACGGGGGCCTTGCCTGTGCTGGGGGTAGGTAATTTGTTTGATACATGGGTCTAGGATTGTATGGGGGTCTTTGTTGAATCGGTGGCATTGGATTTCGAATCGGTTTGTAGAATGATTGGTGAGTAGTACTTTGAGTTTGGTGAGAGCGAACATTTTGGTTTTCTAATTTTAGACATAAGTGTAGTGCCCGAGGCAAATCTACTGGTTCTCTCATACCCAGTAGTCGGGGTAGATCACCTTTAAGGCCTCTGACGAATGTGTCAAGAGCCTTGTCTCTGTATGTCTGCGTTAATAAATGCATGGACTCAGAACTTATGTCCATGCAAGAAAGTTAGTTAAGGATTGAAGATAAATGGGAATATACGATATGATAAAAACCTTGAATGGTGTTGTTGCCTTGAACAATCGATTGCATCTGGTACTCTAGCGTACTCAGATCGCGTTTGTCAGCATAGTGCATGACAAGGCACTTGGACATACATGTCCAATCTAGAGGCGTATTGTAAGACTCTAGGGCAACGTCGGCATTTCCGATTATTTTGTTACGAATAACACTTAAAATCCCAAAATACTTGGGAGTCCCTTTGAGAGGTTCGTATATTTGCAATATTCTATCCACACTTTTCTTCCAGGAGCTGAATTCTCCTGGGTCTCCTGCAAAATCTTTTAGACATCGGACTACGTCCGGAATGTTGTCTAGTTCATTTAATCTATCTCGATGTTCTGGGGCAATAACCTGGTCTGTGCCAGCGAATTGGTTTGGATTTGGGTTAACTATATTCTGAATTATTTCACGTCCTTGATTTTCTAGGACGCGTTGGACGATGGAAGAGATTAGGGAGTCAAAATCTGGTGTGGTCTGAATGCTTGGACCAACTTGGCGACTAGTAGATGGATTAGCATTATTCCGTTGAGGATTGCTATTGGACGCGCTGGATTGGAATGAATTGTTGGCACTATCGCTTATTTGAATAGGCACTTCCTCTTGAGGATTATTAATAATTACGTTAGGGTCATTACCCGATCTTAATAGAGGCATTTTTTTTTTTTTGTTTTTAAAGTTCACAAAATTGAGATTAACACTTAATATAAAAAATTTAAAATTAATTATATAGCTTAACTAGTTTTCTTTTGAATAGCTATATGATTTCACTTCTTAAACTAAATTAATTCTATGCTTACACTATACACCACGGGAAATACATTGATGTCCTGGCCCTGGTTGTGATCTGGCTTATGCGGCTAGCGGTCTTCGCTTCCCGTTCCTCCACTCCGAGTTTTTAGCTGCAGCGGCTACTAGGGGGCCCTTTACTGTTCTTTCACCAACAAACTAGATCACGCACTGTTTAATCACAGAGAATCTTCGTTCGCGCAACGTACTGTCTATAACCGAAATATCACTACTTTAGGGATTTTTTTTACGGATTCAACTTTGCACGCACTATGTCGCTACTTAAGAGACTTTTTAGATTTTACGCGAACCGACTCTCGTGGTCCCTGCTCGGGGGCCAATTAATAAAATGTAAATTTTATTTTCTTAAAAAAAATATTTATTTTTTATTGGAGCTGAAGCCTCTTTATTTTACGAGTACAAAATTAGAACTGATCTTAAATCTAATTACAATTTGAAAAGAAGCTTAAGTCTAATGCGGCAAAAGGAAATGAACTTGGGAAAAATGATTACGATTGTACTCCACGCTTGCACTTCACACGTTGAGTCAGCATCATTCGCCTGCAGCATGTCGCATCGCATTTCGTTGTCGTTATGATGTCTATGATGGCATTATGGCATGTGTCGGCAACATGACCCGCTAGCGTGATGGTTTAAATAGTTTCTTTCGTTAACTTGTATAGGTACATACACACAAAAAAAAAGAGTTAATGACGTTAAATTTTGTGAATATCGCTAAAATTTTGTGAAATTCCACAAACAATTGAATGAGCAATACTTCTGTTCTTTCTTCTCTTCTCGCGAAAACTTTTCCGCTGTTTTCCATATGTTGGTTAAGTTTGGCGATTGTCAGCGGGCGAATTGTGCGGGCGTTCTGCATAAATTTTGTTTTATTCAGGTACGATAAAGAAATTCAATCGTGGTGCTTCAAAAAACGTATACAGCATAGCCGCAGGAGACGAAACCTGGATATACTCGTATGAACCCGAATCAAAGCGACAATCGGCTGTTTGGGTATTCTAAGATGAGCGAAAACCGACATAAGTGACTCATTCTCGACGCACTTCCAAAAAAATGATTGCTTGTTTTTTCGGTAAATCGGGTCATGTTGCTACTGTGGCTTTAGAGAATCGAAGAACTGTTAATGCCGATTGGTACACAACAATATGTTTACCGAAAGTCATCAGTGAATTGCGTAAAACAAACAAAAAACGACGTCATCCTCCATCATGACAATGCTAGTTCACACGCAGCCAGTCAAAACGTCGAATTAATCAGCCATTGTCCATATTCTCCTGATTTATCACCTAACGGCTTCTTTTTGTTCTCGTTCATAAAAAACAAAATGCGTGGTCAACGTTTTTCAACGCCAGAAGAGGCTGTAGAGGCGTTCAAAAAGCATGTATACATGTTTCGAAAACTGGTTTTATCGAATGGAAAAGTGTATAAATCTTGCAGGAGAATGCTTTGAAAAACAATAAACCATTAAAAGTAATATAAATTAGTGTTTTTTCTTACTTTTTCTAAAAACTTACCGGACAACCTTTGTAATTGTGGAAAGTGACAATTATCGAAGATTTTTCTGCATTTTTTGTTCTAGTGCGATAAAGGTCAGTGATATCCTGGTTTGCGATTTCTTGGTTAATGGTTTTTCCAACCGATTTCACAATTTGTAACAAATTTTCATTTTGTTTTGGTCGTATATTTTTTATTTCCACGCTGTGTTTGTGTTGTTGCTGTTCTAATTTGTTTATTTGTGATTGCATGTTAGATATTTGTTCATCTTTCTCTTTGTGTGAATCTTTCAATTTTTGGAACTCATTCATAAATGTTTCCATAAAAGTGTTGGTTTTTCGAGGATTTTGTTCATTTTGTCGAATTCCTGCGACACAAAATTACAGAAATCGGCTACATCTTTGATTTCAGCTTTCATGTTTTGAAATTCTGCAACGATGTTGTTGGTATTTGTGTTTAACAGATTGTCTATGACTTCATGTGTGTTTTGATTATTTTTTGAACTGTTTATTTCAGTCCGATTCCTTTAGTTTGTTTGTGTTTCAGGTGTAAGAGGGCGTATTGTAGATGTACGAGTAAGAGGACTCGAAGAGGAGTCGAAAGGAGCATTGCAAGGGTTTTCGTTGGCGTTGCTGCAAAATTGGTACCTTCAAACTTCCCTTTTTGAGCCAATTGACCGCCAAGATCTCTCTGTCATGGTGGTGCATTGATAGTGCGGCTTACGAGAGCACAACGGACAAGTGACGAAATCTCCTATTGGGGTCAATTCGTCTTTGCAGTTATCACACATAGGCATTGTACTTACTGTGTTAGAAAGGAGCGGTGAAAACAGCGATGCACACACACAGACGTAATTGATCGAAATATTTATATTAATTTTTAAAAACGAAAAATAATTTGTATATAAATTTTAGAACACTTGGGTTCTTATTTTTTCAATAAAATTACAAAAAGTCACAGTCTTAATTTTGTTTTGCTTTATTTTTTCTTTGAAAAACTATATTTCTGTTTATTGTGAACAACATAATTTCCACGTCATCAGCAGTTTACTGTGAACATCGAAGGTGTCATATCACCGTCTGGGTTCTGGTCATCCAACACCTGTGCGACCAGACAGTGGAGTTATCTAATTTTATGTTTGTCATTTTCTTTGAAAAAATTGTATATAAATTGTCTAGAATTAAAGCAATGAGTGATTCGTTGAAAATTCATAGAACAAGGCGTTTGTTTATTGTGAGACTTCCCACCAGAGGTAAGGCTCACATCTCATAAAATTCACTTTGTCCAACGTAACATTTGGTCCTTCGAAGCCAACGAAAAGCGTTATCAAGGCGTTAACACTGATTATTAAAAATATAAAATTAAATAATAATACACCCATTTTAAAGCGTAACCAGGGCTACAAACACTGGTAAATACAATATTAGTGAAAAGCGTTGCCGGGGCTAAAAACACTGGTAGTGAACCATTCTTAGTGCAAGTGATACTTAGAATCATCAATGGAGGAATCGACGTCTATATTATTGTTACCAGGCAGAAGGCCTTAGCGAAAGAGCTAGAACAGGCTCAAACAAACTTTGGGAACAACAGTGCTGTACGGAAAACTCAAAGATATAAAGAAGAACGAATTAAGAAAATTAAAGAAATTTGGACTGAATTTGAGAATAATCATGAAAAAATTCTTAAAATTCGTAAAACCTGATACTCCCTATATTCAGAACAATACATTTCAATTAGTGAAAACAGATGAGAGAAAATTTGGAGAAAATTGATCCATCAGAGTTGGTACTGGTTGAAACAGATAAACAGAACCCCGCGCAATCCGGAAACCAACCTCAGCTACTCCGCCTAAGAAAGTTAGAGATAAAAATTACGGCACTCATGAGGAGCATAGATTCCTTTGAACAAACATTCAAGAACTACTCTAAAGAAGTTCATGAGTATCATAAAAAAATTCTACTTGATCAATGGAAAGTTTTAACGGAATTGCATTAGGAATTTCTGACCCAGCAACAAATGAAGATTACAAATTTCATATCTAACGGAACACAGGTATGAAGGGGTTCAAGAAGACATTAACAACTGCCTATTTCAAATGGCTTCAAAAAAGTCAGAAATAGCATTAGCTAAAGATTTGTCATCTAATCTAGAGGTTCGACTTCCTCAACTCAAAATCCCCATATTCAAAGGGAACTATTTAGAGTGGCAGTCTTTTTGTAATATTTTCACAACAGTAATACACAACAAGGTAACGCTTGGTATCACTGAAAAGATGGAGTATTTGAAAACACATTTAGAAGGTGACATTTAGAGATGACTCCAGCTCATCCAACATTTCACAATATCTAGTGAAAACTACCAGAGCTCATGGGAAACTCTTAAGAAACGTTACGACAACGAACGGAAAATCGTATTACTGCACCTGGACAGGATGTTCAAAATGAGCCAACAGGGAGGCCAATCTACAGCAAGTCATTTAAAAGCCGTTCTAGATGCAAGCAAAGAAGGTCTTGCGGCTCTCAAAAACTTGGGATTTGAGACTTCTTCTTGGGGACCAATCATAGTTCACCTTGTTGTAAAGGCACTGGATCCAGAGAGTAGAAACCTGTTTGAGCAAGGCATAAAGAGGCCAAATAAGGTACTAACGCAAGAAGAACTCTTTGAGTTTCTCGCAAGAAGATACCAAGCATTAGAAGTATTGGGATCATTTTGGCAACGATCGCATAAGGACGAGAATAAGAACTCTGTGAGAAAATACCACATAGCAGCGAAGTCCAGTTGCATATTTTGCAAGAGTGATCACAACATCTACTCTTGCAGCAAATTTATGAATTGGACTCCAAGGGAAAGTTGTGAGCAAGTCAAACAATCCAAGATATGCATGTCTGAGACAAGACAAGAAGATCACGTGCTCAAGTCTGCGAACATGTAAGCAATGTAATAAAAAGCATCATACACTGCTTCACCAAGAAAATTACGCTGGAAAACGGCAGAACGACTCGGCCTGTTCTGCCAGTTCAAAGTCATTATGGTCATCAAAGCCAAAGTGTGCTACTCGACGCAGCCATCGTTATTGGTACCAACGTTAATGGACATCGCAGGGAATTGAGGGCTCTCATAGATCCAGGGTTCCAAGCAACACTCATTACAGAACAAGCTGCCCAGTCGTTACGCTTGCCTAAACAGAAGTTCTACGCAGAAATCAGTGGGTTAGGAGCAACGGATGCTGGCATAGCCCGCAGTAAGGCGGATGTCTCAATCGAACCAAGATTCAAATCAGACTTCAAACTTCTAGTCTCAGCACTTGTGTTATCAAAATTTACCAAACTGATGCCCGATAGAAATAACATCAACAGTTTTGAGTTGATTAGGAAACTTGAATTAGCCGATCCAACATTTTTCATTCCTGGACCTATCGATATGATATTAGGAGCCGATGTGTATGGAGACATCATTCTCAATGGCATTAAGAAGGGTTCGAAAGGTTTCCCGGTGGCTCAAAGGTCGCATTTAGGATGGTTCATCACAGGCCGTACATCATCAAAATGCGAAAATGTGAAAGTCGTAGGGATGGTCGCTCAAACAATAATAGAAAACCAACTTAAGCGATTCTGGGAACTCGAAGAAATACCTGAAGAGAGTCATCTGACACAATTGGATCTGAATTGCGAACGGGATTACCAAAAAACCCACCATCGAGAACCCGACGGTAGATATACTGTAAGCATCCCTTTCAATCAGGAATTAATGCAAAAATACAGTCTGGGCGAATCAAGAGATAGAGCTGTAGCTAGGTTACTCCAATTAGAAAAAAGATTTGTCACTGACCCAAAGTTGAGATTGGAATATATGAAATTCATAAACGAATTCATGGAATTGGGTCATACGGTCGAGATTACAAAAACAAAACCCCAAGACAAAAACATTTATTATATGCGACATCATGCAGTTCTAAAACCAGACAGCACTACTACAAAGTTACGTGTAGTGTTCGACGCATCATCAAAATCGTCAACCGGTGTCAGTCTCAACCAACTGATGCACGTTGGTCCAAGATTACAAGAAGACTTAACAACAATAATCATGCGCTGGCGAAGATACCGCTATGTTTTTACAGCGCACATCGAAAAGATGTATCGCCAAGTAAAATTAAGCACCCATCATCAAGATTATCAGCGTATAGTGTGGAGGAGTTCGACAAAACAACCAATAAAGGATTACAAGTTGACCACAGTTACTTATGGTACAGCTTCAGCACCATATCTGGCTGTAAAAACTTTACACCAATTGGCGATAGATGAGCAGCAGAATTATTCAACCGCGTCTAAATTGGTGCGGAACGATTTCTACATAGACGACCTAATGAGTGGAGGAGGCACGTTAAATGAATGCAAGAAGATGCAAAGTGAGTTGTTTCAATTAGTGGCCAGTGGTGGATTCCACCTAAGAAATTGGGCAGTAAATCACAAAGAACTCTTAACGATAATTTAAGATGCAAACGGTCAAGGTAGCATCAACTTGGATAAGGAAGAAGTCATCAAAACTCTAGGGATTCATTGGAATCCAACGGCTGATACATTTCAATTTAAAGTAAATATCGATAAAACAACAGCAAAGTTGGGAACCTCATCGAAACGTGCGACACTTTCCGAAATAGCACGTCATTAGGATGGTTGGCTCCAAAATCACTTTGATTACGTGTAAAACTAAAGTAGCACCCATTAAACACAAACTCACAATTCCAAAGATGGGATTATGCGGAGCCCACTTGTTGTTGAAATTAATGGCTGAAGTGAAGCGAGTAGTTGAGACTCCAGAAAAAAATGTCCATGCCTGGACGGATTCAACAATCGTGTTAGCTTGGATAAAGAAGAGTTCGATAAATGAAAAATTATTTGTTTCTAACAGGGTTGCTCAGATACATACAAATATTCACCCAAGTTCGTGGAGACACATAAGATCGACAGAGAATCCTGCAGACTGTGCATCAAGAGGCGTAACACCAACTTAACTAAAACATCATTCTTTATGGTGGAGTGGACCTTTGTGGCTTGAGAAAGCCATTGAATATTGGCCGACAGAATCCGAGAAACATCAACCTTCCGAAGCTGATTCCATGGACGCGACAGTCTCTTTAATCTCAACAAAGATAACATCGTCGAATGATTTTCCTCGTACACAGGACTAATTAGAACGATTTCCTATTGTAAACGGTTTGCAATGAACTGTAAATATCAACTAAACAAACAAACTGGAGATTTGACTAACTATGAACTTGAAGGTACTCTAAAATCTATCATCCGTTTAATTCAACAAGCCGAATTTTTAGAAGAAATCAAGTGCCTACAGAATGGACACAATCTTCACAAGAAAAGCAGACTCCTTGCCCTAACCGCACGCTTAGACAACGAGAATATTCTTGTGGTCGGGGGCAGACTTGACAACGCAAATCTATCAGAAAAGGAGAAGCATCCGTACAGAATACCACGCAACAACATATTCACCAAATTATTAGTTTAACACGTTCATGAGAAAACACTGCATGGAGGAATTCAGTTAACATTGGCAACGCTCCATCAGTCATTCTGAATCCTTCAAGCTAAATCTGTGATTCGTTCAGTAATCTATAATTGCGTACGATGTCATCGCTTTAATGCAGCTACAAAGGGTCAAATTATGGGAATGCTGCCAACTCCGAGGGTAACGCCATCAAGACCATTTACACACACTGGTATTGATTACGCAGGCCCAATTCAGATACTCATTTCCAAAGGTAGAGGCTACATTGCGGTCTTTGTGTGTTTATCAACTAAGGCAATTCACCTGGAACTTGTCAGCGATCTCACATCAGAAGCATTTTTAGCGGCCATTAGAAGATTCACGTCCAGAAGAGGATATTGCACACATTTCTACAGCGACTGCGGAACAACGTTTGTCGGAGCGAATAAAGAGCTTCAAGAACTTTTAAAATCTTTAATCACTCCAGGCAATAAAGAAGCCGCAGAAAAGCTAGTTTTGGATGGCATACAGTGGCATTTCATTCCACCTGCCGCACCACATTTCGGAGGCTTATGGGAAGCCGCAGTAAAAGCAATGAAGTTCCACCTAAACAAGTCATTGGGGGTATTACTTTGACATTTGAAGAGCTGTCCACAGTTTTAACTCAAATCGAAGCATGTCTAAATTCTCGTCCGTCGGTCACGATAAGCAATGACGTGGATGATAACCCAGTGCTTACACCTGGACATTTTTTAATCGGCTCAGCATTGAATGCAGTACCTAATCCAAGATTAGATCAGAAGCGAAGTTTTCGTTCACGATGGCCGCTAACTCAAAAGATCACTCAAGATTTTTGGCAGAGATGGTCTTCAGAACAACTGGTACAACTACAACAAAGAACAAAGTGTAAACAAGAAAAAACAAACCTTTCTATTGGTGATATAGTGTTGGTTAAGGATGATCGATTACTACCCACTAAATGGAACCTGGCAAAGTAACTGAACTGTACCAAGGGAAGGATAAGAATGTCCGTGCACTCACTGTTTACTGCAACAAGCGACATGCAAAAAGACCAATAACGAAGCTGAGTCCACTACTGATTGAAAGCAATGCAGAAGAAAGCACAGACAACAGCGACGCAGGAATTGGAAAACCATCACGCAGGGCAGGCGTAATTAATAACTCAACTATATCATCTTCCATGGGACGCGCATGTTTTAAACCTATTCGTTTGATGTGTATCATAGCAATAGCGATATGTCCAATAACTACTCAAGAAGCCACAGATGACTTTGATATAACTCCATTCGCGACAAACCCAGGCATATATTTTGAGGATATCGGTCGAGCGAATTTAATAGTGAGTTCTTGGAAGACTGTAGTATTTTTCAATCTAACTAATTATTGGCTGAAATACAATGTGTACAAGAAATCTCTAAGACACATGAATGAAATTTTTTCCACCACCAATCTGACTCAATCGAATTCATGGCTATGCAACAATACATTGAATTTATTCGAAAATCAACTTCAACAAATAGAACTAAACAATGAAGTATTGCTCCATGCCAACAACGATCCACAACGCAGATTCAGACGTTCACCCTTCGATTTCGTCGGAACTATCACAAATAAATTGTTCGGAATAATAGACAAAATCGGAACCAATGAGCAACATCTGTTGAATTTAGTCAAAAATCAGACAACAATCATAGACTCTGCACTAAACATTTTTAAAGAAGAACACTCATCTTCACAAAGACAACTACAGACGTTGACTAATATGATTCCAAGGCTGGAAAATCAGAATAATAATGAGCATGCATTTCAAGTATTCATCTCTACCGCCTTTCCAAGCATCCTTACATTGATTCACTACCATAATACACAAACCATACTACTCAACATAATATTGGCAACACATCACAGTCAAATACATCCTTTAATTTTGACCGTGCAGAAATTTAAAATGGAATTATCTCGCATACATGACAGTATACCAAGAAACATGATGATATCTGGAGACCGACATCACGAGTCAGTAATTCAATTGTACAAGACGTTACAGCCAAGAGTAAGAGTAACTGGGTGAAACATCATAATAGAACTAACATTACCTCTCCTCTACGACGAAGAATTCAAAACGTACAAGATTCTTCCTGTCCCCACTTGGCATGATCAGAAGTTCACATATATTGTTCCATCAACGGACTATCTAATATTTAATATTCAGGGAGATCAGTATAATCCCTTAAGCGAAGGTCACTTCTCTTCGTGTAAACAAAGGTCCTCAAACACATATTGGTGTGAAATGCAGCGTCCAATATATACAGCGGGATCAAGTGTAAGCTCTTGTGAAATAAACCTTCTGAGGCATACACAAAGGTTACCATCATCATGCATCACTCGAACCTAATACATGGATATTTAGTGTGCCTTATGAAGTCAAAATAGACATCGCCTGTGGTTCGACAATAAACCCTGCTAAACTGAAGGAGACAGGGATTCTGAAACTTCAACCAAACTGGAGAATACACTAATCAACTATGATCCTTTTCGGGAAGCAAACCATAACAACAAGACTGAATTCATCGTATCTTCCTATTCAAAACATTTCGGAGCAGCTAATTAACTTCAACTATAAAAAAGAAGAAGATCCTGTTTTGGCATCACACATCTCTAATCAAATCGTGAAGGTTCAGCAGGATATTAGTCTCCAAAGGAACCCGGAGGTACTATTAAAGGAGATTAGGAACTACAAAATTCACCAACATTCATTGACCGGAGGCGTAGTGTTTCTACTAATTACATCAGTGGTCATCATAGTAATCAAAAGACTACGGTCGAGGTCAGCAGTAGCCGTCCAATTGAAGCAGCAGCCCGAAGCAGCACTTCTCGAACTGACCAGAATACGCTCATCAGTGAATCAGGCTGAACAACCAACAATATTTGCGGATGAACAATTCAGGGTGTAAGCAACAAGTCGTGGCGCCAGCATGTTGTGAACAACATAACTTCCACGTAATCAGCAGTTTACTGTGGACATCGAAGGTGTCATATCACCGTCAGGGTGCTGGTCATCCAACACCTATGCGACCAGACAGTGGAGTTATCTAATTTTATGTGTGTCATTTTCTTTGCAAAAATTGTACATGAATAGTCTAGAATTAAAGCAATGAGTGATTCGATGAAAATCCATAGAACAAGGCGTTTGTTTATTGTGAGACCCCCCACCAGAGGTAAGGTTCACATCTCATAAAATTCACTTCAAACGTAACACTGTTTACGTCACGTACAATTACCACAGAGTGACGTCAGCATGAGATAAAGGGTGGAATGCACCCACGCACTCCCCTTTTGACAAATTCAGCTGTCATTTAAGAAGTGTATAAAAACCTGATATTAAAAAAGTTAAACAAAAAGATTTCGGTTATAACGTTCTTACAAAGTGGTTTGTTTTATTATCAGTTAGGTTCGGTTAATTTACAGAGTTTGCCCGTTTCTTTTATTTCGATTTATGTCCCGAACATTTGGTCCTTCCACACCTTTTTAAAATTGAACACTAAGTGATTCGGTAAATTTAATCATCCTTTCATCGATTGGAAACCTGCATAAATATCGCGGATTTCATTTGCATCAGCATCGCAGTTTCTCCATAAAGTTTGAATTCATAGAGGGATTTCTTCAGCATCACAGTTTCTCCATAAAGTTTGGATAAATAGAGGGATTCCGTCAGCATCGCAGTTTCTCCATAAAGATTGTATTCATCGAGGGATTCTGTCAGATATCGCAGTTTATTCTTCTGAAGTGTGGGTAGTGTGGAAATAAGAAAAGGACTGGAACAAGCAGCTGACAATTAACAAGTAAGTGCATTTTTGTTTTGTATCTTTCTGAGGGGATATATTTATTTGTTAAGTGTGTTTATAAAAATTGCATACAAAATGAAGCACAGCGAGTTAGAAAAAACTTTAAAACAATTAGACAAAGATATGGCGAATTTCGGTAAGACAGATATAGCCAGGCGTACAGCGAATTACGTGAAGGGCCGGTTGTGTATATTGGAAAAGACTATGGAAACAGCGGAAGTTCAATATGCAAAAGAACTTTCTTTGTTGGTTGATGGCGGTGAGCAAAAGGAAGCGACGGTAGAGGCCATTTGCGACAAAATCAGAGAAGGCTACTTCGACTATCGCAGCGATCTTCTTGACTCTATTGAAATGGCACAAGCTTCCAAGAAGGTACCGAACGACAAACCGCAAGATACCACACAAGTTGTACCAACTACATCCAGGTCGGCGGAGATAAGGCTTCCAAAAATTATCTTGCTGGTTTTCTCAGGTAGCTACGAGACCTGGCGCGCCTTTCGTGATTTGTTTTTCTCGCTTCTCACCACTCAACATTTAGAGCGTGTGAGAAACACTTCGTAAAAAACGTTCGACGCCTAGCTGATGGCCGTTTCCAAGTGGCTCTTCCATTCAAGGGCGATGTGTATCCTATTCTGGGCCGATCAAGAGAAGGTGTTCTCACGTGCTTCAAGAGTCTGAATCTTGGCCATATGGAAGAAGTAGAGAAAGGCTCTGTTACGGATCTTTATCACTATTTTGTGCCACATCACGCCGTTCTTAAGGAGGGGAGCTCGACTACTAAGCTCCGAGTGGTGTTTGACGCTTCGTTCAAAACAACTTATGGCGTTTCATTGAACGACCAGCTGATGGTGGGTCCAGCGCTCCAGCACAACATCACGGACATCATTCTAAGATGAAGGCTATATCGGTACACCTTTACCCGAGACATAGAGAAGATGTATCGACAAATTTGGGGGGTACCGGAACGGGATGCTAATTACCAGCTAATACTTTGGCGCAAGCAACCATCCGACATTTTAAAGGCACATAGTCTCAAAAAGGTGACTTTTGGCACAGCACCTGCTCCATACCTGGTGATTCGCACACTTCAGGCATTAACAGAGCAACTCAGAGAGCACCATCCCAGAGCAGCTAAGATGATCCTAGACGAAATGTACGTCGACGACTTGATTTCGGGAGCCGAAACCTTACGCAAAGCTAAAGAAAAGATGGACGAAATTAAGAAGATTTTAATGGGAGCTGGTTTTCACCTACGAAAATAGACAGCCAACCATGAAGGACTTCTCGTTAGTGTACCCATTCAGAACCACGAGGCATCCTTCTCGTTACCCACTGAAGGTTCGTATATGGTGAAAACACTGGGTATACAGTGGCTACCTGTTAACGACGAAATCTCGTTTAATTACACTCCCTCAGAAATTCATCGGCCAACGAAGCGGACCATACTATCTTCGATAGCACGTCCCTTCGATCCCATGGGTTGCAGCTTCTCTGAGTCAGCAAACAATCCTGGGATGATCCCGTCGATCCTGATATTCTGGAAGATTGGAGGACGATTTACAAGGACTTGCAGGCTATTAATAATCTACGTATTCCAATGTGGTTGCGCGTTTCTAGTAAAGTCAATCGCCTGTAATTACACGGTTTTTGCGATTCGTCAGAAAAGGCTTGTGGGGCAGCGGTGTACCTTAGAGTAGAAGATGAAGATGGCAACATCCATATGCACCTGCTCATGGACAAATCGAAGGTAGCACCAGTAAGTCCAGTCACTCTTCCGCGTTTGGAGTTGTGTGGAGCTGTCATGCTTGCTAAACTCATACACCACATTGCACAAACTCTTGAGGGGAGAGTAATTCCCGTCTTCGCATGGACAGACTCCATGATCACCCTGTGCTGGATACGTGCAGAGCCCGCGAGGTGGGAAACCTTTGTCCGAAAAAGAGTCGGGGACATCCAACGTTTGACGAAGGTTGATATATGGAACCATGTTCCTACTTATCAGAATCCGGCAGATTTGGTCTTTCGAGGAATACTACCATCAGCGCTGGTCCAAGCCACTTTCTGGTGGAACGTGCCCACGTTCTTAATGTCTGAATGGGACTTCAAATTTCCAGAACAACCAGCTGACTTGAGCACAGATGAAGGGAAGAAGACTGTTCAAGCTTATTGTTGTGGACATCACAAGCAAACAGATCTACTGGTTTTTCATCGGTGATCTGTCAGCTGTCATAAGCCATGTGGGTCTCTTGAGAGATGAACTCGAAACGGCACGCTTAGCGCAAGGTGAAATGTTTCCGCAAGTGGTAGCGAAGACTAGAGGCATGGGTTCCCTGAGTCCTTTTACAGACGGTGAAGGCATTCTTACAGTCGGCGGAAGTCTTAAAAACGCCGATCTCAACTATGATCAGCAGCATCCAGTAATCCTGGAACCAACGCATAACTACGCAAAACTGATCATCAGTGAGGCACACAGCAGGACTCTTCATGGTGACATCCAATTGATAATGGGGACTTCTCGTTAGTGTACCCATTCAGAACCACGAGGCATCCTTCTCGTTACCCACTGAAGGTTCGTATATGGTGAAAACACTGGGTATACAGTGGCTACCTGTTAACGACGAAATCTCGTTTAATTACACTCCCTCAGAAATTCATCGGCCAACGAAGCGGACCATACTATCTTCGATAGCACGTCCCTTCGATCCCATGGGTTGCAGCTTCTCTGAGTCAGCAAACAATCCTGGGATGATCCCGTCGATCCTGATATTCTGGAAGATTGGAGGACGATTTACAAGGACTTGCAGGCTATTAATAATCTACGTATTCCAATGTGGTTGCGCGTTTCTAGTAAAGTCAATCGCCTGTAATTACACGGTTTTTGCGATTCGTCAGAAAAGGCTTGTGGGGCAGCGGTGTACCTTAGAGTAGAAGATGAAGATGGCAACATCCATATGCACCTGCTCATGGACAAATCGAAGGTAGCACCAGTAAGTCCAGTCACTCTTCCGCGTTTGGAGTTGTGTGGAGCTGTCATGCTTGCTAAACTCATACACCACATTGCACAAACTCTTGAGGGGAGAGTAATTCCCGTCTTCGCATGGACAGACTCCATGATCACCCTGTGCTGGATACGTGCAGAGCCCGCGAGGTGGGAAACCTTTGTCCGAAAAAGAGTCGGGGACATCCAACGTTTGACGAAGGTTGATATATGGAACCATGTTCCTACTTATCAGAATCCGGCAGATTTGGTCTTTCGAGGAATACTACCATCAGCGCTGGTCCAAGCCACTTTCTGGTGGAACGTGCCCACGTTCTTAATGTCTGAATGGGACTTCAAATTTCCAGAACAACCAGCTGACTTGAGCACAGATGAAGGGAAGAAGACTGTTCAAGCTTATTGTTGTGGACATCACAAGCAAACAGATCTACTGGTTTTTCATCGGTGATCTGTCAGCTGTCATAAGCCATGTGGGTCTCTTGAGAGATGAACTCGAAACGGCACGCTTAGCGCAAGGTGAAATGTTTCCGCAAGTGGTAGCGAAGACTAGAGGCATGGGTTCCCTGAGTCCTTTTACAGACGGTGAAGGCATTCTTACAGTCGGCGGAAGTCTTAAAAACGCCGATCTCAACTATGATCAGCAGCATCCAGTAATCCTGGAACCAACGCATAACTACGCAAAACTGATCATCAGTGAGGCACACAGCAGGACTCTTCATGGTGACATCCAATTGATAATGGGGTAACTTCGCAACAAATATTGGATCTTCCAATTGAAAAGAGCTGTTAAGGAACAAATTCACGGCTGTACAATCTGCTATAGGTATCGCAGCAAAACGGCTCACCAATTAATGGGAGATCTCTCTAGCCCCTGGGTAAGAATCGCGAGGCCCTTCACACACACCGGGATCGACTGCGCAGGACCCATCGATATAAAAACATGGAAATGCAGAGGAGCTGAAAGTTACAAGGGTTATTTGGCAATATTCGTCTGCCTGACAACAAAGGCACTTCATTTAGAGACCGTAACCGATCTAACCACCTAAGCCTTTTTGGCAGTCTTTAGAAGGTTTCCAGCGTGGAGAGGACTGTGCCATGAAATATACAGCGACTGCGGGACAAATTTCGTCGGAACCGAAGCGGAACTTAAACGGTTAATGGACCACGCAACTCACGACTGGACCCGCTTCCCCCCATTTTGGAGGGCTATGGGAAGCGGGCGTAATGAGTGTAAAATACCACATCAAAATAGTTGTCGGAAACAGAACACTCAGAGCTAGCCACGCTTCTGACACAAATTGAAGCGTGCCTTAACTCAAGACCTATGTGTGCCCTATCAGAAGACCATGATGACTTCCATGCCTTAACGCCAGCACACTTCTTAATCGGTCAAGACGTTCTTACCGTTCCGGAACCGGATTTAACATCGGGAGAAATAAGCTTGAACGACCGGTGGAAGACGATCCAACTCCGCATGCAGACGTTTTGGAAACAATGGCAACAGGAGTATCTGACACGGCTGCAACACAGGCCGAAGTGGCTGAAACAGCAACCGCCTTTAAAAATCGGAGACTTAGGCCTCCTTAAGGACGAAAGACTCATACCCTCACGGTGGAGTCTAGTTCGCATTGTGGATGGTAACTTGTTCTCACCACTGTCATCAGACAAAACATGATTCAAACACACTCAAGTCTAAAACCGAAATTACTCAACAATTACTCTCAACCATACACGTCCGTATAAACCGCAACCCAAAACAAGTACACACTTTCATACAGTTCACTACACCACACTCACTCATTCACTCAATTACCGAATACCACCAAATACCACACACAAAACCACACAACCAACTCATCATGCACACCCATTCAAACGCACTTCTTCAAACACCCAACTTCATTCATCATTCACCACATACACACACACACACACACACACACACACACACACACACACATGCACACACAGACACCAAGCCGGGCGGGCTGGTGATGCTAAGCTCAGGCGACTGTGGGGGTCACAGGTGGCGGATAGTGAACGGCCTGCAGAAATGGAGGCTAACTGCGAATACCCAATAAGCAGTCCCCGACCAAGAGCGGCAGAGAAGGAGGGCTTGGCTGAAAAGGTTAAAGGAACCCCTATGAACTCTCTGCGACAAGACGAGTAAGCACCGTCTTCCATATATGTGCTTTCCACCTCAAGGTGGCTACGAGGGATACAGAAAGGAGAAAATGGCGAGATCCGGACAAACCCGCCACATCGTAAAATGCGCAGCTTCTTTGCCCGAAAGGGATGCTGCATATATACATACATATATATATGTATATACATAGGTATATATATATATATATAAATAACCATAACCACTACCCTAAAACATTATGACTGAGCCCAGTAAGGTCTTAATTATGGCATACTGGAAAACGAATTGGAATGACAGCTATGAGGGCTGACGTTTGTAGTATTCTGTTACCTGAGTAAGCAAGAGTGAAATCTTGCAGAAATGGCTTTCAGGCTAATGCTACAAGCGCCTCCATCCCGTTAAAACCTTGGCAGGCCTAAAAGTACGTTCAATGTTTCGTCACCATTAAGTTGGTGGTGTAGGTTCAGATGTAACATTCCTGGTTAGCACCGATCCGGCTCTGGCACAAAACCCCATAAGGGCTTGTGTCAACCCTCGCATGGCCTCACTGCTTGCAAAGACAACCATGGGATCCTTAGGTGACTACACATTCGAACATTGATAGCGGCTTTGAGTGGGGATCCACTAGAAATGATTACAACAAAAACAAACAAAAACACCGGAGAAATTGAAGTAGAGGAGAATGAGGAGAACCCCTTCCAGAGGGGATCAAGGATGCTGAGGTCACCAATTGACCAAGTAGCAGCATCACAAAGAAGTGCGGAACGACGCGAGTCACCCGCAATACGAAAGGTGACGGTCGAACCACCAACCCATAAAACTGACTTCCACAAGTTAGGTGAGCAAATTAGAGGTCTGGTAGAAATGCTGGAAGATGGCAAAAGGCGTTCAATCCACCAAGCGATGCGAGATGCTATCGAAAGCATCAGAGCTCTCTATGAGCTCTCGGCGATTCAGCTACACGATGAGGAAGCAAAGCAAGTGATTCGCCGGAACAACTCGTCGCAAACTTCGCCATGGCTAAAAACAACATCTGAACCCAAGAGAAGGCAAGTTGCAGACGACGAACCCCCGGAGCCAAAACGAAAACAGCAACAGCCACCGAGTGGCGCGGCAGACAACGAACCACCGAAGCCAAAACAGACGCAGAAAAATACATCAAACGATGTTGCAGGCAAAAAGCGCTCGGAGCCAAAGCGTAAACAAAAACAAACTGCATTGATAAACACCAAGGAGAAGGATGAGACCACCGGCGTAGAGACCCCAGTGGTCAGACCTAAGAAAAAAGTTACAGCCACAAACAAGAAGCAAGCGGCAGGAGAAGAAGAATGGGTAAATACCACCAAAAAGAAGATCGCCAAAAAGAAGCAACAAGAGGTCAAAAGACCTAGACCTGACGCTATCGTCATTAAAGCGACGGGGTCCCTCTCATACGCGGAGATACTACGCAAGGTGAAGGCAGACCCCAAACTGGAAACAGTGGGAAAGGCGGTAACTAAAATCAGGAGGACACAGAAGGGAGACCTCCTTATACAATTCAAGGAGACGGGAAATAAGACAAACGAATTTAAAGGCGTCATTAGTGAAGCTCTAGCAGAGCAAGCGAATGTAAGTTCGATTACGCATCGCACTACCCTTGAGATCAAAGACATCGATGAGGTCACGACTATAGACGACGTAATCAATGCAATCGAAGCCCAGTTTGGAGTGAAAGTTTCACCGGCAGATATTTTGTCCCTGCGGAGGGCGTACGGAGGAACACAAACAGCAACGATCAGCTTTCCCGCAGTAGACGTAAGAAAGCTGTTAGAAGCAGGAAGGATTAAAATCGGCTGGGTTAACTGTCGCATGCGCGAACGAACCCTCCTTAAAAAGTGCTTCAAATGTTTAGAGTTTGGTCATCTTGCCTGGCAATGCAAAAGCGAGGAAGACCGCTCCAAGCTATGTAGGAGATGTGGAGGAGAAGGCCACATAGCGAAGAATTGCAACAAGGATCCATCCTGCATGTTCTGCAAGAAAGACCACCCGGACGCCGCGCAGCATGTAGCCGGCAGTAGCAAATGCCCAGTATTTCGGAGAGCTATTACAAGCAAAATACCATGAAGATTCTACAGATAAATCTTAATCACTGTAGAATAGCACAGGACATCCTAGCACAAACGGCCAAGGACGAAAGCGCTGACGTTATTATGATCAGTGAACCATATAAATGTCCCGAAGAGAACAACAATTGGATCTGCGATAAGGCAAAACAGGCGGCGATATGGATGTGTGGACGCTATGCCTTTCAAGAAACAAACGACCAAACAGTCGGCTTCGTGCGGGCGAAAATAAATGGGATCCATTTTTATAGCTGCTATGCCCGACCCAGTTTGACGGCCAGCGAGTACCAACTAATGCTGGATAATCTAACCACGGATGCGCTCCAGAGAGCCCCAGTGGTTATAGGAGGAGACTTCAACGCGTGGGCAACAGAATGGGGCAGCAGGCTCACCAACACCAGAGGACAGGTCTTATTGGAGACATTCGCTCCCCTAGCGATAGGCATTGCTAATAAGGGCCGGACAAATACTTACCGGAAGGCTGGAGTAGGGTCCATTATTGACATCACCTTTGCGAGCAACTCCATTCTGAAAACCATAAAGTGGAGGGTCAGTGAGGAATATTCACACAGCGACCATCAGGTGATAATACTGGAAATAAAAGGGAAAAAACCAGTCCAGCTCCCAAAACTTACTGGCCCAAAATGGAATGACAGATCTTTCGATAAGGATGCATTCGAAGAGATGTTGAACGGTGATCAAGCTCCAAGCGGAACAGCGGAGACCCTCGCTCGCCACCTCACAGGCACCATCACCACAGCGTGCGACGCATCAATGCCTAGGAGAGCAAACACCAGGAACACATCACCGTGTTACTGGTGGAACGAGGAAATATTCGAACTCCGGGCAAAATGTCTGCAAGCCCGGCGTAAAGTCCAACGATCAAGAAGGAGGGCGGATTTCCAACAATGCCTGGACACCCTTAGACTGGCGAGACGTAGCTTAAATAGAGCCATTAAGGAAAGCAAAACTGCATGCTTTAAACGTCTCTGTCAAGAAGCCGACATCAACCCATGGGGCTCGGCATACAGAATGGTGATGACAAAATTAAAGGGCTATAGGACTCCTCAAATAACATGTCCGATAATGCTGAGATCCATAGTAGAGTACCTCTTCCCTCAAAGGCCTGCTGCTATGTGCAATATTATACGAGAAGTCAATCCAGAAGATATTCCTTTAATTACTCACGAGGAACTGCTAAGGGCATGCAGCAAGATAGGTGACAACAAGGCTCCGGGACCCGACGGCATCCCGAACAAGGCAGTAAAGGCAGCTGTAACAAAAAGACCAGACCTCTTCATAACAACAATGAAGCAGTGCCTTGAAGAAGGAACCTTTCCCGAAAAATGGAAAACGCAGCATTTGGTCCTACTGCCAAAAGGAAAGAAGCCCCCAGGAGAACCATCATCCTATCGCCCAATATGCCTATTAGACACCATGGGAAAGATCCTCGAGAAGATAATCTATAATAGATTACTCGCAGTAGTAGAAGAGAAAGGAGCCCTCTCAGATCACCAATTTGGCTTCAGAAGAGCACGATCTACTGTTGATGCCATAAGAGCGGTAGTCGATATCGCCAAAGGTGCCATCGAAGGAGAAAGATGGCTCTACGGCACAAAGGAGTATTGTGCAGTAGTAACGCTGGACATTAAAAACGCATTTAACTCTGCGAACTGGTCGTTTATTAGAAGGTCACTTGCCAGGATGGATACGCCATATTACCTGCTACGGATAGTGACGAACTACTTCAACAACAGAAAGCTGAGGTACAATACCGATGAAGGCGTAAAATACTACAACGTAACTGCGGGAGTTCCACAGGGATCGGTTTTAGGGCCACTATTGTGGAACATCATGTACGACGGAGTACTACGATTAGCGTTACCTGGGGGAGTAACGATAATTGGATTCGCCGATGACATTGCAGTCGTGACAGTAGCTAAACAGATCCGTGCAGTAGAATCAGCTACAAATGAAGCAATTGCCCGGATAAAAGATTGGCTAGTATCCGCCGGACTAGAACTAGCTGACCATAAAACAGAAGCTGTTCTTATAACCAGCCGGAAAACTGTCGAATTTGCCAACTTTCAGGTTGGTAACCAAACCATCAGGTCGAAAGAGGCAATTAAATACCTTGGAGTAATGCTGGACAACAGGCTACGGTTTAAAACGCATGTTGATTTTGTTACCAAAAAAGCATCGCAAATGCAGGGAGCTCTCTCGCGTATCATGCCTAACATCGGTGGACCTGGATATGCTAGAAGGATTCTACTCTCTAGAGTTATCACCTCAGTTCTGTTATATGCCGCCCCAGTCTGGGCGGAGGCACTGAGGACGAAGGAGACCAAAAGGAAACTATCGTCATCATACAGACTCTGTGCGCTACGGACAATTAGCGGCTTTCGAACCATCTCTGACGAAGCTGCATTTGTCATAGCTGGAATGGTCCCCATCGATATTCTCGCAGATGAAATGCTGAGGATATATAACAGAAGAGCATTGAGTCATCACGACGCCACTGGTATCAAGGTGATAAAAATTGAAGAAAGGGCAGCGTCAGCAGCTATGTGGCAAGCTCGTTGGGCTAATACAACAAAAGGCAGATGGACATACAAACTTATACCGACAATCCAAGATTGGATAAGTCGAAAGCATGGAGACTGCAACTACCATCTAACGCAGTTCCTGTCTGGCCACGGTGGCTACCGCAAATATCTACACCGATTCGGACACGACAACTCACCATCCTGCCCGGAATGCCCAGGTGAAGATGAGGATACGGAGCACGCAGTGTTTTACTGCACACGTTTCACGGCATGGAGAATTACTCTGCCAAGTCCGTCATTACTCCTCGACCATATGTTACGGTTGGAAGAAAATTGGATGGCAATATGTTCTTTCGTAACAACTCTACAAAAAGAGCTGCGGAGAATAGAAAAGCTAAGAAGAGCAGCAGAAGCAACAGAAGCATCAGAAGCAGCAATACAAGAAGCATAGCATGAATTGCTAACCAGCCCCGCGAAGTAATACCTAACGGCAGTCCCGCGGGGAGAGTGGTTGAAGTGTGTAGGGTGTGTGTTTAGTACGTAGGCGTATTCCTGGCATCGAGTACTCAGGTTTGCGAATCGTGCATGCTAGTAGCACTCGGGCTACTAGTATCTATGAAGATTACACATCCCTGGCGCAATCCAAAAAAAAAAAAAAAAAAAACACACACATGCACATCACAGACACCAAGCCGGGCGGGCTGGTGATGCTAAGCTCAGGCGACTGTGGGGGTCACAGGTGGCGGATAGTGAACGGCCTGCAGAAATGGAGGCTAATTGCGAATACCCAATAAGCAGTCCCCGACCAAGAGCGGCAGAGAAGGAGGGCTTGGCTGAAAAGGTTAAAGGAACCCCTATGAACTCTCTGCGACAAGACGAGTAAGCACCGTCTTCCATATATGTGCTTTCCACCTCAAGGTGGCTACGAGGGATACAGAAAGGAGAAAATGGCGAGATCCGGACAAACCCGCCACATCGTAAAATGCGCAGCTTCTTTGCCCGAAAGGGATGCTGCATATATACATACATATATATATGTATATACATAGGTATATATATATATATATAAATAACCATAACCACTACCCTAAAACATTATGACTGAGCCCAGTAAGGTCTTAATTATGGCATACTGGAAAACGAATTGGAATGACAGCTATGAGGGCTGACGTTTGTAGTATTCTGTTACCTGAGTAAGCAAGAGTGAAATCTTGCAGAAATGGCTTTCAGGCTAATGCTACAAGCGCCTCCATCCCGTTAAAACCTTGGCAGGCCTAAAAGTACGTTCAATGTTTCGTCACCATTAAGTTGGTGGTGTAGGTTCAGATGTAACATTCCTGGTTAGCACCGATCCGGCTCTGGCACAAAACCCCATAAGGGCTTGTGTCAACCCTCGCATGGCCTCACTGCTTGCAAAGACAACCATGGGATCCTTAGGTGACTACACATTCGAACATTGATAGCGGCTTTGAGTGGGGATCCACTAGAAATGATTACAACAAAAACAAACAAAAACACCGGAGAAATTGAAGTAGAGGAGAATGAGGAGAACCCCTTCCAGAGGGGATCAAGGATGCTGAGGTCACCAATTGACCAAGTAGCAGCATCACAAAGAAGTGCGGAACGACGCGAGTCACCCGCAATACGAAAGGTGACGGTCGAACCACCAACCCATAAAACTGACTTCCACAAGTTAGGTGAGCAAATTAGAGGTCTGGTAGAAATGCTGGAAGATGGCAAAAGGCGTTCAATCCACCAAGCGATGCGAGATGCTATCGAAAGCATCAGAGCTCTCTATGAGCTCTCGGCGATTCAGCTACACGATGAGGAAGCAAAGCAAGTGATTCGCCGGAACAACTCGTCGCAAACTTCGCCATGGCTAAAAACAACATCTGAACCCAAGAGAAGGCAAGTTGCAGACGACGAACCCCCGGAGCCAAAACGAAAACAGCAACAGCCACCGAGTGGCGCGGCAGACAACGAACCACCGAAGCCAAAACAGACGCAGAAAAATACATCAAACGATGTTGCAGGCAAAAAGCGCTCGGAGCCAAAGCGTAAACAAAAACAAACTGCATTGATAAACACCAAGGAGAAGGATGAGACCACCGGCGTAGAGACCCCAGTGGTCAGACCTAAGAAAAAAGCTACAGCCACAAACAAGAAGCAAGCGGCAGGAGAAGAAGAATGGGTAAATACCACCAAAAAGAAGATCGCCAAAAAGAAGCAACAAGAGGTCAAAAGACCTAGACCTGACGCTATCGTCATTAAAGCGACGGGGTCCCTCTCATACGCGGAGATACTACGCAAGGTGAAGGCAGACCCCAAACTGGAAACAGTGGGAAAGGCGGTAACTAAAATCAGGAGGACACAGAAGGGAGACCTCCTTATACAATTCAAGGAGACGGGAAATAAGACAAACGAATTTAAAGGCGTCATTAGTGAAGCTCTAGCAGAGCAAGCGAATGTAAGTTCGATTACGCATCGCACTACCCTTGAGATCAAAGACATCGATGAGGTCACGACTATAGACGACGTAATCAATGCAATCGAAGCCCAGTTTGGAGTGAAAGTTTCACCGGCAGATATTTTGTCCCTGCGGAGGGCGTACGGAGGAACACAAACAGCAACGATCAGCTTTCCCGCAGTAGACGTAAGAAAGCTGTTAGAAGCAGGAAGGATTAAAATCGGCTGGGTTAACTGTCGCATGCGCGAACGAACCCTCCTTAAAAAGTGCTTCAAATGTTTAGAGTTTGGTCATCTTGCCTGGCAATGCAAAAGCGAGGAAGACCGCTCCAAGCTATGTAGGAGATGTGGAGGAGAAGGCCACATAGCGAAGAATTGCAACAAGGATCCATCCTGCATGTTCTGCAAGAAAGACCACCCGGACGCCGCGCAGCATGTAGCCGGCAGTAGCAAATGCCCAGTATTTCGGAGAGCTATTACAAGCAAAATACCATGAAGATTCTACAGATAAATCTTAATCACTGTAGAATAGCACAGGACATCCTAGCACAAACGGCCAAGGACGAAAGCGCTGACGTTATTATGATCAGTGAACCATATAAATGTCCCGAAGAGAACAACAATTGGATCTGCGATAAGGCAAAACAGGCGGCGATATGGATGTGTGGACGCTATGCCTTTCAAGAAACAAACGACCAAACAGTCGGCTTCGTGCGGGCGAAAATAAATGGGATCCATTTTTATAGCTGCTATGCCCGACCCAGTTTGACGGCCAGCGAGTACCAACTAATGCTGGATAATCTAACCACGGATGCGCTCCAGAGAGCCCCAGTGGTTATAGGAGGAGACTTCAACGCGTGGGCAACAGAATGGGGCAGCAGGCTCACCAACACCAGAGGACAGGTCTTATTGGAGACATTCGCTCCCCTAGCGATAGGCATTGCTAATAAGGGCCGGACAAATACTTACCGGAAGGCTGGAGTAGGGTCCATTATTGACATCACCTTTGCGAGCAACTCCATCCTGAAAACCATAAAGTGGAGGGTCAGTGAGGAATATTCACACAGCGACCATCAGGTGATAATACTGGAAATAAAAGGGAAAAAACCAGTCCAGCTCCCAAAACTTACTGGCCCAAAATGGAATGACAGATCTTTCGATAAGGATGCATTCGAAGAGATGTTGAACGGTGATCAAGCTCCAAGCGGAACAGCGGAGACCCTCGCTCACCACCTCACAGGCACCATCACCACAGCGTGCGACGCATCAATGCCTAGGAGAGCAAACACCAGGAACACATCACCGTGTTACTGGTGGAACGAGGAAATATTCGAACTCCGGGCAAAATGTCTGCAAGCCCGGCGTAAAGTCCAACGATCAAGAAGGAGGGCGGATTTCCAACAATGCCTGGACACCCTTAGACTGGCGAGACGTAGCTTAAATAGAGCCATTAAGGAAAGCAAAACTGCATGCTTTAAACGTCTCTGTCAAGAAGCCGACATCAACCCATGGGGCTCGGCATACAGAATGGTGATGACAAAATTAAAGGGCTATAGGACTCCTCAAATAACATGTCCGATAATGCTGAGATCCATAGTAGAGTACCTCTTCCCTCAAAGGCCTGCTGCTATGTGCAATATTATACGAGAAGTCAATCCAGAAGATATTCCTTTAATTACTCACGAGGAACTGCTAAGGGCATGCAGCAAGATAGGTGACAACAAGGCTCCGGGACCCGACGGCATCCCGAACAAGGCAGTAAAGGCAGCTGTAACAAAAAGACCAGACCTCTTCATAACAACAATGAAGCAGTGCCTTGAAGAAGGAACCTTTCCCGAAAAATGGAAAACGCAGCATTTGGTCCTACTGCCAAAAGGAAAGAAGCCCCCAGGAGAACCATCATCCTATCGCCCAATATGCCTATTAGACACCATGGGAAAGATCCTCGAGAAGATAATCTATAATAGATTACTCGCAGTAGTAGAAGAGAAAGGAGCCCTCTCAGATCACCAATTTGGCTTCAGAAGAGCACGATCTACTGTTGATGCCATAAGAGCGGTAGTCGATATCGCCAAAGGTGCCATCGAAGGAGAAAGATGGCTCTACGGTACAAAGGAGTATTGTGCAGTAGTAACGCTGGACATTAAAAACGCATTTAACTCTGCGAACTGGTCGTTTATTAGAAGGTCACTTGCCAGGATGGATACGCCATATTACCTGCTACGGATAGTGACGAACTACTTCAACAACAGAAAGCTGAGGTACAATACCGATGAAGGCGTAAAATACTACAACGTAACTGCGGGAGTTCCACAGGGATCGGTTTTAGGGCCACTATTGTGGAACATCATGTACGACAGAGTACTACGATTAGCGTTACCTGGGGGAGTAACGATAATTGGATTCGCCGATGACAGTAGCTAAACAGATCCGTGCAGTAGAATCAGCTACAAATGAAGCAATTGCCCGGATAAAAGATTGGCTAGTATCCGCCGGACTAGAACTAGCTGACCATAAAACAGAAGCTGTTCTTATAACCAGCCGGAAAACTGTCGAATTTGCCAACTTTCAGGTTGGTAACCAAACCATCAGGTCGAAAGAGGCAATTAAATACCTTGGAGTAATGCTGGACAACAGGCTACGGTTTAAAACGCATGTTGATTTTGTTACCAAAAAAGCATCGCAAATGCAGGGAGCTCTCTCGCGTATCATGCCTAACATCGGTGGACCTGGATATGCTAGAAGGATTCTACTCTCTAGAGTTATCACCTCAGTTCTGTTATATGCCGCCCCAGTCTGGGCGGAGGCACTGAGGACGAAGGAGACCAAAAGGAAACTATCGTCATCATACAGACTCTGTGCGCTACAGACAATCAGCGGCTTTCGAACCATCTCTGACGAAGCTGCATTTGTCATAGCTGGAATGGTCCCCATCGATATTCTCGCAGATGAAATGCTGAGGATATATAACAGAAGAGCATTGAGTCATCACGACGCCACTGGTATCAAGGTGATAAAAATTGAAGAAAGGGCAGCGTCAGCAGCTATGTGGCAAGCTCGTTGGGCTAATACAACAAAAGGCAGATGGACATACAAACTTATACCGACAATCCAAGATTGGATAAGTCGAAAGCATGGAGACTGCAACTACCATCTAACGCAGTTCCTGTCTGGCCACGGTGGCTACCGCAAATGTCTACACCGATTCGGACACGACAACTCACCATCCTGCCCGGAATGCCCAGGTGAAGATGAGGATACGGAGCACGCAGTGTTTTACTGCACACGTTTCACGGCATGGAGAATTACTCTGCCAAGTCCGTCATTACTCCTCGACCATATGTTACGGTTGGAAGAAAATTGGATGGCAATATGTTCTTTCGTAACAACTCTACAAAAAGAGCTGCGGAGAATAGAAAAGCTAAGAAGAGCAGCAGAAGCAACAGAAGCATCAGAAGCAGCAATACAAGAAGCATAGCATGAATTGCTAACCAGCCCCGCGAAGTAATACCTAACGGCAGTCCCGCGGTGAGAGTGGTTGAAGTGTGTAGGGTGTGTGTTTAGTACGTAGGCGTATTCCTGGCATCGAGTACTCAGGTTTGCGAATCGTGCATGCTAGTAGCACTCGGGCTACTAGTATCTATGAAGATTACACATCCCTGGCGCAATCCAAAAAAAAAAAAAAAAAAAAACACACACATGCACATCATCCCCACAGACACCAAGCCGGGCGGGCTGGTGATGCTAAGCTCAGGCGACTGTGGGGGTCACAGGTGGCGGATAGTGAACGGCCTGCAGAAATGGAGGCTAACTGCGAATACCCAATAAGCAGTCCCCGACCAAGAGCAGCAGAGAAGGAGGGCTTGGCTGAAAAGGTTAAAGGAACCCCTATGAACTCTCTGCGACAAGACGAGTAAGCACCGTCTTCCATATATGTGCTTTCCACCTCAAGGTGGCTACGAGGGATACAGAAAGGAGAAAATGGCGAGATCCGGACAAACCGGCCACATCGTAAAATGCGCAGCTTCTTTGCCCGAAAGGGATGCTGCATATATACATACATATATATATGTATATACATAGGTATATATATATATATATAAATAACCATAACCACTACCCTAAAACATTAAGACTGAGCCCAGTAAGGTCTTAATTATGGCATACTGGAAAACGAATTGGAATGACAGCTATGAGGGCTGACGTTTGTAGTATTCTGTTACCTGAGTAAGCAAGAGTGAAATCTTGCAGAAATGGCTTTCAGGCTAATGCTACAAGCGCCTCCATCCCGTTAAAACCTTGGCAGGCCTAAAAGTACGTTCAATGTTTCGTCACCATTAAGTTGGTGGTGTAGGTCCAGATGTAACATTCCTGGTTAGCACCGATCCGGCTCTGGCACAAAACCCCATAAGGGCTTGTGTCAACCCTCGCATGGCCTCACTGCTTGCAAAGACAACCATGGGATCCTTAGGTGACTACACATTCGAACATTGATAGCGGCTTTGAGTGGGGATCCACTAGAAATGATTACAACAAAAACAAACAAAAGAAATTGAAGTAGAGGAGAATGAAGAGAACCCCTTCCAGAGGGGATCAAGGATGCTGAGGTCACCAATTGACCAAGTAGCAGCATCACAAAGAAGTGCGGAACGACGCGAGTCACCCGCAATACGAAAGGTGACGGTCGAACCACCAACCCATAAAACTGATTTCCACAAGTTAGGTGAGCAAATTAGAGGTCTGGTAGAAATGCTGGAAGATGGCAAAAGGCGTTCAATCCACCAAGCGATGCGAGATGCTATTGAAAGCATCAGAGCTCTCTACGAGCTCTCGGCGATTCAGCTACACGATGAGGAAGCAAAGCAAGTGATTCGCCGGACCAACTCGTCGCAAATTCCCCATGGCTAAAAACAACATCTGTACCCAAGAGAAGGCAAGTTGCAGACGACGAACCCCCGGAGCCAAAACGAAAACAGCAACAGCCACCGAGTGGCGCGGCAGACAACGAACCACCGAAGCCAAAACAGACGCAGAAAAATACATCAAACGATGTTGCAGGCAAAAAGCGCTCGGAGCCAAAGCGTAAACAAAAACAAACTGCATTGATAAACACCAAGGAGAAGGATGAGACCACCGGCGTAGAGACCCCAGTGGTCAGACCTAAGAAAAAAGTTACAGCCACAAACAAGAAGCAAGCGGCAGGAGAAGAAGAATGGGTAAATACCACCAAAAAGAAGATCGCCAAAAAGAAGCAACAAGAGGTCAAAAGACCTAGACCTGACGCTATCGTCATTAAAGCGACGGGGTCCCTCTCATACGCGGAGATACTACGCAGACCCCAAACTGGAAACAGTGGGAAAGGCGGTAACTAAAATCAGGAGGACACAGAAGGGAGACCTCCTTATACAATTCAAGGAGACGGGAAATAAGACAAACGAATTTAAAGACGTCATTAGTGAAGCTCTAGCAGAGCAAGCGAATGTAAGTTCGATTACGCATCGCACTACCCTTGAGATCAAAGACATCGATGAGGTCACGACTATAGACGACGTAATCAATGCAATCGAAGCCCAGTTTGGAGTGAAAGTTTCACCGGCAGATATTTTGTCCCTGCGGAGGGCGTACGGAGGAACACAAACAGCAACGATCAGCTTTCCCGCAGTAGACGTAAGAAAGCTGTTAGAAGCAGGAAGGATTAAAATCGGCTGGGTTAACTGTCGCATGCGCTAACCAACCCTCCTTAAAAAGTGCTTCAAATGTTTAGAGTTTGGTCATCTTGCCTGGCAATGCAAAAGCGAGGAAGACCGCTCCAAGCTATGTAGGAGATGTGGAGGAGAAGGCCACATAGCGAAGAATTGCAACAAGGATCCATCCTGCATGTTCTGCAAGAAAGACCACCCGGACGCCGCGCAGCATGTAGCCGGCAGTAGCAAATGCCCAGTATTTCGGAGAGCTATTACAAGCAAAATACCATGAAGATTCTACACATAAATCTTAATCACTATAGAATAGCACAGGACATCCTAGCACAAACGGCCAAGGACGAAAGCGCTGACGTTATTATGATCAGTGAACCATATAAATGTCCCGAAGAGAACAGCAATTGGATCTGCGATAAGGCAAAACAGGCGGCGATATGGATGTGTGGACGCTATGCCTTTCAAGAAACAAACGATCAAGCAGTCGGCTTCGTGCGGGCGAAAATAAATGGGATCCATTTTTATAGCTGCTATGCCCGACCCAGTTTGACGGCCAGCGAGTACCAACTAATGCTGGATAATCTAACCACGGATGCGCTCCAGAGAGCCCCAGTGGTTATAGGAGGAGACTTCAACGCGTGGGCAACAGAATGGGGCAGCAGGCTCACCAACACCAGAGGACAGGTCTTATTGGAGACATTCGCTCCCCTAGCGATAGGCATTGCTAATAAGGGCCGGACAAATACTTACCGGAAGGCTGGAGTAGGGTCCATTATTGACATCACCTTTGCGAGCAACTCCATCCTGAAAACCATAAAGTGGAGGGTCAGTGAGGAATATTCACACAGCGACCATCAGGTGATAATACTGGAAATAAAAGGGAAAAAACCAGTCCAGCTCCCAAAACTTACTGGCCCAAAATGGAATGACAGATCTTTCGATAAGGATGGAACTGCTAAGGGCATGCAGCAAGATAGGTGACAACAAGGCTCCGGGACCCGACGGCATCCCGAACAAGGCAGTAAAGGCAGCTGTAACAAAAAGACCAGACCTCTTCATAACAACAATGAAGCAGTGCCTTGAAGAAGGAACCTTTCCCGAAAAATGGAAAACGCAGCATTTGGTCCTACTGCCAAAAGGAAAGAAGCCCCCAGGAGAACCATCATCCTATCGCCCAATATGCCTATTAGACACCATGGGAAAGATCCTCGAGAAGATAATCTATAATAGATTACTCGCAGTAGTAGAAGAGAAAGGAGCCCTCTCAGATCACCAATTTGGCTTCAGAAGAGCACGATCTACTGTTGATGCCATAAGAGCGGTAGTCGATATCGCCAAAGGTGCCATCGAAGGAGAAAGATGGCTCTACGGCACAAAGGAGTATTGTGCAGTAGTAACGCTGGACATTAAAAACGCATTTAACTCTGCGAACTGGTCGTTTATTAGAAGGCCACTTGCCAGGATGGCATATTACCTGCTACGGATAGTGACGAACTACTTCAACAACAGAAAGCTGAGGTACAATACCGATGAAGGCGTAAAATACTACAACGTAACTGCGGGAGTTCCACAGGGATCGGTTTTAGGGCCACTATTGTGGAACATCATGTACGACGGAGTACTACGATTAGCGTTACCTGGGGGAGTAACGATAATTGGATTCGCCGATGACATTGCAGTCGTAACAGTAGCTAAACAGATCCGTGCAGTAGAATCAGATACAAATGAAGCAATTGCCCGGATAAAAGATTGGCTAGTATCCGCCGGACTAGAACTAGCTGACCATAAAACAGAAGCTGTTCTTATAACCAGCCGGAAAACTGTCGAATTTGCCAACTTTCAGGTTGGTAACCAAACCATCAGGTCGAAAGAGGCAGTTAAATACCTTGGAGTAATGCTGGACAACAGGCTACGGTTTAAAACGCATGTTGATTTTGTTACCAAAAAAGCATCGCAAATGCAGGGAGCTCTCTCGCGTATCATGCCTAACATCGGTGGACCTGGATACGCTAGAAGGATTCTACTCTCTAGAGTTATCACCTCAGTTCTGTTATATGCCGCCCCAGTCTGGGCGGAGGCACTGAGGACGAAGGAGACCAAAAGGAAACTATCGTCATCATACAGACTCTGTGCGCTACGGACAATCAGCGGCTTTCGAACCATCTCTGACGAAGCTGCATTTGTCATAGCTGGAATGGTCCCCATCGATATTCTCGCAGATGAAATGCTGAGGATATATAACAGAAGAGCATTGAGTCATCACGACGCCACTGGTATCAAGCTGATAAAAATTGAAGAAAGGGCAGCGTCAGCAGCTATGTGGCAAGCTCGTTGGGCTAATACAACAAAAGGCAGATGGACATACAAACTTATACCGACAATCCAAGATTGGATAAGTCGAAAGCATGGAGACTGCAACTCCCATCTAACGCAGTTCCTGTCTGGCCACGGTGGCTACCGCAAATATCTACACCGATTCGGACACGACAACTCACCATCCTGCCCGGAATGCCCAGGTGAAGATGAGGATACGGAGCACGCAGTGTTTTACTGCACACGTTTCACGGCATGGAGAATTACTCTGCCAAGTCCGTCATTACTCCTCGACCATATGTTACGGTTGAAAGAAAATTGGATGGCAATATGTTCTTTCGTAACAACTCTACAAAAAGAGCTGCGGAGAATAGAAAAGCTAAGAAGAGCAGCAGAAGCAACAGAAGCATCAGAAGCAGCAATACAAGAAGCCTAGCATGAATTGCTAACCAGCCCCGCGAAGTAATACCTAACGGCAGTCCCGCGGGGAGAGTGGTTGAAGTGTGTAGGGTGTGTGTTTAGTACGTAGGCGTATTCCTGGCATCGAGTACTCAGGTTTGCGAATCGTGCATGCTAGTAGCACTCGGGCTACTAGTATCTATGAAGATTACACATCCCTGGCGCAATCCAAAAAAAAAAAAAAAAAATGCACATCATCGATGGATGATGTCATCGCAAACTTCGCCATAGCTAAAAACAACATCTGAACCCAAGAGAAGACAAGTTGCAGACGTCGAACCACCGGAGCCAAAACGAAAGCAGCAACAGCCAACGAATGGCGCGGCAGACAACGAACCAACGGAACCAAAACAGACGCAGAAAAATACATCAAACGATGTTACAGGCAAAAAGCGCTCGCACATTCCATTGATAAACATCAAGGAGAAGGATGAGACCACCGTCGTAGAGACCCCAGTGGTCAGACCTAAGAAAAAAGTTACTCCCACAAACCAGAAGCAAGCGGCATGAGAAGAAGGATGGGTAAATATCACCAAAAAGAAGGTCGCCAAAAAGAAGCAACAAGAGGTCAAAAGACCTAGACCTGACGCTATCGTCATTAAAGCGACGGGGACCCTCTCATACGCGGAGATACTACGCAAGGTGAAGGCAGACCCCAAACTGGAAACAGTGGGAAAGGCGGTAACTAAAATCAGTAGGACACAGAAGGGAGACCTCCTTATACAATTCAAGGAGACGGGAAATAAGACAGACGAATTTAAAGGCGTCATTAGTGAAGATCTAGCAGAGCAAACGAATGTAAGTTCGCTTACGTAGTTAACTGTCGCATGGGCGAACGAACCCTCCTTAAAAAGTGCTTCAAATGTTTAGAGTTCGGTCATCTAGCCGCGCTGCATGTAGCAGGTAGTAGCAAATGCCCAGTATTCCGGAGAGCTATTACAAGCAAAATACCATGAAGATTCTACAGATAAATCTTAATCATTGTAGAATAGCCCAGGACATCCTAGCACAAACGGCCAAGGACGAAAGCGCGGACGTTAGTATGATCAGTGAACAATATAAATGTCCCGAAGAGAACAACAATTGGATTTGCGATAAGGCAAAACAGGCGGCGATATGGATATGTGGACGCTATGCCTTTCAAGAAACAAACGACCAAACAGTCGGCTTCGTGCTGGCGAATATAAATGGGATTCATTTTTATAGCTGCTATGCCCGACCCAGTTTGACGGCCAGCGAGTACCAACTAATGCTGGATAATCTAACCGCAGATGCGCTCCAGCAAATGCGTGGTCCACAGAATGGGGCAGTAGACTCACCAACACAAGAGGACAGGCCCTACTGGAAACATTCTCTCCCCTATCGATAGGTATCGCTAACAAGGGTAGAGCAAATACTTATCGGAAGGTTGGAATTGGCTCTATCATTGACATCACCTTTGTGAGCAACTCCATCTTGAAAACAATAGAATGGAGGGTCAGTGAGGAATATTCACACAGCGACCACCAAGTGATAATGATGGAAATAAAAGAAAAGAAACCAGTCCTGCCCCCAAAACTCACGGGGCCAAAATGGAATGACAAAACTTTCGATAAGGAAGCTTTCGAAGAGATGTTGAACGGTGATCTAACCCTAAATGGAACAGTGGAGACCCTCGCATATCACCTTACAAACACCGTCACCACAGTCACCACAGCGTGCGATGCATCCATGCCTAGGGGAGCAAACAGCAGGAGGGCATCACCGTGCTACTGGTGGAATGAGGAAATAAGGACACTTCGGGCAAGATGCCTACAAGCCCGGCGAAAAGTCCAGCGATCAAGAAGGAGACCAGACTTCCAACAATACCTGGACACTCTTAAACTGGCAAGACGCAATTTAAATAGAGCCATCAAGGAAATTAAAAACGCATGTTTCAAACGTCTCTGCGACGAAGCCGACATTAATCCATGGGGCTCGGCTTACAGAATGGTAATGACTAAATTGAAGGGCTATAGGACCCCACCAATAACATGTCCAATAATGTTGAGATCCATAGTAGAACATCTTTTCCCCCAAATACCAGCTACTATGTGCAACATCGTAAGAGAAGTCGGTCCAGCGGACATTCCACCAATTACTCCGGCGGAGCTGCTAAATGCATGTAGCAAGGTAGACGACACCAAGGCGCCTGGACCCGACGGCATCCCGAATAAGGCAGTAAAAGCGGCTGTAAAAAAGAGACCAGACCTCTTCATAATGAGGATGCAGAAGTGCCTCGAAGAACGAATCTTTCCCGAAAAATGGAAAATGCAGCATTTGGTCCTGCTACCAAAAGGCAAGAAGCCTCCAGGAGAACCATCGTCCTATCGCCCAATATGTTTACTGGACACCATGGGAAAGATCCTCGACAAGATTATCTACAATAGATTAATCGCAGTGGCAGACGAGAAAAGAGCCCTCTCAGACCACCAGTTTGGCTTCAGAAAGATGCGATCTACTGTTGATGCCATAATAGGAGTAGTTGACATCTCAAAATCACAAAGGAGTACTGGCGTACACAGATGAAGGCGTAAAACACTACAACGTCACTGCGGGAGTTCCACAGGGATCTGTCTTAGGGCCGTTATTGTGGAACATCATGTATGACGGAGTCCTACGATTACCATTGCCCGGGGGAGTAACGATAATTGGATTCGCCGATGACATAGCCGTCGTGACAGTAGCTAAACAGATTCGGCATGTCGAATCAGCTACAAACGAAGCTATTGCCCGAATAAAATCTTGGCTATCAGCCTCCGAATTAGAACTGGCCGACCATAAAACAGAAGCGGTCCAACAAATTGTAGAGTTTGCCAACTTTCAGGTTGGTAACCAAACAATCAGGTCCAAAGAAGCGGTGAAATTCCTCGGAGTAATGCTGGACAACAAACTCCGGTTCAAAATACATGTCGACTATTTAATCAAGAAGGCAGCGAAAATACAGGGAGCTCTCTCGCGCATACTTCCCAACATTGGGGGCCCCGGATACGCAAAAAGGATACTGCTCTCCAGAGTTATTACATCAGTCCTGCTATATGCTGCCCCGGTTTGGGCGCAGGCATTAAGGACGAAGGAGACCAAAAGAAGACTATTGTCAACATACAGACTCTGCGCGCTACGGACAATCAGCGGCTTCCGAACCACCTCAGACGAGGCCGCGTTTGTTATAGCTGGGATGATCCCTATCGATATCCTTGCAGACGAAACGTTGAGGATATATAACAAAACAGTCTTGAATCAAAACGACGACAATGGTACCAAGATAATAAAAACTGAAGAAAAGCAATGTGGCAAGCTTGCTGCGACAATGCAACGAAAGGCAGATGGACACACAAACTAATACCGACAATCCAAGGCTGGATAGGTCGTAAACATGGAGACTGCAACTACAACCTTACGCAGTTCCTGTTTGGTCACGGTGGCTAAGGCAAGTATCTCCACCGATTTGAACACGACAGTTCACCATCTTGCCCCGAATGCCCAAATGAAGACGAAGATACGGAACACGCAGTGTTTTACTGTAAACGCTTCACGGGATGGAGAAGTACTTTACCTAGACCGACGTTACTCCTCGACCACATGTTGCAGTCAGAAGAGAACTGGAAGGTAATATGCTACTGCATAAAAAATATACAAAATGAGCTGCGGAGATTAGAAAGGCTGAGAAAAGCTACAGAAGCAGGAGAAGCCTCAGTAGCAGGTGACACAAGACGAATAGCTTGATTTGCTAACCAACCCCGGGAAGTAATACCTAACGGCAGTCCCGCGGGGGGAATGGTTGAAGTCTGTGTGCGAGGGCGAGGTTTAGTACGTAGGCATATATCGGCTGGCAACTCATTGTCAGGACCAGGTATATGAATCGTGCACGCCATTAGCATGGGCTAATGATATCTTTAGAAGATTCCTCACCTCCCTTGCGCAACCAAAAAAAAAAAAAAAACATCGATGGACGCCAGCAAAGTTCATCTCAGAATATTTTTTTATTATTTTTTATTCAATGAATATACATATACACTATAATTTAGCGTACTCATAGGAAAAAAAAAAATTAAATTAAATAAAAATTACCACACGATTTAATACGCGCCCCACCGAAACTAAACGACCGTGTACACATGTACGACGTGTAAGTTGAATGAAAACACTTTGGTTTTGATTTTTTTAAAAAATTGATAACAAACTTTATTTAATATGACGCGACGAGGTTAACAACGGGAGATAAACTAAAAACTATTACTGCTGACTGAAGTTCACGAAGCTTCGCTTTCTGCGGGTATTTTGTCGAGATTGCATTTTGCATTCTGTTGACCTGTGACTTGGTTATGTTGTCCAATCGATGGTTATTAACTTCCTAGCATCTAGTGCAATTTCCTTGGAATTGAATGTGACATCTGTTGTAGACACTGACGTTGGCTTTTTGGTTCTTTCTCGTGGGAATGTTGTTTTGGTTGTTAGCTTCGATGTAACCTCTCCCCCTTTTGGCGTAGAACTAAAAGTAAATGATAGTAACAATAAATATGAAAAGGATTGCAGTTCCACTATACACAGTATATGTTTTATGTTTTTTTGCTTGAAAATTTAAGTTCTTTAATATGTTCTATATTTTCTATTGGCTTGATTATAATGTCATCAAAAGTAAGCTGGCTCTTTTTTGAGTTTATTACAATTTCGTAAGGGATAATAAATGTTTCTTCAAATATATCTTTGGTATTACTAAATGTTTCATTGTCAATATTAATTTTACAGTTATATATAGTGCTTAAATTTTTTTTTTTTTTTTTAAAAATTTTACAATGCTGAATAAATCCATTGATTTATTTATATTGTATGCGCTTATATGATTAACAATGCAATAGATTCAGGATACTTTCGGCGCCCCACCGAAATAGTAAATAATAAATAGTTTCCATATAGTTTCTTTAGTCTTTGCAAAGTTTTTTTAGTAACAATAATCCATTTTCATTTTCCATAAGTTTTGCTTTAGTGTTTTTAATTTTAATACAATTTTATTTGTAAATACATGAATTAGATCTCTTTAGGTTTTTGAAATCTGTGTTTTCTTTATACGTGTATACAACATTATTAATTTTAACAATTTCTTCGTCTTCTATAATTAATTCATTCAAGTGTCCATCTGTCATTGCTGTTATTAAGTATTTAATAGTTTCAATAGTATCTCTTAGGAGATTGGGGATACACGTTGTGTTGCTTATATCTAAAATACACTTACTATGACATATAGATAATTTATTGTATGATTTACATTCTTTAATGATTCCATATATTTGGTCCTTACATTCTAGAATTTAGTTAAACGGTATTTTATTGATCTTACTATTAATTTTGACAGCTCTTATAATTGACAAATTACATGTTTCTGAAACGGTTGTAGGAAAACTTAAAATGTATATTATATTTTTATTATTAGAAGCAAATCTAACGTCTGCGAATTCTAATGCTTCATCGATATTAATATAAGGAATACCTTTTTCTTTAAACATTTTTTCTGTTATATTAACTTCTGAATTGGATAAGATGAATGAATTTACAATATTGGCTTTTGCCCAATGAATTGCGTATACTACGTTTGTTACTTCTTCTTTTATTAATTCTAACTTAAACTTAATTTTCATAATAACTTCGTTATAATTCTTTTCATTCTCTTTAAATGTTTTTAATATACTGTTAGTTACAATCGAGATTTCATTTATTCTTTCTATAGTTAATCTATTAATGATTACCGGTTTATTGTTGTTCTTTAATATATTGTTAATTTTGTTATTTAGGATTTCATGGTCGTGGTGATCAGGATTGCCCGCGATCCACTTCCAAGCGCTTCCGATAAAGTCTAAGGTTCTCTTTGGTCTCTTCGACTTATCGTTTATTCTGAGTCTATTTAGTTGTTTTTTTATTTGCATAGTTTCATAGGATAGGATGGGAAAGAATGGATTATTGGTTTTTATGGTAGATTTAAGGGTCTGTTCTAGGTTTTCTACTACTTCTTGATAAGCCGTTATGTTGATGACGTGTATGATTTTAAATGATCCATTTTGTAATTCGCAGTTCCGTCATTGATTCTAATTAATTGTGAGTTGGAGTAATCCAGAATTTGAGTGTCAGCGGTGCACAAAGGCAGCAGTAACCTGTTGAGGAATTCAATTTTTTATAAGACTTTTGTGAATAGTTTTTCCAGACTGTGTTATTATTGTGGTATTTCTATTTTCACCTACTATTTCCTTTCTGTATCTTGGGGAGAATTTATTTCCTATTCTTTTATTAGTTCTTACATAGATGGTTTCACCTACGGAATAATTTTTAACTTTTTCTTATTGTGAAAGTCTAAATCAGCTTCTTGTTTCTTTCTAATTCTTTCAGTATTTTCTCTTCTTTCAAGTTCGAGCTGTTCGGGATTGTTAAGCCTATTTTTTCCAAAAAATACGTCTAATGGTTTTCTTTCTATTGTTGAGTGTATTGACCTATTCTATTCGTATATTGACATATCTAGTAATTCTGAAAATGAACTGTAGGTTTTCTCGGACTTAAGACAACGCATTAACTCGGAGAGCGTGGAATGAAATCTCTCCACTTGTCCGTTGACCGAGCTTGTATAGGGGGGAGCCTTAAATACTTTAATACTGAAAAGGTTTTCTAACATGAACGTTACGAAAGTTGTACTACAATGGCCTATGGGACGCCAAAAGACAATATTATTTCTCTGAGGGGTTGCTTCATATCTTTAACAGCTCTTGACTTTATAATTCTGGCCAAAGCATACTTGGAGAATTTGTCTATTGCGGTTAAAATTATCTTCCAATCGGTGAAGTAGATATCTATCTATATGTACGATTTGGCCGGGGAACTGAGGAATTGGGGTTGGTTGAAATGCGGGTTTGTTGGGTTGGCGATCGTACTTATTTTCCTTATAGACGTTACACATCTTGACGATTCTTCTTATTTTCCGAGCCATACCTGGGAAATAGTATTTTTTTAAGATTTGAACCTTATTTTCCCTTTCATTCCTATGTGCGCGTCTGTGTGTATCAATTATGATGTTGTCCTGGTCCTGTTCGTTGACAACATCTTCCACTTGTATTTGGGTAAACCTTATTCGGAAATTCTTGAAATGAGTCACGTGAGTGAATTTATTTGTGTCAGATTTTGGGGTGGTCGAGAAAGTGCATCAGCTACGATGTTTGTCTTTCCGGGCTTATTCTGCAGTTCGTAATCATATTCCTCCAATATTGCCTTCCAGCGTTTCATTTTGCTGTTTGTGTTCTTACTACTGAGAGCATATGTTAAAGGCTGGTGGTCTGTGAGTATCTTCACCTTTGCAGAGCCATATAGGAAATTGCGTAGCGAACTCAATTTCCTTTTCGTTGGCTGCATAATTCTCTTCCACCTTTGAAAGAGTTCTGGAGATGAACGTGATGGGCCTGTTATCCTGTGACAAAACAGCACCCAACGCGTAGTTCGAGGCATCTGTGGTGAGCACAAGTTCTCCTTTGAAATTGGGGTATAAAAGGATTACATAATCCATCTGGGAAGTTAGAGAATTTTTGAGTTTATTAAAGGCTTCCGTTGCAGCATCGTCCAAATGTATTTTTTTCTTAGCCGAAAGGTTTTTGGACAAACGTCCATCTTCCCCTCTCAAAAGGGCCGTGAGGGGTTTCGCCAGTTTGGCGTAATCTCTGACGGATCGGCGATAATACCCAGTAAGACCTAGAAAAGAACGCAAATCCTTGAGGGTTTTGGGAGGGGGACGGTCAAATATCACCTGACTGGTTTTTATACCTTCCAGTGATACAACAAATCCGAAAAACTCTACCTCCTGTTTGAAGAACTCGCACTTGTCTAGCTGGATTTTCATGTTTGCTGCTTCGAGGGTGCTGAAGATCTTTTTAATATTCCCAAAGTGTGTTTCTTCGTCTTTACTAAAGATGATTATGTCTCTGAGAATATCGTCAAGAGCTCTTTGAAAAATTGCGGGGGCATTTTTCAGCCCAAATACTAGTCTTGTGAATTCGTATTTCCCGTTATTCACGGAAAATGCAGTTTTTTCGATATCAGATGCTTTTAAGGATGAATGAAACCCACTCTTGAGATCAAGAACTGTAAAGAATCTATTCTGGCCTAGCTGTGATAATACATCGTTGATGTCTGGTATTGGGTACCGGTCAGCAATTGTAACGGTGTTTAATTTTCGGTAATCGACTACAAGTCGGAACTTTTTCTCGCCCTAAGCATCGAGTTTTTTTTATGGAGATCGTGATGGTCTTATGATTCCTTCGTTAAGAAGCTTCCCGGACATGTGATTGGTTCTGACTGTTATCGAGTTCACCGACTGAGTGATTAACTGTTTTATTCCTACTTTCGTCTTGCCTCGAATGATCATGTAATAGTGCTTCGTGTGAATTTCGGCTGACAGTTCCTTAAGACTATCATTTCCGAGGATCCCGTGAAAGGATTTTAGGTGTGGCATTAGAAAAAACTTAATTTTGATGCCTCGTTGGCCGAAAAGGTTTAAAAATGTATGATGGGTAATTTCTACGTTTCCTCCAATTGAGCTTGCTAAGAAAGGGCGTTCATTCGGTATAGGATTTTTGACTAAGGATGGTTGAATATAATTATTATTGGAGCCGGTATCGATAAGTATTTTAAGAATTTTGACGCTCTCTACCCTACCCTCGAAATATGGTAAGGAGGAGCTCAGGGATCTAAAAAATGGATATCTGAAAATTCTGTTGCCAAGTCGGCAACTGTGTCTGTTTCCTCTCGTTCTTCCACATATTCGTTTAACTTTTGCTCGAAGTTTGCGTCTTCCGCTTCCATGAGAGCATTGTATATTTGCTCGTCCGAATCTGTTTGGGAGCCAATGTGTTGGGGCGAATTGTGGCGGCCTTGGTGCTTGCCGCCATTGCTGAGACCTTTCGCCTTGGTACCTGGCTTGAAGACCCGTGGTCCTTGTTTTCATACTTTGCATGTTATCCGGCTGCTCGGGTTTTACCTGTGGCCTTGGTATAAATTGCTTTGTGGGATCATTAAAACCCTGACCATAATTTGGTGTAAACTGTCTATGATTGCTAGCATTTTGGTTGGAATATGGTTGAGTTACTCTAGGGGTGAAATTCATATGATTTTGTTGGTAAAATTGTGGCCTATTGAAAGGTATGAAAGGCCGAGTGATTACTTGTTTTTGATGATGTGCTGGGACATGCTTGTTTTTAACAGTTCTTTGAGCATATTGTACCAAACTCATTTTCTGACTCTCAAGTTTTAGACACAAGTGGAGTGCCTGTGGCAAATCAGTAGGTTCTTTTATAGCTAGCAGCATTGGTAAATCGCCCTTGAGTCCCTTAATAAAGGTATCGAGAGCTTTATCTCGGTATAGTTGCGTTAGCAGGTTCATCGATTCTTCACCGACGTCCATGCAAGAGATTTTATTTAATAAGAGTGACAAGTGGGAATACACTGCTTGGTAAAATTCCTGCACAGTGTTTCCTTCTTGAGTAAGTGAGGTCATTTGAGACTCTAAAGTGCTTAGATCTCTTTTATCAGAGTAATGCATGATCAAGCATCTGGAAATGCAGCTCCAATTCAGGGGAATGTTATACGATTTTAAAGCCGTATCGGCACTTCCTGTAATTTTGTTGCGTATGCAACTCAAAATCCCGAAATATTTTGGTGTTCCCCTTATTGGCTCGTACAAAGCTAGGATCCGATCGACACTTTTTTTCCAGGAGCTGAACTGTCCTGGTTCACCGGAAAAATTCCCCAAGCATCTAACGACGTCGGGTATCCTATCTAGATCGGTTATTTTGTCCCGATATTCGGGGGAAATTGGCTGACCTACGCCAGCGAAATTGTCTATATTAGGGTTAAGTACCTTTTGTATAATATCTCGTCCTTGCCTCTGAAAGATACGGCGGACAATTGATGCGATTAGCGTTTCCAGTTGGGGCGTGGTTCCCACTTCCTGCGCTTCGGCCGTATTTGAAGAGCTTGACTGATAGGAGTTATGGCTGCCATTAAGATTACTACCAGTACTAGGATGGATAGGTTGAAGGGATGGAGTAGGATTTGTATTGGGTGAGGTGCCGGGTTGGTTTTCGTTGGAGGGATTAGAATTATCTGCTCCCGTTCCGGACCTGAGATGCATGTTTACCATGTTTCTTTTTTTTTGTATGTTTTGTATATGAATATGTTAGTTAAGGGATATGAGATTTTCTGTATTAATTAAATTTATATATGTTTATGAAATCTGTATTGTTATTGACAAATTTCTTTAATTATTCTTATTTGGCTAAGTTTACGCAAATCAATTTTCTTTTTACTATTATTTAAAACTTGTTAAACTCACACAATATTAATTGTTATTAATATACTTTAATTATTCTAATTTTTTTTTCTTCTAGCTCTTATTATTTTTCTTTCGTTTTTACTTAAATTACTATGAAACTTATAAAGCTAATATTACTATCTGCATTGTTATAAAGGTAACTGACTTCCCTTTCCTCCGCTGTCGGCTACTCGGGGGCCTCTTTTCTTCACTCGTAAATTTTGTATTTTAAGTGTTTTCACTGTCACTGGACCCGGTATTCGTACGCGTTAGCACTGTCACTATTTAAGGGCTCTGGCTTACTATAATGTACGAGGTGGTACTATCACTGCTTGAGGGCTCTGGCCGTAATCATTCGTTGCACTATTTCACTAGTAATATTTTGACCGTATGCGGTAGCACTGTCACTTCTTTGAGGGCTCTGGCTTACTACAATGAACAAGAAGGCACTGTCACTACTTAAGGGCTCTGACCGTAATTGCTCGTTGGCCTATTTTATTACTAATATTTTCGCGCACTTCAATACCGGGTCCCTGTTCGGGCGCCAATTAATTTATTTTAAGACGATAATTCTAAAAAAAAAATTTTTTATTCGAAATTCAAACTGGCATCGATTCTGCCTACAATACAACTGACTTTTAAATTAAAATTTCTTCTATCTTAAGTACTAATACATCGGCGCGTTGTTGATAATCAGGCAGCTACAGCATGATGTCTCAGGTGTCCTCCACATTCTTTCTGGATGCAATTCGGTGCCCCAGACGTGATGGGGGAAATTCTTTCAAGTAGACTGAACACTTGTCATGATTACCGGACGAATCGTGGGAGCGATTCTGGGAACTGTTTGCACTGCATGATCTCAATGTTTGTTCCGTTAACGTACACAAGCAATTTAGGCAGCACATCAGCGGCAACAAGATAAGACGATAAGAAGGGAGCAAAAGGAGCGGCAGAACATCATAAATGTAATAAGCTGAGAGAAGACTGAAGAAGCATCCTGATGATCTTCGCTCATCGGTGGGGGGAGAATGTTTACGTCACGTACAATTCCACAGAGAGACGTCAGCATGAGATAAAGGGTGGAATGCACCCACGCATGAAAATTTCCCATGTGGGGAAATTTTCCCCTTTTGACAAATTCAACTGTCACTAAAGAAGTCTATAAAAACTTGATATAAAAGGTTGAATAAAAAGATTTCGGTTATAAGGTTCTTACAAAGTGGTTTGTTTTATTATCAGTTAAGTTCGGTTAATTTACAGAGTTTGCCCGTTTCTTTTATTTCGGTTTATGTCCCGAACAATTTCTATTAAGAAATTTCAATCAAAATTTCAAAGCACTTATAAAGTCAACCGTTCAGTTCGACAATAATTACAAGTTTTATTATTTATTGAATCAATTAGGAATTTCCAACATAAAGCCCACATATGTACTAATAGGTATTAAAATTTTGACAGTTGTTGTAGTTGTACTTTGTATCTTTTCCTAAATGCCTGACAACTTCAGTGGTCTTAGATTGCCAAAGCTGTCAAAGTATTTAATGTTATTACGTTCCTTAATGTATGCTATCCAATGAGTGCCCGAGATGCTTTCAGCATCTAAGTTAATTACAACGCATTCTTTCGGTTTTACCGGCAAACTGTTTCTCATCAAAACATCACGAAAATGTGGTATGTTTTTTTTCCAAAATGAGTAATGTCAATATTTGTGTGATGGCGATTGGGTAGCAATTCTATTAGCTTTTTGTGTCTTGTGGTTTTAGAAAAATCCGAATCCATTTTTATGAGGTTGTAGGTAAAGTCCTTTAGCTTCCTTCATTTTTATTGCTGCCATGTTTGGTTGTGACGCTTATTTTCTTCTAATTGTTTCTTAGAAACACCAGCATTATTTATTGCTCTAACCATTCCCGCAGCTCCCGCAGTTAGAGATCCTACCGCTGATAACCCAGCTAAGATAGGTACCAATGGTAAGAAACCACCAATCTTTGGTAATGGTATTACTCGAGGAATTTCAATGCTCTTTCGTTTATTTTTAATATATTGTAATATGCGAGCTACGGCTCGAGTAGATAAAACGATATTCTGTGAAATTTATTTCTTTATTTTCTAGTCTATAGAACAATTCAAGCCCACACTATACTATTCTTCGCAAATTCTTTTCTTACAATGTCTCTTTCCTTTTAAATCACTTTATCTCCTTTCTATTACTTAATTCACAAATCCAAACTAATTACTTCTTCTTGTTAACTCTCAACTTTCGTTTCATCACAAAATTACAACTTCAGCTTTTATCACTTTTCCAATCTCTTCGCCACGGTTCTAAACCAACTCATTTTTATTGATCGCCATCTGTCCTTATATAGCAGAAGTTTCAGATAATCAGAAACTTCTAGCAAATTCTTCGACCACTGGAACAGAAAATTCTGATGTAATAATTCCAAGATGACAATCATTTCTTCCAGTTATAATTCTCTCTTTATCCGTGGCGTTGTCAGCTATTGCAGACCGAACCTCGAATGAAAGTACAGTTTGGAATGGGCTGGAGGAGCGTAGTTATTGTTGCATACTTTTAGACGATGTTACACTGCCCCCCTCTTAGACTTGAACGTCCCGAATAAGTGCGTCCTCACTTCGGCCATTGTATCGACTCAGTCGGTCCACATGAACCACTTTCATTTTGGCCCTTGGTCCTCGCTGGATGCGGTAGACAACATCGTTGATGCGGGTTACTATTCTGTAGGGACCCTCCCAGTTCCGCTGCAATTTAGGTGATTTCCCCTTTTGGCGACGGGGATTATACAGCCACACTAGATCTCCTTCCTGGAATCCTGACGTTGTTGCCTTGGCATCATACCTGGTCTTCATGCGGTCGCTCGTCATCTTAATCTGGCTTCTGGTCCTTTGGTGTATGTCAATAAGCCTTTCCCTAAGGTCCGCCACGCACTCTTCTTCATTTCTGGCTTCATCGGTAGGAGATCCAAATTTCACCTCACTGGGTAAACGAGCTATTCCACCAAATAAGATTTCGAACGGCGTATGTCGAGTAGTGCTATGCACGGCACTTCTATAGGCCATCAAAAACAAGGGAATCTGCCGGTCCCAATCCCGTTGGTAGTCACCTACGACCTTCGAGAGATGTTCGTCCAAAGTCCTATTGAAACGCTCCACCATACCGTCCGATTGTGGATGAAGCGGGGTTGTTCTTGTCTTTTTGATTCCGAGTAGTTGACACATCTCTTGGAAGATTCTTGACTCGAAGTTCCTCCCTTGGTCAGAATGCAATTCCAAGGGCACACCGAATCTGCTAACCCAATTGTAGACGATCTGCTCCGCCACGGTTCTGGCTTCCTGGTTAGGGATCGGAAACGCTTCCGGCCACTTACTGAAGTAGTCCATCACTACGAGTATATACCGATTACCATTGTCGGTTTCCGGAAAGGGCCCTGCGAAGTCAATGGTGATTCGTTCGAAAGGTGCTCCCACGTTGTATTGGTGCATCTTACCTCGAGTTTTGATTCTCGGACCCTTGCTAGCTGCACACACGTCGCATTCTCTGCACCAGTCTTCGATATCTTCCTTCGCTTTTAACCAATAAAAACGTTCTCGTACCTTTTCTAGCGTCTTATTCACTCCCAAGTGGCCTCCGGACGCCCCGCCATGCATTTCCTGTAACACCTCCTTGACCCTCGTCCGCGGTACGACAAGCTGCATTACAAACGACTTTCCGTCGGAGGATTCCCATTTTCTTTTCAGAACACCTTCTTGGACATGGAGGGAGTCCCACTGTGCAAAATATGCCTTTAAGGTCGGGCTTCTGTGAGAGATGTCCTGATGATCCGGTTTCTCCATGTTCTCCTTCCAGGCCAGAATCGGCTCGATATTCGGGTCTTCCTTCTGAGCGTTCCGGATCTCATCTACGCTCCAGCCGGCGATAGGTTCGGCTCTCATTCTTTGGATGGAAACCAGCTCCCGTTCTTCCTGACGCGCACAATGTTTACAATCCGTTCTGCATGGTCTCCGGGACAGTGCATCCGCATTAGAGTGGAGTTTTCCTTTACGATGCTGTATTTCGTAGTCGTAGATTTGCAGCCTTTCTATCCATCTTGTGACCTGACCCTCAGGACTCTTGAACTGTAATAGCCATTTTAAGGCTGCATGGTCTGTGCGAAGAACGAACTTCCTCCCGTAGAGGTATTTGTGAAAATGCTTCGTAGCCAAGATCAAAGCTAGAAGTTCTCTCCTTGTCACGCAGTAGTTCCTTTCTCTCTTAGAGAGCACCTTGCTGAAGTACGCAACCACCTTCTCTTGGCCGTCATGCACCTGGGAGAGTACGGCTCCTACCCCAACATTACTAGCATCTGCATCCACAATGAACGTTTCCCCGGGAGTGGGGTAAGCCAGTATCGGGGCATCGCATAGCCGTTGTTTAAGTGCCTTGAAGCTCTTCTCGCACTCAATTGAGCATTTGAATTGTTTTCCCTTTTCCGTCAACTGGTGCAGGTTCTTTGCGATCCCGGCAAAATCCTTCACGAACCGTCTGTAGTAGGTGGCTAGGCCCAGGAAGCTTCTTAGTTGGTGTTTATCCTTGGGGACTGGCCAGTTTTTCACCGCTTCGACCTTCTCTGGATCGGTTCTCACTCCTTTCGCTGAAATTATGTGTCCCAGGTACTTGACTTCCGCTCTAAACAGGGCGCACTCCTTGGGGTTGAGCTTCAGGTGGGCACTTCGAAGCCTTTGAAACACATCCCTTAGATTGTCTCGGTGTTGCGCAAACGTTTTTCCTACGACGATGACATCATCCAAGATACCAAACAGGTTTTCCATGTTAACCCTTGCAGGACACATTCCATCAATCGCTCGAAAGTCGCCGGAGCATTGCACAGCCCGAATGGCATTACCGTGAATTGCCATAGCCCATTTCCTGCGGTGAAGGCGGTTTTCTCCCGGTCTTCTGGATGGATCTGTACCTGCCAGTAGCCACTCTTCAAGTCGAGAGTGGAAAACCATCGGGCTCCTGATAGTGTGTCTAGCGTGTCGTCAATCCGTGGCAGAGGGTAGCTGTCTTTCTTGGTGACGTAATTGAGCTGCCGATAGTCCACGCAGAACCGCGTGCTGCCATCTTTCTTCTTAACCAGTACAACCGGTGATGCCCACGGACTTTTGGAACTTTCAATCACACCTTCTTTCTCCATTGCCGACACCATCTCTGCAACTTCTGTCTGCTTTGCCAATGGAAGGCGCCTAGCAGGCTGACGAATTGGTCTAGTATCACCAGTGTCTATTCGATGTTGTACCAGGTGTGTTCGGCCGTATTCTCCGTCCTGTGAGGCAAATACATCAGCGTACTCATTGATTAGATTCTCTGCCATAGTTCGCTTCTCCTGATTCAGCTCACTGGACTGGAGAATCGTCTCTCTCGTTTCCGCTGTCCAAGGTGATGGGAGAGGTTTTGGAGGACCACGTTCAGATATTGTTGCGACGGCGGTAATCGGCGTGCATTTTCCAGTCACCTCCCCTCGCCTTAGTTTGACAGTATGTGGTCTTGCGTTCAACACTCTCACTGGAACCATGGTGTTCTTTGGTTCGACTAACGTCTTTCCCACGATGTAGTCTTGAGAATTCTTCTCTGGGTCTGGTTCTACTATGTAGAATCGGTGGCTCCCAAGATCACCTTCCAGCTTCGTCCAAATGATTGTCTCTGAAGACGGCGGCAAAACTTCGTCTTTGCTGATGACTGTCCTGAGAGTTACGGCATTATCGTTTCCGTACACCATCGGAATCTCCACATTTCGATACCTCAGTACTTGCATCCCGATGTCCAAGATTACTTCATTTGCTTTCATGAAGTCTATTCCGATGATGCACACGTCGCATATATCTGCCACAAGAAACGCATGGGAGAACGTCAGTCCCGCCAGAGTAATCGTAAGATGAACTTCTCCAAACACCTTCGCCATTTCCCCTGTTGCAGTCTTCAGGCAGTAGCTGTTGGTGTTGTGCAGCCAGGAGCTTCTGACGATATCTCTTCTTACAATGGAGGCAGTGGCACCTGTGTCGATGGTGGCTACGCACTTCTTCTTGTTGATTAGTGCCTCCACTGTCAGGCTCTTGTTACCCCGTTTGGTTTGCGAAACTTCAGTGGTGGTCCTGGGGGCCTCGATTCCCGTAACCAACTTCTGCCCCGCGAAGTTGGTCCTTACGCATTTCCCGACTGCTGGTTTTGGGAAGTCTGACTGACAGGATGGAAGTTATCACCGCCAGATGATTCCTCTCTGCTTCTCCTACTTCCGCAATGTGAACAATTTCCTCGTCTAGGTGCACTTCTGCACTGCCGTTGTAGGTGTCCGGTTTGGTTGCAATTCCAGCAACGGATTTGACTTCCGCGAACTTTGTCTTCATCCATGACGGCTGTTCTCTGGCATGAGCATTCCACGACGGACATTTCCCTGACACGGTGTATTCCCTGGTATGCTTGGTCCGCAGCCTTCATTGACAAAGCGAATGCCAATGTCTCGGGGAGTGTTCGCTTTTCAGCCATCCTTACAGCCATTTGCAGTTGTCTGTCCTCTATGGCCTGAATAAAAGCTTCCACCGCCATTTCGTTGATAAGCTCCTCACCGGCTTTAGGGTATGAAAGATGGGCTAGTCGCTCTATATCCGCTTGCAACTGTTGGAGCGTTTCCCCCTTTTCTGGACTCGACTACGCAGCTGAACCCTGTACACCTGCTGCATGTGTTCATCCCCAAACCGCATCTCGATAGCCTGAATCAGAGAATCGTAGTTCTGCTGTTTATCTTCCGGGATGGTCTGCAAGAGCTCCGCAGCTGGACCCCTCAGTGCAAGTGAGTGCAATGGACTTCTCTTCATCGTCCTAGCTATTGGTCTTTGCGGCCGCTTCGAATTGCCTCTTATAAATTGGCCATGATGTTTGACCATCGAAGATAGGAGGCTGCATCTCCTTTCTTCTCAGACCGTCAGTGGAATATTCCCGTGCTTTCTGTCTCTTCACGTTGCTGAGCTCCTCAGCAAGATTTTCGACTTGCTTTCCTACTGTCTCGATTTGGGTATCCACTTTTTCAAACTGAGTCTCTATCTTCCCGAACTGAGTTTCATGTTTCTCAAAATTTTCATCGAATCTAGTTTCGACTTTTTCGAGTTGCGTCTCGACCTTCTCGATTTTCTCTTCGATCACTTCGAATTTGGATTCCAAGTTCTTGTTTTGCTCATCAAGTTTACTTTCCAGAGCATCTAGAGAATTCTTTTGTTCGTCCATTGCTTTCTTTTGTTCATCCAGCTTAAGTTCTAGAGAATTCTTTTGTTCGTCCATTGCTTTCTTTTGTTCATCCAGCTTAAGTTCTAGAGAATTCCTTTGGTCGCCCATTGCTTTCTTTTGTTCGTCCATCGCTTTCTTTTGTTCGTCCAGCTTAAGTTCTAGAGAATTCCTTTGATCTTCTATTGCTTTCTTTTGTTCGTCCATGACTAACTTAAGTTGCAGGAGCAGACTTGTTATACCCGGGTCGGCTACTGTACTTGCTGGTTCCTCTTCCACGTCAAACTCTATGTCATGCGGATTTTCACCTTCCTGCGTTACTGCTTCTTCCAGACGAATCAGTAGGGCATCTTTTCCCCCAGTTGTGTCGAGATTCCGCTTACTGAGTTCTGCCTTTAGTTGAATTATAGTTAGTTTTCCCAATTTGCGACCCATTTTGCGCAACTAATTAACTCAACACAGAAATCGTTTTTTTTTTTTTTTTTTTCTTTTTTTGTGCAATTTCACACCACGGAAATAGTTATTCACAGAATAAGTTTTATCCCAGCTTCTGACACCAATGTAATATGCGAGCTACGGCTCGAGTAGATAAAACGATATGCTGTGAAATTTATTTCTTTATTTTCTAGTCTATAGAACAATTCAAGCTCACACTATACTATTCTTCGCAAATTCTTTTCTTAAAATGTCTCTTTCCTCTTAAATCACTTTATCTCCTTTCTATTACTTAATTCACAAATCCAAACTAATTACTTCTTCTTGTTAACTCTCAACTTTCGTTTCATCACAAAATTACAACTTCAGCTTTTATCACTTTTCCAATCTCTTCGCCACGGTTCTAAACCAACTCATTTTTATTGATCGCCATCTGTCCTTATATAGCAGAAGTTTCAGATAATCAGAAACTTCTAGCAAATTCTTCGACCACTGGAACAGAAAATTCTGATGTAATAATTCCAAGATGACAATCATTTCTTCCAGTTATAATTCTCTCTTTATCCGTGGCGTTGTCAGCTATTGCAGACCGAACCTCGAATGAAAGTACAGTTTGGAATAGGCTGGAGGAGCGTAGTTATTATTCTACATTATTGTTGCATACTTTTAGACGATGTTACAATATTTTTAGCTCCTCTTAAAGCAGTTATCGCAATTGTTTTTGGATATCCGCTTATTGGATCTCTGATAGCATTTTTAGTCTCTTTGATAGCTGTTTTGAATAAATTATAATATTATTTTTACACTTGGGGTTGGGATGCCTATGACGATTCCTTCCTTCCTTGTGAAATTATGCCACCTTCTGAAGCGAATCGAAATTAAATATCTACATTTTTAGCCTTTGATAAACAAAATAACATCAGGGATTATCTCTGTATAGGATGACATAATGGAGTGGATAGTTTCTAATTGTGTCAATCGTATACACATATACCAAAGCATTTGATTCGAGACAATGCAAACTATATATGTAATTCTTTTAAAACAAGATATACTTAACCTTAAACATATTGTAATATGCGAGCTACGGCTCGAGTAGATAAAACGATATTCTGTGAAATTTATTTCTTTATTTTCTAGTCTATAGAACAATTCAAGTTCACACTATACTATTCCTCGCAAATTCTTTTCTTACAAGGTCTCTTTCCTCTCAAATCACTTTATCTCCTTTCAATTGCTTAATTCACAAATCCAAACTAATTACTTTTTCTTGTTTACTCTCCACTTTCAATTTATCACCAAATTACAACTTCGCCCATTATCACTTTTCCAATCTCTTCGCCACAGTTTAAAAACTACTGTCTTCTTTATTGATCGCCATCTGTCCTTATATAGCAGAAGTTTCAGATAGCCAGAAACTTCTAGCAAATTCTTCGACCACTGGAAATAATTCCAAGATGACAATCATTTCTTCCAGTTATAATTCTCTCTTTATCCGTGGCGTTGTCAGCTATTGCGAACCTCGAATGAAAGTACAGTTTGGAATGGGCTGTAGGAGCGTAGTTATTATTCTACATTATTGTTGCATACTTTTAGACGATGTTACACTGCCCCCCTCTTAGACTTGTTCGTCCCGAACAAGTGCGTCCTCACTTCGGCCATTGTATCGACTCAGTCGGTCCACATGAACCACTTTCATTTTGGCCCTTGGTCCTCGCTGGATGCGGTAGACAACATCGTTGATGCGGGTTACTATTCTGTATGGACCTTCCCAGTTCCGCTGTAATTTAGGTGATTTCCCCTTTTGGCGATGGGGATTATACAGCCACACCAGATATCCTTCCTGGAATCCTGACGTTGTTGCCTTGGCATCATACCTGGTCTTCATGCGGTCGCTCGTCATCTTAATCTGGCTTCTGGTCCTTTGGTGTATGTCCCTACGCCTTTCCCTAAGGTCCGCCACGTACTCTTCTTCATTTCTGGGCTCATAGGTAGGAGATCCAAATTTCACCTCACTGGGTAAACGAGCTATTCTACCAAATAAGATTTCGAACGGCGTATGTCAAGTAGTGCTATGCACGGCACTTCTATAGGCCATCAAAAACAAGGGAATCTGCCGGTCCCAATCCCGTTGGTAGTCACCTACGACCTTCGAGAGATGTTCGTCCAAAGTCCTATTGAAACGCTCCACCATACCGTCCGACTGTGGATGAAGCGGGGTTGTCCTTGTCTTTTTGATTCCGAGTAGTTGACACATCTCTTGGAAGATTCTTGACTCGAAGTTCCGCCCTTGGTCAGAATGCAATTCCAAGGGCACACCGAATCTGCTAACCCAATTGTAGACGATCTGCTCCGCCACGGTTCTGGCTTCCTGGTTAGGGATCGGAAACGCTTCCGGCCACTTACTGAAGTAGTCCATCACTACGAGTATATACCGATTACCATTGTCGGTTTCCGGAAAGGGACCTGCGATGTCAATGGCGATTCGTTCGAAAGGTGCTCCCACGTTGTATTGGTGCATCTTACCTCGAGTTTTGATTCTCGGACCCTTGCTAGCTGCACACACGTCGCATTTTCTGCACCAGTCTTCGATATCTTCCTTCGCTTTTAACCAATAAAAACGTTCTCGTACCTTTTCTAGCGTCTTATTCACTCCCAAGTGGCCTCCGGTCGCCCCGCCATGCATTTCCTGTAACACCTCCTTGACCCTCGTCCGCGGTACGACAAACTGCATTACAAACGACTTTCCGTCGGAGGATTCCCATTTTCTTCTCAGAACACCTTCTTGGACATGGAGGGAGTCCCACTGCGCAAAATATGCCTTTAAGGTCGGGCTTCTGTGAGAGATGTCCTGATGATCCGGTTTCTCCATGTTTTCCTTCCAGGCCAGAATCGGCTCGATATCCGAGTCTTCCTTCTGAGCGTTCCGGATCTCATCTACGCTCCAGCCGGCGATAGGTTCGGCTCTCATTCTTTGGATGGAAACCAGCTCCCGTTCTTCCTGACGCGCACAATGTTTACAATCCGTTCTGCATGGTCTCCGGGACAGTGCATCCGCATTAGAGTGGAGTTTTCCTTTACGATGCTGTATTTCGTAGTCGTAGATTTGCAGCCTTTCGATCCATCTTGCGACCTGACCCTCAGGACTCTTGAACTGTAATAGCCATTTTAAGGCTGCATGGTCTGTGCGAAGAACGAACTTCCTCCCGTAGAGGTATTTGTGAAAATGCTTCGTAGCCAAGATCAACGCTAGAAGTTCCCGCCTTGTCACGCAGTAGTTCCTTTCTGGCTTAGAGAGCACCTTGCTGAAGTACGCAAACACCTTCTCTTGGCCGTCATGCACCTGGGAGAGTACGGCTCCTACCCCGACATTACTAGCATCTGCATCCACAACGAACGTTTCCCCGGGAGTGGGGTAAGCCAGTATCGGGGCATCGCATAGCCGTTGTTTAAGTGCCTTGAAGCTCTTCTCGCACTCAATTGACCATTTTAATTGTTTTCCCTTTTCCGTCAACTGGTGCAGGTTCTTTGCGATCCCGGCAAAATCCTTCACGAACCGTCTGTAGTAGGTGGCTAGGCCCAGGAAGCTCCTTAGTTGGTGTTTGTCTTTGGGGACTGGCCAGTTTTTCACCGCTTCGACCTTCTCCGGATCGGTTCTCACTCCTTTCGCTGAAATTATGTGTCCCAGGTACTTGACTTCCGCTCTAAACAGGGCGCACTTCTTGGGGTTGAGCTTCAGGTGGGCACTTCGAAGCCTTTGAAACACATCCCTTAGATTGTCTCGGTGTTGCGCAAACGTTTTTCCTACGACGATGACATCATCCAAGTATACCAAACAGGTTTTCCATGTTAACCCTTGCAGGACACATTCCATCAATCGCTCGAAAGTCGCCGGAGCATTGCACAGCCCGAATGGCATTACCGTGAATTGCCATAGCCCATTTCCTGCGGTGAAGGCGGTTTTCTCCCGGTCTTCTGGATGGATCTGTACCTGCCAGTAGCCACTCTTCAAGTCGAGAGTGGAAAACCATCGGGCTCCTGATAGTGTGTCTAGCGTGTCGTCAATCCGTGGCAGAGGGTAGCTGTCTTTCTTGGTGACGTAATTGAGCTGAAGATAGTCCACGCAGAACCGCGTGCTGCCATCTTTCTTCTTAACCAGTACAACCGGTGATGCCCACGGACTTTTGGAACTTTCAATCACACCTTCTTTCTCCATTGCCGACACCATCTCTGCAACTTCTGTCTGCTTTGCCAATGGAAGGCGCCTAGCAGGCTGACGAATTGGTCTAGTATCACCAGTGTCTATTCGATGTTGTACCAGGTGTGTTCGGCCGTATTCTCCGTCCTGTGAGGCAAATACATCAGCGTACTCATTGATTAGATTCTCTGCCATAGTTCGCTGCTCCTGATTCAGCTCACTGGACTGGAGAATCGTCTCTCTCGTTTCCGCTGTCCAAGGTGATGGGAGAGGTTTTGGAGCATCACGTTCAGATATTGTTGCGACGGCGGTAATCGTCGTGCATTTTCCAGTCACATCCCCTCGCCTTAGTTTTACAGTGTGTGGTCTTGCGTTCAAAACCCTCACTGGAACCATGGTGTTCTTTGGTTCGACTAACGTCTTTCCCACGATGTAGTCTTGAGAATTCTTCTCTGGGTCTGGTTCTACTATGTAGAATCGGTGGCTCCCAAGATCACCTTCCAGCTTTGTCCAAATGATTGTCTCTGAAGACGGCGGCAAAACTTCGTCTTTGCTGATGACTGTCCTGAGAGTTGCGGCATTCTCATTTCCGTACACCATCGGAATCTCCACATTTCGATACCTCAGTACTTGCATCCCGATGTCCAAGATTACTTCATTTGCTTTCATGAAGTCTACACCGATGATGCACTCGTCGCATATATCTGCCACCAGAAACGCATGGGAGAACGTCAGTCCTGCCAGAGTAATCGTAAGACGAACTTCTCCAAACACTTTCGCCATTTCCCCTGTTGCAGTCTTCAGGCAGTAGCTGTTGGTGTTGTGCAGCCAGGAGCTTTTGACGATATCTCTTCTTACAATGGAGGCAGTGGCACCTGTGTCGATGGTGGCTACGCACTTCTTCTCGTTGATTAGTGCCTCCACTGTCAGGCTCTTGTTACCCCGTTTGGTTTGCGAAACTTGAATGGTGGTCCTGGGGGCATCGATTCCAGTAACCAACTTCTGCCCCGCGAAGTTAGTCCTTACGCATCTCCCGACTGCTGGTTTTGGGAAGTCTGACCGACAGGATGCTTCCTCTCTGCTTCTCCTACTTCCGCAATGTGGACAATTTCCTCGTCTAGGTGCACTTCTGCACTGCCGTTGTAGGTGTCCGGTTTGGTTGCAATTCCAGCAACGAATTTGACTTCCGCGAGCTTTGACGGCTGTTCTCTGGCACGAGCATTCCACGACGGACATTTCCCTGACACGGTGTATTCCCTGGTATGCTTGGTCCGCAGCCTTCATTGACAAAGCGAATGCCAATGCCTCGGGGAGTGTTCGCTTTTCAGCCATCCTTACAGCCATTTGCAGTTGTCTGTCCTCTATGGCCTGAATAAAAGCTTCCACCGCCATTTCGTTGATAAGCTCCTCACCGGCTTTAGGGTATGAAAGATGGGCTAGTCGCTCTATATCCGCTTGCAACTGTTGGAGCGTTTCCCCCCTTTTCTGGACTCGACTACTCAGCTGAACCCTGTACACCTGCTGCATGTGTTCATCCCCAAACCGCATCTCGATAGCCTGAACCAGAGAGTCGTAGTTCTGCTGTTTATCTTCCGGGATGGTCTGCAAGAGCTCCGCAGCTGGACCCCTCAGTGCAAGCGTGAGTGCAATAGACTTCTCTTCATCGTCCCAGCTATTGGTCATTGCGGCCGCTTCGAATTGCCTCTTATAAATTGGCCATGATGTTTGACCATCGAAGATAGGAGGCTGCATCTCCTTTCTTCTCAGACCGTCAGTGGAATATTCCCGTGCTTTCTGTCTCTTCACGTTGCTGAGCTCCTTAGCAAGATTTTCGACTTGCTTTTCTACTTTTTCAAACTGAGTCTCTATCTTCCCGAACTGAGTTTCATGTTTCTCAAAATTTTCATCGAATCTAGTTTCGACTTTTTCGAGTTGCGTCTCGACCTTCTCGATTTTCTCTTCGATCACTTCGAAAGTCGCCGGAGCATTGCACAGCCCGAATGGCATTACCGTGAATTGCCATAGCCCATTTCCTGCGGTGAAGGCGGTTTTCTCCCGGTCTTCTGGATGGATCTGTACCTGCCAGTAGCCACTCTTCAAGTCGAGAGTGGAAAACCATCGGGCTCCTGATAGTGTGTCTAGCGTGTCGTCAATCCGTGGCAGAGGGTAGGTGTCTTTCTTGGTGACGTAATTGAGCTGAACATAGTCCACGCAGAACCGCGTGCTGCCATCTTTCTTCTTAACCAGTACAACCGGTGATGCCCACGGACTTTTAGAACTTTCAATCACACCTTCTTTCTCCATTGCCGACACCATCTCTGCAACTTCTGTCTGCTTTGCCAATGGAAGGCGCCTAGCAGGCTGACGAAATGGTCTAGTATCACCAGTGTCTATTCGATGTTGTACCAGGTGTGTTCGGCCGTATTCTCCGTCCTGTGAGGCAAATACATCAGCGTACTCATTGATAAGATTCTCTGCCATAGTTCGCTGCTCCTGATTCAGCTCACTGGACTGGAGAATCGTCTCTCTCGTTTCCGCTGTCCAAGGTGATGGGAGAGGTTTTGGAGCATCACGTTCAGATATTGTTGCGACGGCGGTAATCGGCGTGCATTTTCCAGTCACATCCCCTCGCCTTAGTTTTACAGTGTGTGGTCTTGCGTTCAAAACCCTCACTGGAACCATGGTGTTCTTTGGTTCGACTAACGTCTTTCCCACGATGTAGTCTTGAGAATTCTTCTCTGGGTCTGGTTCTACTATGTAGAATCGGTGGCTCCCAAGATCACCTTCCAGCTTTGTCCAAATGATTGTCTCTGAAGACGGCGGCAAAACTTCGTCTTTGCTGATGACTGTCCTGAGAGTTGCGGCATTCTCATTTCCGTACACCATCGGAATCTCCACATTTCGATACCTCAGTACTTGCATCCCGATGTCCAAGATTACTTCATTTGCTTTCATGAAGTCTACACCGATGATGCACTCGTCGCATATATCTGCCACCAGAAACGCATGGGAGAACGTCAGTCCTGCCAGAGTAATCGTAAGACGAACTTCTCCAAACACTTTCGCCATTTCCCCTGTTGCAGTCTTCAGGCAGTAGCTGTTGGTGTTGTGCAGCCAGGAGCTTTTGACGATATCTCTTCTTACAATGGAGGCAGTGGCACCTGTGTCGATGGTGGCTACGCACTTCTTCTCGTTGATTAGTGCCTCCACTGTCAGGCTCTTGTTACCCCGTTTGGTTTGCGAAACTTGAATGGTGGTCCTGGGGGCATCGATTCCAGTAACCAACTTCTGCCCCGCGAAGTTGGTCCTTACGCATCTCCCGACTGCTGGTTTTGGGAAGTCTGACCGACAGGATGCTTCCTCTCTGCTTCTCCTACTTCCGCAATGTGGACAATTTCCTCGTCTAGGTGCACTTCTGCACTGCCGTTGTAGGTGTCCGGTTTGGTTGCAATTCCAGCAACGAATTTGACTTCCGCGAGCTTTGACGGCTGTTCTCTGGCATGAGCATTCCACGACGGACATTTCCCTGACACGGTGTATTCCCTGGTATGCTTGGTCCGCAGCCTTCATTGACAAAGCGAATGCCAATGCCTCGGGGAGTGTTCGCTTTTCAGCCATCCTTACAGCCATTTGCAGTTGTCTGTCCTCTATGGCCTGAATAAAAGCTTCCACCGCCATTTCGTTGATAAGCTCCTCACCGGCTTTAGGGTATGAAAGATGGGCTAGTCGTTCTATATCCGCTTGCAACTGTTGGAGCGTTTCCCCCCTTTTCTGGACTCGACTACTCAGCTGAACCCTGTACACCTGCTGCATGTGTTCATCCCCAAACCGCATCTCGATAGCCTGAACCAGAGAGTCGTAGTTCTGCTGTTTATCTTCCGGGATGGTCTGCAAGAGCTCCGCAGCTGGACCCCTCAGTGCAAGCGTGAGTGCAATAGACTTCTCTTCATCGTCCCAGCTATTGGTCATTGCGGCCGCTTCGAATTGCCTCTTATAAATTGGCCATGATGTTTGACCATCGAAGATAGGAGGCTGCATCTCCTTTCTTCTCAGACCGTCAGTGGAATATTCCCGTGCTTTCTGTCTCTTCACGTTGCTGAGTTCCCTAGTAAGATTTTCGACTTGCTTTCCTACTTTTTCGAACTGGTCTCTATCTTCCCGAACTGAGTTTCATGCTTCTCAAAGTTTTCATCGAATCTAGTTTCGACTTTTTCGAGTTGCGTCTCGACCTTCTCGATTTTCTCTTCGATCACTTCGAATTTGGATTCCAAATTCTTGTTTTGCTCATCAAGTTTACTTTCCAGAGCATCTAGAGAATTCTTTTGTTCGTCCATTGCTTTCTTTTGTTCGTCCATTGCTTTCTTTTGTTCGTCCATTGCTTTCTTTTGTTCGTCCAGCTTAAGTTCTAGAGAATTCCTTTGGTCGCCCATTGCTTTCTTTTGTTCGTCCATCGCTTTCTTTTGTTCATCCATTGCTTAACTTAAGTTGCAGGAGCAGACTTGTTATACCCGGGTCGGCTACTGTACTTGCTGGTTCCTCTTCCACGTCAAACTCTATGTCATGCGGATTTTCACCTTCCTGCGTTACTGCTTCTTCCAGACGAATCAGTAGGGCATCTTTTCCCCCGGTTGTGTCGAGATTCCGCTTACTCAGTTCTGTCTTTAGTTGAATTATAGTTAGTTTTCCCAATTTGCGACCCATTTTGCGCAACTAATTAACTCAACGCAGAAATCGTTTTTTTTTTTTTTTTGTGCAATTTCACACCACCGAAATAGTTATTCACAGAATAAGTTTTATCCCACTTCTGACACCAATGTAATATGCGAGCTACGGCTCGAGTAGATAAAACGATATTCTGTGAAATTTATTTCTTTATTTTCTAGTCTATAGAACAATTCAAGTTCACACTATACTATTCTTCGCAAATTCTTTTCTTACAAGGTCTCTTTCCTCTCAAATCACTTTATCTCCTTTCAATTGCTTAATTCACAAATCCAAACTAATTACTTTTTCTTGTTTACTCTCCACTTTCAATTTATCACCAAATTACAACTTCGCCCATTATCACTTTTCCAATCTCTTCGCCACAGTTTAAAAACTACTGTCTTCTTTATTGATCGCCATCTGTCCTTATATAGCAGAAGTTTCAGATAGCCAGAAACTTCTAGCAAATTCTTCGACCACTGGAAATAATTCCAAGATGACAATCATTTCTTCCAGTTATAATTCTCTCTTTATCCGTGGCGTTGTCAGCTATTGCGAACCTCGAATGAAAGTACAGTTTGGAATGGGCTGTAGGAGCGTAGTTATTATTCTACATTATTGTTGCATACTTTTAGACGATGTTACAGTATATACAATGATCATATAAATTCAGATATGACATTTAATCAATTCAAGGAGCTGTGTTCCAAATACTGGAGAGATGCACATGGGTTCTTGGTCATCGATAAAGATTGCAATATAGAGAAAGGACGGTATAGACAATCATTTAAGGAAATTGTTTCTTTGTAAAGCTCTCCAGTCATTAAATATCTATTCATATCATTACATCCGATTTGAAACCGCCCTGTTAGGAACCGATCCTGATTGGAGCCGCCCTATTTTGTAACCGTCCCCGTTTGACAACCTGTCCTTTCAAATATGGATGTCGATGAAAATTTACTTTAAGATATTATAAAAACTAAGAAAGCCTTGCAGAAGATTGGAAAAATTATGAAGGAAACAGAGTTTGAAAGTACTTTTAAACCAATAGTTGAACCCTTAAAAGAAATCGTGAAAAATGTCAAAAGCGACAATACTCGAAATAGCGACACAGTGAAAGATATAAATGAAACGATGAAAAGTAACCGACAACGGTTACATTTTTTAAGCCCGTCGGCATTAGAAGGAAGGCATCATTTAAAGGAATTTTTTTTAATTTATGCCTCCAGAATCAGTTCTACTCAACAAAGATGTATCATTAAGAACTGCTCCTAATTTCGATACAGATAATCTTGATCAAAGAACCGCGTTCAATCGATCAACACCATCAAATGCGAATCGTGACAAGATCTATAGTCCATGTTTCGACGTGCAGTCAAATTCAACGAAAAGAGGTAGATCAAGTTTTAAAATCAATGATCAAAATGAATTCATCATTGATCTTGACGATATGAGTTAATTTTCCGCAAAAATCGCCGAAAACACCAATAGAGTAAAGAGTAAAAATATAAAGAAACAGATGCCACACATGAAAAACTACGACAGTAACTCGCAAATTAAAGGCAATAAAGGTCAAAAGTATAAGCAACTTATTCAACCTTTAATTCAAGATCTATCACGGAAAGTCAAAAGGAAAATTGGTAAGGCTAACAATACACAATTCATCTGATCTGGAGGAATCCAATTGGCTATTTCGCTGGAGCAACAGGGAGAGACATGAAACATTTCTCCTATATTCAAGTGAATGTATAGCATTCACAATGTCTCTATCACCTATAAAAATATTTCTTGCACCGTTTAAGGAATGATAGACATTTTGCAGCATTTTTGGCGACCTCGAATATGTGATCGTTCCATCAAAGATGGTTATTAATACACATACCGATAATGGCAAGACTTTCGGTTTCAATGATGCAAGTACCATCCATGGTTAATAATTAAGGTTTCGCTTGAGAGACAGAATACACCACTGTCTTTTGGAAGCATTAAATTCCACTCTGTTGGTTGAACCCTATTTGATTATGCTGTCCAGGTCGGAATTTAATGTATTTATCATACGTAGCCGTTTCTCTTCTACGGCCGAAGAGCAAGGACGTGAGTTAGGGAACGAATATGAAAACATGAGGGTACTGCCATCAACGAAGGAATGAATTGAATTAGAAGTTGCAGACAAGAGATCATTTATAAAAATAAGAAAGAGAGTTGTAGACAAAACAGAATTTGGGGAAGACCAGCATTTATTTGGTGAATTGCAAACTTGAAGCCCTCCAAAACAATTTGTATTGAACGCCCCTTAAGGTAATTTCTAATCCAAAAACACTCATCGATGCCATATGCACGTATTTTCGACAAAAGAGCCTCAAATGCCTTTGATGTATCAAGCGCAACATCTTAGTTTCGCCGAAGTGATGGAGAATTGGTTACACTTCTCGGTGAGTTAAGCCATCAAATCACCAGTGGACCTGGTGCTACGAAAACCATACTGCCGGTCATTAAGGAGTTTTCGTGAATCGAGATATTTCACAAGCTGACGATTTATCAAAATGAGCAGCAAGCAGATTGGCTTTGTTTAAGTAGCTGACAGCTGGAGTGCCATTGTAAATGAGCGTGGGGATGGCAGACGAGGCAGAATTTTTAATATTTTTGACGAGTGACCAACAACTTTTACTACCTTTGGGACATTGTAGGATTGTAGGAAGTTTTGGTCATGTAAGAATTTTACACGTCGAATATGGGCATTGCAGTCTTTTCTGGTTTCCCTTTCACCCCTACTGGGACAATACGTCCCAGCACAAAAAACCTTGTCTTATTTTCATTATTGGGATATATACGTCCCACCTTAAAATATTATTGGGATTATATGTCCCAGGATAACGAAAAGGACTACGTTATCTTAATACACAGCAAACATTTTCCTTGCAATTATACTTCCAGAATTTCCACAAAAGTTGCTATAATTGTTTCTGGTTCTTAAATAAAAACTCATAGGCGAAAGGGTTAAACTCCTTTCGGTTTTCTTCAGATTTTGTTTGGCTTTATAAGACCGAAAACTTTCTTCTTTCAACCTGATAGCCTCTTTACAACACATCATTTATTAAACAAAGTTCTTATCAATCACGTCGTTATTTAGCAGAATGAGTGTCGATAAGTTCGGAAGAACCTCCAACCGATTTTATAGACCAATAGTTGGTCATCAAGGACTTCCCGATGAAGGATTCAGACTACTACTGAGTGGTGTTTTTAATACAACAAGGAATCTATAGATGATAATATTGGCTTTCAACGTAAATCAATATTTATTCTTCGACAGTATGTTGATAGTAAATTTATTGCACAATAAGCACTGAAACTATGAAAACCTTTAAATTACACCTGAGTGGATATTTTGATGGTGAGCATTAAGCTTTGAAAAACATTAAAGAACCCGCTGACATCCATGAGGTAACAACAAAAAAGTATGTCCATAGTCGAACGAATGAAGTGTTAAAAATTGTCTTCTTACCATCGATGAGAAATTAGAAAAAAACAACAAAACATTGAAGTCATACATTGTTTAACAAAACTTGAATACTCTCGATTTTTTGGATAAATTTAAGAACTGTTTTCTTGATGCCCTCAAAAAGTATGATGAATATAAGAGAAATATAGGAGAAAATAAAAAAGTGAAATTTTCACCAATTTAAAAATTGATTGAAATATCTGAAAACCTATTAGTACGCAATTGAAAGTTCATCCGAAACCATCTCTAACATAAATACTTCTGTGATTTTCGATGATATTTTAAAGTTCCTAAAAACGAACCAATACACCCTACTAGAGGAGCATTACCAGCAGATTATATGATGTATTACTTTTCTAAATAAATTTGAAAACCTGTCATGTCATTATGTTAACTGCCCTTGGTCTTCAAATTTATGTAAGGATGGACCAGACACTTGCGCATGCTATATGATAGAAAATGAATTGATTAGACTTAAGAAATTGATTTCATTGTATGAAGAATTAAAATAAATAAGACAAGATTCAACAGGTTTATTTCATTCGTGTAGTGGGTTTATGTGTTTTCAATTGCTGAGAGAAACTTAAGGAAGAGAAGTAGGAAACATTGGCGCAAAATTATGTTCATCTGAATTTAACGAATGTTAGTAGCCACTAAGTAACAGCCCTTTAACTTTAAAGCCAGTGCTTAATTTTGAATTGAATTATAAACACTTTTTAACGTACCGACAACTAGTATCGACCTTAGAACTGACTTATAGCAAATTTTAGTCAAACAAACTAAAAAATTTAAAGTTTGAGAACAAAAACACTGTTTGAGAGATAATGTTGTATCCAATTTAAATGAATTTGACAGATCGCACATAAATTGGTCACACTTGTTCACAGTTTACATCTCTTGGTTAACTGAAATTTGAATTTGAAAAAAATGACAGATGACTGATGGTTAAAAGCCCACTCTAAAAGTTAAAATGTACTTTTGGTGGTTCTAAACTTAGCGCGAGCTTATAACTATAAAATGTCGACTATAAATAGGAAAACACTAATCTTGACTTTGTTACGTGCTAAAATCTTTTTAAAGCGCACTTTATGCGATTATAATTTTGCGCCAGAGAAACTGCAAGACTAAAAAAAAAAAAATAATAATAAAGAAACATAATCTGTTTTTACTCATTCCATTGCAATATGAGTAAAAGAAAGGAATGAGACCGTGGGAGCGGGGAGGGGGAATCGGGTGAGTTGCAAAATTGTTATCTGAAACTGCATAAAAGAAGATAGTCGAATGAAGGCGTTGCATAGATTATGTAATGTTTTATGAGAGCAGAACCCAAGAAATAGATTTTTAAGCATCTGGAGTAATAGGGAATTCAAAACATTCTAAGAAAAATTTCAAAGATTGTACAGAAAAGCTAAACAGATGGGAAGGTTGTTCAAGACTTTAAAAAGGTACTGCTGTGGAATTGCTGTGAATTAAATATGTTTTGGTGTGAGACTTTGAAAGATGGACACAAGTTCTATGGCTGCACGCAAGGATGGAGGTAGTTTTCATTCGGTAAAGTTATTATAACTAGTGATATTTTAGAAATATATGCAGCACCAGAAGATGGAAATCGAACACTCTTGTTAAGAATCTTAAATTGTGAATCAATAAACAAAATGCAGAATACAAAATTTTGTGAAATAGAGAAAGGTCAATATATAAAAATAGAAATTATTGGAGCGGATATACCGCTAATGGGAACGGTTGACTCCAGTTGCAGATTGACTTATCAGTCTTGCTTTTAAAACATCTGAATTCTTCAGAATTAAATGCAACTGACGTTACTACTTCACCTATTACCACTACCACTTTATCGACAGATACACAATATGATGTTGATACTTCTAAGTATGTAATTGCGGAAGAAGCTATAGAGGTAATTAGGCAAGATATAATTCAAAAGAAACTGGATATTGCTATATATATTCAGAATAATCATATCTTTTACATGGATTTCAAGCTAGAGTTCGATGAAGACAAGGAAATACAAAGAAATGAATATATCATACAGTATTACTTTATTCATATAAAGTCGAATACAAACCGAACAGGTTAACTTAATACTAACTTACAGCTAATGTGCATAACGCTACTCTTATCTTTTTCTTCCCACGAAGATAAAGACAGAGCAAAAAGCGTGGGCGACGATGAACAGCACACTCGATATTTGATGCTCGAATAAACAAGTGTCTGGGAATGTGCCGTGAGTGTATTCTTAATAATAAGTTACAGGTACGGATGTACGAAGTGTCGCTTACAATCCTATGTGACACCTCCCCCTACAAGTTTTTTGGTCCACCAAAAAAAGTATTTTACATTTTAAATGGGTCAACTATTGGTTTCGTTTTAATTACAATTTTAGTTTCCTTCTTCTTGCATTTAATAATTAAAATTACAATGATTGTTAATATTACTAAAGTAATAAATGACAAAGAAATATATTTGACAATTTTCGATTCATATTCGATGTACTTAATAGTTTCTCTATTATTGACCGTTTTCAGGTGGACTTCTTTAAGGCTTATATTCTTTATTTTTACGATATTTAACCTAAGTGATGGTAAAATAACTGTTTCACTAAATTCTTTTACACTGTTTGAAAATTCAATATTATTAGCACTTATTTTACAATTTCTAAATTTAACAACATTGTTTCCTTCTATAAATATTTTGTCGTATGTATTGCAATTTTGAAAAAGTTTTATCATTTTAATGTTTTTTTTTTTTAAATAGTATTTTCATTTATTTGATTTACAGATTCTTCTGTTTTTTAATAATAAGTTTCTTATACATTCATCGCCATGGAGTTTCAAATTCTAATTTTTTTGAATTATGTTGTTTGGATTTTTAAAGATGGTATTGTCTTTTATGATAATTTCTTGTAGATCCACATCGATTTCTTCTAGGTTATTATTAGAACAAGGTATTATGACAGCTTTCGAAAATATTTTAGTAGTAAAATTCGGTATTAACTGAACAAAAACTAATAAATTATCTTTAAATATTACACTGTTTCTAATATAAGGCATTGTGTTAAATGTTATTTTGTAGTCGGTTATTTCTTCGTTCGTTAGTATGTCATGTGCCAGCACGTCGAGTTTACTTAGTAGAATAATGTCTTCTATCCGTTCAATTTGTCTGTCAATTGCTGATATATCTGCGTAAATTTGTAATATCAGCTCTGATTGGCTTGCCAAAAGCATTTTTTTCGGTTATGTTCACTATTTCATATAAGTATTTGCTGAGTTCCTTTTGTCTGGTATTAATGTGGTCGGAAATTTCGCTAATGACTTTAATGAGGTTATTATTGACAACCACTTGTTTGTTGAGTTGTTCGGTCATTTGTTTGTCGTTCGTATCTAAGTTCTTTAAGTGATTGTAAATGTCTCTCAGAATCATCGTTATCCATAGTTCCTTCTAAATATTTCATCGCTTTTCCCCATAAGTTTATAAGACCACGTCGAACACAGTCTTTGTATATGTCTGGTATTATAGCATTGATATGTCTTTGGAGAGTCGATAGTTCTCTGTGCAGCATTTGATAGCTGTTGTCGTTTTTGTTTAATTCTAATTGATTCAGATTATTGTAAAGTACGTCTATTGCATCAGTATATTGAGTTAAATTTACTATGTGGAGTACCTTTGTGTAGTTGTTCACGGCTGGTATTTCCTCCGTTTTCAGTATTATGAACCCGTTTTCCGTAAGAATTGGTGTGATCTCCAGGTTTTGTCCTAAGGCGCTTGTCGTTATGAAATATAGGATTATTATTTCCATTCTCTGCAAAGAGTAGGATTTAAATTGAAGTGAATTATTGGTGTTAAGCTGTTTTGTGCAATATTTAGTTTGTCTTTTATTGCTATCGTCTATTATATATATCGAATCGATTTTGAACTTATTTAACTTTTTATATTTGGGGCTATTCTTTGTTATATTTCTACTTTTAACGATGTTATCTCTTTGTTGATAGCTATGGTCCTTAGTTTCATTTAATTTATCTATTCGTTTTACTTTTTCATTATTAAAAAATATTAATATATTGTAGCATAATAACAACTACGCTCCCTAAAAGTATGATGCAACAAATACCGAAGTGTCTTTTCATTCTGGCAGAATTTTGGTTCGAAGTGTCCTTTCATTCGAGGTTCGTGTCTGCGATGAAGTCTCCACAGTTCATGTCAACGAAAGAGACGGATAATATCACGGATAAGAGGGAATTATAACTGCAAGAATTATTACATCAGAATTTCTCTTGTTCCAGTGGTCGAAGAATTTGCTAGAAGTTTCTGGCTATCAGAAACTTCTGCTATATAAGGACAGATGGCGATTGAGAAAGGGCAGTAGTTTTTAAACTGTGTCGAAGAGATTAGAAAAGTGATAATGGACGAAGTTGTAATTTTATGATAAATTGGAAGTTGAGATTTAACAAGAAGAAGTAATTAGTTTGGATTTGTGAATTAAGTAATTGAAAGGAGATAAAGTGATTTGAGAGGACAGAGACCTTGTAAGAAAAGAATTGCGAAGAATAGTATAGTGTGAACCTGAATTGTTCTATAGACTAGAAAATAAAGAAATAATTTCACAGAATATTGTTTTATCTACTCGAGCCGTAGCTCGCATATTACAATATCTTAGGGTTCTTTGGAAAAATCAACAACCCGTTTGAATAGTTAACACGTTTATTATGTAATATTTATGGCTGACACATCCGATTCCCTTCGCTTTCAAAAGAAGACTAACTTACAAAGGAGTTGAAATTCAATTATTTAAGGAAATAGATACATGTGTATGAGTGTATGAAAGTTAGAACAGTTTGTACGATATGCACAATTGTATATAAAGGATCGCGTGACGAAGTTTATGTATGCTGTTTGGATCGTACGATCATGTTTTATATATTTATGTATTATAGAAAATAAGGTATGTTTTCGTTTATGGGGTGATTTTTTTCAACATCTTCGGCCCGGGGCGAAATAGTTAACTCCAGTGGATATAGGAGTTGAACTGGTCTTCGGAATCTGCTACCATCACCGCAACGTACTTCACATGCTCGCGCCTTTCCATCTCTGCCTGGAAAAATTCGCTCTACGATGACCATCTTCCATTGAATACGAGATAGTGCTGGATAAGCAGACAACAAGACGACATCACCTTCGTTAAGCGGCACTGATGTTTTGACTTAGCTGTGACGAAAAGAATGTAAAAGCTGTAAATATTCTGTTCGCCACCTTTTGGTAACCCTCGCGCTGTACTTCATTCTATGTTTCCATAGCTATTTTATACTCGAATCGGTTACAACCTGATTAGGAGTAGAGTGAATAGACGTAGACCAACCCAAGAGAAACTTCGCCTCCCCACCAAGGTGCTCGCTCCACAATAAAGCTCCACTTTATTCGCTTACTTGACAAAAAATCCAGAACGATATCATTGTTAAGTATGTTTTGAGTTTTACTTAGTTCCAGAACTGCTCTTCTATAGAGGCCCAGCAAAATCGATGCCCACGTTATCGAACGGTTTAAATAAGGTGATTCTGTGAACTGGCAGGGGTGCAAACGGTTGGTTGGCTGGTTGACCTAATACTTTCTTACACACAATGCAGTTCCGTATTCTCTTCTTTACAATTTGACGACCTCTGACAATCCAAAACGAGCTCTCAATTTAGTAAGAACGAGACTTACCCCTCCATGACAGGTCAACAGATGACGATCATAGACGATTAGGGCAGTAACATGATGCTCAGCCGGTAGTATTATGGGATGCTTAAGGTCGAAAGTTTCTTCTAGCATTTGGATTCTCCCACCCACTCGTAATAGTCCGTGTTCGTCAAGAAAAGGTGACAGTTCAGAAAGTCTTGACGAAGATTTTAGCTCTGTTTGCTTCTGCAAGTATCGTACATCGTTAGTAAATTTTATCAATTGTACATACCTGACCCAGTAGCGATCAGCAATTTCCAGTTCAAGTCCAGATAAACATGGCCCGTGTACTCTCTCCTTAGAGCGGCAATGACTGATGAAGCGTAGAACCCAGCATGTTACTCTTAACAACTTCGACCAGCTATTGATTTTTTCGCAACACAAAATTGGCTCTTCTACTTGCTGCAGTCGAACGTCGGTTTCTATCAATAACATTGTGTTGAGTTCAAGTCCCTCGTTGCATTGTTGTTTGGTATCAGTGGTATCGTTAAGCCAATCAGGACCTCGTTCCCACAGCAGAGACGCTACAAGCTTCTCACCAGAAATACCACGGGTAATTAAGTCAGCAGGGTTACTTTTCCCCGAGCAATGGCTCCACTGTTGTATATCCGTGTGACGACGAATCTCCATGACGCGACTTTGAACATATGGTTTCCAGCGTTGCATTTGACCATAAATCCAATTCAAAGTAATTTTTGAATCGGTCCATAAAAAGTATTTGTGTGTTGGAATCAGTAGAGTTCTTTTTAAATAAGCGCATAACCGGGCTGCAACTAGAGCAGCTATTAACTCCAGCTTTGGCAAGGTGAGTTCATCCAAATCGTCCTCCTTTAGCAGTGCGACTCGACTCTTAGCACACATAAATGATGTTGTACCCACCCCGTTGTCATCTACTGTTTGAAGGTATGCTACTGCTCCATAGGCTTTAATACTGGCATCAGCAAAGATATGACACTGGAGGTTATTTGAAACTGAGGATGATTGCACTGATCTGGGTAGAGACATATCCTTCAACTGTAAGACGTTGTGAAGGCACTCGTTCCATTGCAGCATCATATCCGGTGGTAGGACCTCATCCCAGGTTAATTTCTTTCACTAGGCCGCTTGGAATAGTATCTTCAATTTTATTATGGTGGGACACACAATACCTAGAGGGTCGTAGACTCTGGCAATCGCTAGTAAAATGTTACGTTTTGTTCCTCTGGACAGATTTGACTCAAGAAAATACTGCACAGAATCTAAAGGCACTGCTAATTCGTCGCTAAATACCGACCACTTCAAACCCAAAACCTTTTGAGTAAGTTGGAACTCCTGAGAACCAGCCGCACTTCGAATTGCCGCATTGTTAGAATGCCACTTCCTGAGATTCATGGAAGCTCTTCCCAGAATATCAACAGCCTGAATGAATAGTCTGACACCTTCTGTTTCCGAATCGACACTAACGACCAGGTTATCCACGTAAAAACCCTGTTAAAGTATCTGGCAGGTTTCAGGAAATTGTTGCTGTTCCTGTTCCAAATGGACACGTATCGCTGCAGAGAGAAGGAAAGGACTACAATTAACACCAAAAGTTACCCTGGTCATACAAAAGTCCTTATAGCTCTGTTGTTCGCCTGCTTCCGCCAACGTTGAATACCATAGGAATCGGTGCGAATCTCTATCGGCCTCGTTCAAAATTATTTGGAGAAATGCTTTTTCTATGTCTGCTACGATACCGATTCGACCCAGGCGAAGATTAAGGAGAATGCTGAAAACGTCAGGCAGTAGGTTCGTTCCCGTAAAAAGCTGCTCGTTCAATGAAGGAGTATCTTCTGTATGGCTGGAAGCGTCAAACACTACACGTAACTTGGTTGTGCTACTGGTGTCCTTGTAGACTGGTCGATGAGGAAGATATATTGTTCTACCCGAAGCTGCTTCTGTGGTATACTTTATTGGCTCTGCTATGCCTTCGTCTATCATCTGACGGATTGCCAGATCGTATTCTTTTAATTTGCCCGGATCCCTAGATAAACGTTTCGCTAAATGGCTCAAACGACTTACCGCAAGCGCTCGGTTGTCTTCGAACACCAGGTCTGGATCCTTCCAAGGCATAAGGGCTTCATAGCGAGCTCCGACTTTCTTCAGGTACCTTGCTGTCATTTCTGCGGTCAGGTGTGTCTTCTCCTTTTCTTCCCCTCGAATTCCGATATCCTCCAGGGACCAAATCGCTGACAGGTCTGCATTACTATAAGTTGGCAAGCTCACCACGTTTGTTACAATAGAAGAATGTGCACAATCAACTTCGGCACCGTCATCCGCCGAAGAGTAAAGTCCTTGAAGCGTCCATCCAAAAATGGTTTCGATCACTCTCAGTCGCGGTGATAGGCGTCGTTGTTTACCACTGACCACATCCCAGTAAAAATTGGACCCAATGAGCAAGCTCAGCCCATCAACAACTTCCACATCAACAGCCACGCGAACTGCCAATGTGAACTTTCGAAATAGACGACAAGAACTATCTGGAACTTTCAGAACGTCGACACATATTTCCGGCACTGCAACCGCTTCCACCACAGTCTTCTTGTTGTTGTACTGGCTTTTAAGTAACATTTGCACTTTCTTAAATATTGTTGATGTTTGATCGTGACCTTTTGCACCAAAAGGGATAATAGCCATTTCCACCACACCACTGTATGCCAGATTCAGTTTTTCCACCAGACTTTCTTTTATATATGTATGCTGACTACCGCCGTCAATGATTACGCGAATTACAATTTGGGTTTTAGCGCTGGCTGCAATTACTCGCGCTGTCTTTAAAAATACATTTGAAGAATTAAACGCATGGGTATACGCGCAGAGATTACATCCTGTTTCTTTATTATTTTGGGTTCTTTTTTTTAATGGGTCACACATTGGCGTAATATGCCGACCGGCACAGTAACTGCACTTTAAATAGTTCGCACTTCTACACTTCCTCGATGAATGACCTACCTTCGTGCACCGAAAATATCTGTTCGCTTTAATGAGTATATCTCGTTTTTGTTTCACACTCATTTCCTTTTTGCACTCTTTCGTCATATGATTCGTTCCGTTGCAAAATATACATGCTTCATTGCTGTTGTTCACTCCTAATAGACTCGCAGCAGTTGATGGCGCAGCTGACTTTGCATGTGAGGGGAGAGGGGTTATTTTACCCTTTCCCAATGACTCTACCTCTTTCTTTAAGAACCGCAAGGTATTTTGTATATACGAATCGATCATGTCACAAAGGGTTGATTGTGCTGGTGTGTCCTCATGCTGCGTTATACTCTCATCGTCTTCTTGTAATTTCTCTTCCATCGAACGATGATAATCTACTCGTAGATCTGCTGGTAAACAACGTAAGAGTATGGACTTCAGCATGACACGATATTGATTCGATGGTATTTGTAATGCTGTCAAAGATCTTATGGATGTAGTGATGGTGTTATATAAACTTCTTAACCCAACGACGTCAGACTTTGCCGTAACTGGACGCAAGTTTAATAATTTCTGCATATAGGTATCTATAAGTTTTTTCGCAGTTACCGTATTGTTCTAGTAGCAAGGAAACCGCTGCATCATAGCAATGCGCCGATGGAGTAAATCCTGTTATCGTGCATTTGGCCGCTCCATACAATGCTCCTTCTCAATATTGAAATTTGTCTGTAGCAGTGAGGTCATCATTCCCATGTATGACCGCATTGAATTGGTCCCAAAAGGGCAACCAATCCCTCAATTCACCACCGAATTTTTTAAGTTCCAATTTTGGTAATTTCACGGCTGATGTATGCTTAGGGGAATTCGGGGTGATGGGCTCTTTAGGACACTCGGTATTCTTTAACTTATCGCGCACTCTTTTTAAACGATTTTTTAAACGCGTGATTGTCGACACCGCCGTGTCTTAAATATTAATATATTGTAATATACGAGCTACGGCTCGAGTAGATAAAACGATTTTCTGTGAAATTTATTTCTTTATTTTCTAGTCTATAGAACAATTCAAGTTCACACTATACTATTCTTCGCAAATTCTTTTTCTTACAAGGTCTCTTTCCTCTCGCCTTACTTTATCTCCTTTCAATTACTTAATTCACAAATCCAAACTAATTACTTTTTCTTGTTCACTCTCAACTTTCAATTTATCACAAAATTACAACTTCGCCCATTATCACTTTTCCAATCTCTTCGCCACGGTTCTAAACCAACTGCACCCTTGCGATCGCCATCTGTCCTTATATAGCAGAAGTTTCTGAAAGCCAGAGACTTCTAGCAAATTCTTCGACCACTGGAACAAGAAAAATTCTGATGTAATAATTCCAAGATGTCAATCATTTCTTGCAGTTATAATTCTTTCTTATCCGTGATATTATCCGTCTGTTTCCAGACATGAACTGTGGAGACTTAACCGCAGACACGAACCTCGAATGAAAAGACACTTTGGAATGGGCTGGAGGAGCGTAGTTATTATTCTACATTATTGTAGCATAATTTTAGGAGATGTTACACTGCCCCCCTCTTAGACTTGTTCGTCCCGAACAAGTGCGTCATCCCTTTGGCCATTGTATCGACTCAGTCGGTCCACATGAACCACTTTCATTTTGGCCCTTGGTCCTCGCTGGATGCGGTAGACAACATCGTTGATGCGGGTTATTATTCTGTAGGGACCCTCCCAGTTCTGCTGCAACTTAGGTGATTTCCCCTTTTGGCGATGGGGATTATACAGCCAAACTAGATCTCCTTCCTGGAATCCTGACGTTGTTGCCTTGGCATCATACCTGGTATTCATGCGGTCGCTCGTTATCTTAATCTGGCTTCTGGTCCTTTGGTGTATGTCCCTAAGCCTTTCCCTAAGGTCCGTCACGTACTCTTCTTCATTTCTGGGCTCATTGGTAGGAGATCCAAATTTCACCTCACGCTGAACGTCGAGTAGTGCTATGCACGGCACTTCTATAGGCCATCAAAAACAGGGGAATCTACTGGTCCCAATCCCGTTGGTAGTCACCTACGACCTTCGAGAGATGAAACGCTCCACCATACCGTCCGACTGTGGATGAAGCGGGGTTGTCCTTGTCTTTTTGGTTCAGAGTAGTTGACACATCTCTTGGAAGATTCTTGACTCGAAGTTCCGCCCTTGGTCAGAATGCAATTCCAAGGGCACACCGAATCTGCTAACCCAATTGTAGACGATCTGCTCCGCCACGGTTCTGGCTTCCTGGTTAGGGATCGGAAACGCTTCCGGCCACTTACTGAAGTAGTCCATCACTACGAGTATATACCGATTACCATTGTCGATTTCCGGAAAGGGCCCTGCGATGTCAATGGCGATTCGTTCGAAAGGTGCTCCCACGTTGTATTGGTGCATTATACCTCGAGTTTTGATTCTCGAACCCTCGCTAGCTGCACACACGTCGCATTTTCTGCACCAGTCTTCGATATCTTCCTTCGCTTTTAACCAATAAAAACGTACATTTTCTAGCATCTTATTCACTCCCAAGTGGCCTCCGGACGCCCCGCCATGCATTTCCTGTAACACCTCCTTGACCCTCGTCCGCGTTACGACAAGCTGCATTACAAACGACTTTCCGTCGGAGGATTCCCATTTTCTTCTCAGAACACCTTCTTGGACATGGAGGGAGTCCCACTGCGCAAAATATGCCTTTAAGGTCGGGCTTCTGTGAGAGATGTCCTGATGATCCGGTTTCTCCATGTTCTCCTTCCAGGCCAGAATCGGCTCGATATCCGGGTCTTCCTTCTGAGCGCTCCGGATCTCATCTACGCTCTAGCCGGCAATAGGTTCGGCTCTCATTCTTTGGATGAAAACCAGCTCCCGTTCTTCCTGACGCGCACAATGTTTACAACCCGTTCTGCATGATCTCCGGGACAGTGCATCCGCATTAGAGTGGAGTTTTCCTTTACGATGCTGTATTTCGTAGTCGTAGATTTGCAGCCTTTCGATCCATCTTGCGACCTGACCCTCAGGACTCTTGAACTGTAATAGCCATTTTAAGGCTGCATGGTCTGTGCGAAGAACGAACTTTCTCCCATAAAGGTATTTGTGAAAATGGTTCGTAGCCAAGATCAAAGCTAGAAGTTCCCGCCTTGTCACGCAATAGTTCCTCTCTGACTTAGAGAGCACCTTGCTGAAGTACGCGACCACCTTCTCTTAGCCATCATACACCTGGGAGAGTACGGCTCCTACCCCGACATTACTAGCATCTGTATCTACAATGAACGTTTCCCCGGGAGTGGAGTAAGCTAGTATCGGGGCATCGCATAGCCGTTGTTTAAGTGCCTTGAAGCTCTTCTCGCACTCAATTGACCAGTTGAATTGTTTCCCCTTTTCCGTCAACTGGTGCAGGTTCTTTGCGATCCAGGCAAAATCCTTCACGAACCGTCTTTAGTAGGTGACTAGGCCCAGGAAGCTCCTTAGTTGGTGTTTGTCTTTGGGGACTGGCCAGTTTTTCACCGCTTCGACCTTCTCTGGATCGGTTCTCACTCCTTTCGCTGAAATTATGTGTCCCAGGTACTTGACTTCCGCTCTAAACAGGGCGCACTCCTTGGGGTTGAGCTTCAGGTGGGCACTTCGAAGCCTTTGAAACACATCCCTTAGATTGTCTCGGTGTTGCGCAAACGTTTTTCCTACGACGATGACATCATCCAAGTATACCAAACAGGTTTTCCATGTTAACCCTTGCAGGACACATTCCATCAAGCGCTCGAAAGTCGCCGGAGCATTGCACAGTCCGAATGGCATTACCGTGAATTGCCATAGCCCATTTCCTGCGGTGAAGGCGGTTTTCTCCCGGTCTTCTGGATGGATCTGTACCTGCTAGTAGCCACTCTTCAAGTCGAGAGTGGAAAACCATCGGGCTCCTGATAGTGTGTCTAGCGTGTCGTCAATCCGTGGAAGAGGATAGCTGTCTTTCTTGGTGACGTAATTGAGCTGCCGATAGTCCACGCAGAACCGCGTGCTGCCACCTTTCTTCTTAACCAGTACAACCGGTGATGGCCACGGACTTTTGGAACTTTCAATCAGACCTTCTTTCTCCATCGCCGACACCATCTCTGCAACTTCTGTCTGCTTTGCCAATGGAAGGCGCCTAGCAGGCTGACGAATTGGTCTAGTATCACCAGTGTCTATTCGATGTTGTACCAGGTGCGTTCGGCCGTATTCTCCGTCCTGTGAGGCAAATACATCAGCGTACTCATTGATAAGATTCTCTGCCATAGTTCGCTGCTCCTGATTCAGCTCACTGGACTGGAGAATCGTCTCTCTCGTTTCCGCTGTCCAAAGTGATGGGAGAGGTTTTGGAGCATCACGTTCAGATATTGTTGCGACGGCGGTAATCGGCGTGCATTTTCCAGTCACATCCCCTCGCCTTAGTTTTACAGTGTGTGGTCTTGCGTTCAAAACCCTCACTGGAACCATGGTGTTCTTTGGTTCGACTAACGTCTTTCCCACGATGTAGTCTTGAGAATTCTTCTCTGGGTCTGGTTCTACTATGTAGAATCGGTGGCTCCCAAGATCACCTTCCAGCTTTGTCCAAATGATTGTCTCTGAAGACGGCGGCAAAACTTCGTCTTTGCTGATGACTGTCCTGAGAGTTGCGGCATTCTCATTTCCGTACACCATCGGAATCTCCACATTTCGATACCTCAGTACTTGCATCCCGATGTCCAAGATTACTTCATTTGCTTTCATGAAGTCTACACCGATGATGCACTCGTCGCATATATCTGCCACCAGAAACGCATGGGAGAACGTCAGTCCCGCCAGAGTAATCGTAAGACGAACTTCTCCAAACACCTTCGCCGTTTCCCCTGTTGCAGTCTTCAGGCAGTAGCTGTTGGTGTTGTACAGCCAGGAGCTTTTGACGATATCTCTTCTTACAATGGAGGCAGTGGCACCTGTGTCGATGGTGGCTACGCACTACTTCTTGTTGATTAGTGCCTCCACTGTCAGGCTCTTGTTACCCCGTTTGGTTTGCGAAACTTGAATTGTGGTCCTGGAGGCCTCGATTCCAGTAATCAACTTCTGCCCCGCGAAGTTGGTCCTTACGCATTTCCCGACTGCTGGTTTTGGGAAGTCTGACCGACAGGATTCTTCCTCTCTGCTTCTCCTACTTCCGCAATGTGGACAATTTCCTCGTCTAGGTGCACTTCTGCACTGGCGTTGTAGGTGTCCGGTTTGGTTGCAATTCCAGCAACGGATTTGACTTCCGCGAACTTTGTCTTCATCCATGACGGCTGTTCTCTGGCATGAGCATTCCACGACGGACATTTCCCTGACACGGTGTATTCCCTGGTATGCTTGGTCCGCAGCCTTCATTGACAAAGCGAATGCCAATGTCTCGGGGAGTGTTCGCTTTTCAGCCATCCTTACAGCCATTTGCAGTTGTCTGTCCTCTATGGCCTGAATAAAAGCTTCCACCGCCATTTCGTTGATAAGCTCCTCACCGGCTTTAGGGTATGAAAGATGGGCTAGTCGCTCTATATCCGCTTGCAACTGTTGGAGCGTTTCCCCCTTTTCTGGACTCGACTACGCAGCTGAACCCTGTACACCTGCTGCATGTGTTCATCCCCAAACCGCATTTCGATAGCCTGAACCAGAGAGTCGTAGTTCTGCTGTTTATCTTCCGGGATGGTCTGCAAGAGCTCCGCAGCTGGACCCCTCAGTGCAAGCGTGAGTGCAATAGACTTCTCTTCATCGTCCCAGCTATTGGTCATTGCGGCCGCTTCGAATTGCCTCTTATAAATTGGCCATGATGTTTGACCATCGAAGATAGGAGGCTGCATCTCCTTTCTTCTCAGACCGTCAGTGGAATATTCCCGTGCTTTCTGTCTCTTCACGTTGCTGAGTTCCCTAGTAAGATTTTCGACTTGCTTTCCTACTTTTTCGAACTGGTCTCTATCTTCCCGAACTGAGTTTCATGCTTCTCAAAGTTTTCATCGAATCTAGTTTCGACTTTTTCGAGTTGCATCTCGACCTTCCCGATTTTCTCTTCGATCGCTTCGAATTTGGATTCCAAGTTCTTGTTTTGCTCATCAAGTTTGCTTTCCAGAGCATCTATGGAATTCTTTTGTTCGTCCATTGCTTTCTTTTGTTCGTCCATTGCTTTCTTTTGGTCGTCCAGCTTAAGTTCTATAGAATTCCTTTGGTCTTCTATTGCTTTCTTTTGTTCGTCCATGACTAACTTAAGTTGCGGGAGCAGACTTGTTATACCCGGGTCGGCTGCTATACTTGCTGGTTCCTCTTCCACGTCAAACTCTACGTCATGCGGATTTTCACCTTCCTGCGTTACTGCTTCTTCCAAACGAATCAGTAGGGCATCTTTTCCCCCAGTTGTGTCGAGGTTCCGATTACTGATTTCTGCCTTTAGTTGAGTTATAGTTAGTTTTCCCAATTTGCGACCCATTTTGCGCAACTAATTAACTCAACACAGAAATGGTTTTTTTTTTTTTTTTTATTGTGCAATTTCACACCACGGAAATAGTTATTCACAGAATAAGTTTTATCCCACTTCTGACACCAATGTAATATGCGAGCTACGGCTCGAGTAGATAAAACGATATTCTGTGAAATTTATTTCTTTATTTTCTAGTCTATAGAACAATTCAAGTTCACACTATGCTATTCTTCGCAAATTCTTTTTCTTACAAGGTCGCTTTCCTCTCGCCTTCCTCTCTCCTTTCAATTACTTAATTCACAAATCCAAACTAATTACTTTTTCTTGTTCACTCTCAGCTTTCAATTTATCACAAAATTACAACTTCGCCCATTATCACTTTTCCAATCTCTTCGCCACGGTTCTAAACCAACTGCACCCTTGCAATCGCCATCTGTCCTTATATAGCAGAAGTTTCTGATAGCCAGAAACTTCTAGCAAATTCTTCGACCACTGGAACAAGAAAAATTCTGATGTAATAATTCCAAGATGTCAATGCAGTTATAATTCTTTCTTATCCGTAATATTATCCGTCTCTTTCTAGACATGAACTGTGGAGACTTAACTGCAGACACTAACCTCGAATGAAAAGACACTTTGGAATGGGCTGGAGGAGCGTAGTTATTATTTTACATTATTGTAGCATAATTTTAGGAGATGTTACAATATCTTAGGGTTCTTTGGAACCCACAAAGGAAAAAGAGGCAACAACCCGTTTGAATAGTTAACACGTTTATTATGTAATATTTATGGCTGACACGTCCGATTTTCTTCTCTTTCAAAAGAAGACTAACTTACAAAGGAGTTGAAATTCAATTATTTAAGGAAATAGATACATGTGTATGAGTGTATGAAAGTTAGAACAGTTTGTACGATATGCACAATTGTATATAAAGGATCGCGTGACAAAGTTTATGTAAGTTATAAAATAATAGATTGAACCTTTAAAAAAAAAATATTTTCTTCTGGCAGTTTGCCAGTCCTTTATTCTGTAAATCAAACTTAAGACTAAACCTATACTAGAACTTCACATGCATTTATTGATTATCTAATTCTATGTCAGCGGAATATTGACTGCGGCTGTAAGTTCAGTTGACGATTTCCACGAATTGCTTTCCGTTGCCGATCGCAATAATTTCCAGGTATTTTGTCTGGGCGGAAATTAGGTCGTGTGAACGACTGCCTGGTGCACTTGCTGAAAGTTAATTTGTTTCGCGTTAACTCTTCCCCCTTTAAATGCGATAGTCCTCAATCGCTTAGAAGTAAGGAATGTCATTGAACTTAGTTCGTGCAGTAGTGGAGTCATCTGCTTTTGGTACGTCTTCGATAGGCGGAGGGATTTCAATGGTTGTCATCTCTGGTTGCTGAATAACTATTTTCGTGTTTCCCCGTTTGGTCAAGATTTTACGAGCTGCTATGATTGCGAGGAAGATGCCAATGAAGGTGATTGTCCCATAGTTGATGATTGTTTGTGATTCACTTTCAAATTGGAGTAGCTGAATCTCTTTTGTGTTGTTGATGTGCATCTCGCCCATCATCTCGAGGGATAGTAGTCTGTGGAACGTATTTTCCTTTGGAGTTTGCTGTAAGATCGCTGGGAGGATGGTGTGTGTGGATGCTTCTTGCGCAATGAATATTCTATTGTTGATGGTGATATTGGTTTTTTGATACTTGATGAGAAAGGTACCAGTAAGATTCCGTAGTGTGGCTTCAGCTTCGAGGGTCCCGTTGAAGTCATTCAGCAGTATTATTCCAGGTGTTATTTCGTCAATCATAGGGATGTGCTGACTGTTCATTAAGTTACATGTGGCTATTTTGCTATTTAACAAATTTGGGATGCATGTGGAGTTTATAAGATCTACAAGGTTATTTTTATTACAAATTGAGATATAATTAATCGATTTACATTCGTTAACTAGTCCAAAAATTTCTTCTCTATTTCTTAGAACTTCTTTGTAATTTATTTCTATTGCTATGCCTTTCTTTTTGACAGGCTTAAGTAAAATTTTATCGTAAATGTACGAATCAGTTATTGGAATATTAACAATGTACAAAATAGAAATTGAATTGGTTATTATTTTGATTTCAGCAAAGTTTAGAGCTTCTTCTATACTGGAAAACGGAACATTTTCTACATTCAATGTGTTAATGGCTAGGCTTATTTCTTCTTTCGATAAAACGAGTGAATTGACAATTCCTAATTTTGCCCAATGAATTGCTAAATTAATGTTTTGTAATTCTTCTTTTACAATTTTCAATTTATATTGAGTCTCGGATACAATTTCTTTGTTGATGTATTTGTTCTCTCTTAACATTGCTTCGATTTCATTCGTGATTTTGGTTAAATTATTAAGTCTTTCATTGTGTAATTTATTTATTATAACTTGATTATTAGAGTAAACAAGTAAATTGTTCTTTTTGCGTTTTATTGTTATAAAGTCGTCGTGGTCCGGATTACCGGCAATCCACTTCCACGTTGAACCTATGAAATCTAAGGACCTTTTCACTTTTTTTTGCTTAAGGTTATGGATCAGGGTTTGAATTTGTTGGTATTCATGGGATAGGTAGGGAAATAGGGGATCGTTTTTTGTTGAGTTTAGTTCAAGCGTCGGGGCAATGTTGGTCACAAATTGGTCGTACTGGTCAAGGTCAATTTCGTGGATCAGCTTAAAGTTTCCGTTCTGTATTTTTACTTATCCGGTGTGCAGTGAAACAAACTGAGAATTCGAGAAATCTAAAATTTGGATTTCTCCTGTTACGACATGTAGCGCAAGTCTGAAATAAAAAGGGGTAGAAGTGTCGGTCAGTTTCGTATATTGCTTTTATGAACGGTTTTCCCTGATTCTGTTATTACCGTCGTGTTCTTGTCTTCTTTAACTATTTCTTTTTTGTATCGGAATGTTAATTTTGACCCTAGTCTCTTATTGTGCTTAACGAAAATTACATCTCCTGGATTATAAGTCTTACTTGGTTGACGTTTTTTATTATGGTATTCAATATCTTTTCGTTGTTTCTGTGTAATCTTTTCGATGTTTTGTTGGCGGGTTCTTTCGAATTCTTCAGGGGTTATTCTAGGGCTTCGGCCAAGGAAAAGCTCAACTGGTTTTTTACCAGTTGTGGAATGGACTGTGAAATTATATTCGTTTGTTGCTCTTTCGAGCAGTTCTTCAAAGGAGCGAGGGGTCTGTTCAGCTTTAAGGCATCGCATGATTTCAGAAAGAGTCGAATGAAAGCGCTCAATCTGTCCATTTACCTCACTTTTGTATGGTGGTGTTTTATAAATGCGTATTCCTAATTCATCCTCCATCATGGAAGTAATTGATGCAGAATTTAAAGCTTTTTCGTTGTCAATGACTACATTTTCAGGAATGCAAAATGAGAACAGCATTTCTCGAAGTGGTTGCCTGATGTCTGTTATAGCTCTCGATTGGATTATTTTAGTTTTAGCAAATTTAGTAAGTTTGCATATGGCAGTTAACACTAATATTTTTTCCGTTGAAAAAATATCAAAGTGCACAGTGTGGCCAGGATAGGTTGGGATAGGAGTTGGTTCAAGGATGGGTTTGTTTGGGTGTCGTTCGTACTTGTTTGTTTTGCATGTGTGGCAATTTTTGACTAATCTTTTAATCTTTGCTGCCATGCGTGGCAAGTAAAAGTTTTCAAGCAGTTGCTTGCGGTTTTCCTCTGGATTTCGATGTGCTCTTCGATGAATTTTTAGAATTTTGTCCTCTTGCTCAGTTTCGTTCGTAATGTCTTTAACCATTGTCTGGGTAAACCTAACTTTGTAATTTGCGAAATGTAATGGATAAATGTTCTGTATTCGTCCCATAACTTCTTCTTTTGTGAGTAACCCGTTTATTGTACTGGGGTCAAGGAATTTTTTGAATATATTGATGATGTCGGTGTCAGTATAACTGGGCTGAATGAAAATATGCCTATGATAGGTTGGGAATGGAATAAGGAATTGGTGATTCGTCTCATTTCCGATTTTGAGGATCAGTTGATTGCGGAAAACGTTAATGGGTGTTTCTACTGTTGGTATCAAATTATGTGATGAACTGTCATCACTGTGCTGTGTCATTGTCATTGAATTTATTTGTGTTTCTTTTCGAAGTCGTGATAAAGCGTCGGCAACTACATTTGACCACCCTGGTTTGTACGTCAACTCATAGTTGTATTCCTCCAGGATGGCCTTCCACCGCTTCATCTTGTGGTTTGTGTTCTTATGACTCAGCGCATACGCCAATGGCTGATGGTCGGTATAGATTTTCACTTTCTTCGATCCGTAAAGGAAATTCCTAAGCGAGTTGAGAGCCCAGATGATGGCAAGCATCTCCTTCTCGTTAGTGGCGTAACTCTCCTCTGTTTTGTTTAATGTCCTTGATAAAAATGTGATTGGTTTGCTGTCCTGAGATAGTACAGCACCGATCGCATAGTCGGAAGCGTCTGTGGTAAGTTCAAAGTCTTTGTCGAAATTTGGGTAAGTAAGAATAACTTCTTTTGAAACTAAAGATTGTTTGATTTTCTGAAAAGAGTTTATGGCTTTTGTGTCTAGTTCAATTGCTTTATTCCTAGAGAGTTGCTTGGACACGCGTCCGTCTTCCCCTCTCAAAAGGGATGTCAGGGGTTTCGCTATCTTGGCGTAGTCCATGATAAAACGGCGATAATATCCTGACATTCCTAAGAATGACCGCAAGTCTTTAAGAGTTTTAGGAACTGGTAGTTCAGCAATGGCCTGAACCTTTTTAAGGTTGGTCTTAATTCCATCTGTATCGATAACGAATCCTAGGAATTCTACTTCCTTTTGAAAAAATTCGCATTTATCTAGCTGGATCTTCATGTTGGCACGCTCTAAGGTATCAAACACGGCTTCAAGGTTATTGAGATGTTCGGTTTTATCTTTGCCGAAGATGACAATGTCATCAATGTAAACATAACACCGTTTACCAATATGTTCTCTTAAGATGTCGTCAAGAGCTCTTTGAAATACCGCTGGAGCATTTTTTAAACCAAAGGGAAGTCTGGTGAATTCGAACTTCCCGTTATTAACGGAGAAAGCCGTTTTTTCAATATCAGACTCTCTAAGTTTAATCTGGTGGAAACCGCTCTTGAGATCTATTATCGTGAACCACTTATTGTTACCGAGATTAGCGAGAACTTCATTGATCTCTGGGATAGGGTACCTATCCGCAATGGTGACCGAATTCAGTTTCCGATAGTCGATAACCATGCGATACTTTCTCTCTCCGGAGGCGTCCATTTTCTTGGGGACGATCCATACCGGGGAGTTGTAAGGTGACTTGGATGGTCGGATAATACCATCTTCCAGCAGGCTGGCTATTTGTTTCTCCACCTCTTCCTTAAGTGCTCTTGGATACGGGTACGATTTTGAATAGACTGGTTGACTAGTTGTGGTTCGGATTTCACCTTTAACAATTGTCGTATACGTCAGTTTCTCGTCTGGGTCAGAAAAGAGTTTAGTGTAAGAATTGATAGTGTTGGTAAGTTTAGCAGATTCTTCTTCGCTTAAATGGGGGGTTTTAATGTTTACATTATTGACAGTTTCTGTTATATGTTGTTTGAGAGGTATGAAAATGTTGGGGTGAATTATCATATGATTTTCTTTGGTGTGAATGACAGCGTTTAATTTCCTCAACGTGTCATTACCAATTATACCATCAAATGAGATAAGGCTGGGGAGTATAAAGAGTTGTAATTTTTCTATGCTGGGGTCTAGGAGTTGAATAAAACAATGATGAGTGATTTTTATATTTCCTCCGACTGAATTGGCATAAAAGCTTCTTTCATTCGGAAGAGGGTTTCGGATGTGACGGGGTTGAATATAATTTTTACTTGACCCCGTGTCAATAAGAAATTTAAGCGTCTGTCCACTCTTCGCGACATGTTCGAAGTTTAAGACATAAGTGCAGAGCCTGAGGTAGGTCTGCAGGTTCCCTTATGCTAAGCAATCTAGGAAGGTCACCCTTCAAACCTCTCACGAAGGTATCGAGTGCCTTGTCGCGGTAGCATTGAGTCATGTTGATTAATGATTCTTGACTCATTTCTAGAGAACCTTACTTATTTAAGATTAAAGATAAATGGTGATAGACCGTTTGATAGAATTCGGGTATCGAGCTGTTACCCTGTACAAGAGTGGTCATCTGATATTCAAGGGTGCCTAGGTCCCTCTTGTCCGCGTAGTGTAGGGTTAAGCATTTGGATATCTTATCTCAACTTAAGGGGGTGTTATAGGATTCTAAGGCTATGTCTGCATGACCTGTTATTTTATTCCTAATGACGGACAGTATCCCGTAATATTTAGGAGTGCCTTTCAAATGTTCGTAGATTTTGAGAATGCGCTCCACACTCTTTTTCCAGGAGTCGAATTCCTGGGCTTCTCCGGAAAAGTCCCGAAGGCTTTTCACTACGTCCGGTATTTTGTCCATGTCAGACAGGTTTCTATCGTTAGTTACGTTAATTGGTTGGTCGATGTCGTTGTTTATGTCTGAAGCGGGATTCATAATTGAATTGAATAGCTGACGTCCTTGGATCTGTAGTGTTTGTGCCACTAGATTTGTTATGAGCTGTATCATTTCGTCATTAACTTGGTTCTGAATGGGGGGAGCGGGGGGAGCAGCGGCATTTTCTGCCGGTATTTCCAAGCGAGCAGGTCTTATTAGATTACTTGGGTTCGACATTTCGATCTTAGTATCTTCGGAATCGAGATTAAAATTGAGGCAGTGGTAAGAAAAACTGGGTCTTAGTTAATTACTTATCGATATTAAATCTAAATTGGGATTGAACAATAATTAAGAGAATGGAGTGTCTTGTTCTTATATGTTCTGAATTTGAACAATGATTGTCTTTAAGAAATTTGTATGAAAGGTGAGTCTTAGCTTTATAAATTTGAATTTAAACAGTGATTTTAATAGTATTTTGGTTTTATAGGTTTTGAATTTGAACAATGAAAAAGTGAGTCTTAAGTTTGAATTTGAACAATAAAAAAAAAAATATTATATGACTTACAAAAATATTAATGGTTCGGTTCTTATTTCCATAACGATTTGGGTAGGGTTTCAGAAACTGCTGATCGTCGGATAGGGCGGCTGTCCGGAAATCTGGACTCCTTTTTGTCCTTGTTTTACGGGGCTACTTAGGGGCCTCTTTTCCCTTTCACAACACCGTCTCTATATGGCTTGGTGTCCACCTTTTTAATTGTTCGCGCGTACTAATTTGGTTATTTAGTCTCACACGCGTTAATTTAACGAGGATTCTTGCAAGCTAATTTGATTATTTAGCCTCACACGTGTTTTTTGTTTGCGAACTAATTTGGTTATTTAGTTTCGCACACGTTTATTTATTTGCAACTAATTTGGTTATTTTAGTTTCACACGCGTTTATTTGTTTGCGAACTACTTTGGTTATTTAGTTTCACACACGTTTATTTATTTGCAACTAATTTGGTTATTTAGTTTTACGCACAATTTCCTCGAGTCAGTGAAACGACGCAGTCCCTGCTCGGGCGCCAGTTATAAAATAATAGATTGAACCTTTAAAAAAAAAATATTTTCTTCTGGCAGTTTGCCAGTCCTTTATTCTGTAAATCAAACTTAAGACTAAACCTATACTAGAACTTCACATGCATTTATTGATTATCTAATTCTATGTCAGCGGAATATTGACTGCGGCTGTAAGTTCAGTTGACGATTTCCACGAATTGCTTTCCGTTGCCGATCGCAATAATTTCCAGGTATTTTGTCTGGGCGGAAATTAGGTCGTGTGAACGACTGCCTGGTGCACTTGCTGAAAGTTAATTTGTTTCGCGTTAACTTGTATGCTGTTTGGATCGTACGATCATGTTTTATATATTTATGTAATATAGAAAAAAAGGCATGTTTTCGTTTATGGGGTGATTTTTTTCAACATTCATCTAAGAATAGCTGATGTAGAGTTTGTATGTCTGTTTTATCCAAATTCTTATTAATAAAGTCTATGGGTCTCATCTTTGTCGTCGAATGAATGGTATTGTTATAGATATTTAAAATTTTGAACAGTTTGTCATCGAGGTCATCATCGTCATTGTTTGCTTGTGTGTCAACTCCGATAATTCGTAGATGCTCATTTAAGGTTCCGTGGAGTCGTTCTACGTCCGAACTTCCAGTCTTATTAAATGCCGTAGTTTGATGGAAGGTTATGTTATTTTGTCTGAGAAATTGTTCAACTAGATTATGAATTATGCATTTTTCGCCGTCTGATATCAATTTATTAATTTTACCTAAATACAAAAATCTTTCTTTGATTGCTTTTAATACTGATATCCATGTTCTATCATGTATTTTATGTATAGTTGCATATTTGGAGAATTTGTCAATTGTCGTTATGTACATAACATTTCGGTAGGGGTACCATATGTCCGTGTGAACTATGTCATTAAAGTGTTTGGGCGTTTCTGTTACCTGCAATGGTATTTTAATGGGGTGACGATCGAATTTTGCTAGTTCGTATACTTCACGATTTTTGAATTTATTGATAATTATTTGCATTTTAGGGTAATAGAAATGTTGTCGTAGTTCGGTATATACCTCATTTATTCCTCTGTGATTTTTACTTAGGTGTTCGTTTTTAATTAGTGTTATCATTTCGTTCTTATCTGTAATGTCTTTCAATTTAACATTTGATTTGAAAATCCTAGTATTCTTGTTGTTGGAGAAAAATTTAACATAAATATCTTGAAATTGTGTGTATTTTCATAGTAATTTTTTCCGTGTTTCCGCTGGTAAGGTGGATTTGATTTTTAAAAAGGTTAATAGGTTTTTCAGTTATGGGAATGTGATTAGTTGAAACTTCTTGTGCGCTGTGAATCGTTGCACCGGTTGATGAAACGTCGTTGTCAATATCATTTTCATTAAAAAAGTTGTGTAACATGTCTTCTTCGATGATGTGCTTATTTTCAAGGCAATTGTTTTGGTGGGTATTGATTCTTGATAAACCATCAGCTACACTGTTTTGTTTCCCTTTAACGTATTCTATACTATAATTATATTCGTTTAGTTGGATTTTCCTTCGTTGAAGTTTACTATTTGGTTCCGTTAACGATTGCAACCACACTAAAGGGCGATGGTCAGTTTTTATTACGAATTTCCTGCCGAATAAGTACGGTCGGAAATATTTAGTAGACCACACTATAGCAAGGAGCTCTTTTTCAATTGTGATATAGTGCTTTTCATGATTATTTAGCGTCCTACTAGTACTCGTTTTGCGACAACACAGCGCCGATTGCGAAATTTGACGCATCTGTTGTCAGCGTAAAGATTTTCTCAAAGTCGGGGCTAGTCAATACGGGTTCATTAGTTATGAGATTTTTCAAGTTATTAAATGATTGAATGTATTCTATCTCATTTTTGTCTACTTTGGAGTTCTTTATGAGGTATTTTACCATAGGGTATGCCACTTTTGCATAATCCTTGATGAATCGTCGGTAGTACCCCGTTATGCCCAGAAACGTTTTGATTTCCTTTTGGGTTGCAGGAAATTTAATCTTTTTGATTGTTTTTATTTTATCCGGGTTGGGCATTATGCGTTTTTCCGATATAATGTGTCCAAGATATTCTGTTTGCTTTTCCGCGAAATGACATTTTTCTGCTTGTAATTTTAAATTGCATTCCCTCAATCTTGTGAATTTTTTTTTAGAGAGTCTAAATGTTCTGTGATACTTGACGAAAAGACAAGTTGTCATCCAAGTAGACTACACAAATTTTGTTTATGTAGTCATTCAAAATGTTGTTCATAAGCCTTTGAAATATTACCGGGACATTCTTTAGCCCGAACGGCATCCGAACAAATTCAAAGTACCCACTTCGTGTGGAAAATGCGGTTTTGTGTTGGTCTTTGGGATGCACTTCTATCTGGTGGAACCCTTTTGCGAGATCCAACGTAGAGAAAAACTGACATTTTCCTAGATATATTCGGCATGGGATATCTGTCGTCGATAGTCTGATCGTTCAGCTTTCGGTAATCAATAACGACGCTGTATTGTTGTATTCTAGATGCATCTGATTTCTTGGGAACTACCCAAACTGGGGCATTGTACGGGCTGTTGCTGTGTTTGATGATGCCCTGTTTGAGTATTTAGTTTATTTGTTTATCAACTTCATTAACGTGTACTTCAGGGTAGCGATACGATTTTGCGTATATGGGAATCTTGTTTTTCGTATTTATAGTATTGTAACATCGTCTAAAAGTTCGCAATAGCTGACAACGCCACGGATAAAGAGAGAATTATAACTGGAAGAAATGATTGTCATCTTGGAATTATTTCCAGTGGTCGAAGAATTTGCTAGAAGTTTCTGGCTATCTGAAACTTCTGCTATATAAGGACAGATGGCGATCAATAAAGAGGACAGTTGGTTTAGAACCGTGGCGAAGAGATTGGAAAAGTGATAATGGGCGAAGTTGTAATTTGGTGATAAATTGAAAGTTGAGAGTGAACAAGAAAAAGTAATTAGTTTGGATTTGTAAATTAAGTAATTGAAAGGAGATAAAGTGATTTGAGAGGAAAGAGACCTTGTAAGAAAAGAATTTGCGAAGAATAGTATAGTGTGAACTTGAATTGTTCTATAGAGTAGAAAATAAAGAAATAAATTTCACAGAATATCGTTTTATCTACTCGAGCCGTAGCCTGCATATTACATTGGTGTCAGAAGCTGGGATAAAACTTATTCTGTGAATAACTATTTCCGTGGTGTGAAATTGCACAAGAAAAAAAAAAAAAAAAACGATTTCTGCGTTGAGTTAATTAGTTGCGCAAAATGGGTCGCAAATTGGGAAAACTAACTATAATTCAACTAAAGGCAGAACTCAGTAAGCGGAATCTCGACACAACTGGGGGAAAAGATGCCCTACTGATTCGTCTGGAAGAAGCAGTAACGCAGGAAGGTGAAAATCCGCATGACATAGAGTTTGACGTGGAAGAGGAACCAGCAAGTACAGTAGCCGACCCGGGTATAACAAGTCTGCTAATGCAACTTAAGTTAGTCATGGACGAACAAAAGAAAGCAATAGAAGATCAAAGTCATAAGCTCGATGACCAAAAGAATTCTATAGAACTTAAGCTGGATGAACAAAAGAAAGCAATGGATGAACAAAAGAAAGCAATGGATGAACAAAAGAAAGCGATGGACGAACAAAAGAAAGCAATGGACGAACAAAAGAAAGCAATGGACGAACAAAAGAATTCTCTAGATGCTCTGGAAAGTAAACTTGATGAGCAAAACAAGAACTTGGAATCCAAATTCGAAGTGATCGAAGAGAAAATCGAGAAGGTAGAGACGCAACTCGAAAAAGTCGAAACTAGATTCGATGAAAACTTTGAGAAGCATGAAACTCAGTTCGGGAAAATAGAGACTCAGTTCGAAAAAGTAGAAAAACAAGTCGAAAATCTTACTAAGGAACTCAGCAACGTGAAGAGACAGAAAGCACGGGAATATTCCACCGACGGTCTGAGAAGAAAGGAGATGCAGCCTCCTATCTTCGATGGTCAAACATCATGGCCAATTTATAAAAGGCAATTCGAAGCGGCCGCAATGACCAATAGCTGGGACGATGAAGAGAAGTCCATTGCACTCACACTTGCACTGAGGGGTCCAGCTGCGGAGCTCTTGCAGACCATCCCGGAAGATAAACAGCAGAACTACGACTCTCTGGTTCAGGCTATCGAAATGCGGTTTGGGGATGAACACATGCAGCAGGTGTACAGGGTTCAGCTGCGTAGTCGAGTCCAGAAAAGGGGGGAAATCACCTAAATTGCAGCGGAACTGGGAGGGTCCATACAGAATAGTAACCCGCATCAACGATGTTGTCTACCGCATCCAGCGAGGACCAAGGGCCAAAATGAAAGTGGTTCATGTGGACCGACTGAGTCGATACAATGGCCGAAGTGAGGACGCACTTGTTCGGGACGAACAAGTCTAAGAGGGGGGCAGTGTAACATCGTCTAAAAGTTCGCAATAGCTGACAACGCCACGGATAAAGAGAGAATTATAACTGGAAGAAATGATTGTCATCTTGGAATTATTTCCAGTGGTCGAAGAATTTGCTAGAAGTTTCTGGCTATCTGAAACTTCTGCTATATAAGGACAGATGGCGATCAATAAAGAGGACAGTTGGTTTAGAACCGTGGCGAAGAGATTGGAAAAGTGATAATGGGCGAAGTTGTAATTTGGTGATAAATTGAAAGTTGAGAGTGAACAAGAAAAAGTAATTAGTTTGGATTTGTAAATTAAGTAATTGAAAGGAGATAAAGTGATTTGAGAGGAAAGAGACCTTGTAAGAAAAGAATTTGCGAAGAATAGTATAGTGTGAACTTGAATTGTTCTATAGAGTAGAAAATAAAGAAATAAATTTCACAGAATATCGTTTTATCTACTCGAGCCGTAGCCTGCATATTACAGTATGTTTAATTTCATTAGTAAAAGTTAAATCTTCATTCTCGTTGTACAACAAGTCTTTGTAGGAATTTAGCAGCGATTTCAGTTTATTTACGTCCTTAGTATTCGGATGGGACGCAAAGTTATTCGCTTTATTCTCAAAGTTAGAGCAAAATATGTCTGCGTATCCATCATCATGGCAGTTTCCAAAGTATACTTCTTTCTCCTTATTCATAAAAAATGGTATGTCTACCTTTTCTGTTTTTAAAACTCTATTCTTGTAATCAACCACTTCTGTTAAAATTATCACTTTGTGCATTTTGCCTATATGTTTGTGAATTAGGTCTCTTTTATCTAGTTGTGTTGTATAGTCGATTTCTATTGTTATAAAAACTTTGGTTTGTTATATTCGATTGTCTGCTTTGGTTTTCAGGACGATACATTCGTTGGTTTTGTCTGTTCTGAAATTGATTCGAGAAATTGCCTATTTGATTCTGATTGTTTGTATTCTCATGCCTATTTGTAATCCTATTAGATTGACCGCTTCGTTGGATTTGTCTGTTCTGATTTCTATAATTATTATTGTTGTATCGTCTGTTTGTTCTTGCATCGCTAATGCTCGAATTAAATTGAGATCTTTGGCTTGAAAACTTCAGATAGCCGTTTGTTTCTATAATTTCAAACGCCTCAGCCATTGTGGAAGGGTTTCTGCCGATAATTATACCTCGCACTGGCTCTGGCAGGTTATCTTTGAAGACGCTTAGAACTATTCTACTATTTGTGGCACATTGCTCTGTGGTCAACGAATCGTTTAAAATATGAGCATTATTTAGTCTACTAAGTAGGTTATTCAATGTGTTGTAAAAAATTTCAACAGTACTATGGGGCCGGCAAAGTGCTATTTCGTCTAAAATTTTGTTTAATGAGGTGTGTTCCCCATACTCATTAATTAGAGTAGTTTTTTAGCTCAGCCCAAGTTGCCACTGAGCCATGCCTGGATAATGTGTCTCGCGCCCCTCCAGTTAGCCTATCCTGCATATATCCTAGTAAGATTCGTTTGTATTGTACGTCTAACGTTTCTAGTAGAGTGCCTCTATTCTTTGTATGAAATTAGCTAAATTTTTTCGATTCCCGTCAAACATTTGTATACTACAGATACATCTCCGAAGCATGTCAAATCCTTCCATTTTTGTTTTATAGTTATACTAATACTATTACTAACAACTTATATTTTCACAATCTGTATTCACAATCTTATATTTTGTTTTATTTTCTAAAATCGATTTTGTCTTCCTAACAATTTTATTTATAGTGAACAAAACTAAATCTAACTTACAGCTCCGTTGGATTGATCCTGTTTTATTGCCGTCTTGATACAATGTTGGCTCCCTCTTCGTTCCGTCACTCACTTGCGCACCTTTTATACTTTACTTCAACTTTCCGGTTTTATATTTTGATTGTAGTTGTAAATAAATTGTTCACTTTTCTTCACTTTGGATTGTAAATAATCTCTCAGTTACATATATATATCGACTAATTGATCATAAAATTGTGCACTCTCTGTACTTTTTTTTTTATTTCCACTTTTTTTTTTTTTATTTGGAAAACTTTCGATTCGATTCTTTACCGAAAAAACAAAGCATTTTCTGGGTTTAAAACAGTTTATGGTTTTTTTTTGTTTTTTTTTATTATTATTGACAAAAAAAAAAACCTTTTTTGACTTTAACAAGACAACTTACGGTTTTTAAAACAGTTTATCGCGTCTTTATTGAAAAAATCTTCTTTGATTTTAACAAGAAATTTACTCGTTTAATTTCAACCGTTTACCGACTGCGCCCGTATTACTTTATTCATTTAAAGTCGAATACAAACTGAACAAGTTAACTTAATACTAACTTACAGCTAATGTGCATGACGCTACTCTTATCTTTTTCTTCCCACGAAGATAAAGACAGAGCAAAAAGCGTGGGCGACGATCAACAGCGCACTCGATATTCGATGCTCGAATAAACAAGTGTCTGGGAATGTGCCGTGAGTGCATTCTTAATAATAACTTCCAGCTACGGATGTACGACAAGTGGGAACAGTAGCTCTGCCGATGCTGTTGGCGCAGCTTGAAAAAGCTCCGCAGGTATGCCATCAAGTCCTACCGCCTTATTAGTTTTCAGTGCTTTGATTGCGGTAATAACCTTCTCCTTACTTGGGTGCATATTAGTTCATATATTTAATATTACTATAATATAATATTATATAACCGAAGCAAAATGTTCCTTCCATCTCTTCGGTTGATCCTCATCCGATATTAGCAACGAACCGTCTAAGCCTTTCACTGGGTGTTGAGTAAAGCTTCGCCCACCTACAAGCTCCTTAGTGATTCTATAAACGGTTTTGCTGTCGCACCTCGCTGCTGCTTCTTCTGCTTCTGTAGCCAGCGCATTGATGTAATTGCGCTTGTCAAGTCTCACGCTACGCTGTACTTATCTCATCTTCATTCGATATAGAGACTCAAGCTCGATCCTCTCTGCTGCTGGAGTTGCTGCAATTCGAGCTCTTAGCTGTTTTCGTTCGTTGATCCTTCTCCAGGTATCCTCGGAAAGGCACGCCCTATGGTCTTGGATGGTGGCGGGCAGTGAGCTGCTGATTGTTTCCACTCCACGTGAGAGATGGTCTCTTAATTCTTGGCGCACTGAGGGAACTCTCAGTCGGTGTACGTTGAACCTAGGTATTCTTGTGTGGTTAGATCTACGAATGGCAGCAGTGCGTAATTGGAGAGTAGCTATCATAAGATGGTGATCTCGTACCAACCCCATGTCGGCACCTCGCCTGTTTCGGACGTCTAGGAGACTAGTTCTAAAACGGCGACTGATGGCAAAATGGTCAATTTAGTTGGAGGTTGCTTGCCTGCCAGTTGACACCCAACTGATTTTATGGCAGGCTTTGTGCTCAAACATAGGGCCACCTATGACAAGATGATTTGCGTTAAAAAAGTCAACAAATCTTTCGCCGTTGTCATTGCGATTGCCTAGTCCATGCCGTCCTAAAACATGTTTGAGCCCTTCGTTGTCGCATCCTACCTTGGTATTCAGGTCCCCCATCACAATGACAATGTCGCCGTTGGGTGTTGCATTATGAACAGCTCCCAACTGGTTGTAGAAGGTCTCCTTTTCTTCCTCAGACGAACCATCCGTGGGGGCGTAACACTGTATAATGGTGACGCGACGTACTCTCGTCCGGAATCTGGCCGCTAAAATCCTATCACCGCCAGGAAATTAGGCCTCTGCGTGCTGTTGGCGTTAGCAGCAGTCCAACTCGGATGGTCTTCCAGTGTAGAGTAATACAGTGTTACGCGTTGGGGATTGGTACTCACCCGCATCTAACCATCTTATCTCGCTTACTCCCAATATGTCCAGCCTATATCACATGAACTCATGCTCCAATTGAAGGAATCTGGCGTTCTGAGGTCCTTCACTCTGAGAGTCAAGGAGCGTCTTCACATTGCAGAAACCAATCTTAGTCCGGGTACGATAGCCAAAGGTCGTCAACGTGTTATCAGTCCTTATCCGAGGCATTGTGTCGGTTTCCGTAGCGTTTAAAGTTTCTTGAATTAAAGGTTGAGTTGCTTATACTTTTGACCTTTATTGCCTTTAATTTGCGAGTTACTGTCGTTTTTCATGTGTGCATCTGTTTTTTATAATATTTTTAAATATTGATCTTAGTCCTCTTCACTCTATTGGGGTTTTCCGGGATTTTTGCCGAAAATTAACTCATAAAGATCAATAACGAAATCATTTTGATTGATTTTAAAACTTGATCTATCATCTAAACTTGATCATCGATTTTGTCACGATTCGCATCGATTATCGGTTAGCAATTCTAGATGCGATCTACTTGCCTGTGCCCTAATTAACCTCTGCAAATTTGTATATATTTTATCAAAAAATACACTCGTTATAAAGTCTAACATTGTGCCATTTGAATAATAAAACAATTGTATTTATTAAATAACTCATGCGAGTGTAACCCCCTAATATTTTTCTAAATAATTTTTAAATTAAAAAAAAAAAAAAAAAAAGTTCAAGAAACTCAATATATATTATCATTGAGTGGTTCCTGTACTTGCTGTACATCTCCCTCATTATCATCTATTTAAAGTACTCTATCTCATCCGCCCGGAGTTGCAAAAAGGGATCAATCCAGAGACTGATAATTTGGAAAGACAGACGGTTATCACAATCATCGGCATAATTCACGGATTTATTTATTTAATCGCCTCAACCTACTGTGGGGAAAATGTCTGTGCTCGGTCTCGTCCATCTCGGTGAGTACAATAAGAAAGAAAAACATGTCGGTGAAGAACAAAGAAACTTTAAAACAAATGCCAAACAAAATACATTTCAACGAGGATTTCCCAAAAGAAATAGCAGCTGAAAGAAAACAGATGCAAAATATCTTAAACGAACTGAAAAAAATGGAAACATTTTTGCAGATAATAAATTTGTTACGCCAAAAATAGTGAAGCATATCAGCAAAGAACCGTACGAAGGAAATCTGAAAAACTCACAGAAAAAAAGAACAAGATAAACTGAAGAAGAAACAACACCAAAGAATGCGAAGAAAAGTTCAAAAGCCACCACAAGACAGCAAGAAACAAAAACAAAATTTGCAAAAAGGTCCAAAGGTCCAACTTCAATGAAAAAAATTATTGAAGCTAACCTTTTACATGAAGTTAACTAGCAACCAGCAAGATCATTTTTGAATAATACCCAAGAAGACAACACTAGGCAAGATCAAACGAAAAAGAGTAAGATAAACGAAAAATAAAAAAACTGCCTATCACCGAGAGGAAATTAGGCCAAAACCCCTTAAGTCTAAGTAGCTTAAACACACAAAACCTCGGCAAAAAACAACGAAATGAAAGCAAAATAGCACACGAAAGAGAAAATAAGGAATTGTACTAAATTACATATTTAAATATGTGTACATTTAAGACGAGATGTTTATCGACAGAAGAGAAAAGGGAAGAACTTGATGAAGCGATGAAAATTATAAATTGGGATATTATCGGTCTGGCAGAAACGTGGATATATGGAGAAAAACTCTTTGAAAAGAAGAACGGAAATATTTTCTTTTATATCCGAAAAACTAAGGGTCTTTACGTTGTTGGAATGCTTATTAATAAAAACCTGGAACAAAATATTAAAGAGGTGATTTAGTACAATGAGAGGATGGTGTCTTGCGAATTTGAGATTAATAAAACTATTGTTATAATCATCCAGGTATATGCCCCCACTGAAACTTCAAGTGAAGAAGAAGAAATTGATTTTTATGAAGATCTAAATAAAATTATAGCCCAAGCAAAATCAAAAATCATCTACATAATGGGAGATTTTAATTCTAAACTCGGCTTAAGAAAAGACGGGGAAGAAGAAATAATGGGAGAACACGGTTATGAAACCAGAAATCAACGCGGAGAAAAAATAGTAACGTGGCTGTGGCAAAATAATTTCACTGTTTGGAAAGTCTATTTAATAAAAGGGCAAAAAATAAATCGACCGGGATATCTCGAAACCTCACGGTTAAGAATAAGATTGACTTCATTGTGACAAACAAAAGAAAAACAGTTCAAGATGTATCCATAATAAATAAACTAAGCTTCGAAAGCGACAACCAATTGGTAAGGGCTAAAGTAAAATAAACAACAAGGCAAAAGAGTACCACAAATCCCAAACTAATTGCAAATGAAGAAAAAGTTAACTACTTGATGAAAATCAAAAGCCTATGTAATTTGGACCAAATAAAATCCTTAAACTATGTTCAATCACAATATGATGCATTACAAAATGCGTTACTAATTTCAGCAAAAGAAAATATCATTTCAGAAATCCTATCCCTAAAAAACAAAATAAGATTTCAGATACAACTAAATCACTTATAGAAGAAAGGGAAAAACTTCGTCGTAAATCGATTCTAAATGAAAATGAAAAGATAAATCTTAAATGGTTGAGAAAAAGCATTAAAAAAATTATAGCAGATGATATTAAGAATCTAGAAGAGAACAAATCAATTAAGAAAGAAAAAGAACACCTTTCGCAAGGCAAAGAGTGGGTGATCGTTCTAGAAGAAAAGAAAAGAAAAATGATAGACAGAAGTGAGATAACCTTGTATGCCACCAACTTTTTTAAAGATTTGTGTAAATCTAAGATTACTCAGGATCAAACTTTATCAGAAATGCCAGCTTAAGATAGTAATGAGAACTTTCCACTGTTTCTGGAATGTTAAATCGAAGAATCTACTGATGAATTAAAACCAGGAAAAAGCTTTGGTGGTGACGGTATTAAAGCGGAAATGCTAAAAATTAAGAAAAGTTCGATCATAGATACTTTGACATACACTCCGCTTCACTTGAATAAAAGCAACCCTTTAATAAGACCATTTTCTTATTTTTTTAAAAAAAAAACGAGAGATTTAAGTGCAAAAACAATTGAAGAATATAGATCTGGAATTTTACAAGACCAAACAACCACAAAATCCCTTGACAGTAAAAGGTAACGGGACTATTACCCGGTTTTCTTAAAAAGAGACGAAAATACAAGCAATAAAGTCGGTTCACATGAATAAAGAGAAAGACAATAAATAAGGAAAATGAACACTTTTTGTTTTTGTTTATCTAAATTTCTTGGTAATTATTATGAATTAATTATTAAATAAAGCAGTTAATAGTGTGTATGGCCAACTTTTTGTGAAATTACATCATAAACGCGGTCTGGAAGTGAATCGTACAATGACTTTATGTAATTTAGGAAAATTTCGGCCCAAGCTAATTTAATACCCCTGAGAAGTGATTCCTTATTATTGTACTACTTTCCTCCTTCATAGTTTTTACGGGTAAGCCAGCCCCAAACATTTCTGGTGAATATGGTGGTTAATTCAATAATTCCACGTTTTGGCTTGCTTTAATCGTTAAACTTAGGAAAAGCTGATTCCAATATTCCTTTCGAGGTGATTCCCGCCATTTTTGTGCTCTGAAAATTTAGCTTAAATGCTCTATAATAACTGATCACACTTCAGACCATTGCTCCACACTCTCGGCTGTGATAACGATTTAAAAACCGTTGTTCTTTCCGTAAATCATGAGTGGTACGCAACTATATTTGCTTTCTCGGATGTTAAAGTCTTTCCTTTGCCCATATTTGATAACAACTGCACAAAACTTGTCTACTTTAATTTAAACTTAATTCTACAATAATATAACACGGATTTTTCTTTCATGAAAGTTATTAACTTCGCAACTGCCTTTATTCACCTGAACCAATTTTATTGCCTGCATTTCTGACCCTGTTTACGAACTTTGATAGTGTCCCGTTACTTTGTACAGTAAAATTATCTTTGTTAATGTATTCTCTTGAACAATTCTGAAACTGTTATTTTCACTGGAATTATTTTGATAATTTTGAATATACATATTTTGATCTGTGAAGAACTGCCTTATCAATGGACAGAGTCAAATATAATACTAATCCACAAAAAAGGGACGAAAAGGATAATATTAATAACTACCGGCCAATTAGCATTATTTCTAAATATAATATACAAAGTATACGCCAAATGTCTACTAAGAAGATGCAAGAATATATTCAACAGAAACCAGCCAAGAACAGGCAGGTTTACGGTCAGGATATTCCACAGTTGATCATCTGCAATCAATAAATCAACTCATTCAAAAAACAGTAGAATACAACAAGAAGTTGTACATATATAACTTTTGTGGATTTTTACAAGGCATTCGATTCTGTAAAACATGTGGAAATATGGCAAGCCTTAGAAAAACAAGAAATACCACACAAAATTATAAGAATCCTTAGAGTTCTATACGAAAACAGTACATCGAAGATCACGACTGAAATCAGAATTTAAAGACAGGGACCAGCACCAGCACTAGCACTTTTCTGTGCATTTCTATAGGAAATATTTAGGACCATTTGAAAACCTAGGCCCAAAAGTAGATGGAAAGAATCTCTCTACGAGTATCCTTCACTTTGGAGATGATATAGCCCTTTTTGCAGAAACATCAAATGAATTAGAGGAAATAATAATTAAATTATTTTATTTATAAAAAAAAAAAAAAAAAAACTATCGGAAGGTTGTAGAACAGCAGGCTTGGAAATGAACCAGATGAAAACCAAACTCATGACCAATACCGATGAGATTGAAATCAAATTGGGAAGAGACAAGCTGGAGTACGTACAGGACTACATCTATTTAGGGCAAATTACGAGTATATCGTTTAAAAATAGATTGGATAAAGAAGAACAAAGAAAAGTTTCAAATAGTTGGAAGCAGGTATGATTCAAAAATTATTGTGGCTTCCAGTACTAACGTACGGCTCTCAAACTTGGAGTACTCGTATGAACGTACACAATTTAAAACTACCCAAAGAGCAATAGAAAGTTCGCTGCTGCCTATATCCAGATATTAAAGATTCACAAATAGCAGAATCAAAGAAATTGCAAAATTTGAGGACGTGATAACAAGAGCAGGGGGAGGCTTATACTCTTAATATACTTGTAGGTATAAAGAAATTTGCATTTGGAAATAAAACTAAAAATGAAAATTTATCTAACTTAAACTAAATTTATTTAAAATTGTAAGTTATATAATCTAATATTATACTGTGGGTTTTGCCTTTTTATTAAGCTATTCTAAAGGTTTCTCTGGGGGGGCATTTTCTTTTTGAGCTACTGTTGACTATCTTATCTATTAATGGATGTTTACATTCATCCATCATCATCCATGTGATGCTTTAAATCATCATTTCTTGAGAACTCAACTAAACATTTTTCACACTTGTATTTTTGCTTTTCCGCGCCATGACACAACTTTACGTGCCTTAGTAAAGAACGCTTTTCACTATATGATTTTTGAGGATTTTCGCAAAAGTACATTTTTTCTTTTTTTTTCTGTTTAAAAAATCTTAAAATTCACTTGTTCACTTTCAACCACGTACAATTTCTAAGAAGGAGCAACGAATTTATATACAGATCGAAAATAAAAAAAAACGTTCCACAATAATACACTTTTGCTCATACGATCAGGAATTACTTGACTTCTGCTGCAACATTTCAAATTAAAAACGGTCTGCAACAAGGTGCGGTTAATTCTCCGATCCTTTCAACATTTACACGAGCGATCTGATAGGATCACTTCACCATGCCATAGCGTACGCAGACGACTTGATCGCGTACAATTCAGGACCAAAAATCGAGGTCATTGCAATTCTCTTGCAACGTGACTTCGATAAGATTCAGCGATATTGCGATGACTGGAAGTTGAAGATCAACTTCCAGAAATCGGAAACCATTCTTTTTAGGACGCCGTTGTCTGGTGCCTCTAGGTATACCAGAAAGAATTGGCGAAAGTTCTCAATCGTTTGACCGCACGGACAGCCACTTGCGAGTCGAAGTGTAGTCAGATACCTGGGACTCTGGTTAGACCAATATCTATATTTTAACAAACATATAGATGCTGCTCTGGCCAGAGCCAAAGGTGCTTTTGAGCTTACAAAGAGACTTTTTTATAGCAAGCAACTCGATGCAAGGGTAAAGGTAATCTGCTACATGGCCCTCATCGGGCCCATGCTCGTATATGGATGCCCGTGTGGTTCAACGTGGGAGCAAGCTTGTTGGAAAAGATTAGGGTGTTTGAGAGGGCTTGCCTTCGGGCTTGCCTTCATTTGTACAGAACACCAGAGTCCCAGTACATAAAATCCTATCCCAATGAGGTCCTATACAATAGGGCTAATCTAATAAGAGTGGATAATTTCGTTATCAAGCTGATTCGAAGGCACATTGCAAGAGCAATGAGCTCGACGAACAACCTGATCTCCGGGGCTTATTACCCCAATCACGAGTATCACGAGAGAGTGCGCCTTAATGGCTTTGTTCCCCCAGAGGCGTTCCTCTATTTTGATAAGAATGGTCTGATCCAGGATAGACTGGAGGTGCCGCTAACCGTCCACGTTGCTCGGACAGTTGTGGATAGCCGACTCAACTACGACAGAGACGTTGCACACGGCAATGTGGAGCGTCTCCGGTTTAGTAGGGCGGTATCGGGTCGCGATATTTATCACGTACAACGTCAGTACGGTCGTTTCTGGTGGCTAGCCAAAAGAGAAGAAACTCTTTCGTCATTTCCTCCTAATCCAGGGTAGCCTGTTTGATGTTAAAAGTTGGCTGTTATTGCCCATGGCCGACTTACATAGTTTAGGTAGGTGTAGTTACCTACACTAATTGAAAAAAAAAAAAATAAAAAATAAAAATATAAAAAATATCCACAGCACTTGGATGAAAAAAAATAAAAAATAAAAACATAAAAAACACAAAAAACACAAAAAAAAAACAAAAAAAAAATTAAAAACACAAAAATTTACGTAGAAAATACGTAAGGTAGAATAAGATAGGCTAATTTAGAATAAGGTAGTTTTTTCATTGATTAAACATTTTTCTTAGTAGTAATAATTAATAGAATAATAAAATAAATAAATAAGGAATCTAAAGTTAGTTACGTCGAAAGACATAGTTTTAAGTATTAGGCTTAACTTAGAGCGCCCGCATAGGGCAAGTAAGTTAGAATAAGAATAGTTAAGTTAGTTAAGCTAGTTTTAAGCGTTTTTTTTTTGTCTAGCAATTAAGTTACAATGAATTTAATAAAAATGCATTAAAAATGAAATGAAAAAAATGATCAGGAATTACTCATAAGCCCCCGCATTCACATAATTATTTCTCTTACACTATTTCAGAACTAAATTCAATGCCCACCGTCGACTCACAAAATATCCACTATCCAATATCCGAATGACAAAGGACAGGGCAGAGGCGTGAAATTTGGGAGGTTTCCCCTTTTGAAGTTCCAATTAAGGTCTAGTTTAGGTTGAAGAAGAGAGTGAGAAGAATTTGGTTTGTTTAGGCTTATTGTTAAAATTGGTCTTACGATTAAACTTAATGTTGTCAGCTTCCGGGATCTTGGGATTCATTCTTGCCATACTCATCTTATCCAGATGAAAAACTTTGCCAGATGGGTTGAAGAAAAGAAATCTGTATTTATTGGGAATTTTAAGGCCGAAAGATCTGGATTTTTTAGCATTTGGTGGGGAAATTTCCATACAGTCCTTGATGATGATGGTGAACTTCCGATGAAAGAAATGTGTCATCCAAACGATATCTGCTTGTCGAGGAGCTCAGTTCACGGTGAAATCAGTGTATTCAACGGATTTGCATTTATTACCATTACTAAGTTTTTTCAAGCCTTTCATTCCATTCGGAGATGATGTTGTTCCAAGACGCACAAATGTGGGTGAGGGTTGCAAAACAGGTTGCAGAGCAGGTTATGGGGTAGATCGTGGAGCAATTTGTGTAGCTAGATCGGTTTCTAAGGAAAGGCTGGTGTGTGGTAGCACGAATGAAGATGGAGGAGAAGAATGTGGTTCTTACGGGTTGGTGCACGCAGTTTCTATCACCTCAGAGAGGATGGACAGCTTTTCTGTCTATCCTACTTTCCAGGGCTCTTTCCCAGTAGATGGAAAATAGCACTTGTCCAGCTCACCCTAAAAAAGGCAAATCTTTCTCCCTGTCCAATTACCGACCCATTGCACTTACGTCCCTTCCTTCCTAGGTCATGGAAACGCTGATAAGTCGTCAGCTTATCAAACATCTAGATTCACGAAAACTCCACTAGCGATTTGATGGCATATCTCACCAAGAAGTGGAACCAAAACTTCCATAACTTCGGCGAAACTAAGATGGTTGCGCTTGATATTTCAAAGGCATTTGACAGAGTTTGGCATTAGGCTCTTTTGACGAAAATACGTGCATATGGCATCGATGAGTCTCTTCTTCAATGGATTAGAAATTACCTTTCGTGGCGTTCAATACAAATTGTTTTAGAGGGCTTCAAGTCTGCAATCTACCAAATAAATGCTGGTGTCGTCCAAGGCTCTGTTTTGTCTCTGACTCTTTTTCTTATTTATATAAATGATCTCTTGTCTGCAATTTCTAATCCAATCTACTCTTTCGCTGATGACAGTACCCTCAGTTTTTCGTATTCATTCCCTAACTCACGTCCTTGCTCTTCGGCCCTAAAAGGGGAACGGCAACATATGTTAAACATATACATTTACATACAGCTTAATTAAATGGGATTCAACCAACCGAGTGGAATTTAATGCTTCCAAAACACAATGTTGTCTTCTGCCTCTCAAGCGAAACCAAAACTGTCAACCATTATCCATAGATAGTACTTGTATCACTGAAACCGAAAGACTTGCCATTATCGGTATGTATATTAATAACCATCTTCGATAGAACGATCATATATTCGAGGTCGCCAAAAATGCTGCAAAATGTCTAGGATTCCTTAAACGGTGCAAGAAATATTTTACCCTGTCTGATCTGGCCTTAATTTATAAGGCATTCATCCGTCCTAAGCTGAAATATAACGCCCATAACTGGTCTGGTGCATCCAAGATCGTTCTGCACATTCGTGATATAGTTCAGAATCGCGCGTTAAAACTTATAGGTGATAGAGACATTATGAATTGCATACTTGAACACCGGAGAAATCTCTCATGTCTCACCCTGCTTTATAGTTTTTTTTTTTTTTTTTATAGAAAAATGCTCCAGAGAAATGCCAGTTGCATTCCTCCCCTTCAAAATTTCACCCGCAATACGCGACATGCTTCGAATGTACTTCAGTTCACCCTTAAGCTCAATTTCGGTCGTCTTGTCAAGCATAGGGATTCGTTTTTAAGCCGAACGACACGAACGTGGAATAATCTACCAGTCTCTGTATTTCCTCATCACTATAACCTTCAGACATTCAAAGCCAACGTGCACAGGCGCCTCCTCTGTTCCTCTTCTCGCTTTTCCTAACGCCCGTGCCCTGAAACAGTTTAAGGGTATTCATATCCCATTCGGCGAGCAGATTATAAAAAAAATAGACAGAACGGGAGTGCGGCTGAGGAATGTCGTTAATTTTGTTAGACATCGTGATTAGGGAAGTAGCGACCATTGCCTAAGTCATCAATTCTACGTGCTAAATCGTGAAGAAGAAGACTAACTTAGGGGATGTTTTAACACATCAGCAATACTTGTGAGCTGCTTGTCTATACTTTTTAGTTTAGACCAGCAGAGATTTGTTGAATGATCGGTAATATTGCTCAATTCGTCAAAACTCTTATTAAGCTCATCGAACTTCGTCAGCTGGCCAAGTAATTTCTTATACCACAGAAAAACAAAAATTTATTGGTGAATTATTTGAGGTAACCGCAAAGACCATTAGACGCACCCACAGAGCTTCGACATTGCTTGAGTTTTGGGGTAGCTCAACGGAGGAAAAGAAAAAAAAAAGAAAAATATGGAGCTCGCGAAATAAAGGCGTTGACAAAAGTCAAAAATTGCACTAAACTTACGAACTGAGAGAGAAAGAAAAAAAAAATTGAATTGCACTTAATTTGTGGGTCGGGAGAGAACCAAAAACAAGTCCGAATAGTTGGAATGTTAAACTGCGTGTCATCACAATAGGTGCTAGAAGTATCGGGTATATTAACACTTCAGCCGGGATTTATTATAAGGCACAACTTTCTCACTATTCTCCAGCACACGGCGAACATCATACACAAACTTGGTAATAGTATCAGAAGTGTCTGAAGTAACACAATTAAAGCCATTATTGCGAGATTTCAACATCAGTCAGTATGAAACACAACCTAAAAATCTTACTAAACTACAACAAATAATATCACAGCAGGAAGTTTTTGAATAACCGCATTAGCTTCAGACACATGCGTACTCGTAGCTACCATAACTTCGCAACTGGATACTTGGCTTTGATACTGTCTATCATTTTAATCATCTACATGATTTGGAAACACACGAGAATAAAAGCTACAGTGGCAAAAAAGAAGCCCCAGCTCAAAAAGAAGCCCCAGTGACAAAAAAGAAGCCCCACCTAGCCAAATGTACACAGAAATTCAGAATTCGTGGTCAATATCACATAGATGGTGGAATCATCTTACGCTAATCACCTCTCCAAGGCCAAGGTACGACACGGTACTTCACCACCATTCCATGATGACGCAACACTTACAGTTCGTTGGATTGAAGCCAGTCAACAGTCAACTTTTCATGGCAACGCAGCACATGCAGTTCGTTGGCTTAAACCAACGAACGGTCAACGCTGATGCAGCAATGCCCATTGTTTTATGTTGTATTATTTGTTATTGTTATTCTTCCTCTATATTGGTTTTGCTTGTTATAATTATACTAAGCAATTATTATGCATAAAAGGTTAAGTGAGTTGCTATAAATGTTCAGTTTTTATTTTGGCAAAAAAGTATACATTTTCATTTAATCATTTTGAACTTCCCGACAGGTACCTACTCCAAGTATTTATACAAGTTCAAGTACTTGATATACAACATACACTGTGCTTCAACTGAATAGGCATGGTTTTGTTTAGAGCAATTAGGGGTAATATGTTCTAATGTTATGAGTTTTTTTTTTTATTTCAGAGAATACTTTATTGTTGGGAATTTTTTTGTACGATCTGTTTGTGTTGAATATGAAAAATTAACGCAATTTGTTTGCGTCAACTGAATAGGTACTTCGTTCATCACTTCAATCTTCATCCGAGTTGGAAGAAGACTGTTATCTTAATCAATTTTTTAGTTTATTCCGATTCAAATTAAAGCTTTTGTAATTTATTTGGTAAAAAAAGGGACGAGGCGAAACCCTTAAGTAATATACACGGATAATATGGAGAAGCAAACATATAGGTTGGCAAAAAGAAGGGAGTACCGTGGTTTGCTCCGACGGAGAAAGGTATAATTTTGACGGACCTGATGGTTACAATTATTACATTGAGCAAAGGCGAACACTTTTTGGCCCACCACCATAGCAGAGAGGGAAGAGTAATAGTTTCGGATGCTGTATCTTATAGGGACTATTGAGTTTGAGTTCCAAATGACCGCAACATAGTTGAAAACGTATGGGTATGGTTAGTTTGCAAAGTCTACGAGTTTGGCCAACAGTTCGAGGACGGAGCGTGTTCTCGTCTCGAACGGAGAGAAATAAAAATGGTCAAAGAAAACGTAACTTTAAATCTAACTGAAAGAAAATATGTACAAATTTAACTGGATTGCAAATAAAACCACTTTCGTCCAACGTTACAAATTCTGTGTTTTTATTCGGTTTCTTGTTTTTTTCTTTACATATTGTAACATCCCCTAAAATTATGCTACAATAATGTAGAATAATAACTACGCTCCTCCAGCCCATTCCAAAATGTCTTTTCATTCGAGGTTCGTGTCTGCGGCTAAGTCTCCACAGTTCATGTCTACGAAAGAGACGGATAATAGCACGGATAAGAAAGAATTATAACTGCAAGAAATGATTGGCATCTTGGAATTATTACATCAGAATTTGTCTTGTTCCAGTGGTCGAAGAATTTGCTAGAAGTTTCTGGCTATCAGAAACTTCTGCTATATAAGGAAAGATGGCGATCGAAAGGGGGAAGTAGCTTTAAAACCGTGGCGAAGAGATTAGAAAAGCGATAATGGGCGAAGTTGTAATTTTGTGATAAATTGAAAGTTGAGAGTTAACAAGAAGAAGTAATTAGTTTGGATTTGTGAATTAAGTAATTGAAAGGAGATAAAGTGATTTGAGAGGACAGAGACCTTGTAAGAAAAGAATTGCGAAGAATAGTATAGTGTGAACCTGAATTGTTCTATAGACTAGAAAATAATGAAACAATTTCACAGAATATTGTTTTATCTACTCGAGCCGTAGCTCGCATATTACATTGGTGTCAGAAGCGGGATAAAACTTGAGTTAATTAGTTGCGCAAAATGGGTCGCAAATTGGGAAAACTAACTATAATTCAACTAAAGGCAGAACTCAGTAAGCGGAACCTCGAAACAACTGGGGGAAAAGATGCGCTACTGATTCGTCTGCGACGTAGAGTTTGACGTGGAAGAGGAACCAGCAAGTACAGCAGCCGACCCGGGTATAACAAGTCTGCTCCTGCAACTTAAGTTAGTCATGGACGAACAAAAGAAAGCAATAGAAGATCAAAGGAATTCTCTAGAACTTAAGCTGGATGAACAAAAGAAAGAAATGGACGAACAAAAGAATTCTCTAGATGCTCTGGAAAGCAAACTTGATGAGCAAAACAGGAACTTGGAATCTAAATTCGAAGCGATCGAAGAGAAAATCGAGAAAGTCGAAACTAGATTCGATGAAAACTTTGAGAAACATGAAACTCAGTTCGGGAAGTTAGAGACTCAGATTGAAAAAGTGGATACGCAATTCGAGAGAGTAGGAAAGCAAGTCGAAAATCTTGCTAAGGAACTCAGCAAGGCGAAGAGACAGAAAGCACGGGAATAATCCACTGACGGTCTGAGAAGAAAGGAGATGCAGCCCCCTATCTTCGATGGTCAAACATCATGGCCAATTTATAAGAGGCAATTCGAAGCGGCCGCAATGACCAATTGCTGGGACGATGAAGAGAAGTCTATTGCACTCACGCTTGCACTGAGGGGTCCAGCTGCGGAGCTCTTGCAGACCATCCCGGAAGATAAACAGCAAAACGACGACTATCTGGTTCAGGCTATCGAGATGCGGTTTGGGGATGAACACATGCAGCAGGTGTACAGGGTTCAGCTGAGTAGTCGAGTCCAGAAAAGGGGGGAAACGCTCCAACAGTTGCAAGCGGATATAGAGCGACTAGCCCATCTTTCATACCCTAAAGCCGGTGAGGAGCTTATCAACGAAATGGCGGTGGAAGCTTTTATTCAGGCCATAGAGGGCAGACAACTGCAAATGGCTGTAAGGATGGCTGAAAAGCGAACACTCCCCTAGGCATTGGCATTCGCTTTGTCAATGAAGGCTGCGGACCAAGCATACCAGGGAATACACCGTGTCAGGGAAATGTCCGTCGTGGAATGCTCATGCCAGAGAACAGCCGTCATTTATGAAGACAGAGCTCGCGGAAGTCAAATCCGTTGCTGGAATTGCAACCAAACTGGACACCTACAACGCCAGTGCAGAAGTGCACCTAGACGAAGAAATTGTCCACAATGCACCAGTAGGAGAAGCAGAGAGGAAGCATCTGGCTGTCAGTCAGACTTACCAAGACCAGCAGTCGGGAAATGCGTAAGGACCAACTTCGCGGGGCAGAAGTTGGTTACTGGAATCGAGGCCCCCAGTACCACCATTCAAGTTTCGCAAACCAAACGGGGTAACAAGAGAATGACAGTGGAGGCACTAATCAACAAGAAGAAGTGCGTAGCCACCATCGACACAGGTGCCACCGCCTCCATTGTAAGAAGAGATATCGTCTGCCTGAAGACTGCAGCAGGGGAAATGGCGAAGGTGTTTGGAGAAGTTCGTCTTACGATTACTCTGCGGGACTGACGTTCTCCCATGCGTTTCTGGTGGCAGATATATGCGACGAGTGCATCATCGGAATAGACTTCATGAAAGTAAATGAAGTAATCTTGGGCATCGGGATGCAAGTGCTGAGGTATCGAAATGTGGAGATTCCGATGGTGTACGGAAACGAGAATGCCGTAACTCTCAGGACAGTCATCAGCAAAGACGAAGTTTTGCCGCCTTCTTCAGAGACAATCATTTGGACGAAGTTGGAAGGTGATCTTGGGAGCCACCGATTCTACATAGTAGAACCAGACCCAGAGAAGAATTCTCAAGACTACATCGTGGGAAAGACGTTAGTCGAACCAAAGAACACCATGGTTCCAGTGAGAGTTTTGAACACAAGACCACACACTGTCAAACTAAGGCGAGGTGAGGTGACTGGAAAATGCACGCCGATTACCGCCGTCGCAACAATATCTGAACGTGATGCTCCAAAACCTCTCCCATCACCGTGGACAGCGGAAAAGAGAGAGACGATTCTCCAGTCCAGTGAGCTGAATCAGGAGCAGCGAACTATGGCAGAGAATCTTATCAATGAGTACGCTGATGTATTTGCCTCACAGGACGGAGAATACGGCCGAACACACCTGGTACAACATCGAATAGACACTGGTGATACTAGACCAATTCGTCAGCCTGCTAGGCGCCTTCCATTGGCAAAGCAGACAGAAGTTGCAGAGATGGTGTCGGCAATGGAGAAAGAAGGTCTGATTGAAAGTTCCAAACGTCCGTGGGCATCACCGGGTGTACTGGTTAAGAAGAAAGTTGGCAGCACGCGGTTCTGCGTGGACTATCGGCAGCTCAATTACGTCACCAAGAAAGACAGCTATCCTCTGCCACGGATTGACGACACGCTAGACACACTATCAGGAGCCCGATGGTTTTCCACTCTCGACTTGAAGAGTGGCTACTGGCAGGTACAGATCCATCCAGAAGACCGGGAGAAAACCGCCTTCACCGCAGGAAATGGGCTATGGCAATTCACGGTAATGCCATTCGGACTGTGCAATGCTCCGGCGACTTTCGAGCGATTGATGGAATGTGTCCTGCAAGGGTTAACATGGAAAACCTGTTTGGTATACTTGGATGATGTCATCGTCGTATGAAAAACGTTTGCGCAACACCGAGACAATCTAAGGGATGTGTTTCAAAGGCTTCGAAGTGCCCACCTGAAGCTCAACCCCAAGGAGTGCGCCCTGTTTAGAGCGGAAGTCAAGTACCTGGGACACATAATTTCAGCGAAAGGAGTGAGAACCGATCCAGAGAAGGTCGAAGCGGTGAAAAACTGGCCAGTCCCCAAAGACAAACACCAACTAAGGAGCTTCCTGGGCCTAGTCACCTACTACAGACGGTTCGTGAAGGATTTTACCTGGATCGCAAAGAGCCTGCACCAGTTGACGGAAAAGGGGAAACAATTCAAATGGTCAATTGAGTGCGAGAAGAGCTTCAAGGCACTTAAACAACGGCTATGCGATGCCCCGATACTAGCTTACCCCACTCCCGGGGAAACATTCATTGTGTATACAGATGCTAGTAATGTCGGGGTAGGAGCCGTACTCTCCCAGGTGCATGAGGGCCAAGAGAAGGTGGTTGCGTACTTCAGCAAGGTGCTCTCTAAGCCAGAAAGGAACTACTGCGTGACAAGGCGGGAACTTCTAGTTTTGATCTTGGCTACGAACCATTTTCACAAATACGTCTATGGGAGGAAGTTCGTTCTTCGCACAGACCAAGCAGCCTTGAAATGGCTATTACAGTTCAAGAGTCCTGAGGGTCAGGTCGCAAGATGGATCGAAAGGCTGCAAATCTACGACTACGAAATACAGCATCGTAAAGGAAAACTCCACTCTAATGCGGATGCACTGTCCCGGAGACCATGCAGAACGGATTGTAAACATTGTGCGCGTCAGGAAGAACGGGAGCGGGTTTCCATCCAAAGAATGAGAGCCGAACCTATTGCCGGCTGGAGCGTAGATGAGATCCGGAGCGCTCAGAAGGAAGACCCGGATATCGAGCCGATTCTGGCCTGGAAGGAAAACATGGAGAAACCGGATCATCAGGACATCTCTCACAGAAGCCCGACCTTAAAGGCATATTTTGCGCAGTGGGACTCCCTCCATGTCCAAGAAGGTGTTCTGAGAAGAAAATGGAAATCCTCCGACGGAAAGTCGTTTGTAATGCAGCTTGTCGTACCGCGGACGAGAGTCAAGGAGGTGTTACAGGAAATGCATGGCGGGGCGTCCGGAGGCTACTTGGGAGTGAATAAGATGCTAGAAAAGGTACCAGAACGTTTTTATTGGTTAAAAGCGAAGGAAGATAGCGTTTCCGATCCCTAACCAGGAAGCCAGAACCGTGGCGGAGCAGATCGTCTACAATTGGGTTAGCAGATTCTGTGTGCCCTTGGAATTGCATTCTGACCAAGGGAGGAACTTCGAGTCAAGAATCTTCCAAGAGATGTGTCAACTACTCGGAATCAAAAAGACAAGAACAACCCCGCTTCATCCACAATCGGACGGTATGGTGGAGCGTTTCAATAGGACTTTGGACGAACATCTCTCGAAGGTCGTAGGTGACTACCAACGGGATTGGGACCGGCAGATTCCCTTGTTTTTGATGGCCTATAGAAGTGCCGTGCATAGCACTACTCGACATACGCCGTTCGAAATCTTATTTGGTGGAATAGCTCGTTTACCCAGTGAGGTGAAATTTGGATCTCCTACCAATGAGCCCAGAAATGAAGAAGAGTACGTGGCGGACCTTAGGGAAAGGCTTAGGGACATACACCATAGGACCAGAAGCCAGATTAAGATAACGAGCGACCGCATGAAGACCAGGTATGATGCCAAGGCAACAACTGGATTGGACTTTGGTGGGTTTTCCTCGCTTCTCAGAAGAAAGTTACACAAAACCGATGAATACCGATCGAAAGCGATGTATTCACACACGTACACACTCCACACCCAAAATGTCTTAGAATGTTGTTAATTTTAAATTCACTTTTTTATTGTCTATTTGTAAATTTTAAAGCGCGCACACACGTTTGAGATAAATCCGGCTCGATAGGACCAAAAACAAATTAGCTGGTTTTTGAAAATTAGCTATATTTCGGTTGACTCAATCGATTTAGTTCGAAATCAATATTTGAACAGTATTTAATATTGACATCAGTCTCCGTTTCGCTCTCGTTGCGTACACATAGTGGTGACTTTCACAGCGACTTGATTGCTAAGCTCATTATCATCTTGTTTTTTACTCGGCTTTTTTCTAACCCGTATACTCAAAAGAGTTTATCTCCTTTTCTCTTAGGCCACGTGATAATGTACTTACGTGCATATAGTGTTTTTTCTCGTATGTGCATGGCCCTGCGGCCAAATATGAAAGGTAACCGGTTCAGCGAAATTGTCTCTGAAATGAGCTCACAGGGTATTATCGAAGGGTACAATTTTTCAAAGCAATTCGAAGGCAAGCCCCGCCCCTCTGGCCTCGTGCTCGTCACTTTCAATTTATATCAACCTCCAAATTCGGTGGAAATAGGATTCTACAAAGCCAAAGTGAACGAATACATTCCTAATCCAATGCGATTCAAAAACCGTCAATTACTCGGGCACACCATAAAGAGATGCAACAAAAGTCCAGCGTGCGAGTGTAACCACCCACCTCATGCTCCCTCAAGCTGCACACGTACCATGTGCGCCAATTGCCTCATTTCGACCCATACCTCTTCCGACCCTGACTGTCCAAAATATAAACAAAAGAAAGAAATCCTAACAATAAAAACTAGGACAAGTGCAGCATGGCACTTATTGAGAGATGGCTTCGCTCTTCAATCGACCAGTGCAAGCACCGACAACTAATGCTGATCAACTCACACACTTCAAATCACACACAATATATTATTATCATGCCTTAAACTATGCACTCAACTATCCTTCTTCTCCTGCCCGGACGATGGGTTTTCACGATGTACCTTTCCAGGTAAAGCTAAACTATCGGCGCTAAACGGGCCGCTGAGAGAAAACAATGCCTTTTAAGAGTCCAATATCTTAACTTAATATGTTTAATTATATTGCTTTTAAGATTAACTCTACTGCCATTATGATGTTAAAAACAGTACAGTGGAACATCAAAGGCTACTTCAATAACTACCACGAATTACAAGTACCAACCAATGAACTTCAACCTTCGATCATTTCACTGCAAGAAACACATATAATAAACAATTCTAAATCTTATCGTCCCAAGCATTACTCACCGTTATAATCTAAGCCACAATCTAAGCCACAATAAATCAGCTAAGCAAGGCACTGGGTTACTAGCCCATAATTCGATTCCACACAGTTTCTCAGTTATTAACTCAACCATCTCAGCCATAGCCGTCCAAGTTGCGCTTAAAAATAAACTCACAATCATCTCTCTCTATATTCCACCTGATCAATCATTTTCGTGTATTGACCTTGACAACATTGTCAATCAGTTTAATACCCCAGTTCTGGTAGCAGGTGGCTTTATCGCCTGGAGCCTAATTTGGGGTTCTACCTGTACTAACCACCGTGGAAAGATTATTGAACAGTTTATAAGCAACTCTGGCTTAGCTATTTTAAATGATGGTTCTCCCACTCACTTTTCGACCCATAACACGTTCGCCTATGTCGACTTATCTCTAGTATCACCAGCACTACTTTCAAAAACTTCATGGACAATTGATTCGGATTATACCGTAATAACAGAAATCAGTCTTTGCAAGGACTAAAATTTTAATAAAATTAACATCAAGAAGGTTTCTATTAGATAATGCTAACTGGGACCTATTCCGGACTGAAAATTCAACTTTCCTATTGGACAACAATCTATTTGAATTGCTGCAAATATTGCCATTCCTCAATCTAAGGGCCAATCGAATGATAAACCAATTAAACCCATTGTTCCTTGGTGGAACAAGGACATCAAAGAGCTAAGACAAATTAAACAAACCGCTTGGAAAATGTTTAAGAAATACCCAAACGATTTAAACCTATCCTATAGTTCTAGTTTAGTTTTCTCATCGCGATATTTTTGTTATCAAAATTAATAAACGTTCGAGATCTCCCAATAAAGAGGACGACTTTTCGTCCTATGAAAAGAAATCTAAATCTCTTCTGAAAATGTCGGCAAGTAAAAAGGACTCCAGGTCCAATTACTGGAGCCCCTTACAGTGCCTGCCCGATAGCGAAAGTGAAAGTGAGATTATGGACGTAATTATTTCATCAAAAAATTGTAAAGTAATCGTCCCTCGTTGCAAAAACAGTGTGATTATGTGCACAATTTAATGAAATCTCTAAATGTCTCTGACTATGCAATCAAATGAATGTCCATTGGCATTCAAATTATTTGTGACTCTATGGAATCATACAATTCTGTTGTTATTAAATTAAAAGAAGAGAACTGTCAATTTTTTACATATTTTAAAGCTGTTTTGTATGGATTAGGTTGATTCTAATTTATTAAAATCCGAACTTATCAAACTTGGTCTAAAGTGTGTAAAATCACGAACTGATTTATTAAAATTCACTTCTTAATACCTTGCAAAATGGAAAGCAAAATGACGCTAGACAGATATAATTAAACAATTCTTTATTTTGTCGACTAGCGAAACCAAACGTTATAATACAAATACTAGTGCCAGTTATTTTGGGATAGAGGCCAAGTTGGGTGTGGTGAATTCATTTATTGATTGGTGGTGGGGGATACAGTATTTTGAAATATAATTTAAGTTTGACGAAAGTTGTGGCGGGAATATTTAAATTTGCGCCAACAAAGTGTAAAGAAACAAAAATGATAAGCTAAAAATATGAACATTATACAGATACAATTTATATAGTTTTCTTGGAGAGTGGCAGTGTTAAGCTGAATGAACTAAAAAGAAATACTCGCCCCATTTTCCATACGCAAGTAAATTGGGCATTTTATCCTAAACAAAAAAATCGACTGACGCAATGCCGAAACTGTCAAATGTTCGGTCAGGGCGAGTGGAACTGCTACATAAGGACATATTGTGCATTCTGCGCCGGTCCTCACAAAACTAAAGAATGCAATTCCAAGACAAATGTCAACAAATGTGCCAACAGCGCATGCGTGAGTAGAAATAAGTTTTTGGAAATGTGAGAGAAAATTGCAGCAAAAACTAATCGCTCTACTGCACACAAGTTCAAATCAAAATTTAATAACAAAACCAACAATAATGCAAGCATTTCCCTCCGTTCAATGGACGAGTTCCCAGCTTTACCCAATCGGTCAGCGGTGAAACAGGTGGTAAAAGAGAGCAACAGCTTTGCCCGATAAAATGTATGGCAGCACATCAATCCAACCTTTTTGTCGTCTGCCGGCGGGAACAACAACAATGAACCCGTTACCAATGGTGAGTTGTTCTGTATGGAGGAATTAAACTCTCTAGTTATGGAAATGATCACCAAATTAGGATCTTGTAAAACTAAGTTAGAACAATTTAACTCCATCGCACAATTAGCGACTAAGTTCTTGTATTCAAATGTCAAGTAATTTAATACTCGTAGATACTAACTTTAATGTTATAACATGGAATGCCAGAGGCATTCGTAAAAAACATGTTGAATTTATAAACTTCTTAAACACTAATAACATAGATATTGTTCTTGTTACTGAAACATGGTTAACGCCTGAAATTAGAATTTCAACTCCTGCTTTTAAATGTTATCGGATAGATAGAACTGATAGAAGAGGTGGTGGTGTAGCAATTCTAATACGGAGATCGATTCAACATGAGCTTTAGAGAAGTGTACAAACTCGTTATGTGGAAAATTTAGGTGTAGAAGTAAGGCTAAGAAATGGTAATACAATAAAAATTGTTTGTGTATATTTTCCCGGTAAAATCTCTGCAAATGAAAATAGTTTAGGATTAAAGTCTGATTTAAGGAGACTTTTTAGTATGAGTGATGAGTTTTTAATGGGAGGTGATCTCAATTGTAGACATAGGGATTGGGGTTGCATTCGAGCAAATTCTTGGGGTAACGTCCTGTCTAATATTGCTGTAGCGTTGCCAATTTGTGTTTTGTTTCCACATAGTCCTACGTATTTTTCAGCTGGTTCTCGTGGTCGTCCTTCTGTAATTGATTTATTTATATCTAATATTCCTAGTCAAATTTCTCAGCCAATGTCGATAAACGATATGTCCTCAGATCACAATCCAGTTGTTTGTCTGATTCCGTGGTCTGGTGAAAAAATTTGCAATATTTTCAATATTTGAAAAACGCTAACTAGACAGTTTTTCTTGCAGAACTTAAAAGAAATCTTAGAAATGTATCTACTAGCCTATAAAACATTTCCACCAAAGAAGATGTTTATAACATTGTTAATCAATTTTCTGAACACGTTTTAAATTCTGCCGACAGAAGTATACCCAAAAGAGAGAAAACATATTTTTGTTCGAAACTTCCAGCTCATGTTTTAGAACTTGTCAGGTTGAGAAACATGCATAGGAGAAACTGGCAAAGATACAGACAACCCATTTTTCAAACCCTACTGAAATATTTCAACAAATTAGTTACAAATTTTATTCAAAATGGGCGTAATGAAGAATGGAACAGGAAACTAAGTTCTTTGGATAAATCTTCCAAACCTTTTTGGAACATTGTTAAAATTGTTAAAAACAGAGATAAGCAAATTCCGTTTCTTAAAGATGGTTTTAACACATTTTACACCGATATCGACAAAGCTAATTTATTTTGCCAGAACTTTGCAAAAAACCATTCATTCATGTAGTTGAAACTCCGTCGAGTGCATTTATTACCGAATCAGAAATACAGCACTTCACAGATAACCTAGGCAGAGTTGCCTACTGCCTGTCGTCGCGCGCGCATGTAGATTACGATCGCTACAAAAAACAAAAAAAAAAATAATTCCATCAAATAATAATAATATTTCGCGCCCGTCAAATTACATTCAGTTTGGTGCAGTGGAAAAAAAAAATAAATAATAATAATAAAAAAAATAAATAAAATAAACCAGTGCTAAAAGTGCAGTGGAAAAAAAAAGAAAAAAATAAAGAAAATAAATCAGTGCCGGTGCTTTCCATCTTTCACCTCCTCTCACCCGCGGTTGCGCTTCTTTGTTATCGCAATTGGAGTACGTGCTATGTATGTACATACTCCCAGTCGCGATGACTGAGAGAGTGTAACATTTGATGCATAGCGGGCTGTGAATGTTTATCCGAATAGCGGACCATAGCTGATTGTCGTTTGGGCATAGCACCTGCGACAGTTTGTTTTGGAAAACTATTCATTGGATCTTCACTTCACAGCTTCGCTTAGTTACGTCAGAGTTGTGTCTTTTTGTGTTTCTATGTTGTAGTGATGAGGGAATTTAGGGTTGATCTTACCAACATTCGTGGGCTTCGAATGAATTTCTTTGATGTGTACGCCCACGCCTATTCCCATAAACCAGCTGTTTTGGCACTAAGTGAAACACAGGTAGTTGAAGAATCTTCCGATTTGAAACTGCCTGGGTATAACTTAGTGTCATTATTCTTTCCCCGCCGTGGCCTCGCCATTTACGTCCGTAGTGATATTGCTTACCAAGTTCCACCACAGTATGGCCACTGTTCCAACCCGGAATTTAATTTCGAATGGCTAAAATTCACCGTCCGTAAGCAAATAATTCACTACTGCTTTATTTATAGAAGCCCTAGTGCGGACAGCAACTCAACTTTTGACGAATTTGATGCGCTGTCTGATTCCATCACTCGAATTGTCTCCTTGTACCCTCATACTGAAATCGTCATTGCGGGCGATTTCAATATACACAATTCGAATTGGCTTCAACATTCTGGCCAGATAACACCCGAAGGAAGGTATGTTGAACTTTTCGCTTAGGTAAACAATTTGACTCAGCTTGTAAATGAGCCCACACGTATACCGGACATTGTAAGTCATTCCGCCAACACTTTGGACTTGTATCTTACTTCGCACCCTGATAAATACACTATTGATGTTTTAGCGCCTCTAGGTCGGTCTGACCATAATATCGTATCAGCTAAATTCTCGTACTCCGACCACTCAGTTAAAGAAAAAACTCCTAAAAGGAAAGTATGGCAATACGAGAAAGCCAACTGGAGCGGCCTTAATAGCTTCTTTAGGAGTTTTAACTGGTCGCTATGCTTCCTCGATAGCGACGTGGATGCCGCTGCTGATATGATCACTAACACTATACTCTTAGGTATGAATGACTTTATTCCTAACAGAATAAAGAGCATTAAACCTAAGTTAAACTCGTGGTTTGACCAGAGTTGTAAAGAGGCTATCATGTTGAAAGAAGTAAGTTTTCGGTCTTATAAAGCCAACAAATCTGAGGAAAACCGAAAAAAGTTTAAACAAGCCAGAAAAGACTGTAATGCCCATATTCGACCAAAAATTGAGGCAAAAAATCCTACAATATCCCAAAGGTAGTAAAAATTGTTGGTCATTCTTCAAAAATATTAAAAATTCTGCTCGTCTGCCATCCCCACACTCATTTACAATGACATTCCAGCTGTCAGCTCCTTAGACAAAGCTAATCTGCTTGCTACTCATTTTGCAGCGAACTCCACGCTGCCAGATAATGCTTTGTCTCCACCTGTATTTGAGAGCGCTGAATTTTCCATGGGACAAGTCCACTTTCGCACTCGTACAGTTGCAGGAGTACTTAAAGGTCTTAACATACACAAATCCGCTGGTCCAGATGGTATCCCCCCAATAGTTCTGAAGAGGTGTTCTTCTACGCTGGCAAAACCTCTGCGTAAGCTTTTCTGTCTATCCTACTTTTCAGGGCTCTTTCCGAGTAGATGGAAAACAGCATTTGTCCAACCCGTCCCCAAAAAAGGCGAATCTTCCACCCCGTCCAACTACCGACCCATTGGACTTACGTCCCTTCTTTCCAAGGTCATGGAAACGCTGATAAATCGTCAGCTTATGAAATATCTCGATTCACGAAAACTCCTTAATGACCGGCAGTATGGTTTTCGTAGCAACAGGTCCACTGGTGATTTGATGGCATATCTCACCGAGAAGTGGAACCAATCTCTCCATCACTTCGGCGAAACCAAGATGGTTGCGCTTGATATTTCAAAAGCATTTGACAGAGTTTGGCATCAGGCTCTTTTGTCGAAAATGCGTGCATATGGCATCGATGAGTCTCTTCTTCAATGGATTAGAAATTACCTTTCAGGGCGTTCAATACAAGTTGTTTTGGACGGCTTCAAGTCTGTAATTCACCAAATAAATGCTGGTGTTCCCCAAGGCTCTGTTTTGTCTCCGACTCTCTTTCTCATTTTTATAAATGATCTCTTGTCTGCAGCTTCTAATCCAATCCATTCCTTCGCTGATGACAGTACCCTCAGTTTTTCATATTCGTTTCCTAACTCACGTCCTTGCTCTTCGGCCGTATAAGGTGAACGGCAACGTATGTTAAACACATTAAATTCCGACCTGGACAGCATAATTAAATGGGGTTCAACCAACCGAGTGGAATTTAATGCTTCCAAAACACAATGCTGTCTTCTGTCTCTCAAGCGAAACCAAAACCCTCAACCATTATCCATGGATGGTACTTGCATCATTGAAACCGAAAGACTTGCCATTCTCGGTATGTGTATTAATAACCATCTTCGATGGAATGATCACATATTCGAGTTCGCCAAAAATGCTGCAAAATGTCTAGGATTCCTTAAACGGTGCAAGAAATATTTTACCCCGTCTGATCTGGCCTCAATTTATAAGGCATTCATCCGCCCTAAGCTGGAATATAACGGCCATATCTGGTCTGGTGTACCCAAGACCGTTTTGCACATTCTTGATAGGGTACAAAATCGCGCGTTAAAACTTATAGGTGATAGAGACATTGTGAATTCCATTCATTCACTAGAACATCGGAGAAATGTCTCCTGTCTCTCCCTGTTTTATCGTTTCTTCCACAAAAAATGCTCCAGCGAAATAGCCAGTTGCATTCCTCCCCTTCAAAATTTCACCCGCAATACGCGACATGCTTCGAATGCACATCAGTTTACCCTGAAGCCAAACTTCGGTCGTACTGTCAAATATAGGGATTCATTTATAAGCCGAACAACACGAATGTGGAACGATCTACCAGGCTCTGTATTTCCCCATCACTACAACCTTCAAACATTCAAAGCCAACGTGTATAGGTACCTCCTCTGTTCCTCTTCCCCCTTTTCCCTGACGCCCGTGCCCTGAAACAATTAAAGGGTATTAATACTTCCTTTGGCGCGCGCAGATTATAAAAAAAAAAAAAAAAAACCTGCTCATTAGAAAAGCAAGTGGCCTGGACGATATAAGAAATATTTATTTAATGAAATTACCTAAAATCGGCATTAAATACTTAGCATTTATAATAAACGCCTGTCTCAAGATGCAATACATTCCAACTGATTGGAAAGTAGCAAAAATTGTGCCTGTTCCGAAAGCAGGTAAACCTGCTGATAGACCGATTAGTTTACTTAGTGGCCTGAGTAAAATTTTTGAAAGGGTGCTTAAGGCAAAATTATTAAGGATAAATGATGAACAGAAAATATTTCCTAATGAACAATTCGGTTTCAGGCGTTATCATAGTACATGCCATCAAGTACTTAGAATAAACAATAGTATTAAGATTAACCGCGCTATCGGAAAATCGACGGGCACGATCCTCCTCGACATAGAGAAAGCATTTGATTCTGGTTGGCATAACGGATTTCTATACAAAATGCTAAATTTTAATCTTCCAGCTTTTCTCTGCAAATATGTACAAAGTTTTTTGTCAAATCTTTGTTGTAAAGTGTATGTCAATAACAGTCCGTCTAGCTTATTAAGTATCCTCGTTGGTGTCCCTCAAGGCTCAGTCCTCGCACCAATCTTATACAACTTGTACACATCAGATTTTCCAAGCTTTCCAGGATGCGAATTTGCAATATATGTTGATGATACTGCGATACTTTCATCGCATGAGTTCGGTCTCAACATCGAGACGAATCTCAAAAATGCGGCTGAAAAACTAAGCCTCCGATCTGCATAGCAGAGCTAATGTTGAATTGATCTCCGATAGAATACAAAAACTTATCGACACATTTCTGATCAGATGTGACCTTCCTGATAACCCTCTAGTAAACAAATTAAATGTCAGTCACCATAGGTTGGAATGACTTTGTAATAATTCCAAATGTTTTTGCATACCTATAGTTTTAAATTATTTATTTTGATAAGTGTGCATGTTAATTTATAAATTTTGTTAATTTATACATTTGTTAATTTATTTAGGTTACTTATCCTTTTGTTAATTTGTGTATCCTGTTGTTTACTTCATATTTTAGACATTTACTTATTTAGTTGTAAATTATTCATTTATTAATTTATTTTTTTTTTTTTTTTCGTTAGTTAACTTTTTAATTTATTGTTAATATATTTATTCGTTAATTTATTAATCTGTTCATTTATTTTTAATTTATTCATTTGTTAATTTATTCATTTACTTCCCATCTAGTTATTGTTAATATATTAAGCAACAATCTTTAACATATTATATTTGCGTTAAGTTATTTCCTATAATTTTATTGTTGCTTTGAATAATGCAACTTATTCATTTTATTTTTTAATTTTTTTTTTTTTTTTTCGTTAGTTAACTTTTTCATTTATTGTTAATATATTTATTCGTTAATTTATTAATCTGTTCATTTATTTTTAATTTAATCATTTGTTAATTTATTTATCTGTACATATGTACATATTTTTGTAAATTTTCTTAATTTAATCATTTATTTTTCATTCTAATTTATTCATTTACTTCCCATCTAGTTATTGTTAATATATTAAGCAACAATCTTTAATATATTATATTTGCGTTAAGCTATTTCCTATAATTTTATTGTTGCTTTGAATAATGCAACTTATTCATTTTATTTACTTAACTTTCTCTTTTTTTTTTATAATCAAATGAGGGTTTTTCTCGTTGTTTCCCTTCATAAGTAATTCAAAAGTAAAATTGTAAATAACTTAAAATTTTTTCAGTTGAAACTACCTCATATCTCTGTATGGAAATTGTGTGGTGGCGAACCTTTGCAAATTTAAAACGAAATAAATATCTATCTATCTATCTACATCCCAAGGCGAACGGAAAATTTCGAAAAGAGGCAAAAAAAGCCAAAATTGAAAGCTTCGAAAAATGCACCTATAATATCAACCCAAATGCTTCTTTGAAAAAACTATGGGCTGATATTAAAAGCCTCACTGGTACCTATAAACCTCCCTTAATTAAAATTATCAAAACACCATCTTAAGATTTATCCTCTAAAAAAATTGCAGAATTCTTTGCCAGTAACTGGTCAAACCTCTCAGATGACTTTCACTCAGAATTTCTTCTCGACAAAAGGAGACTTGTAAAAAGATCTCCAACTTACCGATCATCGATCGAACGGCTGTGTTGATTGAAACACCCATTAATATAATCGAGTTTGAAAGTTGTCTCAGCTCGACCAAGGGAAATACACCAGGATTTGACCGCATATCATACATTATGCTTAAAAATACCTCCACTTCATTAAGAAAACGTCTTCATAACTTGTACAACCACATTTTTGAACATGGAGTCATCCCCCAAACGTGGAAGACTGCAAGCATAATCCCTCTACCTAAACCAAATAAAGACCCCACCGAAACATCTGCATACCGCCCAATATCTCTCCTACCGTGCATAGGGAAACTTTTGGAAAAAATCATATCCAGACGGTTATATTGGCTCGAAAAAAAAAACAATCTTGTCAACATAAATCAAGTGGCCTTTAAACATGGCCGATGTACCATGCAATTTTACACCTTGATGATTTTATCTCTTCAGCGCTATCTGAGTGTTGTAACGCGCGAGTGGATACGCGATTTGTGATTTGTCGATTTGTAAATAAAAAGACCTTTCTGTTTGGCTGTTGAGACTTTACTCTCCATCCTCTATGCCTCATTGTTCGTACCTTACCCATTGTACCGTCAATGGGTCATCAAAGTGATTCGATCCATGTGACGTATTCTTGCACTAGTTTGTGGTCGCAAGAATACGTAACAATTGTAATCGACACTTTGTGACCTTTTCGGTTATTTGTTGCGGGCACTTGAGTGGGTCAGTGTGACTGCACAAGTGTGGCGCCGTTGTGGGTCAGTTGCATATTCGTGGAATGGGGTAGGGTGACATGTTTGTCGCCACAGTAGGTCGGTTGCATGTTTGCACTGAAATAGTGATATGAATGACATGTGTCGAATTGGGTTAGGTCGCTGCGTCTTGTGTGGGCACAGCGTTGTGTGTGTCGCCACAGTAGGTCCCCGTATACGTTAATAATAACCTTATGATCCAAGTTAGTATACCACTGGTAAACAATTCTTCGTTTCTTCGACAATTCTTAGTAAAAATTGCACCACTCCCGACCAAATACAAACAAAACACATACCGTTATGTTTCGATTGGCAGTGAATTCATTGCCGTCAACGAAAACTATAGGCGATACATATTCCTAAATAGCGTAGACCTGGATAAATGTACAAAAACAGAGTCAGACCATTATGTATGTGGGTTGATTAATGAACGCGAGCTTAATTCGAATAATAAAACTTTATTACGATTTAATTATGAAATACTAAAACTAGGTTGGCGGTGAGCAGAATCAGAAAACGACTGCATCGCACGGCGGGCGGACTTCGACTGCCTGTTGAGTCGGTACGTCGGTACGTCGGGAGTAGATCCCAACTCGACCTGACGAAGGGAAAAAAGGGTGATCCCACAAATTCGGCCCTCCTGCGTCTTTTACCGGCCTTGGGAAAAGGAACCATTCCTCTTCGGTGGATCGTCTTGGGTGTATCATCTTGGGTTGAACATTTTAGAAGTATAGTCTTGGCCTGAACATCTTAGGGGTATCATCTTCAGCGTAACGTCATGGATTTATCGTCTTGGGATAATTATTCATCTTGGGCTGGACATCTTAGGGGTATCTTCTTCTGTGTAACGTCTTGAGTTTATCGTCTTGGGTGTATCGTCTTGGGTTGAACATTTTAGAAGTATGGTCTTGGCGTGAACATCTTGGGGATATCATCTTCAGCGTAACGTCGTGGATTTATCGTCTTGAGATAATTATTCATCTTGGGTTGGACATCTTAGGGGTATCTTCTTAGTGGTATCATCTTCGGTGCAACGTCTTGAGTTTATCGTCTTGAGTGTGTCGTCTTGGGCTGGACATCTTAGTGGTATCATTTTCGGTGCAACGTCTTGAGTTTATTGTCTTGGGGTAATTATTCATCTTAAGGGTATCATCTTCGGTGCGACGTATTGAGTTTGTCGTCTTGGGGTAATTATTCATCTTGGGTGATAGTTTGGCTTGACTTGTTCTGATCGTCTTCGCTGTCGCATGGGGCATCTTCGGTCATTGGCCATGGCTTCATGAAATCTGCGCTGGTTGTCGTCTTCCTTGGACCCTCATGGACACCGATTTTGTGTACCTCGTATCTGTCGTTCGGGGAGACCTTGGCAACTCTATAAGGACCTAAGAATTTGGGAAAAAGTTTAGCGTTAGTTGAAAATTGTGTTTTTCTGATGGCGACTAAGTCATTAATGTCGTATCTGGCTGCAGGCTTTCGCTTCTTGTTATAGTTCTTTCTGTTTTCCTCTTGGAGTAAACTGATGTTGCGTCGTGCGTCCTCTCTGATTTGATCGCGTTCTTCATCAAAGGACTTCCTCACCTCCTCGTCGATGCTTTCAGCTAAGTTGATGTCTTCTTTTCTCTTCATGCGCAGGCCTGTTAAAACTTCGAACGGGCTCATCTTGATACTTCGTTGGTAGGTGGAATATATCAGCATTTGAAGTTTGTTGGTGTAGCGATACCACTTGGTTGGATCATTCATCGTCAGCTTCGCCAACGCAGAGATAATGATGCGGTTTACGTGTTCGACTTGGCCATTTGAGCGTGGAACACCTGTTGTGACTTGAAGATGTTGGATACCTCCTTCATCGCAGTAGTCCTTGAACCTGGTGGAAGTGAATGCAGCACCCCGATCCGAAATGATACGTGTTGAGTTTCCAAATACTGCCTTCTGTGATTTCAGGTTGTTGATAACCTCTGCCGCAGAAGTCGATCTGCATGGGTAAATCCAAACAAATTTGGAAAACGCGTCGACGACGCAGAAGATGTAAGAGTAGGTCTTATTGGTTGGTGACAGAGGTCCGAGGTGGTCGACGTGATAGGTGTCTAATGGTAACTCGTTCTTCGAAATTGGATATAAGTATCCCTCCTGATTTCCGGCCTTTCTGTCGCACAGTATACAGCGCACACAGTTCTTCCTTACTTGTTCGATTTTAGGGCGCAAATTCGTAATAAAGTAGTCCTTTGACAAAATCTCTTCCATCTTCTTCGTACCAAAGTGTCCTTCTTCGTGTGTAGATCTGATAAGTTCTTGGGCTAAGCCGTTGGGGATGCACAATAACTTGACCCCATTTTAGTCTTCCTTGTAAAGTAAGTCGTGTTCTTTGAAATAATCTTGATATAGTCCACATTCTAGAACCTTGTTTAACATCCTGAGATGTGCATCTGCGTCTTGAGCTGCTTTCACTTTGAGCAAAAACTCAGTAGTCACGACCATCGAGACAGGATTACGACTAAGGGCGTCTACGTGCTTCATGCGCGTTCCAGGTCGATGTTCCAACTCAAAAGCGTTCCAACTCAAAAGCGCAGCCCATCCTGCTATCCTCGGCAATATCTCTTTCTTCTCCATCGTTGCTTTAAATGCCGCGCAATCTGTGATTATTTTGAATTGGAGGCCTAGCAGATAAACTCTTAGTTTCTTTAAAGCGTTAACTATATTGAGCACCTCCAGCTCATAGCTACTGTATCACTCTTCTACTGGTGAAGCCTTCTTACTATAAAAGTACACGGGGTGAAATTTGCCATCGTTGGATTTTTGGAGCAGCACTGCCCCATAACTCCATTTAGACGCGTCGGAGTGTAATTCCGTCTCTGCCTCCTGGACATAAAGCTTCAGAACTGGTTTCGATGACAAAGCTTTGTTCAGCTCGTCGAATGCTATCTTCTCTGTTGGTCCAAACTGGAAAGGTTGGTTGGTTCGTAAGAGTTGGGTGAGTGGGCGAGCTATCAGGGAATAGTCTTTTCTAAAATATCCGGTAAGACCTAGGAAACTCTGGATCTTCTTAACTGAGTTGGGTTCTGGGAACTTGGTAATGGCGTGTGTTTTATGGGTGGACGGCTGGACAGATCCATTTGAAACCACAAAACCAAGGTACTCGATGGAACGACAAAGGAATTGACATTTTGACCACTTCATTTTCAATCCGTAACATTCGGATAAGGAAAGAGTCTCTTTCAGTCTGTCGTAGCATTGCTCATCTCTATCCTCAACGATGACCACATCGTCCATATACAAAAGGAGATACCTTTTCTCGGCTAGAGGTTTAAAAATGCGGTTTATATACTTTTGAGGAACCGTGGCTGCCGTGCAGAGTCCCAAGGGTGCACGGAGAAACTCCCACTGACCGGAAAGGGTCACAAACGATGTGTACTTAATGCTGTCTTCTGATACGCGAACGTGAAAAAACCTGTTTTCCAAATCTAAAGTACAAAAAACTTTGGCCTTACTAAGTGCATCTATTTGGTCATCTATTAGAGGTAAAGGGTAATGATCTCTTACAATCTCTTTATTGAGGCGACGATAGTCAACACATAAGCGCTTAGTACCATCTTTTTTGTTGGCTAGTACGATTGGGCTAGCGTATTCCGAAGAACTGGGTCTAACTATACCTTCCGACAACCACTCTTCTATCTTTTCATCTACGATCTTCTTTTCTAAAGGAGCTAGTCTTCTTGGGGGTTGAGATATGGGAGCATCGGATTTTAAAATTATCTTCATTTCGATGGAAGTGAATTTCTCTTCCCGTGGGGCGTAATCTTCAATTATTTTTTGAATCTGTTTTCTAAAACATAGGTTCCCAGTCTTCAAGGCAGAGTCCTTACTATCTCTTTTGGGCGGCTGACACATCTGACAAAAGGCTTCTTCTACTTTGGAGACAACTACACCATCTGGCAGAAGTTGAATGTTTTTGCCTACAAGGTCATCCTTCCCAACATCACAGACTCAGGCAAAATGAAAACGTTGGTATTGGATACGCAATTGTCTATGCTGATGTTTGCGTTAAAATACCCTAACACCTCGACTGTATTCTCGGACAGTCCGCTGACAGGTAATGTCTGTTGCGTGATTGTAGGAGCACCCATTCTGACGTAAATGTCGCTTCGTACTATCGTTATGTCGCTTCCAGTATCTACAAGGCCTTCTACCCTGTAACCGTTGACTACTTCTTTCATTAGACTTGGTCCAAAAGTTTGTAAAGCATTCGATCTCTTTTCAGACTTCTTTTTCGGGCAAGTCATCGCTTTGTGGCCAAACTCGTTGCAACTAAAGCATTCCGGTTGCTGCTCAGCACATGAACTGCTTTTGTGTCCTCTACGACCACAATTATAACAACGACCCACCTTACCGTCAGCTGTTCATAGACTCCCCTTCAGTTTACTACTCGCGTTACTATTGGTTCTACTCGAACTTGGGATGCTTTCTTTATACTTCTGATATAAGGTGATTTTTTCTTTAAATTGCTTAATCGTAGAAGCGCCATACAGCATAATTTTATTATGGGGGGAATCGTTTACCCCATCAATTGTATATTGTATGATGCAGCTTTCCTCGATACCGCCATTCTCCCCCAACTCCCTCATAGATAAAAGATAGTCATGAATGGACTCACCTCTTAACTGCCATCTTTGAGTTAACTTCTTGTGTATGTCAGCCATGCTCACTCGTTTGGAAAATTCGTCGATCAAAAACAGCTTCAGTTCTGACCATTTGGCAACTTCTGGTTTCGATCTTAACGCCAGCTTAGCTGAACCAGTCAACAGTCTTTTCCCAAAAATTGTCTGCTCAAACTCTGACCACTTCATGCTGTTGGCTGCCTTCTCGACGTCCCGTACCCAACTGTTGATATCGTACTCGTCGTTACCATTAAACTCTGGTACTACTGCAGCGACGTCTTGAAATGTTATGTTGCCACTTCCAGTACTCTGACTATTGTGAAGCTCCTTCTCCATGGACGCCCTTAGGGTTGACATCTCCAGCCTCAGTTGCATTTCCTTCTCTTTTTCCCAAACCTCACTCTCTCTTCGAAGTAACTCCAGCTCCTTTGCATGCTGACGTTCTTTTGTTTGACTTTCCGTACGTGAAATCTGCTCGTGCCTATGTTCCCAATCTTGCAGCATATCTGAAAAATCTCGAAATGAATCTTGAATGCCCGTACTATTATTGGTTTTCCTTGGCATTGTAGATTTATTAATTAAAATTTCATATAAGACAAATCGTACTGCCGTGTATCTACTTTTTTCAGGGTGCCTCTGCTAAAATTTCTCTAAATAGGTTAGTGGTTGTAACCCCAGATTAGTTTCAAAGTTAGCTTGGTCGCTGCTCAAACTGGTTGCAACTTAGGGTTAGTTTCAAAGTTAACTTCGATCTCAATCAGTAGGCGTCGTTGCTCGAAGTGGTTACAACTTTAGGTGAATTTCAAAGTCAATTTTAATATTTACCGATAGGTGACGCCAAAGATGTCACATGTACGATGTGTTGGTATTCCCCTCAGCTACCACGACGTATGACCACCACTTCAGCCTTGTAGGTTTTCGTAGATTTTTTTTTTTTGTTGGATCTCTCGGCAATTATTCCTCTGCGCCAGCTTCCAACACTAATAGTTTTTTTTTCTTTTTTCTTCGGCGACGACGACTTCAGCTACGGCAACTGTGTTATGCATGTACAGCTAAGACGCACACTATGACGAACTGTACCGTTTCTCGCGATGACAACGGCGAGACAGCACCGGTTGATTGCAAGATTGTCTTTTTTTTTCGCGCTCAGATTAAATCAATCCCGGTTGAGCCCCCAGAATTTATTGTGGGTTGATTAATGAACGCGAGCTTAATTCGATTAATAAAACTTTATTACGATTTAATTATGAAATACTAAAACTAGGTTGGCGGTGAGGAGAATCAGAAAACGACTGCATCGCACGGCGGGCGGACTTCGACTGCCTGTTGAGTCGGTACGTCGGTAAGGGAGTAGATCCCAACTCGACCTGACGAAGGGAGAACAGGGTGATCCCACATGTATGCCAACAAAACTTCGTCATACATAACCATATTAAGTATCTTTCCTCCAAAAATAGCCATTGTAATGTTAACTCTCTTATTAATGTCGTACGACCCATCATACTCTTCAAAATTGACTATAGTCTCGCTGTTTATGGCAAAACTTCAAAGCCATCGCTCCAACTGATCTCATCTCCCTACCATGCCGCAAATCGAACCACTGTCAGAGCATTCAGGACGACACCTATAAAAAAACATCCTAGCCGAAACCGGTCTACCCTCAATCTCAGAACGTATTGCGTACCTCACCGCCCTCATTATGCAGAAGGTAAATTCACCCCAAAAAACACCGATACACAATATAGCCAAAAAAATTATACGCTCCAAAAAGTCTAGAAAAAACCCTTCTTCACTTTCAAAATCGTTTCTTTATGCAAGATCATTCAAAATCCCAATCCCTATTCAATCAAAAAGAGGATCACTTCATCCACCTTGGAACCTTCCTAAGAACACCATTTGCACCGATCTCAAAAAATACGCCAAAAAGGATACAAACAGCAACATATACAGAGAGTACAGAGAGTTCAGAGAAATTGCTGGGAAATACAAAACACTTAATTGGAGCTACTTCTTTACGGACGGCTCAAAAACTACACTTGGAACATTTTTGCAATAGTAAATGAAAAGGGAGTATGTTACGAGGCCCTAGAATCTGCAGTAAAATGTACACGCAAAAAAAAAAAAAAAAAATAAATAAATAAATTTGGTTGAGGTGGCACATGTGACAAATGTGACACAAGTCACCAAAGGCGACCTTAGCCGTCCAGCCCATAACACAAACACAAAACATAAACAATGATATATAAACTTACTAGCGAAAGGTTGAAGCTTTAACTCCGATCCTGTAATCCCGAGCGGCCACAAGTAAATGGAGTCCAGCGGTGCGGGCGAAAACCACGGGCATAGATCTCTGGGGAATCATCCAGGTGGTTCGTCCGTTTTACTCGACATTAGAGTTTGGGTTGTCCAAAAAAAAAAAAAAATAATAATAATAATATCCCCATATAATATATGGTGGTGTATTTTGTCGCCTTTTGTAAAAAAAAAAAAAAAATAAAACACTTCCTCAGGCCGTCGGGTTTAAACGCGAAATGAATGTGATTTGTTTTGACATAAGCATATTCATTATTGGTCCTGTTCGCACACATCTAAGCTCTCGCTCTTGGAAAGGAATTTGACGAAAGACAAAACCACAAGCGAAAGATCGAACAGGAATGAAAATGAACCCCAATTGAAAGTGTTATACTTTCTGTTGGTAGTAAGTTTTCTCTTATTGTCATAGAAAATAGATTTTGGGTTAAATAGGGTAGGTAAGTTATGTTAATGTAAGGTATGTTGTGTGATTTTATCGTTCGAATCCAGGTGATTGTATTCATTTATTAAAGTGTTATATCCAAGTATTACCATCTTGACGAAGGATATTGGCAAAGGGAATTTCCCTTTTCCAATACTCCGAAAGCAATATGGATAAAGATAAGGGACGACCGACACAATTAAGAGGGAGACAGAGATAACATAGATGGATGAAGAGAAATGTAGGCAACGAATGAAAATGAAGGGGTAACGAGGAGAATATAGTAAAGAGTAAATTGAGGAAGACAAAAAAAAAAAAAAAGAAACTAGGGCAAAAGAACATCGACCTTTGATCGCTTTTTTGATTAGATCATATGGGAACAGTCGATGCCCCGACTCCACAGATAGAAAAGAAAAAAGAAAGTTTACAGACAGTGGCACACAAAAAAAAAAGGGAAGGAAATCTGAAATTTTTTGTTTGGTAAGTGATGATTTCTAGGACTTGGGTCGAACCGATACGCCCAAGCCTCTGCAATTTTTTTGGTAGGCCCGGTTTTCGGTACGCAAGCAACGGCTAGCGGAGACCGCTAATCAAACCGCAAGACGGCCAAGCGGTATCCTACAAGGGGGCAAGTTATAGCAAGGAGCAAAGGCCACAAACATGTTATGGGACGGCACGGACTGGGCGATCGGAATGACAACGGCGAAAGATTTGTTGACTTTTGCAACGCAAATCGTCTTGTCATAGGTGGCACCATGTTTGAGCACAAAGCCTGCCATAAAATCAGTTGGGCGTCAACTGACAGGCAAGCAACCTCCAACCAAATTGACCATTTTGCCATCAGTCGCCGTTTTAGAAGTAGTCTCCTAGACGTCCGAAACAGGCGAGGTGCCGACATGGGGTTGGTACGAGATCACCATCTTATGATAGCTACTCTCCGACTACGCACTGCTGCCGTTCGTAGATCTAACGACACAAGAATACCTAGCTTCAATGTAGACCGACTGAGAGTTTCCACAGTGCGCCAAGAATTAAGGGACCATCTCTCACGTGGAGTGGAAACAATCAGCAGCTCCCTGCCCGCCACCATCCAAGACCATTGGTGCGCTGTGAAAACTGTTTTCACATCAGGTGCTGAAAGGATTGTCGGTCGATCACAGGGAAACCATAGGGCGTGGCCTTCCGAGCATACCTGGAGAAGGATCAACGAACGAAAACAGCTAAGAGCTCAAATTGCAGCAACTCCAGCAGCAGGGAGGATCGAGCTTGAGTCCCTATATCGCATGAAGATGAGAGAAGTACAGCGTAGCGTGAGACGTGACAAGCGCAATTACATCAATGCGCTGGCTACGGAAGCAGAAGAAGCAGCAGCGAGGTGCGACAGCAGAACCGTTTATAGAATCACTAAAGAGCTTATAGGTGGCCAAAGCTCTACTCAACACCCAGTGAAAGGCTTAGACGGTTCGTTGCTAATATCGGATGAGGATCAACTGAAGAGATGGAAGGAGCATTTTGCTTCGGTTCTAAACCGAGTATTCGCCAGCAATATGCACCCAAGTCAGACTGAAGTGTCCGTAGAAAGAAGTTCCCGAATTCGCACCACAACCCCCAGTAAAGAAGAGATTATTACCGCAATCAAAGCACTGAAAACTAATAAGGCGGTAGGACTTGACGGCATACCCGCGGAGCTTTTTCAAGCTGCGCCAACAGCATCGGCAGAGCTACTGTCCCCACTTGTCGGGAGAACATGGGAAGCCGAGAGTTTTCCAGATGAGTGGAAAAAGGGAATGATTGTCAAGCTCCCTAAAAAAGGCAACCTAATGCAGTGCGAAAACTGGAGAGGTGTCTGCGTGCTGCCTGCTGTGGCCAAGATAATAGCTAGAATCATCCTGGAGCGAATCAAAGAACACCTTGAAGACACACTTGACGCCGAACAAGCAGGTTTCCGCTCTGGATCCTCCTGTGTCGACCACATCAACACCCTGCGGATCATCATTGAGCAATGTGTTGAACATCGATCACCACTTCACCTGTTGTTCATCGATTTTGAAAAGGCGTTTGATAGTGTCAATCGGGAATTTATTTGGCGTGCCTTGCGCAGGAGAGGCATTCCGGATAAATTAATAGCAATTATCAAAGCTACATATGATGGGTCCACATGTCACGTTTTGCACAGAGGACGGCTGTCTGAGGAATTCGAAGTCCAAAGTGGGGTTCGGCAAGGCTGCATACTTTCACCAATATTGTTTTTATTGGTGATTAGCGATGTGCTGAATGCGGCCTTATCAATAGGAAATGGAGGAATTCGATGGACTCTTACATCTGAACTCAAACACCTCGACTACGCCGACGATGTATGCCTACTGTCTCACAGAATAATGGACCTTCACCAAATGAGAGGAAATGTGGAGAGGGAAGCAGACGTCGTTGGGCTGAAAATTAACTCGGCAAAAACAAAAATGATCAGCCTAGGACCAAACTCATCAACTCATATATGCATTGCTGGACAAACGGTTGAGAGAGTAGAGAGTTTCCAATACCTTGGGAGTATTGTCTCAACCGATGGCGGAACCGAACTGGATATAGCCAGCCGAATAGGTAAAGCAAAATCTGCGTTTGGGATGCTATCCATAGTTTGGCGAAGTAATGCAATTAGCTTAAACACCAAGCTACGACTGTTCCGTTCCAACGTTGAATCCGTGTTGCTATATGGATGTGGTACCTGGAGAGTGACCGTCACTATCACGAGGAAGCTGCAAACGTTTGTCAATAGGTGTCTACGTTACATCTTAAGGATATTCTGGCCAAACCGTATCTCTAACGAACAGCTTTATCAGAGAACGGGCCATGAACCATACGACGACGAAAGTGGCAGTGGATCGGTCACACTCTCCGAAAGGGTGACAGGTCCATAGCTAACCAAGCGATGCAATGGAACCCGCTTACCCAGGATGGCAGGATACGCGGCGGTCCTAGGAGTACGTGGCGCAGAACAGTTGAGAAGGAAGCACGGCAACTGGGAAAGAGTTGGGGAGAGCTGAGGCACATTTCCAGAAATCGCACACGATGGCGCGTAGGCGTTGTAGAGGCCCTAGGACCCACAAGGGGATACAGGACATAAATACAAAAAATAAAAAATAAAGGCCACCCAAGGAGCGAGGTGCTCCGCCCCAAGGCTCCGTACCACAACAGCCGCAGCTATAAAGAAAAAGAAAAGAACAGCGAGGGAACAAGAAAATTTTTTTTTTGAGTGAAAACACAGTGCAGTGAATCAGCTTAGTTTTCTTAGTTTAGTTTTTTTTTTTAATTTGTCTAGCAAACCAAGTGTAAAGTAAGGATAGGGTAACAGTGAAATCTGCGCTTAACCTCCTTTTTTAATTTGGTATCGCGATATTATAGCTGGGACATCAGCAACTACAACTCTTCTTGTGCTGCCGGCAGGACAACGGGGGACATAAAACCGTGAGTAATTTTTTTTTGCTTTCCTTTTAATGAATTGTTTTAGAGAAAGTTATATAAGTGTTAAGGCAGATTTTTTTTGTTACTTAAAATAGGTTAGGGTAATTTGAATTTAGAATGAGTGATAAAAGTGATAAAATTGTTGGTAGTCGTATTATTATGATAATGATGTGCGGGTGAAAAATTTTTGTGCAAAGATGGTGTGTGGGGGAATGGAAAGGCCGACCCACATCCGGGAGAGACTAGGGGATACAGATGCCGTAGTATAGGGCTAGAATAAGATAGTTATAAGTTAGTTTAGGTATAGGTTGGGGCTTACCGTAAGTTTTTAGAGTAGATTAGGTTCAGATTAGAATAGTTAGGTATAGCTTAGATCTGGCATACCCTTCTTTCTCCGGGATATGGGCATAAGCCCTTGGCTTCTTCTTCTTTTCTTGTCTTCCTTCCTATCTTCTTTAAGTTTGTCCGTGGTCTAATTAGGTTAGCTTTTCTCTTCTCTATTAGGTTCTTTTTTAATACACATATGGCATGATATTATTTGTGTTTGAGCAGGTGGTGTGAGAGTGATGGGAGACAAGAACCAACCCCGTCCGACGAGACCCCGTCCGACGAGTTAAGCCGTGCAACCGCGTGCGTGCCGTCGTCCCCTTCACCCACACCGAAGACGCCTCCGTGGCCTGCCGCCAGCTCATAGCAATGGCGCCCAACGCTAACAGAACGGTTTTAGAGATTAGATTAGATTTTCACTCTTTGAAAGACGTCACCTTGGATTCATATCAATCAGCCTCATTTCGCGAATTAGTATATTTTCCGCTTTTATAAACAATTTTACTTTCCTGTCTTACTTTCGGTTCAAGGGCTGATCAAATCCTTTGTTTCATCTTAGGCCAAAGACAGCTGTCCAATCTTCGGGTTAAAAGCCAGAGGATCTCGTGAGGTAGTTGGAGTCCTAGGAAGAAATAAAGAGTAGGTTAGGGTGGAAAGGCCTAATGCAAAGCTGCTGTCCAAGGGTCAAGACTTTTGCCAGATCATCGGTGAGGCGTGAGTATAGGTCTCGAAGCTCTAACCGTGTTGGAGTATATTCTGAAAGTCCTAGCCAGCTAGCTGTTGGAATTACCTGGTGGCTAGTAGTGGTAAGGACAGAAGGGATTTATGACAGCACTCGTCGAGTCCCACAGACCCAGCCACAAGTAGTCAGATACATACAACGTACAATGGACTTGAGGACGAACAATAACGAGCTTATTTAATCAGCGGAATGGTTACTGGAGAACCTGACCATAATTCCACACACCATCGCACATCATTAGCAAACTTGAATTTCGAAAGACGATCATTTTAATGGTAACATTTTCTTTTCAGGGGTTTCCTTAGTTGTAGTTTTCTCTTCTTTCTCTTTCTTTTTTTTAAATTTTTAAATTGAACTAATTAAAACCTTGCGAACTTCATGTAGCTACATTTAGTTTTAGAATTTTGGTGAGATTATTTTTTTTTATTTTAAATTCTTCTCTACAATTAATTAATAAATTCCTTTTTTTTGAATTCCTTGAGATAGATAATTCTGGTGAAATTTTTTTTATTTTTAATTTATCAAGTAACCTGGGTTTTTTTTTAGATTTTGAATTTTTTTGAATTTTTTTTTTTTGTAATCGGATTGATAGGTAACCTGGGGTATTTTTTTTGAATTTTTTTATTTTATTTTCTTTGAATTTAGATAAATAGAGTGAATTTTTTTTATTTACTTTGAATACTCAATCATGACAGATAGGGGTAAAGATCTGGGGGCAGTACCTAAGGGCACCTCGCTTCAAGTGACGGAAGGGAACGAACGTAGGTTTACTCGTCAAATGGCACAAAGACTATAACAGGACCAACTTACGCACCAGACCGACAGACGCCCCGCTACGTGGACTGAATCATCACAAGACTTAAACGTGACAGGCCACGAACTCCAATACTGGGACCCAAATCTAGGGACGGGACAAGCACATTCGAACGATTACGAAACTACACGTACACTAACGAACACGGCAAAAACTGTGAAAGTAGCCCCGCCCTCGCTGTTGGTGATTCAGGAAGAATCGGGGCGGGAACAGCTACTGACTAGGGATGGACAGACAGACCACAACAGACAGACTTCTACTCCGACAGGAATCCCAGGGGAAGACAGAGATTACAGACGATACAGAAATCGTGGCAGGGGCAGCCGGTATTGAAGAACGGAACGATATAGACTTCAATCTACCCAATGTGAGAGAAGAGGACCGGAGAATGTCTCGAAGATTTCAAGAAGTGGTTTCTTCAGCTGTCCAGAAAAGCGAGAAGCAGATCATGTCGGTCTTCGCAGAGAGCATGAGCGAAGTAATGGCAACTTTCCAGGCCAATATGAGCCTGCTACACAATAAGATCTGCGAAATGGAAAGAGAAGCCATTCAGTAGAAGGAACCACCACGGCAAACAGAGAGACAAGCTCAACGACTGACAGATGGACAAACGGGTAGCCAGACAAACAAACAGACGCTAAGACCAACAGATCCATTTGACATTAGCTACCTTGCGCGAATGGAGACTCCGACGTTCAACAGGACGACTGTCTTGTCTAGGTACAGAGCTAGGTACCTAGACAAGACAGGCGGCGTGAGCCTAATGGTCCTCCAAGTCGTGGAAAGCCGGTAGAAGTTTATAAGTCGGGGGTTAAGTTTGATGGTTCGTCGAAATCGATGTCAGTAGAAAGCTTTTTGTTTCGGGTAGAGACTCAGGAGAAAATATGGGTTGACAGAAGAGCAGCTTTTCGCCAACTTCCACCACTTAGTGTCAGGGCCTGCGGAATATGCAGGAGAATGAAGGCGATGAGCTGCTCAACTATTTTGATTTAAAGACGGAACTGGTAAGTAAATTTAAACATCAACAAAGAGACCACGAAATCCTAAGGACAATAATGAACAGAAGACAGCAACCCCATGAAACTTTTGACGACTTCTATAGCGACATACGAACTTTGACTTTGCAAATGAAGATCCGACCACACGAAGACGACTTGGTAGCCATCCTCAGACAAAACATTAAGGACAGGGTAGCTGCACTGATATTCGGGTATACCATCAGGAGTATGCAGGAGCTGAGGGAGGAGTGTAGACGTGCCGAAAAGCACATGGCGGCGAGAGATTCTAGGATGAGACGCACCGTTAACGAAATAGCTGACGACCCAGGAGACCGAAGTTTACGGAGAGGCATGCTGGGTGATGTAAAGGACGAAGATTTTGAAGTGGCAGCACTCCAGAACAAAAGAACGAACAGACCAACAAACTACTTACACACAGACCCTACTAACAGAATAACAAACGCCTTTACGAACAGGACAGACTTGACTAGGAGTACGGAACAAACCCCACCAGCATGTCCCTCCTCGCTTCACACCCTGACATGTTTCAGTTGTGGGCAGGGTAACTTTGCCTTCAACTGTCCGAAGTGTCAGGGAAACTTGAAGGTCGGCGGTGCGTCCGGAAATCACTCGTCGATGGCGTCTGGACTCCCGGAGAATCAGCACAAACCGGGGCAGTCCAAATCTTGAAGAGGGACCCAAATGGTCAGGACACCGCAACGAAGAAGAAGATCCCTCCGAGAAAGAGCCTCCACAGACGACTGCAAGAGTACGAAGAAGCTAGACGCCGAATTTTCGGAGAAGAGATAGCACGACCTTCAAATCTCCGAAACTTTAGAGAGATACATAGGCTTAGGGAAACGGTTGCAATATATAGACGACGAAAGAATTAAATAGAAGCATCTGCGATATGTACCTCGGACGATAATAGGCCCTATGCAAAAGTGAGAATAGAAGGTGAGGAGATTCTAGTGCTATTAGATAGTGGAGCCGCTGTTAGCTGTTTGGGGAAAGGTGCACTCGAATTCTTAGCTAGGAAGAACGTAAAGTTAACTAGGATGGCAACAGACATTAGGACCGCGGACGGGAACCACCAACGGATACATGGACGTTTTACAACTATTGTTTCATGGGGTGGCAAAACCCAAGAAATGGAGCTGTATGTTGTTCCTAGTTTGCAACAGCAACTCTATTTAGGGGTAGATTTTTGGAGCGCTTTTAAGGTTGCTCCTCACATTATCGACGAACTCGACACTCCATCTCCAACGGTAGAGAGTTCTCCTGTCCAGGCATTGTCACCCGCACAAACAGCTCAACTGGAAAGAATCAAGCAACTGTTCCCATCGTTTGCAGCGCAAGGTCTGGGTAAGACCTCCCTCGAAAAGCATTTTATCGAGGAGGATGACGAGCAAATTCCCATTAAGCATAGGCATTACCCGATCTCGCCAGCAATACAGAAGCTGCTTTTCGATGAATTCGACCGAATGCTTTCTCTCGGGGTCATCGAAGAGAGTAACAGCGCATGGAGCTCTCCAGTTGTGTTGGTGCGGAAACCTAACAAAAATAGACTTTGTCTGGACTCGCGAAAAGTAAACGCAGTCACCAAAAAGGACGCTTACCCTCTTCCTCACATCGAGGGTCTGTTGAGCAGACTTCAGGATACACGATTCATATCAGGTATTGACCTGAAGGATGTTTTCTGGCAGATTCCTCTGGAGAACAAGTCGAGGGAGAAAACAGCCTTCACAGTTCCTGGACGGCCGCTGTATCAGTTCACGGTTATGCCGTTCGGACTGTGCAATGCCGCCCAGAGAATGTGCAGGTTGATGGACAAGGTCATTCCCTCTCGGCTGAAAGAGAATGTCTTTGTCTACCTTGATGACCTCTTGGTTTGTTCTCCATATATTGAGTCACACGCCAGATTGTTGGAAGAGGTAGCTAGATGTTTAAGGGAAGCGTGTTTGACGATCATTGTGAAAAAAGTAAGTTCTGCTATAAGGAGATAAGGTACCTCGGATATATCGTCGGCGATGGATGTCTACGGATGGACAAAGACAAGGTATCGGCGGTCGAGAATTTCCCAATACCGAAGACTCCCAAGCAACTTCGTCGGTTCCTAGGGATGACAGGTTGGTACAGACGTTTTATCCCCAATTTTGCTTCTGTATCGGCTCCCATGACCGATTGCCTTAAGAAAAGACAGACATTTACAATGACCGATGAGGCGCTGAGGGCATTCCAATAGCTCAAAATGTCCTTGGTGACAGCGCCGATACTGACAAATCCAAATAGATGCCGAGAAAAACGAACGACCAATAGCATTCATGTCCCAGAAGCTTAACTCCGCTCAGCGAAATTATAGTGTGACGGAACTTGAATGCTATGCGGCCGTTCTGTCAGTGAAGAAGTTCAGGGCCTATGTGGAAGGATTATCATTCACTATAATCACTGATCACGCAAGTTTGAAGTGGTTGATGACTCAGAAGGATCTGTCTGATCGATTGGCCAGATGGAGCCTAAAGCTTGAGGGTTTTGACTTCGTAATCGAACATAGGAAGGGTGTCCAGAACGTAGTCCCTGTTACTCTCTCGAGTGTCCATATGGAGGAGCTCATTTCCGATACGATAATGTTAGAGGTAGACCTTAGTTCGCCATACTTCACTGCGAGGGAATATGACGAATTAAGGAAGACCGTCGACACGAACAAAGACAAACTACCAGACGTATGTGTATCCGACGGATTTGTCTATAAACAGACTGAAATACGGACAGGTGACGAATTGCAAAAAGATCGGGCATGGAAGCTTTGGGTACCGAAGGAAGTCTTCTACAATCTGCTCACGATTCTCCCGCTGCAGGACATGGGGGAATAAGGAAGACGTTAGCAAAGTTGAGGCAGAAGTACTTCTGGCCAGGTATGGCATCAGATGTACAGGCTTACGTTAAAACGTGCGTAACTTGTAAATATAGCAAATCACTAAACGTGATATCCCGACCGCCGATGCGACAACAAACGATTACTGAACTACCTTTTCAACGCCTTTACATAGACTTCTTAGGACCATACCCACGAACGAAGACAGAACATACACACATATTTATAGTATTGGACCATTTTAGTAAATATATTTTATTGCGGCCTATCCGCAGAGCAACGGCAGCTGAGGTAGTAAAATATTTAGAAGAAAATGTTTTCTATGTTTTTGGGGTGCCCGAATTTATCCATTCAGACAACGGGAAACAATTCGTTTCAGAATTGTTTTCCAGCTTGCTAAACAAATATGGGGTCAAACACGTTCGCACCGCGTTCTACTCTCCTCAGGCAAATGCTTCCGAGAGGGTTAATCGTTCCTTACTGGCCAAATTATGGTCGTATATTGATGGGGACCAGAAGAACTGGAACCTACATGTCAGTAGTGCGGCATACGCCTTGAGGAGCATAGTGCACGATGCGACATCATTCGAGCCCTACTTTGCAGTATTCGGGATACCCATGGTACAACATGCAAGTGCCTATGAAGTCCTGCGCAGACTGGACATGAGTGGATCCAAGGGTACATATTGAAAATAAAACAGATAAATTAGCATTAATTAGAAACAACATCTTTGAGAACTTAAGACTAGCCCAGCAAAAATCCACCAAAGCGTACAATACGAGGAGCCGGGACGTTAAGTACGCCGTTGGACAAACCGTCTATAGGCGTAACTTCAAACAGAGTAGCCTACCTGATGGTTACAATGCCAAACTAAGCCCGAAGTTCTTACCATCGGTGATTTTGAAGGTGATCGGCAACTCTCTGTACGAAGTAGGCCACCAGAGAGGTTAAGTGGTGGGCAAGTTTCATGCCAAAGACCTTCACGTATGAAGAACAAAAAAACTGCGATATACCTGACGCACATGAGCTGTCGTTGCTATAGTCATGATAGTTTATAAGTAGTGATATACATATTTATTCATTTATAGATATAGTTTATTGTTTATTTAGGGGCATAGTATACTTATTTATTTATAGAGATTTATTTATTCATCCATAGTTATTTATTTATACATAGAGTTAGTTATTTATTTATAGAGGTAGATACATATTTATAGAGATTTATTTATTTATTCAGGGATTTATTTATTTATTTATAGAGATTTATTGTTAGTTATAGAGTATATTTATGTAAAGATTCATTTATTTATTTATATATAGAGTTTATTTAGTCAGAATTAGAGCAATTTATTTTTTTTATAGATTTATTTGTGTAAAATATAATACTCTAGGCGTATAACACACCCAGGATAAAGCCTATAGGTTTTAAGTGAACCCCTAGAATTAGAGAGGAATCACACCAAAACCACAAGTACCCATACAGACACCCAAATGCCCACAACACAGAAAGTTCGCAAACAGCACACACGCACACACACACACTCGTAGACCATACTTCAGGCACCTTATAATAATTAGACGAGCAGAGCTAAGAAAGTCCTATAGCCCGGCCAGTCGGTAGAACATGTAACACTTAGACTCAGGGCGTGGGCCCTTGCCACACGTTAGCCTATAAACACGCGAAGGGTAGGAAGGGACACTGCAGTCATTACAGGCCCCTTTTTTTATGAGGCCAGTGTACTCATGGCCACTCAGACACTGTCGTCGATCCTGTTACGAGGCCCTAGAATCTGCAGTAAAATGTACACGCAAAAAAAAAAAAATAAATAAATAAATAAATTTGGTTGAGGTGGCACATGTGACAAATGTGACACCAGTCACCAAAGGCGACCTTAGCCGTCCAGTCCATAACACAAACACAAAACATAAACAATGATATATAAATTTACTAGCGAAAGGTTGAAGCTTTAACTCCGATCCTGTAATCCCGGGCGGCCACAAGTAAATGGAGTCCAGTGGTGCGGGCGAAAACCACGGGCATAGATCTCTGGGGAATCATCCAGGTGGTTCGTCCGTTTTACTCGACATTAGAGTTTGGGTTGTCCAAAAAAAAAAAAATAATAATAATAATATCCAGATGGTAGTGTATTTTGTCGCCTTTTGTAAAAAAAAAAAAAAAAAATAAAACCCTTCCTCAGGCCGTCGGGTTTAAACGCGAAATGAATGTGATTTGTTTTGACATAAGCATATTCATTATTGGTCCTGTTCGCACACATCTAAGCTCTCGCTCTTGGAAAGGAATTTGACGAAAGACAAAACCACAAGCGAAAGATCGAACAGGGATGAAAATGAACCCCAATTGAAAGTGTTATACTTTCTGTTGGTAGTAAGTTTTCTCTTATTGTCATAGAAAATAGATTTTGGGTTAAACAGGGTAGGTAAGTTATGTTAATGTAAGGTATGTTGTTTGATTTTATCGTTCGAATCCAGGTGATTGTATTCATTTATTAAAGTGTTATATCCAAGTATTACCATCTTGACGAAGGATATTGGCAAAGGGAATTTCCCTTTTCCAATACTCCGAAAGCAATATGGATAAAGATAAGGGACGACCGACACGATGAAGAGGGAGACAGAGATGACATAGATGGACGAAGAGAAATGTAGGCAACGAATGAAAATGAAGGGGTAACGAAGAGAATATAGTAAAGAGTAAATTGAGGAAGACAAAAAAAAAAAAGAAACTAGGGCAAAAGAACATCGACCTTTGATCGCTTTTTTGATTAGATCATATGGGAACAGTCGATGCCCCGACTCCACAGATAGAAAAGAAAAAAGAAAGTTTACAGACAGTGGCACACAAAAAAAAAGGGAAGGAAATCTAAAATTTTTTTTTTGGTAAGTGATGACTGCCTAGTGCTAGAAAAAAAAAATTTTTATATTAGTTTAATAGTAATTTGCCTAGAAAAAAAAAAAAGGAAAGGCAGAGGTCCAAAGAGCAATAGCTCCCCTTGAGAAGAGGACAGGTTGGTACAAGACAGCAGAGGTATGTTATTATATAAAACGATTTCTACGAGCCAAATAATTTAACTTGGGGAACTTGTGGCAAATTTCTAGGACTTGGGTCGAACCGATACGCCCAAGCCTCTGCAATTTTTTTGGTAGACCCGGTTTTCGGTACGCAAGCAACGGCTAGCGGAGACCGCTAATCAAACCGCAAGACGGCCAAGCGGTATCCTACAAGGGGGCAAGTTATAGCAAGGAGCAAAGGCCACCCAAGGAGCGAGGTGCTCCGCCCCAAGGCTCCGTACCACAACAGCCGCAGCTATAAAGAAAAAGAAAAGAACAGCGAGGGAACAAGAAAATTTTTTTTTTGAGTGAAAACACAGTGCAGTGAATCAGCTTAGTTTTCTTAGTGTAGTTTTTTTTTTAATTTGTCTTGCAAACCAAGTGTAAAGTAAGGATAGGGTAGCAGTGAAATCTGCGCTTAACCTCCTTTTTTAATTTGGTATCGCGATATTATAGCTGGGACATCAGCAACTACAACTCTTCTTGTGCTGCCGGCAGGACAACGGGGGACATAAAACCGTGAGTAATTTTTTTTTGCTTTCCTTTTAATGAATTGTTTTAGAGAAAGTTATATAAGTGTTAAGGGCAGTTTTTTTTTGTTACTTAGGATAGGTTAGGGTAATTTGAATTTAGAATGAGTGAATTTCTTAGGTAAAACTACATATATAAATTTTGAGATCAGAAGAGACCCGAAGGAATAAAGACATGTTCGATGATAAAATTTTTGGTAGTCGTATTATTATGATAATGATGTGCGGGTGAAAAATGTTTGTGCAAAGATGGTGTGTGGGGGAATGGGAAGGCCGTCCTTTCGTTGATCAGGCGCGACGATGACTTGACTGAACAACTACACTGACTTGCTAAAGACCGAACGTGACGACCTTACGTAATTTAAGTACAGGACATTAGACAGTAGTGGCTGGATTGAGGCAGTAGTGGCCATCTCCAGTGAATATTGGCTAAGGAGATGGCGAAGGTTATGTCATCCAGACACAAGGGTGGGTTGGCCATGCCGGTGCCATCAACACCTGGCACGTCTTCGGGACGAGACGAACCCACATCCGGGAGAGACTAGGGGATACTGATGCCGTAGTATATGGCTAGAATAGGATAGTTATAAATTAGTTTAGGTATAGGTTAGGGCTTATCGTAAGTTTTTAGAGTAGATTAGGTTCAGATTAGAATAGTTAGGTATAGCTTAGATCTGGCATACCCTTCTTTCTCCGGGATATGGGCATAAGCCCTTGAGCTTCTTCTTCTTCTCTTGTCTTCCTTCCTATCTTCTTTAAGTTTGTCCGTGGTCTAATTAGGTTAGCTTTTCTCTTCTCTATTAGGTTCTTTTTTAATACATATATGTATGGCACGATATTATTTGTGTTTGAGCAAGTGGTGTGAGAGTGATGGGAGACAAGAACCAGCCCCGTCCGACGAGTTAAGCCGTGCAACCGCGTGCGTGCCGTCGTCCCCTTCATCCACACCGAAGACGCTTCCGTAGCCTGCCCCCAGCTCATAACAATTAACAATCTCGAAAGGCCTCTTACCTGAATTCTCCTCGGTTTTTTCCGTTGAAGCGTTTGCCATTTTAAAAGCCATCCTGACGAGTAACAAGAAGACTGTTATATTCACAGATAGCCTATCAACAGTCATAGCCCTAAAAAACGTTAACAACAGAACCGATATCATTGAAAAGATAAGAGACAAACTGATTACCCACAACAAGAGACTAAAACTTGTTTGGATACCAGGACACGTCTGCATTAAAATCAATGAAGTAGCAGACACAATTGCAAAAGCAGCTTTAAGCGACCCACTGCTTCATTTCTACACCTATAATAAGCAAGACCTTAAAATAAAACTGATTCAAAGTTTTGAAAAGGAAAGAAAAAATAACTGGAATGATTACGTCCACCACTACTCGGCAATTAATCCTAAAGCCGAAAAAGCGCAGTATCCAGTGAATATCCCATCAACCTTTCTGTTCTGTTGGAGTCATTTTATGACCCACAAGGATTGCAAACTAATATATTGTAGCATAATAATAACTACGCTCCCTAAAAATATGATGCAACAAATTCCGAAGTGACTTTTCATTCTGGCAGAATTTTGGTTCGAACTGTCCTTTCATTCGAGGTTCGTGTCTGGGACGAAGTCCCCACAGCTCATGTCAACGAAAGAGACGGATAATATCAGGGATAAAAGGGAATTATTACATCAGAATTTCTCTTGTTCCAGTGGTCGAAGAATTTGCTAGAAGTTACTGGCTATCAGAAACTTCTGCTATATAAGGACAGATGGCGATTGAGAAAGGAGCAGTAGTTTCTAAACTGTGGCGAGGAGATTAGAAAAGTGAAAATGGGCGAAGTTGTAATTTTGTGATAAATCGAAAGTTGAGATTTAACAAGAAGAAGTAATTAGTTTGGATTTGTGAATTAAGTAATCGAAAGGAGATAAAGTGATTTGAGAGGACAGAGACCTTGTAAGAAAAGAATTGCGAAGAATAGTATAGTGTGAACCTGAATTGTTCTATAGACTAGAAAATAAAGAAATAAATTTCACAGAATATTGTTTTATCTACTCGAGCCGTAGCTCGCATATTACAATATTTTTATTTAGAGTCGCTTTTTTTCAATTCCTTCCTACTCAGTGCACGAATTTTAATATATTTTTAATTACTTCAGTCAGTTCTTTTACAGTTATATTCCAGACATAATTTTAGGTAAGTGTATGGACATGATCCGTTCTTGTCACTTTGTGACCCTACGTACTACGGATTGTATAAGCAGGCTTTTGCTCATGTTTTCCCAATTGAAACACATTTGTTTGTCATTGCATTGTCTGTTTTTGTCGTTATTTTTTTGTTATTTTTCGAAAAATTCGTAGTTGTGTTTTCCTGTCACAGAAATATAAGTAATGGCTGCAGAAAACAGAGAACGGAATGTTGGAGTACGTTTTTTTTTAGTACATATGTACATATGTATATATGTACAATTTTGCATATTTTTATTGCATGTTACCTAACCATGCCATTTTGTACAAAGACCGCTTCTAGACCGTGCTGAATATGAAATTTATGACGATTTTGAAGATGAGGATAGTGATGGTGGTAATTAGGACAACGAACCAGAAGTGGAGGACGAGGATGTTTCAGACGATGATATTGGGAGTGATAATAACGATGACTGAATATTTCAGTAAAGATCGTGATATAAAGTGGGTAAAAACACCTCCCGGAAATCGGCTTTTTCGTGCGACAACTGAACAGATTATCCACCAACGCACGGGTGTAACATCTTTTGCTGTTCACCGCATTTACGGAATAAAAGATGCTTTCGAGTTGTGTATGACTCAGGCTATGAAGAAAGATGTTATCCATTTCAGTAATATGCAAGGGAACAGCGTGATAAAAAATTTTGAAAACATAGATGAAATAGAGTTCGATGCATACTTGGGTCTTTTGTTGCTTATTGGTATATAATAACCACAGTCATACAAACATATTGTAACATGCGAGCTACGGCTCGAGTAGATAAAACAATGATTCTGTGAAATTATTTCTTTATTTTCTACTCTATAGAACAATTCAAGTTCACACTATACTATTCTTCGCAAATTCTTTTCTTACAATGGTCTCTTTCCTCTCAAATCACTTTATCTCCTTTCAATTACTTAGTTCACAAATCCAAACTAATTACTTTTTCTTGTTCACTCTCAACTTTCAATTTATCACCAAATTACAACTTCGCCCATTATCACTTTTCCAATCTCTTCGCCACGGTTCTAAACCAACTGTGTCTTTTTTGATCGCCATCTGTCCTTATATAGCAGAAGTTTCTGATAGCCAGAAACTTCTAGCAAATTCTTCGACCACTGGAACAAGGGAAATAATTCTTGCAGTTTTAATTCCCTTTTATCCCTGATATTATTCGTCTCTTTCGTTGACATGAGCTGTGGAGACTTCGTCCCAGACACGAACCTCGAATGAAAGGACAGTTTGAACCAAAATTCTGCCAGAATGGAAAGTCACTTCGGAATTTGCTGCATAGACATAGGAGCGTAGTTATTATTATGCTACACTGCCCCCCTCTTAGACGTGTTCGTCCCGAACAAGTGCATCCTCATTTCGGCCATTGTATCGACTCAGTCGGTCCACATGAACCACTTTCATTTTGGCCCTCGGTCCTCGCTGGATGCGGTAGACAACATCGTTGATGCGGGTTACTATTCTGTAGGGACCTTCCCAGTTCCGCTGTAATTTAGGTGATTTCCCCTTTTGGCGATGGGGATTATACAGCCACACCAGATCTCCTTCCTGGAATCCTGACGTTGTTGCCTTGGCATCATACCTGGTCTTCATGCGGTCGCTCGTCATCTTAATCTGGCTTCTGGTCCTTTGGTGTATGTCCCTAAGCCTTTCCCTAAGGTCCGCCACGTACTCTTCTTCATTTCTGGGCTCATTGGTAGGAGATCCAAATTTCACCTCACTGGGTAAACGAGCTATTCCACCAAATAAGATTTCGAACGGCGTATGTCGAGTAGTGCTATGCACGGCACTTCTATAGGCCATCAAAAACAAGGGAATCTGCCGTTCCCAATCCCGTTGGTAGTCACCTACGACCTTCGAGAGATGTTCGTCCAAAGTCCTATTGAAACGCTCCACCATACCGTCCGACTGTGGATGAAGCGGGGTTGTCCTTGTCTTTTTGATTCCGAGTAGTTGACACATCTCTTGGAAGATTCTTGACTCGAAGTTCCGCCCTTGGTCAGAATGCAATTCCAAGGGCACACCGAATCTGCTAACCCAATTGTAGACGATCTGCTCCGCCACGGTTCTGGCTTCCTGGTTAGGGATCGGAAACGCTTCCGGCCACTTACTGAAGTAGTCCATCACTACGAGTATATACCGATTACCATTGTCGGTTTCCGGAAAGGGCCCTGCGATGTCGATGGCGATTCGTTCGAAAGGTGCTCCCACGTTGTATTGGTGCATCTTACCTCGAGTTCTGATTCTCGGACCCTTGCTAGCTGCACACACGTCGCATTTTCTGCACCAGTCTTCGATATCTTCCTTCGCTTTTAACCAATAAAAACGTTCTCGTACCTTTTCTAGCGTCTTATTCACTCCCAAGTGGCCTCCGGTCGCCCCGCCATGCATTTCCTGTAACACCTTCTTGACCCTCGTCCGCGGTACGACAAGCTGCATTACAAACGACTTTCCGTCGGAGGATTCCCATTTTCTTCTCAGAACACCTTCTTGGACATGGAGGGAGTCCCACTGCGCAAAATATGCCTTTAAGGTCCGGCTTCTGTGAGAGATGTCCTGATGATCCGGTTTCTCCATGTTCTCCTTCCAGGCTAGAATCGGCTCGATATCCGGGTCTTCCTTCTGAGCGTTCCGGATCTCATCTACGCTCCAGTCGGCGATAGGTTCGGCTCTCATTCTGTGGATGGAAACCAGCTCCCGTTCTTCCTGACGCGCACAATGTTTACAATCCGTTCTGCATGGTCTCCGGGACAGTGCATCCGCATTAGAGTGGAGTTTTCATTTACGATGCTGTATTTCGTAGTCGTAGATTTGCAGCCTTTCGATCCATCTTGCGACCTGACCCTCAGGACTCTTGAACTGTAATAGCCATTTTAAGGCTGCATGGTCTGTGCGAAGAACGAACTTCCTCCCGTAGAGGTATTTGTGAAAATGCTTCGTAGCCAAGATCAAAGCTAGAAGTTCCCGCCTTGTCACGCAGTAGTTCCTTTCTGGCTTAGAGAGCACCTTGCTGAAGTACGCAACCACCTTCTCTTGGCCGTCATGCACCTGAGAGAGTACGGCTCCTACCCCGACATTACTAGCATCTGCATCCACAACGAACGTTTAACCGGGAGTGGGGTAAGCCAGTATCGGGGCATCGCATAGCCGTTGTTTAAGTGCCTTGAAGTTCTTCTCGCACTCAATTGACCATTTGAATTGTTTTCCCTTTTCCGTCAACTGGTGCAGGTTCTTTGCGATCCCGGCAAAATCCTTCACGAACCGTCTGTAGTAGGTGGCTAGGCCCAGGAAGCTCCTTAGTTGGTGTTTGTCTTTGGGGACTGGCCAGTTTTTCACCGCTTCGACCTTCTCCGGATCGGTTCTCACTCCTTTCGCTGAAATTATGTGTCCCAGGTACTTGACTTCCGCTCTAAACAGGGCGCACTTCTTGGGGTTGAGCTTCAGGTGGGCACTTCGAAGCCTTTGAAACACATCCCTTAGATTGTCTCGGTGTTGCGCAAACGTTTTTCCTACGACGATGACATCATCCAAGTATACCAAACAGGTTTTCCATGTTAACCCTTGCAGGACACATTCCATCAATCGCTCGAAAGTCGCCGGAGCATTGCACAGCCCGAATGGCATTACCGTGAATTGCCATAGCCCATTTCCTGCGGTGAAGGCGGTTTTCTCCCGGTCTTCTGGATGGATCTGTACCTGCCAGTAGCCACTCTTCAAGTCGAGAGTGGAAAACCATCGGGCTCCTGATAGTGTGTCTAGCGTGTCGTCAATCCGTGGCAGAGGGTAGCTGTCTTTCTTGGTGACGTAATTGAGCTGCCGATAGTCCACGCAGAACCGCGTGCTGCCATCTTTCTTCTTAACCAGTACAACCGGTGATGCCCACGGACTTTTGGAACTTTCAATCAGACCTTCTTTCTCCATTGCCGACACCATCTCTGCAACTTCTGTCTGCTTTGCCAATGGAAGGCGCCTAGCAGGCTGACGAATTGGTCTAGTATCACCAGTGTCTATTCGATGTTGTACCAGGTGTGTTCGGCCGTATTCTCCGTCCTGTGAGGCAAATACATCAGCGTACTCATTGATAAGATTCTCTGCCATAGTTCGCTGCTCCTGATTCAGCTCACTGGACTGGAGAATCGTCTCTATCGCTTCCGCTGTCCAAGGTGATGGGAGAGGTTTTGGAGCATCACGTTCAGATATTGTTGCGACGGCGGTAATCGGCGTGCATTTTCCAGTCACCTCACCTCTCCTTAGTTTGACAGTGTGTGGTCTTGCGTTCAAAACCCTCACTGGAACCATGGTGTTCTTTGGTTCGACTAACGTCTTTCCCACGATGTAGTCTTGAGAATTCTTCTCTGGGTCTGGTTCTACTATGTAGAATCGGTGGCTCCCAAGATCACCTTCCAGCTTCGTCCAAATGATTGTCTCTGAAGACGGCGGCAAAACTTCGTCTTTGCTGATGACTGTCTTGAGAGTTACGGCATTCTCATTTCCGTACACCATCGGAATCTCCACATTTCGATGCCTCAGTACTTGCATCCCGATGTCCAAGATTACTTCATTTGCTTTCATGAAGTCTACTCCGATGATGCACTCGTCGCATATATCTGCCACCAGAAACGCATGGGAGAACGTCAGTCCTGCCAGAGTAATCGTAAGACGAACTTCTCCAAATACCTTCGCCATTTCCCCTGTTGCAGTCTTCAGGCAGTAGCTGTTGGTGTTGTGCAGCCAGGAGCTTTTGACGATATCTCTTCTTACAATGGAGGCAGTGGCACCTGTGTCGATGGTGGCTACGCACTTCTTCTCGTTGATTAGTGCCTCCACTGTCAGGCTCTTGTTACCCCGTTTGGTTTGCGAAACTTGAATGGTGGTCCTGGGGGCCTCGATTCCAGTAACCAACTTCTGCCCCGCGAAGTTGGTCCTTACGCATCTCCCGACTGCTGGTTTTGGGAAGTCTGACCGACAGGATGCTTCCTCTCTGCTTCTCCTACTTCCGCAATGTGGACAATTTCCTCGTCTAGGTGCACTTCTGCACTGCCGTTGTAGGTGTCCGGTTTGGTTGCAATTCCAGCAACGGATTTGACTTCCGCGAGCTCTGTCTTCATCCATGACGGCTGTTCTCTGGCATGAGCATTCCACGACGGACATTTCCCTGACACGGTGTATTCCCTGGTATGCTTGGTCCGCAGCCTTCATTGACAAAGCGAATGCCAATGCCTCGGGGAGTGTTCGCTTTTCAGCCATCCTTACAGCCATTTGCAGTTGTCTGTCCTCTATGGCCTGAATAAAAGCTTCCACCGCCATTTCGTTGATAAGCTCCTCACCGGCTTTAGGGTATGAAAGATGGGCTAGTCGCTTGCTGAGATCCTTAGCAAGATTTTCGACTTGCTTTTCTACTTTTTCAAACTGAGTCTCTATCTTCCCGAACTGAGTTTCATGTTTCTCAAAATTTTCATCGAATCTAGTTTCGACTTTTTCGAGTTGCGTCTCGACCTTCTCGATTTTCTCTTCGATCACTTCGAATTTGGATTCCAAGTTCTTGTTTTGCTCATCAAGTTTACTTTCCAGAGCATCTAGAGAATTCTTTTGTTCGTCCATTGCTTTCTTTTGTTCGTCCATTGCTTTCTTTTGGTCGTCCAGCTTAAGTTCTAGAGAATTCCTTTGGTCTTCTATTGCTTTCTTTTGTTCGTCCATGACTAACTTAAGTTGCAGGAGCAGACTTGTTATACCCGGGTCGGCTGCTGTACTTGCTGGTTCCTCTTCCACGTCAAACTCTACGTCGTGCGGATTTTCACCTTCCTGCGTTACTGCTTCTTCCAGACGAATCAGCAGGGCATCTTTTCCCCCAGTTGTGTCGAGGTTCCGCTTACTGAGTTCTGCCTTTAGTTGAGTTATAGTTAGTTTTCCCAATTTGCGACCCATTTTGCGCAACTAATTAACTCAACACAGAAATCGTTTTTTTTTTTTTTTTGTGCAATTTCACACCACGGAAATAGATATTCACAGAATAAGTTTTATCCCACTTCTGACACCAATGTAACATGCGAGCTACGGCTCGAGTAGATAAAACAATGATTCTGTGAAATTATTTCTTTATTTTCTACTCTATAGAACAATTCAAGTTCACACTATACTATTCTTCGCAAATTCTTTTCTTACAATGGTCTCTTTCCTCTCAAATCACTTTATCTCCTTTCAATTACTTAATTCACAAATCCAAACTAATTACTTTTTCTTGTTCACTCTCAACTTTCAATTTATCACCAAATTACAACTTCGCCCATTATCACTTTTCCAATCTCTTCGCCATGGTTCTAAACCAACTGTGTCTTTTTTGATCGCCATCTGTCCTTATATAGCAGAAGTTTCTGATAGCCAGAAACTTCTAGCAAATTCTTCGACCACTGGAACAAGGGAAATAATTCTTGCAGTTTTAATTCCCTTTTATCCCTGATATTATTCGTCTCTTTCGTTGACATGAGCTGTGGAGACTTCGTCCCAGACACGAACCTCGAATGAAAGGACAGTTTGAACCAAAATTCTGCCAGAATGGAAAGTCACTTCGGAATTTGCTGCATAGACATAGGAGCGTAGTTATTATTATGCTACAATATTGTAACATAATGTAGCATAATAACTACGCCCTCGAACAGGCAACAAATTTCGAAGTGTCTTTTCATTTGAGGTTCGTGTCTGAAATTAGTCACCACGCTCGGATAATATCACGGATAAAAGAGAGCAAGAGAGAATTATAACTGCACGAAATGATTGTCATCTTGGAATTATTACATCAGAATTTTTCTTGTTCCAGTGGTCGAAGAATTTGCTAGAAGTTTCTGGCTATCAGAAACTTCTGCTATATAAGGACAGATGGCGATCAAAAAGGGGCAGTAGATTCTAAACTGTGGCGAAGAGATTAGAAAAGTGATAATGGGCGAAGTTGTAATTTTGTGATAAATTGAAAGTTGTGATTTAACAAGAAGAAGTAATTAGTTTGGATTTGTGAATTAAGTAATAGAAAGGAGATAAAGTGATTTGAGAGGACAGAGACCTTTTAAGAAAAGAATTGCGAAGAATAGTATAGTGTGAACCTGAATTGTTCTATAGACTAGAAAATAAAGAAATAATTTCACAGAATATTGTTTTAACTACTCGAGCCGTAGCTCGCATATTACATTGGTGTCAGAAGCGGGATAAAACTTATTCTGTGAATAACTATTTCCGTGGTGTGAAATTGCACAATACAAAAAAAAAAAAAAACATTTCTGTGTTGAGTTAATTAGTTGCGCAAAATAGGTCGCAAAGTGGGAAAACTAACTATAACTCAACTAAAGGCAGAACTCAGTAAGCGGAACCTCGACACAACTGGGGGAAAAGATACCCTACTGATTCGTTTGGAAGAAGCAGTAACGCAGGAAGGTGGAAATCCGCATGACGTAGAGTTTGACGTGGAAGAGGAACCAGCAAGTACAGCAGCCGACCCGGGTATAACAAGTCTGCTCCTGCAACTTAAGTTAGTCATGGACGAACAAAAGAGAGCAATAGAAGACCAAAGGAATTCTCTAGAACTTAAGCTGGATGAACAAAAGAAAGCGATGGACGAACAAAAGAAAGCAATGGGCGACCAAAGGAATTCTCTAGAACTTAAGATGGACGAACAAAAGAAAGCAATGGACGAACAAAAGAATTCTCTAGAACTTAAGCTGGTCGAACTAAAGAATTCTCTAGATGCTCTGGAAAGCAAACTTGATGAGCAAAAGAGGAACTTGGAATCTAAATTCGAAGCGATCGTAGAGAAAATCGAGAAGGTCGAGACGCAACTCGAAAAAGTCGAAACTAGATTCGATGAAAATTTTGAGAAGCATGAAACTCAGTTCGAAAAAGTAGAAAAACAAGTCGAAAATCTTACTAAGGAACTCAGCAGCGTGAAGAGACAGAAAGCACGGGAATATTCCACTGACGGTCTGAGAAGAAAGGAGATGCAGCCTCCTATCTTCGATGGTCAAACATCATGGCCAATTTATAAGAGGCAATTCGAAGCGGCCGCTATGACCAATAGCTGGGACGATGAAGAGAAGTCCATTGCACTCACGCTTGCACTGAGGGGGGGCTTGTGGAGCTCTTGCAGACCATCCCGGAAGATAAACAGCAGAACTACGACTATCTGGTTCAGGCTGTCGAGATGCGGTTTGGGGATGAACACATGCAGCAGATGTACAGGGTTCAGCTGCGTAGTCGAGTCCAGAAAAGGGGGGAAACGCTCCAACAGTTGCAAGCGGATATAGAGCGACTATCTCATCTTTCATACCCTAAAGCCGGTGAGGAGCTTATTAACGAAATGGCGGTGGAAGCTTTTATTCAGGCCATAGAGGACAGAGAACTGCAAATGGCTGTAAGGATGGCTGAAAAGCGAACACTCCCCGAGGCATTGGCATTCGCTTTGTCAATGAAGGCTGCGGACCAAGCATACCAGGGAATACACCGTGTCAGGGAAATGTCCGTCGTGGAATGCTCATGCCAGAGAACAGCCGTCATGGATGAAGACAGAGCTCGCGGAAGTCAAATCCGTTGCTGGAATTGCAACCAAACCGGACAAATACAACGGCAGTGCAGAAGTGCACCTAGACGAGGAAATTGTCCACATTGCGGAAGTAGGAGAAGCAGAGAGGAAGCATCTGGCGGTGATAACATCCATCCTGTCAGTCAGACTTCCCAAAACCAGCAGTCGGGAAATGCGTAAGGACCAACTTCGCGGGGCAGAAGTTGGTTACTGGAATCGAGGCCCCCAGGACCACCATTCAAGTTGCGCAAACCAAATGGGGTAACAAGAGCCTGACACTGGAGGCATTAATCAACAAGAAGAAGTGCGTAGCCACCATCGACACAGGTGCCACTGCCTCCATTGTAAGAAGAGATATCATCAAAAGCTCCTGGCTGCACAACACCAACAGCTACTGCCTGAAGACTGCAACAGGGGAAATGGCGAAGGTATTTGGAGAAGTTCGTCTTACGATTACTCTGGCAGGACTGTCGTTCTCCCATGCGTTTCTGGTGGCGGATATATGCGACGAGTGCATCATCGGAATAGACTTCATGAAAGCAAATGAAGTAATCTTGGACATCGGGATGCAAGTACTGAGGTATCGAAATGTGGAGATTCCGATGGTGTACGGAAACGAGAATGCCGTAAGTCTCAGAACAGTCATCAGCAAAGACGAAGTTTTGCCGCCGTCTTCAGAGACAATCATTTGGACGAAGCTGGAAGGTGATCTTGGGAGCCACCGATTCTACATAGTAGAACCAGACCCAGAGAAGAATTCTCAAGACTACATCGTGGGAAAGACGTTAGTCGAACCTAAGAACACCATGGTTCCAGTGAGAGTTTTGAACACAAGACCACACACTGTCAAACTAAGGCGAGGGGAGGTGACTGGAAAATGCACGCCGATTACCGCCGTCGCAACAATATCTGAACATGATGCTCCAAAACCTTTCCCATCACCTTGGACAGCGGAAACGAGAGAGACGATTCTCCAGTCCAGTAAGCTGAATCAGGAGCAGCGAACTATGGCAGAGAATCTTATCAATGAGTACGCTGATGTATTTGCCTCACAGGACGGAGAATACGGCCGAACACACCTGGTACAACATCGAATAGACACTGGTGATACTAGACCAATTCGTCAGCCTGCTAGGCGCCTTCCATTGGCAAAGCAGACAGAAGTTGCAGAGATGGTGTCGGCAATGGAGAAAGAAGGTCTGATTGAAAGTTCCAAAAGTCCGTGGGCATCACCGGTTGTACTGGTTAAGAAGAAAGATGGCAGCACGCGGTTCTGCGTGGACTATCGGCAGCTCAATTACGTCACCAAGAAAGACAGCTATCCTCTGCCACGGATTGACGACACGCTAGACACACTATCAGGAGCCCGATGGTTTTCCACTCTCGACTTGAAGAGTGGCTACTGGTAGGTACAGATCCATCCAGAAGACCGGGAGAAAACCGCCTTCACCGCAGGAAATGGGCTATGGCAATTCACGGTAATGCCATTCGGGCTGTGCAATGCTCCGGCGACTTTCGAGCGATTGATGGAATGTGTCCTGCAAGGGTTAACATGGAAAACCTGTTTGGTATACTTGGATGATGTCATCGTCGTAGGAAAAACGTTTGCGCAACACCGAGACAATCTAAGGGATGTGTTTCAAAGGCTTCGAAGTGCCCACCTGAAGCTCAACCCCAAGAAGTGCGCCCTGTTTAGAGCAGAAGTGAAGTACTTGTGGCACATAATTTCAGCGAAAGGAGTGAGAACCGATCCAGAGAAGGTCGAAGCGGTGAAAAACTGGCCAGTCCCCAAGGATAAACACCAACTAAGGAGCTTCCAGGGCCTAGCCACCTACTACAGACGGTTCGTGAAGGATTTTGCGGGATCGCAAATAGCCTGCACCAGTTGACGGAAAAGGGAAAACAATTCAAATGGTCAATTGAGTGCGAGAAGAGCTTCAAGGCACTTAAACAACGGCTATGCGATGCTCCGATACTGGCTTACCCCACTCCCGGGGAAACGTTCATTGTGGATGCAGATGCTAGTAATGTCGGGGTAGGAGCCGTACTCTCCCAGGTGCATGACGGCCAAGAGAAGTTGGTTGCGTACTTCAGCAAGGTGCTCTCTAAGCCAGAAAGGAACTACTGCGTGACAAGGAGAGAACTTCTAGCTTTGATCTTGGCTACGAAGCATTTTCACAAATACCTCTACGGGAGGAAGTTCGTTCTTCGCACAGACCATGCAGCTTTAAAATGGCTATTACAGTTCAAGAGTCCTGAGGGTCAGGTCGCAAGATGGATCGAAAGGCTGCAAATCTATGACTACGAAATACAGCATCGTAAAGGAAAACTCCACTCTAATGCGGATGCACTGTCCCGGAGACCATGCAGAACGCATTGTGTGCGTCAGGAAGAACGGGAGCTGGTTTCCATCCAAAGAATGAGAGCCGAACCTATCGCCGGCTGGAGCGTAGATGAGATCCGGAACGCTCAGAAGGAAGACCCGGATATCGAGCCGATTCTGGCCTGGAAGGAGAACATGGAGAAACCGGATCATCAGGACATTTCTCTATCCACAGTCGGACGGTATGGTGGAGCGTTTCAATAGGACTTTGGACGAATATCTCTCGAAGGTCGTAGGTGACTACCAACGGGGTTGGGACCGGCAGATTCCCTTGTTTTTGATGGCCTATAGAAGTGCTGTGCATAGCACTACTCGACATACGCCGTTCGAAATCTTATTTGGTGGAATAGCTCGTTTACCCAGTGAGGTGAAATTTGGATCTCCTACCAATGAGCCCAGAAATGAAGAAGAGTACGTGGCGACCTTAGGGAAAGGCTTAGGGACATACACCAAAGGACCAGAAGCCAGATTAAGATAACGAGCGACCGCATGAAGACCAGGTATGATGCCAAGGCAACAACGTCAGGATTCCAGGAAATAGATCTGGTGTGGCTGTATAATCTCCATCGCCAAAAGGGGAAATCACCTAAGTTGCAGCAGAACTGGGAGGGTCCCTACAGAATAATAACCCGCATCAACGATGTTGTCTACCGCATCCAGCGAGGACCAAGGGCCAAAATGAAAGTGGTTCATGTGGACCGACTGAGTCGATACAATGGCCGAAGTGAGGACACACTTGTTCGGGACGAACAAGTCTAAGAGGAGGACAGTGTAACATAATGTAGCATAATAACTACGCCCTCGAACAGGCAACAAATTCCGAAGTGTCTTTTCATTTGAAGTTCGTGTCTGAAATTAGTCACCACGCTCGGATAATATCACGGATAAAAGAGAGCAAGAGAGAATTATAACTGCACGAAATGATTGTCATCTTGGAATTATTACATCAGAATTTTTCTTGTTCCAGTGGTCGAAGAATTTGCTAGAAGTTTCTGGCTATCAGAAACTTCTGCTATATAAGTACAGATGGCGATCAAAAAGGGGCAGTAGATTCTAAACTGTGGCGAAGAGATTAGAAAAGTGATAATGGGCGAAGTTGTAATTTTGTGATAAATTGAAAGTTGAGATTTAACAAGAAGAAGTAATTAGTTTGGATTTGTGAATTAAGTAATAGAAAGGAGATAAAGTGATTTGAGAGGACAGAGACCTTGTAAGAAAAGAATTGCGAAGAATAGTATAGTGTGAACCTGAATTGTTCTATAGACTAGAAAATAAAGAAATAATTTCACAGAATATTGTTTTATCTACTCGAGCCGTAGCTCGCATATTACTATATGTTGGATTTTTGTTCGTTTTTATGCAGGTGTTTATCGTTCATACGGTGAAAGTATCAGAAGATTGTGGAATGAACTTCATGCGCGTCCAATGCTAAGAGCTATAATGTCAGACAAGGTCGTAGGTCAGAAGCTCGTGGAGATAAGCTTGCACCGATTCGTAAATTTTATGAAAAGTGGACTGAGAATCTACAGTTACTATATGTCCCAAACGAAAACATAACCGTGGACGAACAACTGATTCCTTTCCGTGGTAGATGCCCCTTCAAAGTTTACATGCCCAGTAAACCTGAAAAATATTGCATGAATGCATGGATAGCAGATTATTCAGAGAGTACATTTTGCTTGAAATTTTAAATTTACCTTGGACGAACTGGAGGAACACCTGAAAGAAACCAGGGTGAACGAGCCGTTTTAGACTTAGTATCGGAATATCGTAGAAGAAATGTCACAACTGATAATTTTTTTACCAGTCATAATTTAGCATTAGAATTGCTCAAACGAAAAATAACTCTTGTTGGGACAGTTCGAAAGAACAAGAGATTTCTACCAGTTCATGCTACTTCCAGTTTTTTCGAGCAGTTGTACAGTATATACCGAAACAGTACAAATTAGTCAAGTTGCTAAGTACTGTGCATCATAATGATAAAGTCTTAGAGGCACATCCGAAGAAGATTCAAGAGATAAATTAATTTTACAACTCAACTAAGGGCGGTGTTGACACGATTGATCAAATGGTTCGCACATGTTCATGCAAATCACAAACTAACCGTTGGCCAGTAGCTTTGTTCTCAAATTTTATTGACATTTATGGACCGAAATTCACCCAAATTGGAATAACAATGAACTATATAACCGTCGTCTATTTTTATAAGAGTTAGGTGAAAATTTAGTTCGGCCGTGTATTGTTCGACGAAACCGTCTTCCTAGAGCCGAAGCTTCTGCTGCCGTCGTTCGTAATATCCGAAATGAGGAATCAATATCATTGTCATCATCGCCACCATCTGCTAAAAAATACAAAGCTAGCGATCGCAAACGCTGCAAGTTTTGTCCTCCAAAACATGGAAAGAAAATTTTTACTACATGCAGTGTCTGTAATAAGCCAGTATGTCCAACACAACGTCATAGCACAGTCATTACTACCACTTATTGAACATATCCCATAAATTCTGAACTTGAACGTATTTTATTTTGTATGTATTTTATTTAATTTTTTTTTTCAAATTTGTTCAAAAATAAATGTGGGTTATATTGTGACCCGAAACGTAATACGTGCATTTTTTTTCTAACAGAACATGTTAAGGACCTTCATATGACTTCGGTTGGGACAAAAAAACATCACTCACAGGCATATAATTACAAAAAATCAACCACCATTATGTATCTTTTGTCATAAAAAACACATTTAAGGATAAAACACCTAACATCTGAATGCGACACAATAAATTCAATTGTTATGCAACTATTTGCCAAAAACCAATTAGATGATCTTTTAAAAGTTCCCTCAGAACAAAACATAAAAAATGTATTTAAACTTCTAACAACACATAAAATTGAAAAGAACTTGAATATATTACTATATTCATTTTATACTTTCTCTTTAATTTGTATTTATATATATATGTATATAACTAGCTGAAAGCCCTGGTAGCTAACCGCTGTAGTACTAAGATTAATATTGTAATTTACTTATATATTAATAAAATTATGATAATAATAATATTGACATTATTATGGCATACCAAGTTTTGTAAAATCTTCAAAAACATTTTTTTTTATTTTAAAGACTTCTGTCTTGGAGAAGATCATATTCGTTCTGTACACATTATTCACAAATTTAATAAAGTAACACTAATGGATTTAATAATATAATAATTGAAAAGAATTAGGATGATTAAATTATGAAAATAAATGATTTTAATCTTTTTTTTTTTTAATCACGATCAAAACTGAATGAATTATTGTTAAAAAAAAAATGATGGATGACTTTGGTTAAGCGTATTGCTGATGTAGCGGTGATAAGCTGTTTTATCGATTTTAATATTCGCTGATGATCGTTTTAATTATTGATCTATCTTTCTTGCGAGATGGGCAATGTAGATTCTGGTTCGTACGCAAGTTGAACTGGAGATGAAGATGCCTAATATGCTGGGGCGATTCTCAAGGGCTATTGATAATTTTTCTTTCTACTTTATCAATTAAGAACAGTTGCGGGAGTATGCTACAAAATGTTTCTTTTTAATTATTTTCGAGTGCTCCGGGTGGCCGTGGTGTAGTGGTAACATAATCGCTTGTCACGCTGTTGAATCATGGTTCGAATCCTGATGTCAAGAATCATCTATTTATTTCGCACGAAATAACATAACACTGGCAGTAGGGTGGTCATATGGCTAAAATGCAACTTGATCGTGATGATGACATCAGGAGGACGGTAAAAAAAAATACTGTGAATCATAAGCAACGACAATAATAGCGAAAACAAACAAAAATAGTCCCCAGTTATCTGAACAGCCACCCTTGGAATTTACAGAAACTTAATACCACCTGAGTTTCAAACTACACCACTCTGTCACTTCCCCTTTCCACAAAAACGCACGTGTTCTAAAAATTAGTACAAGGGTATTCATATCCCCTTTAACACGTGCAAATTATAAAAAAAAAAACCTATTCTATAACCCACAGAAAAACTTGAGTTCCGAACTAAGGCACAGTGGTTTTTGGAAAAAAAACTTACTTGAATCTATTCAGAATTTTTTCGAAGTTGAAAAATATTTTTTTTTCTGTCTTTTTTACGATTCATTTGATAGAATTCAAATTCTTTTTTGTATAAAGGCACATTTTAATTGTTTTAAAAACGGGTTGTTAATAAAGGGGAGTATATGCAGGTGCCGTGACATTGTGCCCATTGACATTAAGCCAAATATAATAATTTCGCCTTATGATGCTTTGGTAAAGCGACATAAGGCCAGATTTTAGAATTTTTACTTATGTATGTCGCTTTCGCAAAGCGCCCGCGACCTCTGCTTGGGGCCGCTGTTGGATTTCGAGTAGGCGCGAGGATGGGTATATGCAAAGTTTCTTCAAATTCATCCAAATCCAACAGTGACCCCAATTAGGGGGTTGCAAGGGGCAGCATGCCCCCCATACATAGTCCACTGTTTGTTATACAAATTCTGTTCCAAAATTGAAGTAAACCCAAAGAAACATAGTGCCAAATTGGCCTTATGACGCTTTTCCTAAGCGACATTATAATAAATATTACATTTGGCATAATGTCACGGCACCGTATATGCATGTATTTGCACTGCCTGTACTTTTCGTCTCATGTAATTCAGACTTTAGGCAAAGGCCTTTTCTAAAAAAAAGTAATATTTTGTATATAATGTATGTATTAATAACGGTATTTTTATTTTTTTAACTTACACATAATCAGATATTGATGTAGGGTATCGTCCATCAGGCCACATCATAAAACAAACTGTTCGAGATTTTCCGTTGTAATACCTGTATTGAAATTATAAACACATTAAATTAATCTGGACAAACAAAACATCTCTAAAACTACGCACATATTATATAAAAAAAAATTGGTCGAGTGATAGTCGCTGTTTGCGCGATTAGTACTCAGTACGGTTATTTTAACTGTATCCTAATTTATTCCCTCGTTATTCCTGAAAAAATAATACCTATGATCGTATTTGTATTGGTCATATCGAAACAAACACTTATTTTCACGTCTATAATACGTGTATGTTTGTTCTCACATAGCTTTCTCAAAAACCACTGAAGAAATTTTGATCAATTACAATTAATAAGTTCGACTTGATACGAGTATGTGCATATGTACAAGGGCAAGGTGAAAAGTTATCGGCCTGACGCAGAGATGACGTTCCAATCAGCAAAAATTTATGTTTCCTGCCTGGGTACACTTCTCATTATTTCGTATGACAAGTTTCAACTTGTTCTCTCAAGTAGTTTCTTTACACGAATTTTTACAGTAGACGTCTTGAGTGTTTTTCGTTAAAATGGATAAACTTGAATATCGTGCGGTAATAAAATTCTTCGTTTTGGATGGGTTAACCCCTAAGGAAATTAATCCAAAGTTGACAAATGTTTACGGGGACTCTGCTCCTTCCATGTCAACCACTAAAAAGTGGGCAGCTGAATTTAAACGTGGTCGCACCTCCCTCGAAGATGACCCACGTGAAGGACTGCCAAAAACCTCAAACACACCCGAAACCATCGAAAAAGTGCATGATATCGTGTTGGACGATAGGCGAGTGAAGGTGAGTGAGATAGCTGAGGCTGTGTGTATATCGGAAGAGAGGGTGCGAAAAATCTTGCACAAAAACTTAGGGATGTGAAAGCTCTGCGAAAAATGGGTGCCGCATTTGCAGAATCCCGATCAAAAACAAATGCGCAAACGATTTTCGCGGCAATCTTTGAACCGATTCAATAGGGATCCGACCGATTTTGTTCGGCGATTTGTCACATGGGTCCACCACTACACGCCAGAAACGAAACAGCAGTCGAAGCGGTGAGTGGAAGCCGGTGGTTCAGCGCCAAAGAAAGCGAAGTCGAAGAGAAGAGGCCTGGCTTGAAGAAGAAAAAAATCATCTTTCACCAGGACAATGCACCTGTACACAAGTGTGCGTTGGCGATGGGAGAACTGCGGGATTTGGGGTAGGTACGATTTGCTCGGCCATCCCCCCTATTCACCTGATTTGGCACCCTCAGACTTCTACCTGTTCACAAACTTGAAGAAATTTGTTTCTGGGAAGCGCTTCGCATCCAATGAGAACTTTTCACCTTGCCCTCGTATGTATGATAATTTCATCAAAAAATTCTCAAAACCGGATAGAGTGAGGATAATATACTCGTATAGAGGCGGCGCCTTACTCAAGAATGTTTGAATAGAGTTTCAAGAAATTACTGATACCGTTGTTGTCTCAGCTGAGAACTACTCTTATCTAAATCTGATGAAGTGGGGTAAGATATGAGGAGGAGTTTTAAAACTCTTCGAATAATCCTTCTGACGCATCTACTCGTAACTCAAAAACTATTCAATGTATTTTGATGAAATTCGAGCTAAACGCCGGAACACACATGCGATTTATTAATTTATTCGCACACTAGACTCACAAAATGCTTACTACATCATCTACATATTTCAATTGCAGCAACAGAAAATCGCATATGCTTTTCGGCCCTAAGTCGGACATGTAGATCTGTTTGCAATTAAATCATTAAAATTGGATGAAGAAAAGGCCGAATATAGTCTTCCAAATTTTTTCAAAAACGGCTATAAACTCTCCCTTATTTTTTTCAGAAATTTTTGGAAATTATTTTTGGTGATAAAGGCAACGCCTTTGCATTGGTTTTGGAGACTTATGGTTCAACAAACTTTATCCATATTCATATAATATATTCCTTGGAACTTTGGCTTTCATTTGATATGTCGCATGATGGAGTGGGAAAATATTTTTTAGCATCCAGAAAATATTCTTTACAATTCTTCTTCTTAATTTTGTTCGCTCTTGTGCAAAATTTCAGCTCTCTAGATCTAACAGTTCAAGCATGTGGCAGACACCATGTTGATTCCATTAATGTTCCGTTTTATGCCATTCTGGTACGGAACATCAGAAAACTCAACAAAACCGTCACATGGTTAATTTTTAATTGATTAGTTAATACATAACCAAAGAGTAATATAGAATCTAAGTACCTAAATTCATACGGAAAATCTAAGCGGAGCAAAGCCGACGATTTTCTTAAAAAAAGGTAAAGGCAGAAATTCCTTATATGAGAGATTACATTACAATAGATAGACCCCATTAAGACGACCAGAGTGTTCAAATATCTTGAAGTGCTTAAGACAATCAATTTAAATATGGAAATACACTTGTAAAATAAATTAATAAAGGCCAAGATCCGATTTGGTCACATGTGGAAGAAATGTTTTTCTAGTACATTGCCAAAGTGTAGTCTTCGAAGCGGTGGCTGAACCTGTTTCCTTTCATATTTGAAAACATATAGAAAAGTTACAATCTATCTGAAATGCTCAACCCCAGACGCATCGTACGATACACTATTCCAAATTTTCAAACACATCATTATTAACGTGGGGATAGCGTTGTGAACTTCCTCCTTCAAATGCAATGGTGCCTTTCTCCTCAGAAGAAAATGTTGTTACGATTTTTTCTGGGTGTCACCACTTGTAACCAAAATTCACGGATCCTGATAAGATACTCACAAGAGTTATAAATAGTTTTGAGAATTCAAAATACATTTTTTCGAAGAAAACGAAACCAAAAACTAAAACAGATTTGTACATAGTTTCTAACAAAGAGAAATAATAACGATATTTATGTATGATCACCATCAAAATCTAAATCTATCTAGCTGTCCGGCCATCAGTATGCCACCACTTTTTTGGCCTTAAATTCAAAGATGAATTTTAGTATATAAGTTTTTATAAGCTTTTATAATTGCATGAAAGACCAGAATCATATATTCGAAATAGTACGGTGGATGAACGAATGCATTCAACTGACTGGGAAACACTGAAAGATGAAAATGATATTGACGATATGTATGGAAAATTTTTAACAAAAATGGAATATATTTATGGGAATTCAATGGTGAATAAAACTCCGCGTAAGAAATGCAGACTAAATTCATGGATTACTAGACTCGATTCATGGAAAAATGCCAGCAAAGGGATCGACTGTATCGGAGATCGAAAAACAATATGCTGAACATGACTTACCAGTATGAAGCCCGTACAAGCAATTCCGGAATAAAGTCATCATCTTTATGCAGAAGTCCAGCGCTATTATAAAGGTAAATTCAACTACCTCAGATCAGATCCTCGTAAAACATTGAACTTGATCAACGAAATAATGGGATGGGAGAAGCAAAATGTGGACGAAACCACTGTAACAAATTTCCCATTAGAGAAGTTTTTTTTTTTTTTTTTTATTTCCCGAGGGTTGGTGAAAAATCTTCCATAGACATTATGAGGATAGCAAGCGCGTGCTCATAGTAGTGTCAGATTCTTACTGACTAAAAAAACACCACCCTGCGATTTAATTTGTTATATATTGCAACTAAGAAGGACCTTATCAAGCAATTTTTCTATCATGAAAAAAAAAAATCCCTTGGCAGGTTACTTTCCACTGAAAGATCCTGCATGTTCCGCACTCTAGGCGCGGCTGATTCCTATCTCGCCAAGTCGAGGTTTCGTCCTTTGTAGTCGGCGCAATAAATTGCTTTCATCCAGAATTTGGAGGATTGTATTGTTGACATGTCTGATTAGTCAGTTTCTATGCTTTCTTGCGAAGCTTCTAATTTCAGCTTCGATTGTCGGAATTCCGAGATCCCTGTGGATATCATCGTTTCTAGTATACCACGGTGCGTGGACAATTTCTCTTAGCACTTTATTTTGAAAAGTTTTTAAAATATTGGGGTTTGGTTTCTTGGTACAGCCCCAAAGTTGTATACCGTAAGTCCACACCGGCTTTAGCATTTGCTTGTATAAAAGCAGTTTGTTCACAGTACTGAGCTAGGAGTGCTTTCCGAGCAACCAGTTCATTTCCCTATATTTGATTTCGAGTTCTTTACGGTTCATTTTCACGTGCGAATTCCATTTCAGTTTTGCGTCGAGTGTCATTCCAAGGTATTTGGTCTCGTTTGCAAAAGGTATTCTTGCCAAGTTTAGGAAAATTGGCAAGACATTAGTTTTCTTATAAGTGAAATTCACGCGAACAGATTTAGATTCATTGAGGGCGATCCGCCAGTCCCTCGTCCATTCTGCGGTGACATCCGCAAACGTAGCCAGAATAGTGCCATCTTTTTCGGTATATCTCGAGTATATAACAGATAGAGAAGTGGCCCAAGAACGCTTCCTTGTGGTACACCGGCCGAAATTTGTTTGAGCTCCGAGTATTCATTTCCTTTTATAACACGGAAGGGTCTATTCCCGAGATATAATTCTAGAATGTCGTATAGGCATGCAGGGAGAACTTGTCGTAATTTGCAATTCAAGCCTTCATGCCACACCTTATCAAAGGCTTGCGAGACGTCAAGAAATACGCTTGAGCATATCTTTTTCTCTTCAAGTGCTTTCTCGATTACGTCAGTAATTCTATGCACTTGGTCAATTGGATAGGAAGGGATAAGATTATTTCCTTCTATAACCGGTTGGAGACGCCTTGGTAATATCCTCTCGAAAATTTTGGATATAACTGGAAGTAGCGCGAAATTGGTCTATAAGATTTCATTTGGCGGCTTTCCTGGTTTTAAAACCATTATAACTTCCACAACTTTCCATTGGTTAGGAACGTGTTTTAATCTGAGCGCAGCATTTACAATATGAAGAAGCTTAATCAATGCTTTTCTAGGTAAAGCTTTGAGAATTTCTCCGGTGATCAAGTCATAACCAGGAGCTTTCTTAGGTTTTAGGTTCCCGATCTCATTTTTGAGTTCCCTTAGCGTTGCACTTGTAAGTGCTAAATCGTCAGATGGTAAATCCGGTCTATTGATATTGTCGTAAGACAGGCCGCAAAAACACTGCTACATAAATATATCCAATCATGCCAACTCAATACTACCCAATGCAATATTCATCTGTGAAACAATCACTGAAGAAGTTCAAGATATATTGAAACTGATGGGTGGAAATAAATCAGCGGGAATCGATGGCATTAGACCACGTGATATTAAAAATAATGTAGATATTTTTACCCCGATAATATTTAAGCTCACAAATCGCACTATTTATAAAGGCGGTACAAAAAGTTCCTTAAGTAATTACAGACCGATATCAATCTTGCCAGCTATTAAGAAGCGTATGGAAGAAGCAGTTATAAGGCGACAGACTTTGTTGAAAAGCATTCTCTTATACACGAAAAGCAGTATGGCTTTCAAAAAACGAAAGCATGGGAAAACTTATGGGAGAATTTGCAGATACCATCAATGGAAGCTTGAACCAAAACCACCATGTTCTTGTTTTATTCATGGATTTTAGTAAGGCATTTGATACGCTGAACCATGAAAAGCTAATTACAGCGTTAAATCGAATAGGCATCCAATTAATACTGGCTAACTGGTGCAAGACTACCTAAGTGAAAGATCTTTTAGAGTGAAGGTGGGCGACAATTACAGCAACGATACACCGGTTATTTTTGAAGTATCACATGGATCTAAATTGGTACTAATATCGTTCATCCTTTACAAGCGCGTGTTCAAAAAATAGCATCCCTTTTGCATTCGAAGATGACACGGCCTTAGTCGTTCAACAAAAGTGTCTTGATACTGCTACGAGAATAATGCAAGATGAGTATTAAAAAGCTGTTGAGTTGTGTCACGACTACGGACTTATATTGAACCCCCCCAAAACCAAGATGATGCATATTCGCGGGCCAAATCATAAACTAACTCATCAAAAGATCAGTTTTCGTAGCAGTGTCTTCCAAAGTCCACTTCCGAATCAGACCATAGAAGTTGTTGAAAGCGCTGTTCGCTCTGTATCACCTGGCAAATTATTCAACGCTTCAGGTCCAGAAACAAATCTACTATGCTTTAGTCGAACCCAAATTGAGGTACGGGATACTTGCTTGGGGCTATGCATCAAATACGCATATAAACAAGCTACAAAAACTTGAAGATACCATTCTAAGGAAGATTAACAGATGACACTCAGCAGACACATCCGGAGAAAACTCTTGGAAGGTACTAACGGTAAAACAGCTGACGCTATGGTTAGAAAACTTTGATGACATTCGCTTCAAAAGACCCATTGATCATCAAGCACGAGAAGACGAGTTCTAGGTATGCTCCAAACACCACTATGTAACAACAACTACGGCAGAAGACAACCAAACCACAGCATTCCAACTGTGTTCAATGAGCTTCTCTCAAGTTTAAAACACATTATGAATTTTAAGACCCGCAAAAAGAGTTTAAAGATATTTTTTCTTGCTGAAATATAACTTTTCTTTGTATATTAGGTGCGCAACTAAGTACTCGCTCTTTGTCAATAGATGGGTCCAGCTGTAAGGGCTGGTCGATTTTGACATATCCAAAACGTCATGAACCGAGCTTAGACATATGGCAAATAAACTGTTTTGACACATTAGTGATTTTGTTTCGGCGTCATATACTTTTGGTTGTGTGAAAATGTCTGATTTTGTGCCAAATAATCGCCATTTGCGGGAAGTGTTGATTTTCTTTTTTCATTCGAAGAAAACAGTGGCTGAAGCACATCGAGAGCTCCAAAAACTTTACGGACATGCTGCTCTAAGTGAAACAACGTGCCGTGATTGGTTCCGTCCCTTCAAAGACGGTGATTTCGATATTGACGACCGTCCGCGTGAAGGAAGGCCAAAATTCTTCGAAGATGCTGAATTGGAGGCATTGCTCGATAAGGATCCGTGCCAAACGCAAGAATAACTTGCTTCAGCATTAGGAGTTACCCGTCAAGCCATTTCCAAGCGATTGCATGCGTTTGGAATGATTCAAAAACAAGAAACTTGTGTTCCTTATGATTTGAAGCCAAGAGACATTGAGGGTCGTTTTTCGCCTGTGAACAACTGCTCCAGCGGCAAAAAAGGAAGGGTTTTCTTCATCGCATCGTGACGGGTCATGAAAAATGGATTCATTACAGCAACCCAAAGAAAAGTAAGTCATGGGGACTGCCCAGTCATGCTTCTACGTCGTCGGCTCGGCCGAATATTCAAGCTGCGAAGATTATGCTGTATATTTGGTGGGACCAGGTCGGTGTCATTTATTATGAACTGTTGAAACCCAACGAAATCATCACTGGGGAACGGTGTCGACTTCAATTGATACGACTGAGCCGAGCACTGCGCGAAAAACGGCCACAATACGAGCAGAGGCACGAAAAAGTGATTCCACAGCATGACAACGCTCGGCCTCACGTTGCCAAACCCGTTAAAACCTACCTGGAAATGCTCAAATGGGGAGTCCTGTCCCACCCGCCATATTCGCCAGATATTGCGCCATCCGATTATTACTTGTTCCGTTCGATGGCACATGGTCTGGCTGATCAGCAGTTCCGCTCATATGAAGACATCAAAAATGGCTTGATTCGTGAATAGCCTCAAAAGATGAACACTTTTACCGTAACAGTATTCGAGCTCTACCAGAAAGATGGGAAAAAGTTGTAGCTAGCGATGGGCAATGATTTGAATGATTCATTTGCAACCATTCTTTCACAATAAAGTTGCATTTTCATCAAAAAACAGGGAGAACTTAGTTGCGCACTTAATATTATACTTAATTAATTCCAAATATTTTATTTTCTTTTATTATGTAAAAATAACTTAAAGCTCACTTAATAAACTTTAATTTATAAACTTTGATATTCAATCTTCTGCAGGCAAGCTCCTCAGGCTTCGCAGGTAAATGAATAATTATCTAAAACTAAACTTGGATAATCATAATAATAAAATAATAAAAAAAAATAATAATTTAGTACAAACACATTTGATATCCGCACTCAAATACGCTCAGTGTTCAAAAAATGTCCTTTTATATCCTCTCCCATAGGGTATATTCATTTCGATAGACCCTCAAAAGTACAATATATATACATATTAGTGATCAGCATCTAAAGCCAAGCCGATCTAGCCATGTCTACCCGTCCGTCCACATGCCACCACTTTTTAGGCTTTAACCACAGAAAATAAAGTTACATAGATATCGCATGCAGAGCAAAAAAAAATGACCACTTTTTCAACAATAAAATTCTCAAACCTAAGGGTTGTTGCATCAATTCGGTATGAAATCATTTTAATTTGTATATGGATATCAACCATCCTCCAGTGTGTTGTAACTTCGATATACACACATTTTTTTCATATTACGTTTTGCTGCAATCCTTTATTTTGTTTTACGTCTCAATCGATCTTGCAAACGAACATAAACTAACGGTACATACTCTGCAAGCTCCCATATCATCCATTCATTTCCCATTCCCACGGTAGCCAGAGGAAACATTATGCTGACATCGTGTCTGGGCATCGGACGCCTGCATTCCATCACGTAGCAGAGTGAGATCCGGTACAAAAAGTTCCTTAAGTAACTACAGACCGATATCAATCTTGCCAGCTATTAAGAGGCGTATGGAAGAAGTAGTTATAAGGCGGCAGGCTTTGTTGAAAAGCATTCTCTTATGCACGAAAAGCAGTATGGCTTTCAAGAAAACGAAAGCTAGCCGTCTTAATGGTAGCTTACCTTTCCTACCCGCTAATACAACACCTAAGGATTCAAAAGGGCAACAAACCAAACGAACAACCCGTTCCAACACCAAGAAATGCAGCATCTATTACCATAGGGGTAGAAGATATCCCTCGGACACCTGCATTCCATCACGTAGCAGAGTGAGATCCAAGAGGAAACGCATGTAGAGTAAGGTAGATTAAGTAGCTTAGGCAGTAATAAGAAAATTATTTTTAAGTCAGTCTGTTTTTAATCTTGATGATTGAGATGATTGCATGCCAATCGCAATTAATATTTTTTTAAAAACGCAAATTATGACTGACTGTTTCGCTGGTGTTTATCTGGCTCGCTACACTGTGGTGTGTTTGTGTGTATATGTATATTTATTGAGGAGGCACATCGTACATATACATATGCATATATTTTGAGAAGGACGTCAATGTCGCTTTTGTTCGATTTTATTTTTCAATTTCATTTTCCTTCGCCGTCAACTTTCGAAGGATTTGGCTGTTTTTGGTTTATGATTGAGCGATTTTTTTCTGCGGTATACTTTGTAAATATGTGTAATACACGTAAAAGGAAGTTTGGCGTTTCTCGTACGATTTGTAAAAAATCGAAAAGAAATTTCCCTGATCTGAAAATTTTTGCATGTCCCTCAAATGAAAAAAAAAATTCTTTTGAGTAGGAAGTTTGGCGTTTCGTTTTGTGGAGTCAGGCATGCGATTTTAAGAGCGAAGGAAAATATTTTGTTTGTCAAAATCATTTTTCTTCGGAATTTATTGGCAGAAAAATGCTTAAATCTCCTCCTTAAATCTAAATTGTAATTTAAATTTAGACTTAAGTTTAGAAAATCTTTCATCCTACCAAAACGGAGAAGGACCTCTAGTAGTTCAAATATTTCTTGCGTTAGATGCAATAAATTATTAGAAAAATGCGCACAAGAGGAGAAAACAAATTCTGAATTGAAAAAAAAAAATATTATGTTTTCAGAGAAATACTCAATTTAGAAAGAGATAATGTGGCTAAAACATGCTTGAAATTTACAAGTTCACACATAGCGCCAAATGCACTTGAAAAAATGAGTGTTCGCTTGGCAACGGAAACCTTTAGTAGGACAACGGCAGCATCAATACAAACTGCTCATCAGTCGTTCACAGACCTTAGTAGAGATCGCACGTGTTTCGCCTTCTCCTTGTGATTTTAAACATAAATAGACAGTGGTGCATCAAGTGTCGCGGTAGCGCAGAGCTAGTGTTAGCGTCCAGTGACCTGAGTCGTTCGGGTTCAATTCCCACCGGAACAAAAATTCTTCTTTTTTTTTTTGTATTTTATTTTATTTTATTTTAAAGAAAAAAAAATTAACATAAATAATAACAAGTGAAGTAATGAGAAAAAAAGAACGGTTCCTGCTTCCCATAGCAGGAGTAGTGGACACAAAAACATCGGCCGATGACAGTGAAAGCCACTTGGCAATTGTCGAAAGTGGAACCACGGTAAAGAGGAGGAGGAAGCAGAGGCTGACTCCCTACGAAGGCAAGCGCCCCTCCCTATCAGCTTCGACTGAAAAGCTGCCGGGAGAAGTGAGGGTGGGGGCGCCGTCAACAACAACAGCAGCAGCAAAAGAGCGCACATTCGTCTCGGACGGTGGAGAAAATTGCTACAGAGGTGGTAGCAATAGCTTCGCCACGTTAGCTGCCTCCGAGTCCGAGGATGAGGACGAAGAGATGGAAGCCATCGACAAAAGTATACGGCAGCTCCAGCAGAGGGTGCTGACCATAAAGGCTAAACAGACAGCTAGAAGAGCGGAAGATAGCCAGTCACAGAAAAAAAATCAACAACAGAAACAGCTGGCTGACACACAGCAGCAACAACAACTGCCTGCAAAGCGACAGCAACAAAACCAGCTGTCAGCAAAGCAGCAAGAACAACATCAACAGCTGCCAACAAAGCAGCCACAACAAAAACAGTTGCCAGCTAAGCAGCAGCGGCAACAACAACAGCAAGGTCTGCAAAAACAGAATCAACAGCAACAACAACAACAACAGAAAGACCAGCAACAACAACAACAACAGAAAGACCAGCAACAACAACAACATCAGCAGCAGAAGAGTGCAAAGGAGAAGGTGCCACCTATCAACACCTTCAAAATAGAATTAAAAGACACCATTGAGCTATGTAAGTCGGCCATAGGCAATAACTTTTTTATTAAACGTATTAATGAAGATAGGCATACTATCCACTGTAATACAGTGGACCAGTACAAAAAAATAAAAGGTTTATTAAAGGAAACGACGACGGAGTTCTTCTCCTTCACCCCGAAGGGGGAAACGTTGCAAACTATGCTACTGAGGGGGATAGATCCGTCTATCGAACCGGGAGAGCTCCTTAGGATGCTGAAAGGGAAGGAGTGCGACGGTCTTGAGTTCGTAGGAGTCAAGCCGTTCACCACAGCAAATTCCAAAAGGGAGAAGCGGAAATTACCGTTCTTCCTTGTTCAGATAACTCCCAACAGCAAATTGGATGGTCTAAGGAGTATTAATGTCCTAGACTACCAGGTTGTTAAATGGGAAAAAGTAAAGAGGAGCGATAACATTTTACAATGTGTTCGCTGCCAAAGGTTCGGGCACGCCGCGTCGAACTGCGAAATGCAGCCTCGATGCGTAAAGTGTGGAAAGAACCACAAAGCAGAGGAATGTTCCTTGGGTAAGGATGGGGCGGCAGATAAAGGCCAACTCTCGTGTGCACTATGTGGGAACTCGGGACACACCGCAAACTATCGGGGTTGTCCTAAATTCCAGTACATGAAAAAAGTAAACCTGGTTCGTCAGCAGAAAATCGAAGTCAAGCGTTCACCTGTTTCTAGTCAAACACCAGCCCTTACTCCCCAATGGACCTACGCCCAAATGGCGTCAGGCCGGAGAAACACGGTACAACAACAACCGAAGGTTGCCGCACAGGCCCCAGTGCCTAAAGCACCTGAGGCTCAGCCTGATTTGCTGACTATTTTGCTCTCTATTCAAGGGCAAATGAACCAGCTTCAGCGGCAGTTACAAGAGCAGGCGAAACGGGTGGACCAGATCTACGCATTTCTGCCGGGCCTAGCGCAACTCCAGTCGTAATGGATACGATGGCGGAGAAACCCTTAAAGATCCTTGCGGTGAATGTGAATTCACTGATAAGGATCGAGCGAAGAACCGTACTTTTTAAGTTGTTAGAAGATCAAAGCCCTGATGTGCTTTTGGTTAGCGAAACTAAGCTATCCCAGAAACACAAATTGAGCCATAATAAACACAATATTATAAGAAGAGACCGACCCGACTCTACTCAAGGAGGAGGTGTTGCGATCTTCATTCACAAAGACTTGCGACATAAGGCCGTGTACAGCGGTGAAGTGCGGAGATTCCAGGAGCTGGAAGCATGTATCGTGTGCATTGCTCTCCGTAGTGGAAAGAGGATGTACATGGTCGCGGTCTACGCATCTGGTTCTACTCAAACTACGTCATTTATTACAGAGCTCGAGACACTTTTTCGATGTCTAAGGCTGGAGTCGGAGGAGAATTATTTCCTCATTGCCGGAGATTTAAACGCCAAACACAGCGATTCGGGAAATAACATACCAAATTCTAGGGGGAACCTACTATTCAATTGATGGGGTCAACACAATGTCGAGTATAGACTCGATTTGATACCTACAGATAGCCCGTCGTATCCTATAAGCGGCTCCTATCTGGATCTTATGCTGTTCAATGTTCGGTTACAACTGACCAACATGAACCGACAAACGAGAAACTGCCTACACACTTTTGTGTATGACAGTGACCATTGCGGACTCAGTGCCGAAATTACAATTCCCAACGAAATTGCGGAATTGGACGAGTTTGTTCAAACGTACCCCTACAATTACAGTAGGATGCGTTGGACACGCTTCTCCAGAGCTATGACAAGAGCACTCTCCTTGAATTCGCTCTACCCACCGTCCAATAGGAACCTGTCAAACGAGGAGATCGACAGGTACCTAAGTCAAATGGACGAGACAATGAATCGAACGATGGATAGTACGATACCTCGTTATAAACACACTGACAATGCAGGCATATTCCGCAATGCAACAATCGACGCACTACACCAACAAAAAAGTAGACTTCTGTCAAGATTCAAAACCTTGTACAGACAGTTTAAGGACAGACAAAACTCGGAGGTTAGGACACTGAAGTCGTTGATTAAAAATCTCCAACAGTTAATTAGAGAAAATTACAGACTTTCTGTAAATCTGCATTGGAACAACAAAATTCGGGCTGTAAAATCCAACAACCCGAGTATGTCCCCGCAAATAAATAAAATTTTTCGGAGGAATAATCAAAACGACCTGCCGTGTCTTAAGATCCCTCGAACGACGAACAACGAACAAATACCAATAACATCAGGCATAGATCCCGGGAACGCTGTCGATGATGACAACTTTTTCATGATCGAAGATCCGCAGGAGAAAGTAGAGGCTATAGGAGCGACTTTCCAGGAAGTGTACAAGGTGAATGATAGCATTTACCCGAGCCACGACCTGGAAAATCGAGTGCTTGTGCACAACTTCTACCTTCGAAATGATATACAGCACTGGCGATCAGAGAACATAGGTTTTACCGAGTTCAATGACGATAACATGGCAAATAATGTCGTCGCTGATGAGGGGTTACATCCCCCGTTCATATCGAAGGTGGAGCTCCAAACGGAGATGCTGCTCTGGTCAGAGCCAGAGGTGCTTTTGCCCTTAAAAAAAAACTGTTTTATAGCAGCCAACTCGATGCAAGAGTGAAGGTAATCTGCTACATGGCCCTTATTCGGCCCATGCTCGTATATGGATGTCCCGTGTGGTTCAACGTGGGAGCAAGCTGGATGGAAAGGATTCGGGTGTTTGAGAGGGTTTGCCTTAGGGCTTGTCTTCAGTTGTACAGAACACCAGAGTCCCAGTACATAAAATTCTATTCTAATGAGGTCCTGTATAATAGGGCGAACATAAACAGAGTGGATAATTTCCTGATCAATATGATTCGAAGGCACACTGTAAGAGCAATGTCCTCGATGAATAACCTGATCTCCGGGGCATACTACCCCAATAATTTGTACCACGAGAGCGTGCGTCTTAACTGCTTCATCCCCCCAGAGGCGTTCCTATATTTAGATAGGGAAGGTCTGATACAGGATAGGGTAGCGGTGCCGCTAATCTACCATGTCGCCCGAAATGCTGCGGACAGGCGACTTAACTACGACCGACACGTCGCACACAGCACCACGGAGCATCTCCGGTTTAGTAGAGTGGTATCAAGCCGTGATATGGCAGATGTAGTGAGACAGCACCAGAAATTCTGGTGGCTCGGGGACGGAGAGGGAACTTCCTCGTCGTTTCCTTTTGATTCGGGGTAGCCTCCGAAGGGGCAAAGTCGGTATAGGTTTTATAGCCTGGCCGGCTTACATAGTTTTAAGGTCAGTTTAAGTAGCTTTAAAAAAAAAAAAAAAAAAAACAATAAAAAATAAAAAAAACAAAAAAATACAAGAAAAAAAAAAAACCTTATACATGTGTATGTATGTATTGATACTATATGTATATGCGAAGGTATACAATATATCTATGTATATGTGCATATATATGTATATCGAACAAAAAAATTTGCGTTTTTAATCACGCACCTTAGAATAAGTAGTTTTTATGTAGTTTGAAAGTTTTATATATAGATAAAAAAATACAGTTCATATACTAAGTTTTTGCTTCTAAATTTTTTCTTAGTTTCTCAATATTTGTAAGTATAGATTTAATAAATATTTTAAGTTATGTTACGTCGAAAGACATAGTTTAAGCATTAGGTTTAGCTTAGAGCGCCCGCATAGGGCCATTAAGTTAGTATATAACATAGTTAAGTTAGTTAAGCTAGTTTTAAGCGTTTTTTGTGTCTAGCTGTTAAGAGTTCATAAATTCCGAAAATAAAAATGCACTAAAAACGAAACAAACTGCTCATCAACTTAATTGCCTAAAAAATAGTTCAAATGAAGCTCTAGCAACATAAGCGTTTACATTAAAAATTAATAATGCTTTCGACTGTATGTATATGTATGTATAATGCTTTCGCAGTAGAGTTGACTTAGCTTTCGCAAGTGATCGACTTTTTATTTATTTCATGCGAAATAAATAGATGATTTTTGACATCATTATTCGCACCGTGTACTTGTAGCGTGACAAGTGATGATGTTACCTCTCTGCTGCTTCTGTTGCTTCTATTGCTTCTGCTGCTTTTCTTAGCTTTTCTATTCTCCGCAGCTCATTTTGAAGAATTGTTACGAAATTACATATTGCCATCCAATTCTCTTTCGACCGCAACATATGGTCGAGGACTAACGACGGGAACTGTGTAAGGTGATAGTTACATTCTCAATGTTTTCAATTTATCCAGTCGGAATTAGTTTATATGTCCATCTGTCTTTTGTTGTATTGGCCCAACGAGTTTGCCACATAGCTGTTGACGCTGCTTTTTCTTCTATTTCGATTACCTTGTGCCATTGGCATCATGTTGTACATTCTGAACATCTCGGCTGCGGGGATGTCGATGGTGAAAATTCCAGCTATAGCAAAGGCGGCCTTGTTTGAGATGGTCCGGAAGCCACTGATTGTCCGTAGCGCGCAGAGTCAATAAATTGATAATAGCCTCCTTTTGGTCTCCTTCGTTCTTAGTGCCTGTACCCAGACTGGGGCAGAATATAACAGAACCGAGGTGACAACTCTGGAGAGCAGTACCTTCTAGCATATCCCAGGTCCAACGATATTAGGCAGTATACGCGAGAGAGTTCCCTGTTGCTTTTTTTGTTGAATAATCAACGTGCTGAACTGCAGTTTGTTGTCTAGCATTATTCCAAGGTATTTAGCTACTTCTTTGGACCTAATTGTTTGGTTATCAAACTGAAAACTCGCGAATTCTACGGTTTTGCGACTAGTTATAAGGACAACTTCTCTTTTGTGGTCGGCTATTTCTAGTTCTATCTGCTTGAATACATATACGTATATGTGTCTGTGGTCTCTGGGAGGGAAGATTTTAACCTGCGTTTCGCTAGACACTTTTTATCAAAATATCTCCACAAGTCAACCACATGATCATTCTTAAGTATCACAGCTATGTTGCAATCAATTCCTTCTGTAGCAGTAGTAGAACAATTAGATCGGCTGGCATGGTATAGAATAAGTGTAGCTAATTCCTCCGTTAACCAGTTTTGAGCTCTTTCAGCATTTTCTTGAGTTCCAAAACCAGCCTTTTTAAGGAGAGGATGTAATGTCGTACTCTTTGTTATAGATCTAGAGCTTTCAAGAGAACCGAGTCTTCTATTTAAGACATGTAATAAGGAGTCTGTTAAGTTTTGCCCCATTTCTGTATTCGGGTATTTATTTCTCAATGTATAAGCTGTAGCCCTCTTATAAGAGGGAGTATCCTAGATAATGTGCGATATGTTTCCCCAGATAGATCTTCTGTCATTATTTGAATGTGTCTTAGTAGTGGTATAACATCGTCAATTATCGCCCACTCCCTTGCATCCACATTGTGCGGAGCTTTTACCACACTACTCATAGCGACTGAAAGAGGAGCTTTTATGTGTTATAGCCTCTCCAACATAATCAGAATGGAGTTCCTACTTCTCAAAACATTATTTTTTACTTTAAGGAGCGGCTATTGCATTGTTTAGTTTTTTTTTTTTTAAATTATCGGTAACAGCTTTTTTAATATTCGAAGCATTGTTTTTTACCATTACATAAATCTTGTAATTTTTTTTTCCATAAACTCATTGTAAATGTTATATGTGTTAAAAAATGTAAAATGTTTGATTTGTCTACATATGATGACGATGAGCTGTGAATTGTCTAGATGTGATGTGATAAAGATAACAAAAAAAAAATGTGTTGAATGTAATATATAAATGTACAGTGTATTTTAATAAAACTGATGAATTCACAGAAAAAAACAGTATTAGATTAGCAAGAGAGGAACAGTTGTTTAGCATTTGATTTTAGTTCAAAATGAGAAAGAGAGAAGCAAAAAAAAAGGATTATTAATTGCAATGCTCTTGATTAAAAATAGGGAGCATTGATTATTTATTTATCTTTCTTTGTGGGGTCGTGTTGACAATGTTTCGTACAGTATATTTTAGAATTATAGAAACTAGTTCTTTACAACTATGATACTTTATGTATGGATAAAATGAGAAAATATGTTACAACAATTAATTATTTAATTTAATTTAAGTTAAGGGAAAATACTACAAAAATAAACCCTTATTAGACTCTTATAACTAAATAACGCTTAAAACTAAGAAACAAGTAACACAAGAGTTGTAAAATAAGTTCGTTGTCGGAATAAGAACATTTGTCTATAAACTTTGACTGATATTTTTCTATTAGAGATGAAATCAGTTTGACATTGGCTCTCTCATGTAACTGGGCTGTTGCGTAGTGCCATGGTAAATTGAGCATCATTTTTTAAATTTTATTTTGGCGAATTTGCAGCTTATACTTATGTTTAATAGCACAGTCATACCAAACTGGCGCACAGTACGTAAGTATTGCTTGGAAGATTGTTTTAAAAATTATTATTTTGTTATCAATACTGAGGTCAGAGTGCCTATTGATAAACGGTTATATAGTATCTTAATCGTTAGATTAACTTTGTGTATTGTTCTAGAAACGTGTTTTTCGAATGATAGTTTCATGTCCAGTGTAGTAGTTAGTTTCTTCTACCTAGGTAGTATTTGCATTCCACACTCCAGTCAATATCGATGGAATTTATTTTCAATTTTGTTGTGGGATAAAATTAAATCTTTTTACGGCGGTTAAAGAATACAGCCTGAGTTTTCTGAGCATTTACTTTTATTTTCCATTTATGAAAAAAGGCTTCTACTGAGTTTAGTGAATTTTGTAAGCTTTGTAGTATATCACAAGGCAGTATAAGGGTTGAATATATATATAGCAGTATCGTCTGCAAACAGTGCTAACGGAGTGTTAGGACTTAGTTCAGTCATATCAGAAATAAATATTGTAATATGCGAGCTACGGCTCGAGTAGATAAAACGTTATTCTGTGAGATTATTTCTTTATTTTCTAGTCTATAAAACAATTCAAGTTCACACTATACTGTTCTTCGCAAATTCTTTCCTTACAAGGTCTCTTTCTTCTCAAATCACTTTATCTCATTTCAATTACTTAATTCACAAATCCAAACTAATTACTTCTTCTTGTTAACTCTCAACTTTCAATTTATCACAAAATTACAACTTTGCCTATTATCACTTTTTCAATCTCTTCGTGCGGTTCGAAACCCAACTGCCCTGCCTTGATCGCCATCTGTTCTTATATAGTCGCATTTCTGATAGCCAGAAACTTCTAGCAAATTCTTCGACCACTGGAACGAGAAAATTCTGATGTAATAATTCCAAGATGACAGCTGCAGCCAATAATCTCTTGTGGTTATAATTCTCTCTTAATTCCGCTATCTATCTATCTCTATCCGTGGACACGAACCTCGAATGCGTTCCGAGAAGACACTTCGGAATGTGTTGCTTACTTTTGGGGCGTAGTTATTATGCTACATTATGTTACAATATATTGAAAAGAATAGGTCCAAGTACAGATCCTTGGGGAACACCAAACGGAACGTCCTGCAAGGAGGATTTGAAACTTCCGAAATATACAGCAAAGTGTCTATCTTTCAAAAAACTTTGTACTATTTTGATAACAGGGATAGGGAATCTGTAAGTCATTAATTTATGTATTAGTGCATTGTGCCAGATGGTGTCGAATGCTTTCTCAATATCTTGCTTGTTTTTAAATCCGTTTTTAATATGCCTTTTTATGCGAAGGACTTGGTGGCTTGTTGAATGGCCACTTCTGAAACCAAACTGCTCCTTTTGATAAATGGAATAAGACTCGATATGTAGGACAAGTTTGGATTTGATTATTTTTTAAAGAATTTTTCCAATACAGCTCAATAAACTTATTGGTCTATAATTTAGAGGATTATCTTTTGCATTTCCAGGCTTGGCTATTGCAACTACTTTGGAATTTTTCCACGCATTAGGAAAATAGTTTAATTTAAGATATGCATTAAATATGAATGTTAGATATTGAAATCCTTTATTAGGCAAAGCTTTCGGAAGTCTGTTAGATATTTTATAGAGCCCTACCGACTTTCTGTTTACTGTAGAGTCTATTAAGCACTTCACGGTAGCTAAGTTAGTTAAGTAATTATCGTCTATTGTAGTTGTTAACCTTCATAACTCAACAATCGAATTTTAATTTCTTGCTCTGTTTCAGCGTTGCTGAGGTGTTCGGAAAGGATATGATTATCTCTAAAAGTTTTTGCTAACAGATTTGCTTTCTCTTCCTGTGTGACATATCTAGTGGTGTTATAAAAGAGGTGTTTTTCTCAATAATTTTTATAATTTTCCAAAAAGGCTTCGAGCCTTTATTAAAACTTGACAACAAAGAGTTCCAGCTTTTGTTTCGAAATACAGTTATTTCATACTTGATTTGAGTATTGAATAATTTAATTTCATCCTTATAAGCATCTTGCCTGTATCTGATCCACTTCTTTTTGCACAGTTACGAAGTCGTATAAGGAGCGTAATGTAGGGAGGAAGTGGAGGTGTTTGAGAAGGAGGAGCAGCTGTTTTGGGAATGGACGCGTCAGACGCATTACTAACAATGTTTATAAAATTGCCGATGTGAGATTCAACTTGAGTGGAGTCAATGGTATTTAGCAACAAAAAGTTTTCGGGATTTATTTTTCTCGCGACAACAGACCGGAACCTGATCCAATCTGCAGCCGAATATTTAAATTTGCCAATGAAATTATTACCTGACACATTTATGCTAATAGTAGTGCACACTGGCAAGTGATCTGAGCCAAAAGAGTTTAATACAATAGGTTGCGAAAATAAAGAATGAGTGATTGTAATAAATACATCCAAAGTAGAAGGACTGGCTGTATATATACTAGGTATACATTTTGGTTCGGTTGGATATAGGAGCCCAAGCAAACTGTTTGAGGTTAGGATATCGTTCAAGAAATTTCCTCAACAGTTTACTCTAAGACAACCCCAAGTTTGATGCATTGAATTGAAATCACCACCGATTAAAAATTTCGAGTTTTGTCTACACATGCTTATTACTTCACTCAAACGAATTCTTTTTTAATTCGGTCACCAGTTTATTATATGAAGACAAACTTTCACATTGGATTTTTTGTCCCAGGGATATGTTTTTAATGATAAAGTCATCGATTTCCAATTCACTTAAGGACTTTCGAGTTGTTTCGTTCGTACATTTAACAACAATGATTGGAGGAACTATTTCCTTGGACTTTGCAGTTACTGAGATGTTATCACTGGACATTTGGTCGGTTTCATCCTCACATAAATTTTGCAATGACGAGTAATAATTAGTGGATGAACTTTTGTTGACCGCATGGGTTTTCAATAAATTGTTTGAGGAGCGATTCCCCTTATGAGTTGGCATTTTATTTGGGAGAGAGTGACTCTCAAGACCCAAATCACTACTACCACGTTTTCTAGATATTATTCTATTCACTTTTAATTATTGTACTTTAAATTGGAATAATTCACAGCTGAAGTTCAATAGATAAGAAGACATGACAGTCGCACACGTCTAAGCATCATGTTGCAATGAGGACAAAGTTTTTATGCAGTTAGAATAAATTGTCGTGTGTTTCTAAGTGCGTTTCAACAATACACTTATAAAGGGTGGTTAAGTTTTAAGGGCCGATGTTGATTTTGAATAAAACACAAATTATTTAGGAAATTACTGTCATTTATTTTTATTATGATAATATTGGTATGGTTCAATTATGTATGGAACAAAATGGCCGCCGCGACCTCGGCGGCACACCTCCATCCGATGGTCCAAATTTTCGATGACGCTGAGGCATAATTGAGGTTCTATGCCGTTAATGTGCCGAATTATCTCATCTTTTAGCTCTTGAATTGTTGCTGGCTTATCGACGTACACCTTTTCTTTTTCTGCACGATATGCATTTTGATTTGAAAGCCTATTTTCATAATAAGCCTGAATAACTTTAACGCGTTGCTCGATTGTGTATCTTTCCATGGTTCAAATTGAGTTAGTCTGAAATTGAGAAATGTCAAATGAAATGCAGAAAAAAACTTGACGTTTAGGTGTGGTTCACATTCAACATCGGCCCTTAAAATTTAACCACCCTTTATTTTTTCAGGACACGGGCCTTTAGGAAAATGGGGAAGAGGAACAGAGAAGAAGCCTCTGCACATTGTCTTTAAATGTTTGAATTTTTCTTGGAATTTTTCTTGTTCCAGTGATCGAAGAATTTGCTAGAAGTTTCTGGCTATCAGAAACTTCTGCTATATAAGAACAGATGGCGATCAAAAGGGGGCAGTAGTTTGTAAACTGTGGCGAAGAGATTAGAAAAGTGATAGTGGGCGAAGTTGTAATTTTGTGATAAATTGAAAGTTGAGATTTAACAAGAAGAAGTAATTAGTTTGGATTTGTGAATTAAGTAATTGAAAGAAGATAAAGTGATTTGAGAGGACAGAGACCTTGTAAGAAAAGAATTGCGAAGAATAGTATAGTGTGAACCTGAATTGTTCTATAGACTAGAAAATAAAGAAATAATTTCACAGAATATTGTTCTATCTATTCGAGCCATAGCTCGCATATTACATTGGTGTCAGAAGCGGGATAAAACTTATTCTGTGAATAACTATTTCCGTGGTGTGAAATTGCACAAGCAAAAAAAAAAAAAAAAACGATTTCTGTGTTGAGTTAATTAGTTGCGCAAAATGGGTCGCAAATTGGGAAAACTAAATATAATTCAACTAAAGGCAGAACTCAGTAAGCGGAACCTCGACACCACTGGGGAAAAGATGCCCTACTGATTCGTCTGGAAGAAGTAGTAACGCAGGAAGGTGAAAATCCGCACGACGTAGAGTTTGACGTGGAAGAGGAACCAGCAAGTACAGCAGCCGACCCGGGTATAACAAGTCTGCTCCTGCAACTTAAGTTAGTCATGGACGAACAAAAGAAAGCAATAGGAGACCAAAAGGAGTCTCTGGAACTTAAGCTCGATGACCAAAAGAATTCTATAGAACTTAAGCTGGACGACCAAAAGAAATTGATGGACGAACAAAAGAAAGCAATGGACGAACAAAAGAATTCTCTAGAACTTAAGCTGGATGAACAAAAGAAAGCAATGGACGAACAAAAGAATTCTCTAGATGCTCTGGAAAGAAAACTTGATGAGCAAAACAAGAACTTGGAATCCAAATTCGAAGTGATCGAAGAGAAAATCGAGAAGGTCGAGACGCGACTCGAAAAAGTCGAAACTAGATTCGATGAAAATTTTGAGAAACATGAAACTCAGTTCGGGAAGATAGAGACTCAGTTTGAAAAAGTGGATACGCAATTCGAGATAGTAGGAAAGCAAGTCGAAAATCTTGCTAAGGAACTCAGCAACGTGAAGAGACAGAAAGCACGGGAATATTCCACTGACGGTCTGAGAAGAAAGGAGATGCAGCCTCCTATCTTCGATGGTCAAACATCATGGCCAATTTATAAGAGGCAATTCGAAGCGGCCGCAATGACCAATAGCTGGGACGATGAAGAGAAGTCCATTGCACTCACACTTGCACTGAGGGGTCCAGCTGCGGAGCTCTTGCAGACCATCCCGGAAGATAAACAGCAGAATTACGACTCTCTGGTTCAGGCTATCGAGATGCGGTTTGGGGATGAACACATGCAGCAGGTGTACAGGGTTCAGCTGCGTAGTCGAGTCCACAAAAGGGGGGAAACGCTCCAACAGTTGCAAGCGGATATAGAGCGACTAGCCCATCTTTCATACCCTAAAGCCGGTGAGGAGCTTACCAACGAAATGGCGGTGGAAGCTTTTATTCAGGCCATAGAGGACAGACAACTGCAAATGGCTGTAAGGATGGCTGAAAAGCGAACACTCCCCGAGGCATTGGCATTCGCTTTGTCAATGAAGGCTGCGGACCAAGCATACCAGGGAATACACCGTGTCAGGGAAATGTCCGTCGTGGAATGCTCATGCCAGAGAACAGCCATCATGGATGAAGACAGAGCTCGCGGAAGTCAAATCCGTTGCTGGAATTGCAACCAAACCGGACACCTACAACGGCAGTGCAGAAGTGCACCTAGACGAGGAAATTGTCCACATTGCGGAAGTAGGAGAAGCAGAGAGGAAGCATCTGGCTGTGATAACATCCATCCTGTCAGTCAGACTTCCCAAAACCAGCAGTCAGGAAATGCGTAAGGACCAACTTCGCGGGGCAGAAGTTGGTTACTGGAATCGAGGCCCCCAGGACCACCATTCAAGTTTTGCAAACCAAACGAAGTAACAAGAGCCTGACAGTGGAGGCACTAATCAACAAGAAGAAGTGCGTACCCACCATCGACACAGGCGCCACTGCCTCCATTGTAAGAAGAGATATCGTCAGAAGCGCCTGGCTGCACAACACCAACAGCTACTGCCTGAAGACTGCAATAGGGGATATGGCGAAGGTGTTTGGAGAAGTTCGTCTTACGATTACTCTGGCGGGACTGACGTTCTCCCATGCGTTTCTGGTGGCAGATATATGCGACGAATGCATCATCGGAATAGACTTCATGAAAACAAATGAAGTAATCCTGGACATCGGGATGCAAGTACTGAGGTATCGAAATGTGGAGATTCCGATGGTGTACGGAAACGAGAATGCCGTAACTCTCAGGACAGTCATCAGCAAAGACGAAGTTTTGCCGCCGTTTTCAGAGACAATCATTTAGACGAAGCTGGAAGGTGATCTTGGGAGCCACCGATTCTACATAGTAGAAGCAGACCCAGAGAAGAATTCTCAAGACTACATCGTAGGAAAGACGTTAGTCGAACCAAAGAACACCATGGTTCCAGTGAGAGTTTTGAACGCAAGACCACACACTGTCAAACAAAGGCGAGGGGATGTGACTGGAAAATGCACGCCGATTACCGCCGTCGCAACAATATCTGAACGTGATGCTCCAAAACCTCTCCCATCACCTTGGACAGCGGAAACGAGAGAGACGATTCTCCAGTCCAGTGAGCTGAATCAGGAGCAGCGAACTATGGCAGAGAATCTTATCAATGAGTACGCTGATGTATTTGCCTCACAGGACGGAGAATACGGCCGAACACACCTGGTACAACATCGAATAGACACTGGTGATACTAGACCAATTCGTCAGCCTGCTAGGCGCCTTCCATTGGCAAAGCAGACAGAAGTTGCAGAGATGGTGTCGGCAATGGAGAAAGAAGGTCTGATTGAAAGTTCCAAAAGTCCGTGGGCATCACCGGTTGTACTGGTTAAGAAGAAAGATGGCAGCACGCGGTTCTGCGTGGACTATCGGCAGCTCAATTACGTCACCAAGAAAGACAGCTATCCTCTGCCACGGATTGACGACACGCTAGACACACTATCAGGAGCCCGATGGTTTTCCACTCTCGACTTGAAGAGTGGCTACTGGTAGGTACAGATCCATCCAGAAGACCGGGAGAAAACCGCCTTCACCGCAGGAAATGGGCTATGGCAATTCACGGTAATGCCATTCGGGCTGTGCAATGCTCCGGCGACTTTCGAGCGATTGATGGAATGTGTCCTGCAAGGGTTAACATGGAAAACCTGTTTGGTATACTTGGATGATGTCATCGTCGTAGGAAAAACGTTTGCGCAACACCGAGACAATCTAAGGGATGTGTTTCAAAGGCTACGAAGTGCCCACCTGAAGCTCAACCCCAAGAAGTGCGCCCTGTTTAGAGCAGAAGTGAAGTACTTGTGGCACATAATTTCAGCGAAAGGAGTGAGAACCGATCCAGAGAAGGTCGAAGCGGTGAAAAACTGGCCAGTCCCCAAGGATAAACACCAACTAAGGAGCTTCCAGGGCCTAGCCACCTACTACAGACGGTTCCACCAGTTGACGGAAAAGGGAAAACAATTCAAATGGTCAATTGAGTGCGAGAAGAGCTTCAAGGCACTTAAACAACGGCTATGCGATGCCCCGATACTGGCTTACCCCACTCCCGGGGAAACGTTCATTGTGGATGCAGATGCTAGTAATGTCGGGGTAGGAGCCGTACTCTCCCAGGTGCATGACGGCCAAGAGAAGTTGGTTGCGTACTTCAGCAAGGTGCTCTCTAAGCCAGAAAGGAACTACTGCGTGACAAGGAGAGAACTTCTAGCTTTGATCTTGGCTACGAAGCATTTTCACAAATACCTCTACGGGAGGAAGTTCGTTCTTCGCACAGACCATGCAGCTTTAAAATGGCTATTACAGTTCAAGAGTCCTGAGGGTCAGGTCGCAAGATGGATCGAAAGGCTGCAAATCTATGACTACGAAATACAGCATCGTAAAGGAAAACTCCACTCTAATGCGGATGCACTGTCCCGGAGACCATGCAGAACGCATTGTATGCGTCAGGAAGAACGGGAGCTGGTTTCCATCCAAAGAATGAGAGCCGAACCTATCGCCGGCTGGAGCGTAGATGAGATCCGGAACGCTCAGAAGGAAGACCCGGATATCGAGCCGATTCTGGCCTGGAAGGAGAACATGGAGAAACCGGATCATCAGGACATCTCTCACAGAAGCCCGACCTTAAAGCATATTTTGCGCAGTGGGACTCCCTCCATGTCCAAGAAGGTGTTCTGAGAAGAAAATGGGAATCCTCCGACGGAAAGTCGTTTGTAATGCAGCTTGTCGTACCGCGGACGAGGGTCAAGGAGGTGTTACAGGAAATGCATGGCGGGGCGTCCGGAGGCCACTTGGGAGTGAATAAGACGCTAGAAAAGGTACGAGAACGTTTTTATTGGTTAAAAGCGAAGGAAGATATCGAAGACTGGTGCAGAAAATGCGACGTATGTGCAGCTAGCAAGGGTCCGAGAATCAAAACTCGAGGTAAGGTGCACCAATACAACGTGGGAGCACCTTTCGAACGAATCGCCATTGACATCGCAGGGCCCTTTCCGGAAACCGACAATGGTAATCGTAATGGACTACTTCAGTAAGTGGCCGGAAGCGTTTCCGATCCCTAACCAGGAAGCTAGAACCGTGGCGGAGCAGATCGTCTACAATTGGGTTAGCAGATTCGGTGTGCCCTTGGAATTGCATTCTGACCAAGGGCGGAACTTCGAGTCAAGAATCTTCCAAGAGATGTGTGAACTACTCGGAATCAAAAAGACATGGACAACCCCGCTTCATCCACAGTCGGACGGTATGGTGGAGCGTTTCAATAGGACTTTGGACGAACATCTCTCGAAGGTCGTAGGTGACTACCAACGGGGTTGGGACCGGCAGATTCCCTTGTTTTTGATGGCCTATAGAAGTGCCGTGCATAGCACTACTCGACATACGCCGTTCGAAATCTTGTTTGGTGGAATAGCTCGGTTACCCAGTGAGGTGAAATTTGGATCTCCTACCAATGAGCCCAGAAATGAAGAAGAGTACGTGGCGGACCTTAGGGAAAGGCTTAGGGACATACACCAAAGGACCAGAAGCCAGATTAAGATGATTCCAAAGTGTCCTTTCATTCGAGGTTCGTGTCTGCGGTTTCCACAGTTCATGTCTACGAAAGAGACGGATAATATCACGGATGAGAGGGAATTATAACTGCAAGAATGATTGTCATCTTGGAATTTCTCTTGTTCCAGTGGTCGAAGAATTTGCTAGAAGTTTCTGGCTATCAGAAACTTCTGCTATATAAGGACAGATGGCGATCAAAAGGGGGCAGTAGTTTGTAAACTGTGGCGAAGAGATTAGAAAAGTGATAGTGGGCGAAGTTATAATTTTGTGATAAATTGAAAGTTGAGATTTAACAAGAAGAAGTAATTAGTTTGGATTTGTGAATTAAGTAATTGAAAGGAGATAAAGTGATTTGAGAGGACAGTGACCTTGTAAGAAAAGAATTGCGAAGAATAGTATAGTGTGAACCTGAATTGTTCTATAGACTAGAAAATAAAGAAATAATTTCACAGAATATTGTTTTATCTACTCGAGCCGTAGCTCGCATATTACAATACGTTGCCGTTCCTCTTCTACAGCTGAAGAGCAAGGACGTGAGTTAGGGAACGAATATGAAAAACTGAGGGTACTGTCATCAACGAAGGAATGGATTGAGTTAGAAGTTGCAAACAAGAGATCATTTATAAAAATAAGAAAGAGAAAGAGAGCCTTGGGGAAGACCAGCATTTATTTGGTAAATTGCAAACTTGAAGCCCTCCAACATTAAGGAGTTTTCGTGAATCGAAATATGTCATAAGCTGACGATTTATCAGCGTTTCCATGACCTTAAAAAGAAGGAACGTAAGTGCAATGGGTCGGTAATTGGACGGAGAGGAAGATTCGCCTTTTTAAGGGATGGGCTAGACAAATGCTGTTTTCCATCTACTCGGAAAGAGCCCTGAAAAATAGGATGACAGAAAAGCTTACGCAGAGGTTTTGCCATTGTAAAAGAACACCTCTTCAAAACTAGGGGGGGATACCGTCTGGACCAGCGGATTTATGTATGTTAAGTCCTATGAGTACTCCTGGAACTATACGAGTGCGAAAGCGGACCTTTCCCATGGATAATATGACGCTTTGAAATACAGGTGAGGACAAAGTATTATCTGGCAGCGCGGAGTTCGCTGCAAAGTGAGTAGCAAGTAGATTGGCTTTGTCTAAGTAGCTGACAGCTTCAATGTCATTGTAAATGAGCGTGGGGATGGCAGACGAGCAGAACTTTTAATATTTTAGACGAATGACCAAAAATTGTTAGTACCTTTGGGACTTTGTAGGATTTTTTGCTTCAATTTTTGGTCATATAAGAATTTTACACATCGAATATGGGAATTGCAGTCTTTTCTACTGGTTTAAAATTCTTTCGGTTTTCCCCAGATTTGTTGGCTCTATAAGACCGAAAACTTACTTCTTTCAACCTAATAGCGACCTAGAGGCGCTAAAATATTAATGGTGTATTTATCAGTGTGCGAAGTAAAAAACGAGTCCAAAGTGTTGCCGGAATGACTTTCAATGTCCGTTATACGTGTAGGCTCATTTAAAAGCTGAGTCAAGTTGTTTACTTTAGCGAAAAGTTCAACATACCTTGGTTGGTTGGTTTAAGAGGATGAGATTATGCTCTTCACTTAGGCCTCCACTGGGCCCGTTGTGTTCCCCTCGTCTGTCGAGCTGTAGGAGAAGTAATGTAATATTAGAGTTAAGTGATGAGAGAGGATGTAGGTATTGTAATCATGGGAGTATCAAAAAGGAGACATAATCTCCTTATAGTGATCGGGAAATCGTCTTTTTCGTCTAGCGAACTGCAATATATCACCGATTACTTTCTTACTGAGGTGTGTTAGATCCGGTATCGTTGGGGATCCCAGTCTCTTCGGTCTTAATCTCGCTGTTTCAGGGTAGTGACGGAGAAAGTGTTCTATATCTTCCTCCTCCTCCTCACAGTTGGCACAGATTGTTGTTTCAGCTAGCCCGAGTCTGAACGAGTGTTTATTGAGATTGATGTGCCCTATTAAAAATCCCACCGTCGCTTTTAACTGTGTTCTGCTTGAGTTGAAAGCTCTTTTAGCTGTGTTATTACTAAGTTCTGTTACTACTGATCTGGCCACTTTACACGTGTCTAGATTCGTCTAGTAGTTATTGAACTCCTGTCCAATCTTCTCATTGATTATCGTTTTAATAGTTGTCAGAGGGACCCCTATAGTCTTAACGGGATTCAGTTCTGTGTCGCTCTCTTCTTTCCTTGCTAGTTCATCTACCTTTTCGTTGCCCGGTACCCATATAAGGCGGACTCTATTACGCCTGGCAAGATCGCGCTAATTGCTTTTCCGTTCGAGCAGATGTTTATTTGCCTTTTTTCGCTGGTGTTTTCTACGAGTTTTCTGTTGCTTTCATAATTGCAAGAACTTCTGTTTGGAACACGGTTACAAATGGTTCTAGGTGAATAGCAAGTTCAATCGGTGGGTTAGCATAGAAGATGATTTCTCTATCATTTTGGTGATTTTCCGATGCCCTGTGTTAAATCCTTCGTTGAAAAGCCTTGCTGCTGAAAGACCGGCAATCTTTTTCGTTTCGAGGTGCACTGGTAGGATGTTTAAAATCGCTTTTATGGCCGCTGTTGGTGCTGACGATTGTGCTCCTGTAATGCCCAAGTAGGCCATACGCTGAACCTTTGTTAACAAGCCTCTTGCGTACTTTTTATTTGTCACTGGCCACCATACAACTACTCCGTAGAAGATCATAAGTTTTATTACGCATTCGTATATCCAGTGACCTGTTCCTGTTTCAGGCCCCTTTCCTTCCCGATGGCCCTCCTGCATATCCAATATGCCCTTTTAGCTTTGGTAACTCTTTCTTCCGGGTTCTTTCTCTAGGTCGGTTTCCGGTCCAATATTATGCCCAGGCACTTGATGCTATCACGGAGTTGCAGTGATGCTCCTCAAAGTTGTGGAATGTGAAAGTCACTAGTTTTGGTTTTCTTTGTGAGGAGAACCAGTTGTTTTATTTGAATTTATTCCTAGTCCACTTTCCTCCACTCATTTCATTATGATTCGTAGGGTGTTTTGCAAAAGCTCTCCTATGATGTTTAGGTGCCTACCTCTTATCAAAATGGCTAAATCATTTGCGTACGCTACGCGTTTTGCACAGGTTCCATCTAGTGCTTTTAGAAGGTTGTCCATTGTGAGCACCCACAGAAAAGGGGATATTATACCCCCCTGTGGTGTTCGCGTACGAACTGTTCCCCTTCTTGTTTCGCCTCCCAGTGAAGCTGTGATGATGCGGTTTGATAGCATATGTTCTAGCCAATTGTTTATTATTTGATTTTTAGAGTATATCGAGAGTACGTCCATAATTTTTTGAGTTTTGACATTACTGAATGCCCCTTCGATATCTAGAAAAACGCCTACGACTGATTTCTTCGTTTTAAATGCATCTTCTATTGTGGATACAAAATGGTGTTGTGCGCCTCAACTAATTTCCATTTCAGGTATGCGTTTTGATTAGGGCACAGCAGCATGTTTGCAATCTGTGTTCTGATATAGTTATGACAGATTCTCTCCATTGATTTTAGTAGGAATGACATTAGACTAATAGGTCTATAACCTTTCGCCGTCGATAAATCTTTCCCGGGTTTTGGTAGGAACAACACTCTCACCTCTTGCCATTGTGTTGCTGTGTATCCTAGATATTCCTTCGGGTGTTGTCTGGCCAGAATGTTGAGGCCAATCCGAATTGTGTATATTGAAATCGCCCTCATTTCAAGGGAACAATTCGAGTGATGAAATCGGACAGCGTATCAAATTCAGTAAAAGTTGAGTTGCTGTCCGCACTGGCTTCTGTAAATAAAGCAGCAGTGAATTATTTGCTTACGGACGCTGAATTTTCGCCTTTTGAAATTAAATTCCGGGTTGGAACAGTGACCATACTGTGGTGGAACTTGGTAAGCAATATCACTACGGACATAAATAGCGAGGCCACGGTAGGGAAATAATCTCCACTACTTGTGTTTCGCTTAGTGCAAAAACATCTGGTTTATGGGAATTGGCGTGGGCGAACATGTCGAAGATTTTCGTTCGAAGCCCACGAATGTTGGTATGATTTGCCGCGCGAATTAAAGTTATTCAAAAATAAAAAACACCAGTAAACTTTTGTTTGCTTAACATGTATTTATTTCGGAGAAATATGTTCAACTTTTACTCGTATGAGTAAAAAAATAATTCTGAGTTTTTTTTATCATTGCCTCCGAGAATTTCTTCGATCGGAAACTTTCCCAGTCATCATTATTTTATATTCTAAATTTGCGCTTTATTGACTAAATCGCGATTGCAACATTTCCGCTGGAAATGTCAGCGTTAGCATTTCCGCTGCAGGGGTCAATGTATTGTGTTTTATCGATTGGGAAGTTTTCCTATGCTGACGTAACTCCTCCTTCCTTAGGTTTAATATTTTCCTGGATCTTAATTATTTTCACCTTACTCCCTTTTTGTTTACAAAATTTTATTATATTTATATTATTATAATAATATTATTATAATAAGATAATATATATAATAATATTTATATTATTATAATAAGAGTAGAGGAACTTCCTGTACTATAAGTAACTAGTTTATGATATTTCATTTCGTTAATAGCTTTAATATTTTCCTCTTGTCTTAGTGCAATTTCTTCAAACGTTAATTTATTTTCAGTTATTAGTGACTCTTCTGTTTTAGGAATGACAAATCTTTCTTCACATTCGTGCATATTGTTTTGAAATTTATTATTAACTAAATATACTGTACAATTGTTGAACGTTATAAAATATTATAGTTTCCGTTTAACACATTTTTTTCTTTCGTCACAGTTACTATTGAGTGTTTTGTTTTTAATATTTTTAAGAATTAATAAGTTATCGTCTAATGATATTATTTCTCCATTGACATTTGTTATAAGTTAACATTTTTTGTTATACATACAGGTTTTACTAAGTTTTAATTCTTTTGTCGATTTATTCACTTCAAATGTATAAGTTTGGATTTGTATTCTTACAACATATTCAAGTTCTGTGTTTATTTCCTTATTATCACTACATATTTGTAATTGGAACAATTAATTTTTTTTCTGTATGAATTATTGTTGTTGGTATTTTAATTGCAAAAATTTTATTATTATTATAAAACTTAGCTATGCCTAGTTTTATACACAAAATGTTCTTAAAATCTATTTTGTATTTAATTATTTCATCAACGGTAAGTATGGTAGGATGTAAAATATTACTCTTTGCTGACGCAATGTTGTCTAATCATCATACCTTTTATCATATTTTTAACTACATTTATTTCGTTGAGCAATACTTCTTTGTCATTATCGAGTTTTGTAGCATACAAATTTGTTTCTAGCTCATTGATTAAATTCCACATTTCTGTCGGGTCTATTATATGGAGAATTATATCATATTGGCTAACTATTTTCGCTAAATCAAGTTTAATTTTAGCGTATCCCATGCTTGTGTCAATCGTTTCGATGGTCATTGCTTGATGTGTTACTGGAGGATCAGGATTAACATCCACATGTATGAATGTCACTGAAAATTTTAATGGTCTCTTAATATTATTTTCATGAACACCTATTAAATTATATTTTCTATACTTTGGCTGTTCTTTATGCCTTAAACTAATATAATTTTTGATAAACCCTTCCTTCCGAGTTTCGTAATATTCTTCTCTATTCGCATTAAGTTTGCTAATCGTATTAAATTGTTTCCTATCCATTCTATCTTTAATTATTTTAGTGTCAATAATACGGCTTTGAACATCTAACGGTTTGGCTTCGATAGTAGAGTTGTACTCAACGTCTTTGAACATTTGTTCATTGATTGGTAATTTGTTTAATCTTTCTGCGTCTGCATTTCCGGTGTGATTATTTGGTTTTACATAATGAACTTCTATTCCCTTAAAAATTGTTTTTAATACTATTAAATTCATTGTCGCAAACCAACGTTTTCATTTTTCCTTTAATTTAAATGAATTGCCTAAGCTTTCCTACAATAGTTTGATGATTTCTATCTGCGAGGGGGGAAATTGCGGCATGTTCTGAAAATGTATCTATAAAATTAATGAAAGAATGTTTATCAATGTAATATCAACTTGTATTATTTCGTTTACTCAGATTGAGTTTTTGTGAGTTCACATTTCTTTTTGATAGAATTTCTATCGTATTTTGCTGCGGTACATATATCGCAGTTATTCACAACTTTGTTGACTAAAATTTTGAGATTTGGAAAATAAATTCTATGTTTCATTCCTTCATTACTACCATTCCTGAATGCCCGGTCTCTATCTTATGAAACAAAGATACTTGCCGTAAAGCTTCTTCTTCATCTCTTAAATCCTTTGCAAAGTGGCTACATTTTATAAATTTAATATGTAGTTTGTGAGGAAAGAGATCGATAATTTTTTGTTGCATAACGTTATACAATGAAACGCTTAATTCAGAATAAATTGCTACTTAACCTCTATTGATGTGCCTTTGGACTATATCAGAAATGTTATCAGGTATATCGTTTCTTTCAATACGAGTATACTCGTAAATTCTGTTATGGCTGCATATTTTTTCAAACTCTTTTTCTTTTTGTTCAACTAACACTATTTGGGTTTTAAAACGATTTACTATGGTATCTAATATATGTATGTGATCATTGAGGTTTTCTTTCTGTGAATGAACCGTTGGAATTTCCATAGATTCAACACAGTTAATATGTTCTTGAGAACTTTCATCAAACAATTTATGTAAATTGAGTAACTCTTTTTCTATGGTGGAATAGCTCTTCGCGTGATCGTTTAGAGTACGAGAAGCATAGCAAATGGGATGTCCGTCTTGTGTTAGGACATCTCCCAATGTAAAATTGCTGGCATTGGTTACTAACTTAAATCTTTTATTAAGGTTTGGATATTTCAAAATAGGGTAGTCAGTTATAATAGCTTTTAATTTTTAGAAGGATGATATGTAATTCAGATCATGTGTATTGACTTTAGAGACATAATCTTTAATAAACTTCCTATAGTAACCAGTTATACCAAGAAATTACTTAATTTGTTTCTGAGTAGTAGGTAATTTCAGAGTTTGAATGGATTTTATCTTATCTGGGTTTGGTTTGATTTCTTAATGTGCCCTAAATAGTTATTTTCTTTACTAAGAAAATGGCATTTATCAATTTGGATTTCAAATCCCGTTTTTCTTAATGTTTCCAAAATTTTCTTTAAATTAATTATATGCTCTTTTAACAATGTATTAAAGATGAGAATATCATCTAAATTTTATTAATGAATTCTCTTAAAATCCAATTCATTAGTCTTTGAAAGTAGAAGGAGCGTTCTTAAGCTCAAAAGGCGTTCTAACAAATTCGAAGTGGCCGAAAGGAGGGGAAAAGGCTGTTTTCTTTCTGTCTTCAGACTTAACTAAAATTTGGTGGAAACCTTTAGCTAAGTCGAGAGTTGAGAAGTATTGTGATTTTCCCAATTTATCTAATATTGCGTCAATATTAGGTATTGGAAATTTGTCATACTCAGTTACCTCGTTTAATCTCCGGTAATCTACTACTATTCTCCATTTTTGTTGTCCTGAGTTGTCTTTTTTTTCGGGACTACCCAAAGCGGACTGTTGTACGGAGAAATGCTTTCGATTATTATACCCTGTTCTAATTCTCCTCTCGCCTTCAGTTCACTTCCTAAGGAGACACGAGATTAAAATAACATTTGCACACAGGTAATTAATCTCACCTCCGACTTTAGGCACCTTCCAACACCGGCGCACCACCTCTCCAGAGTCAATTATTATTTGATTGTGTTCTGCCTGGGTTTAAATTTCTGTAGTTACTAAAGTTCGGTTGCCTTTGACAATGTTCTGAATTATTGAAATTATTTGGGTTTTCTCGTCGATGGAACAGATTACAAATATCATTATAATTGTCATTTAGATTTTCCCTGTGTTTGTCCCTGTGTTTGTCTTAGGCTATGAGAAAGACCCTGGCTACGATAATACTCTGATTGTCTATCATTGTATGTTACTCTATTTTTACTAAAATTTTGATTATTATTTACGTAGTTTTGTTTCTGGTTTTTAGTATTTCTATGGTTAAAATTGATGGTTCTAACATCGTCTAATAATCTAGTAATGTTTCTAACATCGTCTAATAATCTTATTGTAAATTTCTATTATGCTAACATTTTCTTCTATATGGTCTCTAATGTTCCTATCAATTTTTTCTATTATTATAAAATTTCAGTTACGTCTCTATCCACATTTTCTGGTTTATATATTTGTGTTTTTTTTATTATAAATTATAAATTTCGATCATGCTAGCTTTTCTTCCATATGGTCTCTAATGTTCTCATAAATTTTTTCCATTAGAATTTCAGTTAAGTCTCTATCCAAATTTTCTGGTTTTGTGTTTTTTTTGAATCAAAATCATATAACTATATAGTTTATATATATAACTATAGTTTATATATAACTATAGTTTAATTCATAGCTTACATTTCCAAATACTTCAAATAATTCCATTACGTTACTAACCTTGACATACGTGTATCTGCAATAATTGAATAGCTCAGCGTAGCTTCTGTGTGGTTGATATTTTTGTCTCAGCTTGGATTTCACTGCATTCCAGTGAAGGTTGTCTCCAAGTTGCCGGATACATTTTTCGTTGTAAACGATTTGCGCATAGATGTAGAATTCCACATTTGTCCCACAAAGTGTTGTTGTTGTTTCCACCGATTTGGTAAAGGCAGACAGAGAGGAGTCATCTGATCCGTTATATAATTTCAATTGCCTAAATTGATTTAAAACGCTTTCTGGACTCAGCGTAAATGGGGTCGTCGACTGCTGTTGTTGAGATTGTTGTTGGGCTTATTGTTGATATGGTATTGGGCTTGTTGCTGTGTTTGTTGCAGCATCTGTTGTTCATGTTGTGCCATCTGTTGTTCCTGTTGTAAGATTACTTGTTGTAATCGCTGAAGTTAATTTTGTAGCTCTTCCATGTTATGTTTTTTGTATGATGGACGATTGTTGTCGAAGAGTTCTGTTCTGTTTATATTCTTAAACTGATTTATGAGTTGAGCTGGCAAACTTTTGTAATTGCTCGATAGATTTAAACTGGGTTAAAGTAACACTTATGTATTCTATTTTTACTATTCACTATTCTTTGATTGAAACTGGGTTAAAATAACACTAATGTAATCTATTTTTATTATTCACTATTCTTTGATTGAAACTAGTTTAAAGTAACAGTAATGTATTCTATTTTCTTTTGAATTGAATGTCCTTCAGGATCATTCGAAAAAAACACGATTTTGTTTTATTAAAACTTTTTTGGAAACTATCTTCAGATGTTAACACTTTTGTAAGATCCTACCGACTACGCCAGTTAAAGTTATTCAAAAATAAAAACATCAGTAAACTTTAGTTTGCTTAATATGTATTTATTTCGGAGAAATATGTTCAACTCTTAGGAGTGGAAATATAATTCTGAGTTCTTTTTTTTATCATTGCTTCCGAGAAGTGTCGTCGATAGGGAACTTTCCCAGTCATCATTATTTTATATTTTATATTTGCGCTTTATGATTGTCAAAAACTTCTTGCGTACCCAGAACAGGCGTATAAGGAGTAATTATGCACAAAGTGACCAGTTACTGTAATATAACTTTTAGTGCTATCCGTTGTCCATAAGTCAGTCGTTATGAAAAGGTATACTGTTAAAAATATAGCTCAATTTCTCATAAACCGAATCTTAGGCTTCAACAGACAGTTTCTCGGATAATGTTTTTCTGCTGAGTAAACTGTAATTAGGTTCTAAATTATGAACAATTTTCTTTATTTTCGACTACTGAAAGAGGTTGAAAATCGGTCAAAACACACTCATTTCATTTTTTACAAAAATTTTTTTTATCTATAACCGCATATAAACGCATTAGTCGTTACTTTTTAGAAGGTGGTAGGGGTACATCTTTGCTTGAACATGTACGGATACCTGTCTGTGCTTCTTCAAATGATGCAGGGAGTAACGTGGATTCCTGAGATCATATTTCACTTTCATGTTGTAGTAACTGCAATGGATGTTTTCGTTTTAAGTGATCTTTTAGATTTGTTGTATTCTTGTTGATGACGAATTATTAAAAAAAAAAAAACAAAAAACTCGGAAGTTTGAAAATCGTTATAAATTATAATTTTATTAAAAAAAAAAAAAAACTATTATTGGAGACGATGTGATGTTTCGCGCTTGGTGGTTGCTGGCAGAGAAAGAACTAAATGTTAGCGGATATCAGTGGAAGCTAATCGTAGGACAAAAGCCGAAATCAAAAAACGGTAATGCTCTCATAATTCCAAATTCGGGTAAACTAAAGGTACTTGCATCTAAGATTAATACAGCAAGAGCGAACCAGCAGAAAGCAAAATAAAAACTAGTTCGATAAAATATGGAACATAGAATTACAGGCAAATTATGGTTAGTTAGGTAATTAATGTTTAGGAATGAGCAAATAGTCTATAGGTTAGTAAAGTATATACGAGTATGTATTTCATTATCCAACACTTGTGGTACGTAGCAGAGTGATTACACAGTTTAGATTTAGTTTCAATAATTTGAAATTTTTTTAATTTTTTTTTCAGAGAATTTGTTGAAAAAGATTCAGACTATCAATGGGCTAGATTTTGACATCGTTCTAATTGTGTAAAATATATTCACTTCAAAAATATTTGCCAGCGGACTTCTTTATCAGATTTAAAACATTAAATAACCGACACAATACTACCGCATTTATAATCGAACAATCGCGCAAGAAAATTGGCAAATACGAATAATCAAATCTTCCCACTCACAGTTCACACTCCACACAATCAAAGACAAAATCCATGCAAACCCACAACCCAATATAAAACGTTTTTCAATAGGGGCATAATAATGTTGTATTTTAATACAAAGGCATCCTTAAACTCTTTTTCGTGAAGTTCACGAACAAGCAACGTTTGGAAATTATTAAAAATTACTATCGAAATTCTGAGTCGGTGGTTGCAACTTTAAGAGCGCTTACTCCAATTTTCGGTTGTCGTCCCACCAGACAGGCTTTGCGTATTATAATGAGTAAATTCGAGTCAACATATTCGCTATCGAATATTCCTTTGCCAGTGAGACAACGCAACGGTCGAAGTACCGAAAATATCGCAGCCGTAAAAGCTTTTTTTTTTTTTTTTTTATAATCTGCGCGCGCCAAAGGGAGTATTAATACCCCTTAATTGTTTCAGGGCACGGGCGTCAGGGAAAGGGGGAAGAGGAACAGAGGAGGTACCTATGCACGTTGGCTTTGAATGTTTGAAGGTTGTAGTGATGGGGAAATACAAAGCCTGGTAGATCGTTCCACATTCGTGTTGTTCGGCTTATAAATGAATCCCTATATTTGACAGTACGACCGAAGTTTGGCTTTAGGGTAAACTGATGTGCATTCGAAGCATGTCGCATATTGCGGGTGAAATTTTGAAGGGGAGGAATGCAACTGGCATTTCGCTGGAACATTTTTTGTGGAAGAAACGATAAACGATTATTATTAATATTATTATTATTATTATTATTATTATTATTATTATTATTATTATTATTATTATTGTTATTATTATTATTATTATTATTATTATTATTATTATTATTATTATTATTATTATTATTATTATTATTATTATTATTATTATTATTATTATTATTATTATTATTATTATTATTATTATTATTATTATTATTATTATTATGATTATTAATATTATTATTATTATTATTATTATTATTATTATTATTATTATTATTATTATTATTATTATTATTATTATTATTATTATTATTATTATTATTATTATTATTATTATTATTATTATTATTATTATTATTATTATTATTATTATTATTATTATTATTATTATTATTATTATTATTATTATTATTATTATTATTATTATTATTATTATTATTATTATTATTATTATTATTATTATTATTATTATTATTATTATTATTATTATTATTATTATTATTATTATTATTATTATTATTATTATTATTATTATTATTATTATTATTATTATTATTATTATTATTATTATTATTATTATTATTATTATTATTATTATTATTATTATTATTATTATTATTATTATTATTATTATTATTATTATTATTATTATTATTATTATTATTATTATTATTATTATTATTATTATTATTATTATTATTATTATTATTATTATTATTATTATTATTATTATTATTATTATTATTATTATTATTATTATTATTATTATTATTATTATTATTATTATTATTATTATTATTATTATTATTATTATTATTATTATTATTATTATTATTATTATTATTATTATTATTATTATTATTATTATTATTATTATTATTATTATTATTATTATTATTATTATTATTATTATTATTATTATTATTATTATTATTATTATGATTATTATGATTGTTATTTTTATTATTTTTATTATTATTATTATTATTATTATTATTATTATTATTATTATTATTATTATTATTATTTTTTTTTTTTTTTTTTTTTTTTTTTCCCGAGGGTAGGTAAAAAATCTTCATGAAGACACTATGAGGATCGGTAGCGCGTGCTCATAGTAGTGTGAGATTTTTACTCACTAAAAAAACCTCCCTTCGTGATAAATTTCTTTGATTACATACTACAACTAAGTTTTGACTTATCCAGCAGTTTTTCTTTCACGTATTGAGATCGTTTGGCAGGTCCCTTTCCATTGAAAGTTCCTGCTTGTTCCGCAAATTAGGCGCGGTTTCTTGCTATCGCGTTAAATCGAAAGGTTTAGTCCTTTGTAGACGACGCAGTAGATTCCTCTCATCTAGAATTCGAAGGACTTCATTGTTAACGTGTCCTTGTAATCTGTCTTTATGCTTACGCGCGAAGTTTTTGATTTCATATTCGACTGTCGCAATTCCTAAATCTCTATGGATATCGCTATTTCTAATAAACCACGGTGCATTAACTATTGATCTTAGCACTTTATTTTCAAAAGTTTGTAAAATATTGACATTACTTATTTTGGTACAACCCCAAAGTTGTATTCCATATGTCCATATCGGCTTTAGCACTTGCTTGTATAAAAGCAGTTTGTTCTCTACATTAAGCTTGGAATGTTTTCCAAGTAACCAGTACATTTCTCTGTATTTGGTTTCGAGTTCTTTACGTTTTTTCTTCACGTGCGATTTCCACTTCAGCTTAGCATCAAGTGTCATTCCAAGATACTTAGCTTCGTTTGCAAACTGAATTTGAACCGAGTTTGAAAAGATGGCAAATTATTTATTTTCTTATAAGTAAAATTGACATGAACAGATTTGTTTTCGTTTAGAGCTAGTCGCCAAATCTTTGTCCATTCATTTACTTTATTCAATGCTTCTTGCAATTTTTCAGTCGATTCTTCGATCGTTTTACCCGTTGCCAGGATGGCAGTGTCGTCGGCAAATGTAGCTAAGACGGTGCCTTCTTCTTGCGGTATATCGCGAGTATATAATAGGTACAAAAGCGGTCCAAGGACACTTCCCTGCGGCACCCCAGCCCTTATTTCTTTAAATTCCGAATATTCGTTTCCGTGTTTGACTCGGAAAAGTCGATTCGTCAAGTATTTTTCTAGAATATTATATAAGTGTTCCGGCAGAACTTGTCGTAATTTATATTTCAAGCCTTCATGCCAGACCTTGTCAAAAGCTTGAGAAACATCAAGGAATATGCTCGAGCAAATCTTTTTTTCTTCGTAAGCTTTTTCAATTAAATCAGTTATTCTATGCACTTGGTCTATTGTTGAGTGCTTGGTTCTAAACCCAAACTGGTGATTGGGAATAAGAGATCCTTCTTCTATAACCGGCTGTAATCGCTTAAGTACTATTCTTTCGAAAACTTTAGACATAATCGGCAGCAGCGAAATAGGTCTATACGATTTTTTATCATTCGGTGGTTTTCCTGGCTTCAGAATCATTATTACTTCCGCGACTTTCCATTGACTCGGAACATATTCTAATCTTATCGCTGCGTTTATAATGTAAAGAAACTTGACTAACGCTTTTCTAGGTAACGATTTAAGAAGCTCTCCTGTGATTAGGTCGTATCCAGGAGCTTTATTCGGTTTCAGTTTCTTTATTTCTTGTTGAAGTTCGGTCAGCCTTGCATTTCTTACTGTGTAATTGTGAAATGCTATATCCGACGCATTATCATTTTCAGCAAGCGCTTGCCCAACAAATGGTTTAAATGTTTCTTCTAAATGGGCGGCAAAGACTTCTGCTTTGTCTTTATCATTCTTGGCCCATTCGTTGTCATTTTTCTTGATTGGGGCCGCTTGTATTTTCGGTTTTTTAATGCCTTTTATAGCTTTCCAGAGCGAATAATTGGAATCTTTGTCCGCTGTTAAGCTTTCAATGCTGGTTTGTATTGTCCGGTTTTTAAAATCAATAATGGCCTTTTTTAGCAAGTTACACAAGCGATTCAAATGCGATTTATGTTGCGGAGCACGAGTTTGTTGCCATTTTTTACACGCTTTTCTCTTCTCCCTTACCATTTCTTTTATTTCCGGTGGATATTTTTGGGCATGATTGATTGGCGTTTTCCTTTGAAAGGGAGTATTTTTCCACGCGGCGCGCTGCAGAACTTCAACAAAACGATCGATTTCGATTTCGAGTTCAGAAAACGTCCTAAGTGATACTCTCAGTTCGGTATGTTCTTCAACGTCTTTTTTAAAGCCTTCCCAATCAGTTTTTCTGCTAGTTAGTCTAGCAGGTACATCTTTTTTAATTAGGCGTTCGCTCATCGTTAGAATGATAGGGGAATGATCGGAAGAGAGATCAAAACTTTCATCAATTTTAATACATTTGTCTGGTATTCCTTTTACAACAAAGAAATCGATCAGATCGGGTATTTTGTTGTTATCAGTCGGCCAATATGTTGGTTTACCAGTCGAGTGAAAATCGCATCTGTGTTGCATGCAGGC